>CM065594.1:143325270-144525270 GCA_033119425.1 Bufotes viridis | reverse complement strand
AGCACGAAGATCACACCCGAGGTCTCACATGTAATCTCCCCTCTAATTTTCAGATCCTTCTTTCTTGAATTGGAATAAACTTTCTCAACTTTCTCACTATGAAATCTGGCCTGCAACAGCTGGGACACCAGAATCAGGGTATTGCTATTTTGTCAGATTCGTTTCACCCCAGAACAAAATATATGTTTTAGCGGACACTATGAAATCTGGCCTGCAACAGCTGGGACACCAGAATCAGGGTATTGCTATTTTGCCAGATTAATTTCACCCCAGAACAAAATATATGTTTTGGCGGACACTATTCTATTTTGCCAGCCACAGCTGAAACCACTGATTTATGTTATTGCTATTTTAGGAATTGAAATTCGCCCCAGACCAAAATATATGTTTTAGCGGACACTATGAAATCTGGCCTGCAACAGCTGGGACACCAGAATCAGGGTATTGCTATTTTGCCAGATTAATTTCACCCCAAAACAAACTATGTGTTTTGGCAGACACTATGAAATCTGGCCTGCTACAGCTGGGACACCAGATTCAGGGTATTGCTATATTGGCAGATTAATTTCACCCCAGAACAAAATAAGTGTTTTGGCAGACACTATGAAATCTGGCCTGCAACAGCTGGGACACCAGAATCAGGGTATTGCTATTTTGCCAGATTAATTTCACCCCAGAACAAAATATATGTTTTGGCGGACACTATTCTATTTTGCCAGCCACAGCTGAAACCACTGATTTATGTTATTGCTATTTTAGGAATTGAAATTCGCCCCAGACCAAAATATATGTTTTAGCGGACACTATGAAATCTGGCCTGCAACAGCTGGGACACCAGAATCAGGGTATTGCTATTTTGCCAGATTAATTTCACCCCAAAACAAACTATGTGTTTTGGCAGACACTATGAAATCTGGCCTGCAACAGCTGGGACACCAGATTCAGGGTATTGCTATTTTGCCAGATTAATTTCACCCCAGAACAAAATAAGTGTTTTGGCAGACACTATGAAATCTGGCCTGCAACAGCTGGGACACCAGAATCAGGGTATTGCTATTTTGCCAGATTAATTTCACCCCAGAACAAACTATATGTTTTGGCAGACACTATGAAATCTGGCCTGCAACAGCTGGGACACCAGATTCAGGGTATTGCTATTTTGCCAGATTAATTTCACCAAAGAACAATATATATGTTTTGCTGGGCAATATTCTATTTTGCCAGCCACAGCTGAAACCACTGATTTATGGTATTGCTATTTTAGGAATTAAATTTCACCCCAGAACAAAATATATGTTTTAGCGGACACTATGAAATCTGGCCTGCAACAGCTGGGACACCAGAATCAGGGTATTGCTATTTTGCCAGATTAATTTCACCCCAGAACAAAATATATGTTTTTCTATTCTATTTCTATTCAATGCCAGATTCGTTTCACCCCAAAACAAAATAGGTGTTTTGGCAGACACTATGAAATCTGGCCTGCAACAGCTGGGACACCAGAATCAGGGTATTGCTTGGCCTGCTGCTGCTCGCACAGTCTCTCCAGCATGTGCAATGTGGAGTTCCACCTGGTGGGCACGTCGCATATGAGGCGGTGAGCGGGAAGGTGAGAAGCGGTAGGATGTGAACGCAGGAAGCGTGCATAGATGGCCCGCACTTTATGCAGCAGCTCTGACATGTCGGGGTAGTTGTGAATGAACTTCTGCACCACCAAATTTAGCACATGCTCCAGGCAAGGGATGTGCGTCAAACCGGCTAGTCCCAGAGCTGCGACGAGATTTCGCCCATTATCGCACACCACCAGGCCGGGCTTGAGGCTCACCGGCAGAAACCACTCATCGGTCTGTTGTTCAATACCCCGCCACAACTCTTGTGCGGTGTGGGGCCTGTCCCCCAAACATATGAGTTTCAGAATGGCCTGCTGACGTTTACCTTGGGCTGTGCTGAAGTTGGTGGTGAAGGTGTGTGGCTGACTGGATGAGCTGGTGGAAGCAGAGGAGGAGGAAGCCGAGTAGGTGGAGGAGGCTACAGGAGGCAAAGACTGATGCCCTGCGATCCTTGGCGGCGGAAGGACGTGCGCCAAGGAACTCTCCGCCTGGGGCCCAGCCGCCACTACATTTACCCAGTGTGCAGTTATATAGCGTCCCCGGCTGTGCTTACTGGTCCACGTATCTGTGGTTAGGTGGACCTTGCCACAGATGGCGTTGCACAGTGCACACTTGATTTTATCGGATACTTGGTTGTGCAGGGAAGGCACGGCTGTCTTGGAGAAGTAGTGGCGGCTGGGAACAACATACTGTGGGACAGCCATGGATATCAGCTGTTTGAAGCTGTCTGTGTCCACCAGCCTGAATGACAGCATTTCAAAGGACAGTAGTTTAGAAATGCTGGGATTCCAGCCCAGGGCTCGAGGGTGGCTAGGTGGGAATTTACGCTTTCTCTCCAAGGTTTGTGAGATGGAGAGCTGAACGCTGCCGTGTGACATGGTGGAGATGCTTGGTGACGCAGGTGGTGGTGTCGGTGGCACATCCTCTGTTTGGTGGGTGGCAGGTGACAACATTCCTCCCGAGGCAGAGGAAGAGGCCGAGGCAGCAGCAGAAGAGGGAGCAGGGGGAGCCAGAGTGAGTTCCTTGCTTTTAAGGTGTTTACTCCACTGCAGTTCATGCTTTGCATGTAGATGCCTGGTCATGCAGGTTGTGCTAAGGTTCAGAACGTTAATGCCTGGCTTCAGGCTCTGATGGCACAGCGTGCAAGCCACTCGGGTCTTGTCGTCAGCACATTGTTTAAAGAAGTGCCATGCCAGGGAACTCCTTGAAGCTGCCTTTGGGGTGCTCGGTCCCTGGTGGCGGTGGCTAGTAGCAGACGAACTCTCTTGGCGGCGGCTGTTCTGCTTTTGCCCCCTGCTCCCTCTTTTGCTACGCTGTTGGCTCCGTCTCACCACTGCCTCTTTCTCTGAACTATGAAAGTCAGTGGCACGACCTTCATTCCATGTGGGGTCTAGGACCTCATCGTCCCCTGCATCGTCTTCCACACAGTCTTCCTCCCTGACCTCCTGTTCGGTCTGCACACTGCAGAAAGACGCAGCAGTTGGCACTTGTGTTTCGTCATCATCAGAGACGTGCGGACTGCTATAAGATGGTATTCCCATGTCCTCATCATCAGGATACATCAGTGGTTGTGCATCAGTGCATTCTAGGTCTTCCACCACTGGGGAAGGACTAGGTGGATTCCCTTGGGAAACCCTGCCAGCAGAGTCTTCAAACAGCATAAGAGACTGCTGCATAACTTGGGGCTCAGACAGTTTCCCTGATATGCATGGGGGTGATGTGACAGACTGATGGGCTTGGTTTTCAGGCGCCACCTGTGCGCTTTCTGTAGAAGACTGGGTGGGAGATAATGTTGTGAACGTGCTGGATCCACTGTCGGCTACCTAATTGACTAGCGCCTGTACCTGCTCAGGCCTTACCATCCTTAGAACAGCATTGGGCCCCACCAAATATCGCTGCAAATTCTGGCGGGTACTGGAACCTGAGGTAGTTGGTTCACTAGGACGTGTGGCTGTGGCAGAATGGCCACGTCCTCTCCCAGCACCAGAGGGTACACTAAAACCACCACAACCTCGTCCGCGTCCCTTACTAGATGTTTTCCTCATTGTTACTGTTCACCAAGCACCACAATAAGAAAAGAAAGTATTTGGCCCAATGTATTGATTTCAAATTCTGGCCTTTTTTTTACAGGCACCTAACACTATCTGCTTTTTTTATTTATGTAGCATATTACACTAATCCAGGCACAGCAGTAACCACTGATTCAGGGGAATATCTCTTTTAGGGCTAGTATTTAGGCCTTGGATGAAAGGTATCCTTTTATGGACAGATTTAAACTAGGCCTGCAACAGCTGGAAAACCAGATTCAGGGTATTGCTATTTTGGCAATTGAATTTCACCCCAGAACAAAATATATAATTTGCAGTACACTATGAAACTTGGCCAGCCATAGCTGAAACCGCTGATTTATGGTATTGCTATTTTGGCAATTGAATTTCACCCTAGAACAAAATATATGTTTTGGCGGACACTATTATAGTTTGCCAGCCAGAGCTGAAACCACTGATTTATGGTATTGCTATTTTGGCAATTGAATTTCACCCCAGAACAAAATATATGTTTTGGCAGGACACTATGAAACTTGGCCAGCCACAGCTGAAACCACTGATTTATTGTTTTGCTATTTTGGCAATTGAATTTCACCCCAGAACAAAATATCTGTTTTGGCGGACACTATTATAGTTTGCCAGCCAGTGCTGGGACACCAGATTTAGGGGATTGCAATTTTGGCAATTGAATTTCACCCCAGAACAAAATATACCCTGTTACGGACAGATTTAAACTAGGCCTGCAACAGCTGGAACACCAGATTCAGGGTATTGCTATTTTGGCAATTGAATTCCACCCCAGAACAAAATATATGATTTGCAGGACACTATGAAACTTGGCCAGCCAGAGCTGAAACCACTGATTTATGGTATTGCTATTTGGCAATTGAATTTCACTCCAGAACAAAATATATGTTTTGGCGGACAGTATTATAGTTTGCCAGCCAGTGCTGGTACACCAGATTTAGGGGATTGCTATTTTGGCAATTGAATTTCACCCCAGAACAAAATATATGTTTTGGAGGACACTATTATAGTTTGCCAGCCACAGCTGTGACACCAGATTTATGGTATTGCTATTTTGGCAAATAAGTGACAGAAAAACGCTCTGTGCAGCCTAAAAACCAGTGAGCAAGTAACTAGCAGAAGTTCAATCATTTGCAGCTGTCGATCGATCACTTCATTTGGTGCTTTTGCAGACTTTTCCCTGCCTTATCTCGCCCTCACAGCAGCTGTGTCCTCTCCCTACACTAATCAGAGCAGTGTGACGTGCGGCACTACGTGACTCTAGCTAAAATAGAGGCTGGGTCACATGCTGCACTTGGCCAATCACAGCCATGCCATTAGTAGGCATGGCTGTGATGGGCTTTTAGGGCAAGAAGTAAAACAAAAGCTGATTGGCTGCGGTGCAGCCCTTCAGAAAGCGGGAAGAAATCGCCGAACAACGAACCCGAACTTTTTTGAAAATGTTCGGGTCCGGGTCCGTGTCCCGAACACCCCTAAATTCGGTACGAACCCGAACTATGCTCGAACTGTTCGCTCAACACTAATGCCTACACCATTTACTAAAAACTCACTTGTTACATTCCCATACAAACACCTAACCGTCAATAAATCAATACAATTTTTAAAAATCTACACTCAACACCATACTCTTCTGCTTCCTATCCACACAATCATGTCTCTTAATAACAAATTATCAATCATACTCCTTCCAGGCACTGCACACACTTAGTCCTCACCCACAACTTGCCCAATCACATCCCTCATCCGATTTGCCAATACCTTACTAAATATCTTATAATCAGCATTAAATAGTGTAATCGGCTTCCAATTATCTAAACTTTTAACACCTTTCTTATAAATCAGTGCCACTACCCCCTCTTTCATACTATCACACATAACCCCATTATCCCACGTAAATCTACACACTTCACAGAGGTCCACTCCCATCAGATCCCAAATCTTCTCATACAATTCAATGGGAAGCCCATTTTTCCCTGGCATCTTATTCTTTTTTGCACTTTTTACTACCCTTTAAAAGCTCATCCATACTTATATCACCACATAAACTATCTCTATCTTCCTTCCCAAGCGCTCCTTCCAAACTGTTCGATGCATCATTCATGACACCCCTATCATATTACTATAGAATTTCTTGTAAAACAATTCTACCTTACTCAACACCTTCTCCCCACTAACACTAAGCACCATTCCCATTTACAATCACATTCACATCCTCTCTCTTCCCACATACTTTTTTGAAATAGAAACCCGAACACTTCTCATTCATATCGAAAAATTCCACCTTAGATAATAAGATAATATTTTTCCCTTTTTCCTCTATTACCTTCTTCATTTCAACTCTAGTTTCACTCAAGAAATTTTCCACCTCTATCCCTAATGCACACATTTTCCTTAACCACTCAATCCTGATATTTAACTGTCTATTCTTATTTCTATTCAGGGCGGCTCTCTTATAAGCCCATTTCTTGAAGAAAAACCTAATCTCTCACCACAACATCACACTCCTAAAGTCACTCTTTCACATTCTCCACCTTTTATATGTACTCATAATCCTCTCATCTTTTAAAAATCTCACATTAAGCTTCCATACCCCTCTTCCATGCACTCTTCTCCCATCCACTTCAAAAGCTACACTCAACATCATATGATCTGGAAAAAAAAAGACATCAAATTCTTGTAAACTTAAACATTTTTTATTTCTAGAACAAAAAACATAGTAAATTCTAGATCACTACATCACCCCTATCTGATGATTGTAGGTGATTGTACCCCCAGCACAATCTGCAAAAGAAAAATCCCTAACCAAAGAACTTAATTTGTTCCAAGATGCATCTAACATTCCCTTTAATAACACTATTGAAATCTCTCACCCATACCGTATGGATACTACCTGGCAAAAAAAAAAAAAAAAAACTGTTTCTCAAACAAAGCAATCCTATTTTCTTTTCTTGTAGAGGCATTTGCAATTCTAACCTTCCACCCATTCCCACCCACAATAACTATCAAACACCTTGCCACCTCCACCACAGTATAATTTTCAATTCTTAAATCTTTGTTTCCCAACACTTTTTGTGAGGTAAAGTGAATAAAGCATTGTTGTTTTGGCAGAGTTTATTTTTATCTTTAGGGTGTTCACCTGATGGGGTAAATCGTGATATTTTGATAGAGCCAATGGTTACGGATGTGGTGATACATAATATGTGTATTTTTTATTTTTTACACTGTAAATCACTTGATGAGGGTAAAGGGAGATTTTATTACTTAAAATTTTTTGTTCAATTTTTAAAAAACACTTTTTTTTTACTTTTTATTTTTGTCCCACTATGGGACTTCAACATTCGACTTTTTTGATCATTTTTTCAATTCAGTACAATACTTTCTGTAATATACAGCTGTAGTTTGCCGGCCCCATGGGAGAAGTTTTTAAAAATTCAATTCAGATGCTCCGCTGAATTTCTCCAAGAAATTAGTTTTATTCTGAATTAATTTGTCATAAAGTATATTAAATCAGCTACATCATACAGTATATTGATATGTGCACCTTCATGTAGGCCACAAGCAGTCCTAGCTAATCCCTAGCTAAACCAAAAGAAAAGCATACAGCAGCCTTCAGTAAAGGAAAAGAAAACACTGTGTGCCCATGCAGGAGCTGTGTCCCAATGACTCTTTAGTGGAACAATAGAAGAACATGGAGCCAGTGCCAATAAAGTAGTGAAGAAAAAAAGGTTCTTTTAAGCCATGTTGTTGCAGTGCATACACATGCTTTTGAATCACTCCTGTGAGCTATAGAATGACTGCGCGTCACTATTAGGCTCAGTTCACACTTCACTTATATGGTCAATTACAGGTCAAAAACACAGAACAGGTGCAGATCTTTTCATGGTACCTTATCTAAGAGTAGGATTGGCTCCTAATCTAATTTCACTGTTTGTGGGGTGCCCACATTGATTGATAGATAATGTATTCTGTTAGCCACTGATTCAAGTAATGGCTCCTAACAGAGTGGGGAGGGTGTCAGCAGTAAGATTGTGTTGACGTCATTGTTCATTTTTCCCTTCTTCTCATCCGTCAAAAAAACAGCACAAAAAAACAGATCCTGTATTTTGAGCATTCACCTTTACACAGCCAGTATTTCATCAGTAATTGATCAGTATTTGTAAAGCAAAAACAGGAATAGGTCCAAAACAGAGGTGAAGTGTCATGGAAATTTTTGCATGTATACTATGTTTTGGACCCGCCTCTGCCTTTGGTTTCCAAATCATGATCAAATCCTAATACAAAATACTGACTGTGTGATCGAGACCTTATGGATGCTGCAAAGACAAGACCCCTTGTGTTTTCCATTTTTCGGTTCTTCTGATGTATAAGGAGAATGGTTAAATAAATGGTGATGTCAACAAGGCCAAACAGGGACACTAGTGGCCCCAGAACTGACTGGTTAGGGTGGCAACAGCATGAACAGTTACAATAGTGGCCCAGTCACAGAGTGGGGAGGGCAACAGCAATGGCAGTAACAGCACAAGATGGTGGCATTAGAAGAAAATGCATCAGGCAGGCATGTGGCATCAGGCTGGTGGCAGTATCATAATAGTGGCAGTAGCACATGGGCAGAAGTAACAGGCCATTTATCACAATAATCTGGTGTGGCAGCACACTGCAATCAGATCTACTAGAATGATCTAGTTTGATGCATGATGCATCGGTGTGTAGAAATCTTGGCTGATCCAGGCTCGATTTATCTTTATAAAGGTTAATCTCTACAAATTTTGTGTTCAAAGGCGAGTTCTCTTTGGGGTAATTTTCCCCCGGCCGCACTAACCAATCACTCTGATGCCACAAGCCGGTCAGGCTTAAACAAGGCAAACTGTAGTCCTGGGGATCTTGGATCTGGGGTGACAGGGTGCAGTCAAAGTATGCCACCACCTGCTGGTGTTTACCCAGCTTCCCGTGCCTGCGATTCTGCCCCCTCACGCAGGTACCAGCAACGGGCTCCCTCACTCCTCCCTGCTGCTGCATGCTGTGTTGACAGGCGCGGACACCAGGGTTCTTAGCTGTGGTCTGCACTCCTGCCACCAGTATCTCCCTCCTGGCTCTGAGCAGAGCTTGCACTCTGGCTCAGAGTTCCTTGTGTGTATTTAGGGTGTGCGCAGGCAGGTCTTTCTTCCTTATGTCAGGCAGCATGCACATGCCTCCCATCTTCCCCAGCCTGTGGCTGGCCTGCAGGAGGTATTTAGAGGTGCCTCCTTCTACAAGAAGGCACCTGAACAACAAAGGTTCCTAACTTGTCTAGTTTCCTGTTTGAGCGAAGGTGTTCTGTTGGTTCTTGATATTCTGTGTACCAGATTTTGGATTATGTTTACGGACTTTTCCTGACGTCCACCTTCCCTGACTGGCCTCCCAGCATCCTCTGGGTGTATCAAGTCACCTGGAGGTCAGTCCAGTGAGTTCACACTCTGCTCCCGATTCCCTCGTGTTCCAGCCTTACAGCTACTACATAGACAGGATCTGTTGTGCGTCTCATTTTTCTTTCCTTCTGACAGATCAGAAAAAGGGTCAAATGAAGGATAATGTCAACCAGGCCAAAAAGGCAAAATAGTGGCCCAGTCATTGAGTCCACAGAATGGCCCAGTAGCATAGTGTTGAGGTAGCAGCAGCATGAGGAGAGCACAGAGTGGTGAAGTGACATAGTGCTGAGGTGGCAGCAGCATGAGGAGTCCACAGAGTGGTCCATTGACATAATGTTTGGGTAGCAGCAGCATGAGGAGACCACAGAGTGGCCCATTGACATAATGTTTGGGTAGCAGCAGCATGAGGAGACCACAGAGTGGCCCAGTGACATAGTGTGTAGGTGGCAGCAGCATGAGGAGACCTCCAAGTAGTGATGTGGCAGCAGCATGAGGAGACCACAGAGTGGTGAAGTGGCAGCAGCATGAGAAGATCACAGAGTAGTAATGTGGCAGCAGCATGAGGAGACCACAGAGTAGTGATGTGGCAGCAGCATGAGGAGACAACAGAGTGGCCCATTGACATAGTGTTGAGGTGGCAGCAGCATGAGGAGACCACAGAATGGTGAAGTGGCAACAGCACGAGGAGACCACAGAGTGGCCCATTGATATAGTGTTGAGGTAGCAGCAGCAGCATGAGGAGCCCACAGAGTGGCCCAGTAACAGAGTGGGGAGGTGGGGGCACTACCAGTACCAGCTTAAGTTGGTGGCTAGCAGTAGAAGCACCTGGCAGCAGGTGTTGCAGCAGGCAGCATCAGAATAGTAGCTGAAGCAGGTAGCCAGAAAAAACAGGTCTCTTTTGTCAAAGTGTTGGTGTGGCAACATGAATAATCTAGTCTGATGCATCAGGCACTGGTGTTTAAAAAACCTGGCTGATCCACGCCTGATTCATCTTTACAAAGGTCAGTTTCTCCACGTTTTGGGTGGACAGGCGAGTTCTCCTTGGGTTAACTATGGCCCCCTGCAGGACTAAACACCAGCACTGATGCCACACTGCTGGCCAGGCAGGAAAGCTTGTCCAGGGCAAACTCAGACCGTTGCGGCCACAAATCGAGTTTGGCTGCACAGTAGTCCAGGGGATCTTCGATGTGGGGTGGCAGGGTGCACTCCAAGCATGCCACAACCTGCTGCTTCAAGTTCTGCTCCATGTCTAGCTGCTGCTGCTGGTGAGTAGTTTCTTCAGTAGGCGGGTGCAGAAAACTGCTCATCAGCAACTCCAGACTTAAGTTGCTGCTAATGGAGCTGGCATTGCTTCTGCCGAACTTCACGAAAATGTTCGGGTTCGGGATCCGAACTTGACCCAAACTTGACACTAAACCCGAACCCCAAGTCAATGGAGACCCAAACTTTTGGGCACTAAAATGGCTGTAAAATAGCCCTGGAAAAGGGCTAGAGGGCTGCAAAAGGCATCAAAATGTAGGTAAATCCCCTGCAAACAAATGTGGGTAGGGAAATGACTAAATAAAATAAATAAAGATTAACCAATATTAATTGGCAACTTGGAGGAGGAGGTGGAATAGGAGGTTGGGGTGGCTTCAGGTGGGAATGCTATGGGAGTTAAAGTTCTCCTCACAGCCATAAAGGATTCATGTCTGCCTGCAGTGCCACAGGCCTCATTCACAGCTTCAGGCCCAGGGCAACCATACATGGGAGTTGGAGAAGTTCTCATTACAGCCAAAAAGGATTCATGTCTGCCTGCAGTGCCACAAGCCTCACTCACAGAGTCAGGCCCAAGACAACCATACATGGGAGTAGGAGAAGTTCTCATTACAGCCAAAAAGGATTCATGCCTGCCTGCAGTGTCACAGGCCTCATGCAGACTCAGGCCCCTGGAACCCACAAAGAGAACAGTTCAAATCATGCCAAAACAGTATTGATTTCACCCAGCAGTGCCACAGGCCACAATCACTCATTCAGGCCCATGGCTCCCTCAAAGAGAAGAGCGGTTCCGTAACAGCAACACAGGCCTCAGGTCAACCTGCAATAGAATAGGCCATTATCATTTATGTAGGCACTGACATACAGTCAGAGGAGAGTTCATTTGACAGTAAAAAGAGGATAATGTCTCCCACCAATGCAGCAGGCAATTAAACGAAATATAGGCCCCTGACACCCAAACAGAGGAGAAGTTATTTGACAGTAAAAATAGGTTAATGTCTCCCACCAGTGCAGCAGGTGATTAAATGAAATATAAGCCTCTGACACCCAGAGAGAAGAGAGGTCATTTGTCAGCAAAAAGAGGTTAATGTCTCCCACCAATACAGCAGGCGATGAAACAAAATATAGGCCTCTGTAACCCAGACAGAGGAGAGGTCATTTGACAGCAAAGAGAGGTTAATGTCACGCACCAAAGCAGCAGGCGATTAGCTGAAATGTAGGCCCCTGGCACCCAGACAGAGGAGAGGTTAATTCAACTTGGGGTTGCCCCCAAAATAATGGTAAAATTAAAAGAAGAGGATTTAATAAAGAAGTGCCCTGGAGTACAAGAATGTATGGTTGAGGGCGAGCCAGGTCTAAATGTCTATTCTGCATAAGGTATGGACAAGTCCTGTGGGATCCATGCCTGGTTCATTTTAATGAATGTGAGCTTGTCCACGTTGGCTGCCCAGAGGTAACGATAAGCTGTTCTCTGTAGGTGGTGTATCGTCTGTGTGCTTCGTATCCCCCCAGCCGCGCTCCAGTGATGGCCCAGAGCTGCGTAGGGTGCCACCCTGCAGTGAAACCGACTCCTCCTCCTCGTCCTCCAGAAGTGTGCCCTAGCTGTCCACATGTGTACCTGGCCTCTGCTGGTTCAGGAACCCACCCTCTGAGCCACTTCTGACCTTCCTGAAACCCTGTGAAATGCCGCCTCTTCCTCCTCCTCCTGTGCCGCATCCTCTTCCATCATCGCCGTAATATTTTTTTCAAGGAGACATAGAAGGGGTATTGTAACGCTAACAATGCCGTCATCAGCACTGGCCATGTTGGTTGAGTACTCAAAACACCGCAACAAGATACAAAGGTCTCGAATGCAGGCCCAGTCACTGGTGGTGAAGTGGTGCTGATCCGCAGAGTGACTGACCCGTGTATACTGCATCTGAAATTCCACTATCGCCCGCTGCTGCTTGCACTCTCCAGCATATGTAAGGTGGAGTTCCACCTGGTGGGCACTTTGCATATGAGGTGGTGAGCAGGAAGGCCGGGTGTTAGATACTGTGAAGGAACTGGAGGCACTGTCAGCCAACCAATCTACTATCGCCTGTACATGTTCTGGCTTCACCATCCGTAGAGGGGCATTTGGGCCTAACAAATAACGCTGCAGATTCTGTCGCCTACTTGCACCAGAGGAAGGTGTTTGACTTGGAGTGGTAGTTGGCGCTGAACGGCCACGTCCTCTCCAAGCAACAGGAGCTCCACCAACACCACCATGACCATGCCCATGTCCCTTTTTTGATGTTCTCCTCATTATTTGCGTTCACCCACCAAGCTGAAAGATTGGTCTCTCTCCGGTGTCAATTTGCCTTCCACTAGTCGACAATTACGTTCGCTAAGACAGTGCCCGTGTCATAAAAATGCTCTGTGGACCCAGAACACTGATTCTCAATTGCTATGCGGAAATGTAAAAAAAATTTGGTACGCTGTATGCACAAGTGGTTTGTGGAACAAGAACAAGTATTTTTGTAATAAAATACAGAAAATTAGTATTTCACTGCTGTAAATTGAAATGAATTATTTATATGCCGAATGCACAACAGTATTTTCGGCATAAAACAGCTTTTTTCAATAAAACCCCAAAATGCAGTTTTTAACTGCTGTACATTAACAGTAGATATTTATGCTATGTATGGACACCAGATTTGGGGACCCAGAACACGGATTTGGTCACCAAAATTCACAAATGCAATATTTAACCGCTATAAATTGGAAATAATTATTTAAACAACGGATGTACAACAGTTTTTTCAGGGTAAAACACAGCTTTTTTCAATACCGTGTATGTACAACTGCTTTGTGAAGCAAGAATATTGCCTTTTTCTTGCACTATTTCTTAGCTGTAATGTGAAATCTGTATTTAAGCGGTGTATTTCAAGATGCTCTGTGAATCAGGATGACCACTTTGTTTTTACAAAAATACACTGATGCACTATTTGATAACTGAAATTGTATATACGGTTAAGTGCATAGTATACAAAAGTGCTCTGTGGCACCACAGGTCCCAGACTAGACAAATGGACTATGTCACTGCTTTTGTCACCAAAATTCACAAATGCAGTTTTTCACTGGTGTAAATTAAATGTAGTGTAACAACACGGTTTCATTTAGCTCTTCCAGATTGCCGTCTTAACACCTTAGACGGTTGGCATACCTCAAGAAGCCACTCCACCACTGTAGACTCGGGTGCAAACTAGCCACAACCAGCTTTATTGTCATCATAACAGCAGTACAAAGAAATCATAAAAATAAACCTCAGCCGTCTGGCCACTGACTACACAGTACATACTCCCTCTCTAGTGGGATCCGGGTCTACCACCCAGCTCCCCAAAAACCCCACAGTGCTTACCCCCACACAGGGTTAGAGCGTCCTGGCTCCCACAGGTCTTGACACAGCCTGCTCCTTTCCCAGACTGGGAGCCCTGATTGAGGAGCTCAGCCTAGATTAATCCAAGCTCCTCAGCGGGCTGCTAATTATCCCCATTACCAGCCTGACTGCTGCAGACAGTGGGAAAAAATTATTTTCCCAACCTTTCTTGTTCTCACCCAGCTTGCTCTGGGTGAGATACGCCACTTGAATGGCCTCCCTATGGCCTTCTGGCAGCTCCACTGCCACCTATCCTCCCCCCCTGATAAAGGCCGTAGGACTTTTCACCTTACTTAAAGGGAACCTGTCACCAGGAAATTCACTGATCAACCAGGCATGCTGCCTTGTAGGGCTCACTCTGCTGAATATATTGACACCTTTCACTTGGTGATCTGTTGCTTTATTGTGGAGAAAAAGTACTTTTAATCCATATGCTAATGAGCTGATTTGAGTCCAGTAGTTGATATGAGTCCAGCGTTTTTTCTATTCAGAGCTGTAGCCACTCCCCTATTCACTTCTTCAGATGCAAAAGGGGTGTGGTTTATTACATCATTCATTTTAATAATTGCCGGGAAAATGAATAACAGGGAATGCTAAGGTATTATATTACTGAGGTAAAAAAAAAAGGGGGAGGAATATACTATTGAATTTAATTATAATAAGGGCTACTTTGTTCATGGGGTGATAAACACATGTTTGATAAACAATTATTTAAATGAAGGATGTAATAAACCACGCCCCTTTTACATCTGAAGGAGTGAATAGGGGAGTGGCTACAGCTCTGAATAGAAAAAACGCTGGACTCATATCAACTGCTGGACTCAAATCAGCTCATTAGCATATGGATTAAAAGTCCTTTTTCCCCACAATAAAGCAACAGATCACCAAGTGGGAGGTATCATTATATTCAGCAGAGTGAGCCCTACAAGGCAGCATGCCTGCTTTATCAGTGAATTTCCTGGTGACAGGTTCCCTTTAAGCCCCCTCCAGGGTCAAAGCTCCTACGTTGGGAAACATCTGAGGTTTTTTCCCACTCCAACTCAACGGCCTTAGCTTCTTCAGCCTTTGAGTCTCCTTTGGAGTATTCATCCACTTTGTTAGCCTTCTCATCCTTCTCGGACACTTAATCATATACTTGCATTCTTAACTCCTCCTCCTCTTTCTCAACAAGGTTGGAGGTACTGGGGACATCAAGGTCTTCAGCAGACTCGTCGTCTTCTGGCAATCCTTGCAGAGGTTCAACCAGGATATGGTTCTCCTTTCGGACAGGATTCAGGAGAGCCAGCCCATCGGAGTAGACATACTGGTCGTCTGTCCCCCCGTATTTCTTCCCCAGCAGACAGCTGGATTTCTGGAAGGCATTGACAGCAGAGGGAATGTCTTTCATGACCAGGTCCTGGCCACACACTGCCACGAGTCTCTGGGCTTTTGCATCCACCTTAGCACCATCATCTGGTTTAGCAGATACATCTTCCATCTTCTTCTCTGCCTCGGCTGGCACCACAGCGCCACCACCTCCAGACCCATTCTTAAGGGGCTCTGACTTCTTGGCATCTTTTAGAGGATCTTCCTCTTCAGGTATCTCATTTTCTTCTACCTGCCACGCAGGAGTACGCTTAGGCCTCTCGAACTCATAGACTTCATCTTTTGAGCTCCTGATATCTTCCATCTCTGCTCTGAGTTGCTTGTTCAGCCTCTCCAATTCATCTCGCTCCTTAAGCACTTTTTCAAGGGCTCCCACCAAGGAGAGGGCCTTGGTCTTCTTCGTAGTTTTTCGCACCAGCTTATTAGCAGCGCCCCACTCTTGGGCCTTCTGTTCCAGTTGCTCTTCACTCTGTTTTGGTGTAACAGCAGTTGTAGAAGTACCACCATTCTTCCTTAGAACAAGCCCATTGTTGATGTCTACTATAGACTTGTGTCTTTCTGTAGTCTTTTCCCTTCCCCAGGACACCAGGCGGTAGACCCTTCAGTTCACTCATCTTTTCCAGGGTCTCCTCTTTTGACCCTGTCAGGTCATCTATGACTGTCTGGATATAAACTTCAGACACTAGGCTGACGTCACCCGACTGAACTGTCATCTCGTCAGATATAACTGTCATCTGGTCGCTACTAGTAACCACTTTAGTTTGGCAAGACCTCGACATGGCAGCCTCTCTCTCTGAGTTGCTATCGGTCACAGAACACGCGTTATATATACCGCTCATGTCATTCTCAATCCTGTCCTCTAGGGGCACCGATGAGCTACACCCTCTAGGACGTCCCCATGTACTTGCACATTTTTCACAGTGATTGCCCTCAGTTGTGAGCTCTCAACATCAATTAGCATTTTTATACGATCCACATTTTTACCAACAGGGGGAGCTTCTTATTCAATCACAGCCTGCAAAGGAAAAGGACTGTCATCATCCTCATCACTTCTTGCACATAGATCCGCATTATCATTATACATTTCAAAGAACCCTACACCTTCACTTGGCACCGTGTCTGCACCATTGTTTCCAATGGTCATTTCACTTAAACCATTGCTTTCTGTCTGCATTTCCCTTACACCTTCATTTAAAGGGACAGGTGCAGGTTCTGTAGGAGCTTCATTACTTTCTACAGAAGTGTCTCCATTGCCCCACATTACGTCATGCATGAGCCTATTTGCAGCATCAAGTCTATCAGTCTCTGTTCTCACCATGGTCTCACCCTCCGTAAGGACCACCGGATAGTCCACAGTATTCACATAATTGTCCCGAACATTCATCATTCTACCTCTTACCCAGGCTAGCATGGGATCTCTGATTTTCGCCATCCCAAATCTAGCCTTGGTCACAGGCACTTTAGACAACACATTGAGCTTCTCCCGTGCAGATTCCTGTGAGGGAGCAACTGCAACAGGCTTATCCGCCTGTTCAGACACAGCAGTTTTCCCAATGTCACACATTTCCGAGACAGTTCCTCGCCTCTGCAATTTATTGCTCACCAGTCCAGCAGGTATCATGTGCCATTTTCATGCCATAGCATACCTCCACCATATGTAACAACACAGGGTCATTTAGCTCTTCCAGATCGTCGTCTTAACACCTTAGACGGTTGGCATACCTCAAGAAGCCACTCCACCACTGTAGACCCGGGTGCAAACTGGCCACAACCAGCTTTATTGTCATAACAGCAGTACAAAGAAATCATAAAAATAAACCTCAGCCTTCTGGCCACTGACTACACAGTACATCCTCCCTCTCTAGCGGGATCCGGGTCTACCACCTAGCTCCCCAAAAACCCCACAGTGCTTACCCCCACACAGGGTTAGAGCTTCCTGGCGCCCACAGGTCTTGACACAGCCTGCTCCTTTCCCAGACCTGATTGAGGAACTCAGCCCAGATTAATCCAAGCTCCTCAGCTGGCTACTAATTATCCCCAGTACCAGCCTGACTGCTGCAGACAGTGGGAAAAACCTATTTTCCCAACCTTTCTTGTTTTCACCCAGCTTGCTCTGGGTGAGATATGTCACTTGAATCGCCTTCCTATGGCCTTCTGGCAGCTCCACTGCCACAGTAAGTATTTATACCGTGTATGTGCAACTGCATTGTGAAGAATTTAGCTTTTTTCACACAAAAAAAGAATAATGCACTATTTCTCAGCTGTAACGTGAAATCGGTATTTCAAAATGCTTTGTGGATCAGGATTTCCACTTTTTTTGTCAAAAAATACACTTATGCTGTATCTCACGGCAGCAATGTAAAATAGGTGGTTGGAATGGGTATTTCAGACTGTTTGGTGGACCTTGAATAACGTTTTTTTCTATAAAAAACAAAGAAGCACTATTTTCCTGCAGAAATATAAAATATGTTGTTGGATGGTGTATGCAGAACTGTTTTGTTGACAAGAAATACGTTTTTTCCCCCAAAATTACACGGATTCTCTATTTCACAGCAAAAATGTCAAATATATATTTTGGCGGTGTAAAATAGGCTTGGTGGATCAGGATGACCACTTTTTTTTAAATCTAAAATACAGTGATGCACTATTTAATAGCTGAAATTGAATATACGGTTTAGTGCATTGTACACACAAGTGCTCTGTGGCACCACAGATCCCAGACTAGACAAATGGACTATATCACCCCTTAAACATTCAAAAGGCAATTTAGGGAACTTGAGCAGCCAGAAAAAAATGTTTTTTTTTCCTTCACTGAGCTACAAAATAGGATTAGGCTGATGACACGTGCAGTACATTGCAGTGGCTAAAATGGCCGCCGAGCACCACCTCAGTAACAGATGGATTACAAAAAAAGATTTCCCTGGCAGTGGCTGGGTACAGAAATGTTGGATTGCTGAAGCTCCCTCCCTCTCTATTTGCTCTATCTTGTGGATTAAAGTAACACAGGTTCTTCTGATTTCTGCCCTATTCTGTCCCTGATCGCAGCAGCAGCATCCTCTCCATAAGCTCAAATCAGCAGAGTGACGTGCGGCAGTACGTGACTCCAGCTTATAAAGAGGCTGGGTCACATGCTGCACTCAGCCAATCACAGCCATGCCATCAGTAGACATGGCTGTGATGGCTTCTTAGGGCAAGAAGTAAAATGCTTGCTGATTGGCTGCTATGCAGCCATTCAGAAAGTGGGAAGAAATCTCCAAACAATGGACCCGAACCCAAACTTGTTTGAAAATGTTCAGGTTCGGGTCCGTGTCCCGAACACCCCAAAATTTGGACGATCCCGAACTGTACAGTTCGGAATCGCTCAATTCTAATTACGACATATATTTTTCCATTTTTTTCCCTATTAATGCACCCCCCAAAATTTTTTTAACAATGTCAAATTAAAGCAGAACCGCTAATGGGATGTAGGTATATTTCCTATTAATACACAGTGTAAATGGCTGTAGTACAATGTAACTTCACGACTGAACTGCACTTGTGACATATATTTTTCTTTTTTTTTCTATTAATACACCCCCCCCCCAAAAAAAGTTAAACAATGTAAAATCAACGCAGGACGGCTAATAGGACGTATGTATCTACCCTATTAATACACCCCGTAAATGGCTGTATCACATAACTTGCACCCCAATCCCAAGTAAGGTTTGATGGAATTAATGATGTATTGTATAGTGCAAACAACTTAAAGGGAACCTGTCACCAGAAAATTTACCGATAAACCAGGCATACTGCCTGGTAGGGCTCACTCTGCTGAATACAATATTACCTTTCACTTGATCATCTGTTGCTTTATTGTGGAGAAAAAGTACTTTTGAACCATATGCTAATGAGCTGATTTGAGTCCATCAGTTGATATGAGTCAAGCATTTTTTCTATTCAGAGCTGTAGCCACTCCCCTATTCACTTCTTCAGATGTAAAAGTGGCGTGGTTTATTACCTCATTCATTCATTTTATTAATTGGCGGGAAAATGAATAACTAAGGAATGCTAAGGTGTTTGATACAACAATTATTAAAATAAATAAATGATGTAATAAACCACTGCCCTTTTACATCTGAAGAAGCTAATAGGGGAGTGGCTACAGCTCTGAATAGAAAAAACATTGCAATTATATCAACTGCTGGACTCAAATCAGCTCATTAGCATATGGATTAAAAGTACTTTTTCTCCACAATAAAACAACAGATCACCAAGTGAAAGGAATCCTTATATTCAGCAGAGGGAGCCCTACGAGGCAGCATGCCTGCTTTATCAGTGAATTTCCTGGTGACAGGTTCCCTTTAAAAGCAATTTGGATCCCCAATAAGTGCAGCAAGGTGTAAGAGAATCACTCCTAAACTTTTAAAACGTTTTTTTAGCACAATGAAGTGTTTCCTAGCACTGTCTCTAGCACCTGCTGACGTCTCTCCCTGCACTAAATACACTGGAAAATGGCAAATTCCAAGATGGCTGAGGCTATTTATAGGGCTGTGACATCACAGGTGCTGGCTGGCTGCCGATTGGCTGCATGGATGGCATTGTGGGTGATCCCTCGTTACTAGAGTTCTTTGTTCTAACATGTGCAGCAGCCATTTTAGGAAAAAATGTGATTTATTACCACGAAGTGTGAGGAAATTCGGATTAGTGGCGAATCAAATTTGTGATCGGATTGAATTCCACTTCGCCAACGTTCGATTCGCTCATCTCTAGTTATAATCCATAAAAAGCATATTACACTTAATATCTCACTTGTGCTGCAATTCCAGTTAACAAGCTCAGTTATGGTACTAGCAGGCTTCCTTTTGCTGGTATGAGAGTCCTTTAGCTGTGCTCACTGTGCAACTGGTCCACTAGGCATAGGCGTGTGCACGGGGTGTGCCGGGTGTGCCTGGGCACACCCTAATAAGTTTGTCACCCCCTGCTCACTTCAGTGTCTCCCCCCGCTGATTCCCCTGTGGCTTTATGTCTGTTAGGGTACGTTCACATTAAGTCGTGCGACAAAGAGGGCACAACTTCACTGCAACATTTGTTGCGCAACATTTTGTCGCACCAATGTCGTGCGACAATTTTTATAATGGGAGTCTATGGTGTCGCATTGCGACATGTGACATGCTGCGACTGTGACATTCGCAGAAAAATCCATCTTGAATCCATCAGTGTGTCATCCACATATCCCGCTTAACTGTGTCTTCTACAGATCCCCCATAACAGTGTGTCATCCACAGATCCCCCATAAGTGTGTCATCAACAGATCCCCCATAACAGTGTGTCATCGACATATCCCACATAACAGTGTGTCATCCACATATCCCACATAACATTGTCTTCCACAGATCCCCCATAACAGTGTGTCATCCACATATCCCACATAACATTGTCTTCCACAGATACCCCATAACAGTGCATCATCCACAGATCCCCCATAACAATGTATCATCCACAGATCCCCTAAATCAGTGCGCCTGTGCACTGAGGGGAGACTGAAAGGAGGAGAAGATCTGCGGAAGCAAGCAGAGGACAGCACAGCAGACGACTGCATAGATTCTTTGGTAAGCACCGTATTTTCTGGTGTATAAGACGACTGGGCGTATAAGACGACCCCCACCTTTTCCATTTAAATATAGGGTTTGGGCTATACTTGCCGTATAAGACTACCCCTCTTTCAAACTCCTCCTGATTCCCCCTGCCTTCCCTTTAGAATCGCCAATCCAACCCAGTATACAACAACCAGCCAATCACAGCAAGCGATGTACTGTATTTTCTGTGCACACTTCATACAAAGCCTGCTTGGATTAGCTGTGTCAGCTCTCCCTGCCTGCCCAGCCCTCCCTGTCTCCAAGACGATCTTCTCCAGTCCAGGGAACTGACCATGGCAGCCAGGGCTTCAGTAGCGTCCTGGCTGCCATGGTAACCAATCGGAGCCCAGCAATAAAAAATATACTGTAATATTGTTAACCCCACCTGTGGTTTACTGTATTTATTGCAAAAAACGATTTTATAGATATACAAATTACCAGTACCGGTATCTTTATGCTCAAGGGGCTGTCGCCGTTTTGTGCCCAGTCCCGCCCCTCTTAATTTATTCACTGCACTTCTGTCTTTTTATCTTCTGAAGCCGCTCATAATCTCGCGAGTGCTCCAACTAGCTGCGCATGCGTGAGATTATGAGAGGCTTAAGAAGATTAAAAAACAGAAGTGCAGTGAATAAATTAAGAGAGGGGCAGCGCTAGGATCCAGGATTCGGGGCATGGCGGGGCACAAAATGGCGACAGCCACTTGGGCACAAAGATACCGGTACTGGTAATTTGTATATCTATAAAATCTTTTTTTGCAATAAATAAACCACAGGCCCCTCCTCCGCCCCTCTCTCATCATTGGTGGCAGCACAGGGGGGAGGGAGGGACAGCTTCCTTCTCCCCTGTGCTGCCTTATACCCGGCGTATAAGACGACCCCCGACTTCTGAAAATAATTTCTAGTGTTAGAAAGTCGTCTTATACTCCGGAAAAAATGGTAAATTGTTTTATTATGGTGCTGAATATGTTTTAAACTCTAAAGAAAATTTTTCGAGAGTGTTTCTCTCTTTCTCAAGTCTGAAGCAATACTGAGGAAGAAAGGAAAACTCTTGAAAGCTTGTCTTGTAGGTATTAAGTTAGTACAATAAAAAGGTATCCCTGCATACCGCAATACTTTCGTATTTTGTAATCTTATTTGTATATGCTTATTTAGTTTTTTTCAGTAGTATGATTAAGTGGTGAAAATTATTAGTGCCCTCCTATTTTTGACTGTGGTATCTTATGTGCCCCCCCCCCTATATATTGTTCCTAGAGTCGCCACTGAGAGTGTATTTGTGTATATATATGTGTGTGTATATAATATATATATATATATATATATATATATATATATATATATATATATACACACATACATACATACGCATGCGGCGTGTGTGTTTATGCTTTAGGGTGCACACCCTAATGCAATAGGCTGCGCACGCCTATGCTACTAGGTAACAGCCAGGTACAAATATAATATAATTCTTACTTGTTTTCTGCAACCTACAGAATGGTTCTCCCTAATGGCAGGCATCCAACTTCTCATTCTTTATGCTAGTTGCCAACAGAAACGTTTCCACACGGTCTATAGAGTAAGGTGGTAAAACATAACTTTGCCCTTAGTTGTCAAGCTGTGTCCAGGTGCTTTGAGGCTTTTTTTCCGGTCACTCGGTGCTGTGGAGTCCATAAGCTAAGACTGCTGCTAGCTCCGCTAAACTTGCTCTATATCCTAGTTCACTCTGGTCTGTGCTGGTAAGCTTCTGATAACTTCTCCTCCAACCTCCCTCAGTTGGGCCACTGCCAAAGGGGCTAAAGTGGAAGCTACATGGTGGACTTGTCTAACTCTCCTCATGTCACATCTCAACTTAGATCTCTCTTGTGTCTAATCTGTCCCTTTTATTTGGTAATGCAGCAGCACAATCTAGTGGTGACTAATTTGTAGTGTTGTTTTCCAGCCTGTTATTAGGAATTTGCAGCTACATACACAAACAGGGCCCCACTACTATTACGAAGTGGGACTCTGCAGAAGGTGAACACCCCAATAACAGTGGAACGATACAGGTTATACGCCCTAATTTGAGAACCAAGGCCTAATAGAATTGTTTAACTATTAAACAAGGTGGACACCCCAATAAAAGTAGAATTTGGTTATTCACCCCAGTTTGATAATCATGGCGTAATAGAATTGTTTGCCTACTAACCGCTTCATTACTGGAATGTTGATCCCCCTTCCTTACCAGGCCAATTTTTCAGTTATAGTAATGGGCCTAAATGCAAATAGCTGATTAATTTCTGAGCCAGTTTGCATTTATTTCATATTAGTTTTCACGGGACACCTTAGGCCCTTCTTTTGTGCCATTAGATGATGGATATAATATTTTAAAAAAACATATTTAAGAAAAACTGTGAAAATTATGTAAAAATATATATCTTTCCTTTCTTAGCAATTTTTTTCCTAACTATTACAAAAGGTTTTAACACAAAACATTTCTAAACTTATTACCGTACGCTTGTTGCCCGCTGCAATACTTCAAAAGACTGGAGCGCATTTTGGATTTTAGCGGCCTATTTTTCTTTTGCTTCTGTAGTTCTATGGCACCGTACTTCCAGACAAATCTTGTCAAATCAAAGTGACTTTTTTTAGGTTGTTCCCCTTAGGTATTCATATTGGGGAAATTTGGACATTTTAAGGTTTTGGGTGTTTTTTGTTTTTTTTTGATAAATGAAAAAATATGTGTGTCTGTATATTTTATATAGGAAAAAAATATCCTGCTATACAAAATATAGCTAAAACGAATACCTAGATTTTTAAAATAAAAAATGTGTGTATGTTTGTACATTTTACACACACAAATTCCACTACACTACTGTTAAAACTAATAAATATATATAAATATTATAAATACATATTTTTTATTAATTTTTTTTATGAATGAAAATGGGGCGGGATGTTTGTATGGGTGTGAATGTAGTCTGCTATACTTTTGCTAATACTAGTAACTATTGCTAGAACTTTTTGATTTTTTCATTTTCTGCTGTTTTTATTTATTTTTTACTTTTTATTTATTTATTTTTTAAGTGAATTAACCCCTTCCTACTGCAGTCAAGGCAGGAAGAGGTTAATTCACTGGCTACAGGCTGATAGTTACTTTTTCAGCCAGCAGGTGGCGCTCTTACATAAGAAAACACCGGTCTAGCTGGTCATAGTACTTCTCCCTTTGACCGTAGCTGTCTAATGACAGATAGGAGCCTACCGCTACAACGTATAAAGTCGTGCAGTGGTAGGCATTGTGCGTCCTGTATATAGTGCCTTTTCTCTGCCCTTGTATATAATGCCTCTGACTGTGCCCCTTTCTGTATAGTGCCTCTGACTGCTCTAGTTATATACAGTGCATCTTCTGTGACCCATTAATGCATATAGTGCCTCTTCTGTGCCCCCTTAACATATAAACAGTGTCTCCTATGTGATCTTTAATGTATATAGTGCCTCCTATGTTCCCCCTAACATATATCGTGCCTCTTCTGTACCCTCCTAATATGTATAGTGCCTCTTCTGTTCCCCCTTAATATATACAGTACCTCGTCTCTGCCCCCTTTATAAATATATTGTCTCTTCTTTGCCCCTTAACATATATAGTGCTTTTTATGTACCTCTTTAATATACATAATGCTCTTTTGTGCCCCCATATATATACATTGTACCTCTATTGAGTAATTTACATAGTCATCTGTCCCGGCGCAATCCCATAATTCAGCTAGGAGGGCCTGGCCACTTCTAGCAGGTCTACTAAGATGTTGCAGGCAGCGCAATGACATTACTGCTCTGCCTATATCAAAGAAAAGCACTGGAATAGTGGGGCAGGGGACGTTATCCTGCCGACGCTGCCAGCTGCCAATTGTATCTGTGTCCTGTGAACAGGCACAATTAAATGCAAGGGCCCAAAAAACTAGGTGAATTGACCTTGTGACTTGGGGCCCCTCCCAGTAATGGTGCACTGCGGGGCCTGGAGCACTTGCTCCACGTTCACCATTGTTGATCCTGCCCTGGGTGGTGATAGCAGCAGCCACAGCAAGAGGCCAGAGCTGCCACTGTCATCCAGCGGTCGTGTTTTGACCAACAATCCAGCTGTACTGGAATGGTTGACTCACTCTACAACTTCATCTCAAGTGACAATAGATATACACAGCTAGCAATCGGGGTTCCTCTGACACCACGCTTAGTTAGCACGGCCCAGCAACTGCCTTTGTGCCCTCACCTGTCCTGAACCTGCCTCTTGGTTTTGCTTTTGCTGCTCCTTCTGATAGCCAAGTATCGGCTCTGCTCTATTTTTCAGCAGCGAGAATGAACTTTGTGAGGACAGTCAGCAGTTACAGGCCAGCAGAGACTTGGATAAGAGGTCCGCTGCTAACTCTTGTAGGCATGCAACTACCGATAATGATAGTCGGGTGGAAGTACATAATGTGAGAGGTCAGGGAGATGTGCAAGTGACAGGTGAGGGTGACACAAGTGACGACCAAACAGATGTAGGTGATGATGTAGCCGATCGAATGTGGGAGCCAGATTATGAGGGGGAGTCATCAGGGGGCGAGAGTAGCAGCGTGCCCGTGAGGCAGCAGGGTGGAAGCGTGCCCATGAGACAGCAGTGTGTAAGCATTGGGAGATCAGTACCCAAATGTGGGAGGGGTACACTTTCTACTACTTGGGAGACTACCTGTGAGGAGCACACCAGCAGTACATTGCAGCAGCAGGCAAGCATCACAGAGTGGTGGAGGGAAAATGCCATGTAAGGCTAACTCAGCTGAGGGTAATGCTGCCTTTCATTTAGCAATCTGTTGCTTCATTCTGGAGGAAAAAGGACCTCTAATAACTTGTAGCCCAAATTTAAAACCTGTAACAGGATCCCAAATATTAATAGTTATTTATAGTACTGGTTTCCTTATGTTAGCAGAATGGTCTTTTTAAGGCCAATTAAGTTTTTAATTTTAAATAAGGCTTTCCTTTTTACATTCCTTATTTATATTGACACAGCTCTGTTCAACGCACCCTCAAGGCTACAACTGGTGCCATAGTCAGGCAATCATTCTATATTGTGCTCCTTTCATCATTTATTATCACATGCCCTGATTGAAGAGTCCTGGAGATCATTTGCTGGTAGAAACCAAATTGGAAATGTTTACTTTTTACCAAACCCCAGAAACGTAATAAAAATGGCACACTGATTATATGATGCAAATTAGTTCATAATTTTATTAATATGTCTGTATATCCAGGAAAAGATCCTCTTAAGAGCAAGTAATGGCTAAGAGCCTTGAATCACAGAACCACCCGGAACTTCCTCAACCGTCACTTTGAGTCCTGAAGAAAGAGATGCTGCCGCCTGGATCATATCAGCAGGAAAGTGCAGGAAAGATATATCCAGGACACAGACCCTACAAACTGGCCTCTTTTGCAGCTTACCTGGAAAGCAACTAAACAGTTTGGTAATCCCCAGTGGCATAACTAGAAATGACTGGGCCACACAGCAAATTTTTTAATGGGGCCCCCCTCCCCCAGTAATTTTTTCACAACTCCATCCTTTCATGCCACCCCCTTTCCTGTGACTACTAAACATCGCTTTCTCAGACCAGGCCGGCAGCTGTTCCATCCGTTTTCTACACTGTCTATACTGCCACTGTATATTATTTCATTGTGAAATACTGTTGAGGGGCCCTGACAAAATCTTTTAGTACTTCTCCTCCTCCTCTTGGATGGGCCCCTTCTGGGTCAGGGCCCCAAAGCAGCCGCTTCCCCTGCTTCCCCTATAGCTACGCCCCTGGTAATCCCCATGCTAATGAAAAAAGTGTGCGTGTGTATTAATATATATATATATATATATATATATATATATATTTATTTAGTTCCTTGCAAAAGTATTCACGACCCTTGACTTTTTTCATATTTTGGTACATTACAGCCTTAAGTTCAATGTTTTGTTAATCTGAATTTTATGTGATGAATTTAGAACACAATAGTCTAAGTTGGTGAAGTGAAATGAGAAAAATATATAAATAAAACTATTGTTTAGAAATAGAAAACAGAAAATTGGCATGTGCGTATTCACCCCCTTTGTTAGGAAGCCCAAAAAAAGCTCTGGTGCAACCAGTTACCTTCAGAAGTCACATAATTAGTGAAATGATGTCCACCTGTATGCAACTTAAGTGTCACATGATCTGTCATTACATATACACACCTTTTTGAAAGGCCCCAGAGGCTGCAACACCTAAGCAAAAGGCATCACTAACCAAACACTGCCATGAAGACCAAGGAACTCTCCAAACAAGTAAGGGACAATGTTGTTAAGAAGTACAAGTCAGGGTTAGGTTATAAAAAAATAAAATAAATCTTTGATGATCCCCAGGAGCACCATCAAGTCAATACCATATGGAAAGAACATGGCACAACAGCAAACCTGTCAAGAGACGGCCGCCCACCAAAACTCACAGACCAGGCAAGGAGAGCATTAATCAGAGAGGCAGCACAGAGACCTAATAACCCTGGAGGAGCTACAGAGTTCCACAGCAGATACTGGAGTATCTGTACATGGGACAACAATAAGACGTACGCTCCATAGAGTTGTGCTTTACGGCAGAGCGGCCAGAAGAAAGCCATTATTTTCAGCTTAAAACAAAAAGGCACGTTGTGAGTTTGCGAAAAGGCATGTGGGAGACTCTCAAAACGTATAGAGGAAGATGCTCTGGTCTGATGAGACTAAAATTTTACTTTTCGGTCATCAAAGAAAACAGTATGTCTGGCACAAACCCAACACATCACATCACCCAAAGAACACCATACCCACAGTGAAACATGATGTGGCAGCATCATGCTGTGGGGATGTTTTTCAGCTGCCGGGACTAAGAAACTGGTCAGAGTTGAGGGAAAGATGGATAGTGCTAAATACAGGGATATTCTTACCCCTTTAGGACACATGACGTACCGGTACGGCATGTTTCCTGAGTCCTTAAGGACATATGACGTACCGGTACGTCATGAGTAGTTCCGATCACTGCTGCTCAGCCGGCAGTGATCGGAACAAGGTACCTGCTGAAATAATTCAGCAGGTACCTTGTTACAATGCCCAGGGGGGTCCTGTGACCCCCCCGTATGGGCGATCGCTGCAAACCGCAGGTCAATTCAGACCTGCGGTTTGCAGCTCTTTTCGCTATCTCTGATCCCCGCGGTCTGTGACCGGGGGGATCAAAGAGTTAATGCCCCCAAAGTGTTCAATTTTAACTCCCCCTGCAGCCCCCAATCATATTATGGTGGAGTGGTTGCACATTGCTGACACTCTGATAGAAACGGCTGGCATCTGTGCTTAATCAGATGCCAGCCGTTTAACCCCTTCTATACCGCAGTCCCTCCCTCCCTTCCCATCGCCCTCTCTCCCTTCCCATCGCCCTCTGCTCTGTTATGGCAGCGGCTGATGGTTGCCATGGAGACAGGACGCTTTCAGAAGTGTCCTGCTCTCCATGGTGCTGAAAGTCTAAATAGACCTGCTAAAGGTCTATTCAGACTTTGTAAAGTACAAAATACAGCACAGTGCACTATATAGTGTACTGTACTGTATTATACAGACACCAGATCCACTGGATCTTTCAGAAAAAAGTGGGTCTGGGTCAAAAAAAAATGTAAAAAAGTGAAAAAAAAATACAAATGAAAAAAACACATATCACTGAATAAAAATTAAAAAAAATAAAATACACTACACATATTAGGTATCGTCGCGTCTGTAAAAACCTGATCTATAAAAATATCACATGACTGAACTCCTCAGGTGAACGCCATAAAAAAAAAAAAAATGGTGTAAATAAGCAATTTTTTGGCACCTTACATCACTAAAAGTGTAATACAAAGCGATCAAAAAGGCATATGCCTCCCAAAATAGTACCAATCAAACCGCCATCTCATCCTGCAAAAAATGAGCCCCTACCTAAAATAATTGGCCAAAAAATAAAAAAATTATGCCTCTCAGACTAAAACATGATTTTTTTTGTTTCAAAAATGCTTTATAGTGTTAAATGTAAAAAAAACTAAAAAGTAGACATATTGGGTATCTCCACGTCCGTAAGAATCTGCTCTATAAAAATATCACATGACCTAACCCCTCAAGTAAACACTGTAAAAAAATTAAATAAAAACTTTGTCAAAAAGCCATTTTTTGTCACCTTACATAACAAAAAGTGTGATAGCAAGCAATCAAAAAGTCATATGACCCCCCCCAAATAGTGCCAATCTAACCATCACCTCATCCCGCAAAAATTATACCCAACCTGAGACAATTGCCTAAAAACTGAAAAATATATGGCTCTCAGACTATGGAGACACTAAAACATGTTTTTTTTTAATTCGAAAAGGATATTATTGTGTAAAACTAAAATAAATAAAAAAAGGTATACATATTAGGTATCGCCGCGTCCGTAAGGACCTGCTCTATAAAAATATAACATGACCTAACCCCTCAGATGAACGCCGTAAACAAAAAAAATACAAACGTTGTCAAAAAAGCCATTTTTTTGTCACCTTACATCACAAAAAGTGTAATAGTAAGCGATCAAAAAGTCATATACACCCCAAGATAGTAGCATTCGATCCGCCATCTCATCCCGCAAAAAATGAGCCCCTACATAGGACAATCGCCCAAAAAAAAAAAATATGGCTCTCAAACTATGGAGACACTAAAACATGATTTTAAAAAAGTTTTAAAAAATTATATTATTGTGTAAAACTTATATAAATAAATAGAAAGTATACATATTATGTATCGCTGCGTCCGTCTCAACCTGATCTATAAAAATAACACATGACCTAACCCCTCAGCTGAACACAGCAAAAATAAATAAATAAATATGGTGTCAAAAGCCATTTTTGTCACCTTACATCACAAAAAGTGTAATAGCAACCGACCAAAATGTCATATGCAATGAGCAAAAAATGAGCCCTTACATAAGACAGTCGCCCCAAAAAAAAAAAAAAAATAGCTTTCAGAATGTGGAGACACTAAAAAATATTTTTTTTCAAAAATGCTTTATTATGTAAAACTGAAACAAAAAACCCCAAAAAGTAGTCATATTTGGTATTGTTGCGTCCGTAACAACCTGCTCTATAGAAATAGCACACAATCTAACCTGTCAGTTCAACGATGTAAATAACAAAAAATAAAAACGGTCCCAAAACAGCTATTTTTTTTGCAAATTTTCCATTTTAATCCATTTTTCCAGTAACAAAGCAAGGGTTAACAGCCAAACAAAACTCAATATTTATTGCCCTGATTCTCTTGTTTGCACAAACACCCCATATGTGGTCGTAAACTGCTGAATGGCCAAATGGCAGGGCACAGAAGGAAAGGAACGCCATATGGTTTTTGGAAGGCAGATTTTGCTGGACTGTTTTTTTGACACTATGTCCCATTTGAAGCCCCCCTGATGCACCCCTACAGTATAAACTCCAAAAAAGTGACCCCATTTTGGAAACTATGGGATAAGGTGTCAGTTTTGTTGGTACTATTTTAGGGTAAATATGATTTTTGGTTGCTCTATATTACACTTTTTTTGGGACAAGGTAACAAAAAATAGAAATTTGGAAATTTCATCTCCATTTGCCAATAACTCTTGTGGAACACCTAAAGGGTTAACAAATTTTGTAAAACTGGTTTTGAATACCTTGAGGGGTGTAGTTTCTTAGATGGAGTCACTTTTATGGAGTTTCTACTCTAGGGGTGCATCGGGGGGCTTCAAATGGGACATGGTGTCAAAAAACCAGTCCAGCAAAATCTGCCTTCCAAAAACCATATGGCGTTCATTTCCTTCTGCGCCCTGCAGTTTGGCCATACAGCAGTTTACGACCATATATTGGGTGTTCGTGCAAACTGCAGAATCGGGGAAATAAATATTAAGTTTTGTTTGGCTATTAACCCTTGCTTTGTTACTGGAAAAAATTGATTAAAATGGAAAATTTTGCAAAAAATTGAAATTCTGAAATTTTATCTCCATTTGCCATTAACTCTTGTGGAAAACCTAAAGGGTTAATTACGTTTGTAAAATCAGTTTTGAATACCTTGAGGGGTGTAGTTTCTAGAATGGGGTCATTTTTGGGTGGTTTTATTATGTAAGCCTCACAAAGTGACTTCAGACCTGAACTGGTCCCTAAAAAGTGGGTTTTTGAAAATTTCTGAAAAATTTCAAGATTTGCTTCTAAACTTCTAAGCCTTGTAACGTCCCCAAAAAATAAAATGGCATTCCCAAAATGATTCATACATGAAGTAGACATATGGGGAATGTAAATCAATAACTTTTTTTTGGCGGTATTACTATGTATTATAGAAGTAGAGAAATTGAAACTTGGAAAATTGCAAATTTTTAAAAAATTTTGGTAAATTTGGTATTTTTTTATAAATAAAAATGAAATTTTTCGACTTCATTTTACCAGTGTCATGAAGTACAATATGTGACGAAAAAACAATCTCAGAATGGCCTGGATAAGAAAAAGCGTTTTAAAGTTATCACCACATAAAGTGACACTGGTCAGATTTTGAAAAAATGGCCTGGTCCTTAAGGTGAAATAGGGCTGTGTCCTTAAGAGGTTAAGCAAAACCTATAACACTCGTGTGCATGATTTGAGGCTAGGACGGAGGTTCATCTTCCAGCAAGACAATGACCCCAAACACACTGCTAAAGCAACACTTGAGTGGTTTAAGGGGAAACATGTAAATGTGTTGGAATGGCCTAGTCAAAGCCCAGATCTCCATCCAATAGAAAATCTGTGGTCAGATTTAAAGATTGCTGTTCACAAGCGCAAACCATCCAACTTGAAGGTCCTGGAGCAGTTTTGCAAGAAGCAATGGGCATAAATCCCAGTGGTAAGATGTGTCAAGCTCATAGACTTATCCAAAGAGACTTGGAGCTGTGATTGCCGGAAAAGGTGGCTCTACAAAGTATTGACTTTAGGGGGGTGAATAGTTATGCATATTGATTTTTTCAGTAATTTTGTCCTATTTGTTTGCTTCACAATTAAAAAAAAAAAAACATCTTCAAAGTTGTGGGCATGCTCTGTAAGTTAAATGATGCAAATCCACAAACAATCCATGTTAATTCCAGGTTGTGAGGCACCAAAATTTGAAAAAGGCCAAGGGGTTTTGCAAGGCACTGTATATATATATATATATATATATATATATCTAGTCCTGAAAAAATTGAGCAGCACTCCCAAAAATAGTGGAAAAAATAGTGATAGTTTATTCACCCATAAGTGTTGCAACGTTTCAATCGCAAACCAGGACCTTTCTCAAGCATCGAGATATATATATATATATATATATATATATATATATATATAAGGTAAAAAGTGAAAAAGCAGCACACTTTAAAATCATGGGTGCATAACCTGCCGACGACCAGCAACCAAGTCCTCGACTCCTCAATATAGTAGTTCAAAAATTGCAAGGCAGCACTCCAATCTTCAAACGTTCTAGTGTTTATTCAGCCCAGTGTGGCAACGTTTCAATTGTTCACTACAATCTTTCTCAAGCCATACCAAATAAAGTGCTCAGTGCAATATATATAGTCAAGTCACATGATCATCAATTAATTAGTGATAAAAACATGATTACAATAAAATATAGATTTGTAATAATAAAGTGCTAAAAGTGCCAAATGTGCAAATTACATAAACAAATACATGTGAAAAAATATTCATTTTCCATGTGATACAATTTTCTGATAGTGTAAGCATTGTAAACAGTTAATTGACTTGAAACCCACAGGTGTATAAAATAAATAATAATCATAATAAAAGAGAGACAATCTCACAGAAGCGGAATTACCATAGGATCCCGGACGGCGTCTCACGAAGTACAGCGCGCATGCGCGAGATTCACAGGTCTCGCGAGCCTCTCCATACATCAGACCTAGTGTCCCTAACAAAGATGGCGTTCACGGGCTTCATGTCATCTCTGCGGCTGCGCGGACTTAATCAAGTCTCGCAAACATTATGTTTCAAGCACACCAATCCGGACCATATCAAATATGGCGACCCCGGCATCTCAGGTGTAGTGCGCATGTCATATATATCACAACTCCGTATCCACATATCGATGTAAACATCCAACACACCCTATGGATATTATAATGGGGGCATAGGATTGTCCAAAAGATCGGACTCGCCACAGCATCCACATATCACCATGGGTCATACATACTTCAGGCTCCCCATTTTAGGTGTATAGTGCAAATGACGAGTCCATCCAAAGGAACGGACTCGCCATATCATGCCAACAACCTTGGGGCAATTCATACATGACACCCCACGTTGGACCTCCAGGCATTCCACTTGTTTTTAAATGATGTTGATCCCACGGTAAAATTTACATTGACACATTCATTTGAAAAAATACAGTTTTTGGATACGGAGATTTCTATCAAGGAGGGGTATTTGGTCAGTGATCTTTTTGTCAAAAAGACAGATAAAAACACATTATTAAGATTTGAAAGCAACCATCCCCCCTCGATGGTGAAATCCCTACCTTATAGCCAGTTGGTGAGAGTTGACAGGATTGTGGAGGATGTAGAGGTGAAGAGGCGGAGATTTGACCAGATGGGTGCCAAGTTCCGGGCAAGAGGATACCCTAGGGGATTGATTGACCAAAGTTTTTAAAAAAAAATCAGTAATGAAAGAGGAAAAACACCAAAAGAAAAAACTCAAAGGATTCCGTTCATATCAGAATATAGTAGCGAAAGTAATAATATAGCAAAGGTGATTAGGAAACATTGGGGTATTTTGACATCAAGTTTCCCCCAGATTCAGGAGTTTCAAACACCCCCATTGCTCTCGTATCGGAGAAGTAGCAACCTTGGGGACAAATTAGTCAGGTCTGATGTTGGACCTTCAAAAGTCAGGGAAGGAGGCCTTTTTGGTTGTCAGAAAACTGGATGTTATCCATGCTACAATTGTGTAAATTGTCCATTATTGATCAGAGGAAATACATTTTTGAATCCGTCTACAGGTAGAGAGGTTAAAATTAGAGCCTTATTGACATGTGATTCTACATATGTAGTGTACATGCTTACATGTCCATGTGCCTTATGTTATGTGGGGGAAACGACCTGGGATGTAAAGACCAGGATTTACCAGCATCGTTTCTCCATCAGAAAGCAAAAGATGGATCTCCCAGTCTTGAGGCATTTTAAGGAGGCAGGACACACGGAAAGGGATCTAAAATTTAGAGTCATAGATCACATCCCTTTGACACGAAGAGGGGGAGATAGAGTGAAGCTTTTAAAAAATAAAGAACTATATTGGATCTACACATTGGGAACCCTTAAACCCAGGGGACTCAATGTAGATTTCCGTGTGACGTAGGATGTTGTGCTTTGACTTGCCCCCTGATGTATTTTCACCTCATCTATATCTGGGAGGGAGACTAAATGAAGTGTTCAGTAGTTTTCTTTTTCTAAAAAAGAGTTTTTTATTCTAAAAATAATTTTTTTATATATGGAGAAAATTTTCTTTTTAATGTATAAACACTTATTAATTGTCTGTCATTTCTCTTATGTTCTTTACAGATTTTTTCAAGCAAGGGACATTCTCACAGATGGAAGTTTATCCATGGGACCAAATGGGTTCTGAATCGTGAAAAATTATTATTTTTAAAAAAAATTATTATTAGATATCATGGGATTCATGTTTTCTCTGCCGCTTATTCATATTTTATTTGTCTTTTTTTGAACACTCCGTGATAAATGAGTGATATGAGTCAAATCACCTAACAATAGGGGACTGGAGGTAGGGGTTTTAACATGAGGACTGTGACAGGTCTCTTCATGTATCCCTAACTTACCGGTTCACCTAGTGATGTTGGGTGTCATGTATGAATTGCCCCAAGGGTGTTGGCATGATATGGCGAGTCCGTTCCTTTGGATGGACTCGTCATTTGCACTATACACCTAAAATGGGGAGCCTGAAGTATGTATGACCCATGGTGATATGTGGATGCTGTGGCGAGTCCGATCTTTTGGACAATCCTATGCCCCCATTATAATATCCATAGGGTGTGTTGGATGTTTACATCGATATGTGGATACGGAGTTGTGATATATATGACATGCGCACTACACCTGAGATGCCGGGGTCGCCATATTTGATATGGTCCGGATTGGTGTGCTTGAAACATAATGTTTGCGAGACTTGATTAATGGATAACTGTCACATTTAGACCCTAATTTCAGTTTTCATATATGTAGTTAGTTACTAATATGATAATATACCTGAATCAATAACTATTAGACTTACTTACCCCTTATTTAATAAGATTCAGCCCTTAGCAACCAGTCTGCATAAAACTGCAATTTCACTATTCTGTTAAGATGGCTGCCATCAGCCCTGAGCCTAATCCATAGGACACCTGCAGTGAAGTTAGTGAAGACCAGCTCTGTATAGGGGGGTCTTGCAGTGAAGTTAGTGAAGACCAGCTCTGTATAGGGGGGTCTTGCAGTGAAGTTAGTGAAGACCAGCTCTGTATAGGGGGGTCTTGCAGTGAAGTTCCCAGGTCTGGCTGAAGCCTGTAGTCCTTCTATAAGCTCTCCTCTTATCAGATAAGGCTGTCATTTATACACTGGGCTCTACATTGTCCTTCACTGCTAAGGGAGTGTCTGCCAAGCATAGGCATGTGGAGAAGTTCACACACACAGCCCAGCACTGTAATCTCCTGTCAGGAAGAACCTGGCTTTTTATACATTCCCTTACAATGTTGACTCACTATCAGTTCCCAGTGCACACAGCGTGCTCCGTCCTCTATCTGGTAGACGGAAGGAGCATAGCAACCTGATTTTATCTCAGGTAAATATAGCCAATACTGGGGACTTTTAGGTGGCTTTTAGGGGTTATTTATTTAAGAATCAGAAATTAAAACAGGGCCAACAAGGTAATATTAATCACCAGAATCCAATAGTAAAAAAAAAAAAAATGTGACAGTTATACTTTAAGTCCGCGCAGCCGCAGAGATGACATGAAGCCCGTGAACGCCATTTTTGTTAGGGACACTGGGTCTGATGTATGGAGAGGCTCGCGAGACCTGTGAATCTCGCGCATGCGCGCTGTACTTCGTGAGACGCCGTCCGGGATCCTATGGTAATTCCGCTTCTGTGAGATTGTCTCTCTTTTATTATGATTATTATTTATTTTATACACCTGTGGGTTTCAAGTCAATTAACTGTTTACAATGCTTACACTATCAGAAAATTGTATCACATGGAAAATGAATATTTTTTCACATGTATTTGTTTATGTAATTTGCACATTTGGCACTTTTAGCACTTTATAATTACAAATCTATATTTTATTGTAATCATGTTTTTATCACTAATTAATTGATGATCATGTGACTTGACTATATATATTGCACTGAGCACTTTATTTGGTATGGCTTGAGAAAGATTGTAGTGAACAATTGAAACGTTGCCACACTGGGCTGAATAAACACTAGAACGTTTGAAGATTGGAGTGCTGCCTTGCAATTTTTGAACTACTATATATATATATATATATATACATATATTTATACATAGCTCCCAGCATGCATATTACTCAGACTCAGGCTATTTTCACACTAGCCTTTTAGATTTCCGGTATTGTGATCCATCATAGGGACTCAATACCGGAAAAATACGCTTCCGTTTTGTCCCCATTCATTGTCAATGGGAACAAGACTGAACTGAACAGACCGGAAGGCTCCAAAATGCATTTCGTTCCGTTTAGTTGCATTCCCATACTGGAGAGCAAACCGCAACATGAGCAAAAAAAATTGGGGCAAAAGGGAGATAAAACCTAACTTTTACTAGTAAAATAATAACACTGCACCAGAAAGACATACAAAAAAACAAAATCAAGGGAATTATGTACTGTATAATCACCCAGATTGATGCAAAGCCATGTGGCATCACAGGGCCCATTAAACACAATATATAGAGAAAAATTGGAATAATCTTACCAATCTGGAAGCCTGGTGGGCTTCAAAGGATGTAGATCAAACACAAATTCTAATGACTATTGGAGAGATTCTCGGAGTTCAAATGGTGCCCCGGTGTGCTTCCATGGATACGATACAAGCATACAAATGGGTGGCTCTTGTACTCTTGGATATGCAACAGGCATACAGGCAGGTGGCTCTTTATCAACTAGTCCTATATCACCCTGTTTGGAGGGAAGGGACTAACAATGCCCTGCCTATCTATACAGAGCACTCGCCATGAAAGGGGCTACCCTGTCCGGATACCTGACCCTAAACCTGGACAATAACCCTAATAAGCACTAAACAAAGGTTCCCGACATGCCATGTTTCGTTGAATAACTCATCAGGGGAAACAAACAAAAATAGGGTATCCTTTCCTTAGTAGAGAAATGACATATAAATCATAAAGGGTATAAAACTGACCCAAATAATGAGTACCAAATACATATAAGTAAAGTGAAAGGGGAGGGAGAAGTATCCCACTAAACTCCCTTAAGGTCAGTGGATCCAATGAGGGGAAAAAAAAATAATAATATTCCCCTAGTCAATCATGCCCTACAGTGGATATGGGATGTCATATGTCATACATGTCGCCAGTGGGTGCGAGCTGTATGTCTATACGCCATGTGTGGAGTGCGGTGTAGCTTATTTAAAGGCCGCATCCAGCGTGCCTTATCCCGGGGACCGCCCATCCAGTCAGGTGCTCAGGACACGTGACCTGCGCGTCGCATCACATAGGACACAGGCCAGAAGGCGCAGCGTCCTGTGGAACGCAGCAAAGGTGACATGGGGCAGGACCATTACAATGGGGAGGCGGACCAGGTGCCTAGCAACTGGGATGCCTGGAAACAAAGCCCATGGTGCCCCAGGTGCCGCAAAATAGGCAGAGATGGAACATTCCAACTATTATTCCACAGAAAAAAGAGAAAAGGAGCAGTTGGGGCAGTACCCAGACCACATTTAATTTCCCATAGGGCTAGAGGGGGCAAGTCCTAAGGAGCCACTCGGCAAAAAAACAAAATAATAATATATAAGAGAAGAAATAAAGTAGAGAGGAAAGGAGAGGGGGAGGAAAAAACTAAGGGGTGCAATGAGACAAATAAAGAAAATATTTCTGATATCAAATAGAGGCTAATCGATGGAAACACTTATCAAACAAAACAGCTAAAGTTAAGCTGTTCATTAAGTCCCAATGGAGTTGTAGTTTTAAGATAGTAAATCCAGCTGGCCTCTCTCTGAAGAATTTTTCTATCCCAATTGCCACCCCTTCTGGGTGGAATAACTTTGTTGATGCCCATAAAGGACACACAGGCAGGGGCGTTGTTAGGGTCTGAAAACATCCAGGGCACAAGCCCACTGTGTTGAAATTTGCATAATAAGAATTAACATCAGCCCCAGTGCCTCCATCAGCCCCCAGTGCCTCGATCAGCCCCCATATGCCTCTCTTCAGCCCCATATGCCTCCATCAGCCCCCATATGCCTTCATCAGCCCCCAGTGCCTCCACCAGCCCCCAGTACCTCTATCCGCCCCCAGTGACTCCATCAGCTACATAAGTAAAATAAAATAAAATAAAAACCACTTACCTTTCCTGTTCCGGACGCCGCCACTCCTCACCGCCCGCGCTCAGTCTTCCTCCTCTTCAGTCTGTGCTGTGAACTGGCGCGACTTCACATGTGCGCAGCCTTCACAGCGGAGAGCCGAGGACCAGGAAGCGGTCAGTATAGAGCTTTCACCGCTTCCAGGTTCTCATTGAATTTGTGGGCAGTGGCCAGCGAGGCTAAAGAGGCAGCTGCCTTGGGTCCCCCAGGAGCAACTGGGCCCGGGGCAGCTGCCCCTTTTGCCCCGCATTAAAGAAGGCCCTGGCGAGGTTTGTGGCAGTGGTAGTTTGATTTGGGGTCCTGGTGCCAGATAAAAAGCCCTAGCGACACCCCTGCACACAGGCCCTGCCATTTTGATGGCAGTGAACATGTTGGGCTATCAGTGTGTCCCTCATAATGGAAATGTCGTGGAGGTGTTCACCCACTCTCCTGCGAAATTCGCGAGTGGTTTTGCTAATGTATTCTTTACCGCATTCGCATGTGAATCAGTAAATAACCCCTCTAGTTTTGCAATTAATGTAGTGGCGAATAACATACTCTCTCCCAGTGATGTTACTTATGAAAATCTTACTGGTCTGGATGCGTTTACATGCTACGCAACCACTGCACCTAAAACAGCCCTTGGTGCGCATTTGGAGCCAAGAGCTGTCTGAGGTAGGCAGTGGTGCAAGTTCACTATGTACTAATCTGTCTTGTATGCTCCCGCCACAGCGGTAAGTAATGTGTGGATAGTCACCTACAACCTCTTTCAAATCAGGATCCATGGTAAGAATTTCCCAATGTTGATTCACAACTTCCGGTATCTGTGCCGCCGCCCTATCATATGTAGTGATAAGGAGAATCAGTTTTGCGTCCTGATTCGCCGCTGGCCTACAGGAAAGGAGATTGGATCTTTCCTCCTGTAGGGCTGACCTAAACGCTGGTCTAAGGACTTTGTCCAGATACCCTAGCTGCAAGAATCTCTGGCATAAGTCAGAGGCCTGAGAGATGAACTCCTGTTTAGTGGAACAGTTCCTTCTGATACAAAGATACTGTACTTTGGGAATTCCTCTTCTGAGTGGGAATGGATGACCACTCTCCCATCTCAGAAGAGAATTGGTAGAGCTCATTTTCAAGTAGACCGAGGTGTCTAGCTCACATCTCTCATTCCTTCTTATCAGTACATCAAGGAAGTAGAGATGGCCCGAACTATCCGCCGGCGAACAGTTCCCGGCGAACATAGCTTGTTCGCGACGCGTTCGCCTCAACGGGCGAACACATGCGATGTTCGGTCCACCCCCTATACATAATTATTGAGCAAACTTTGACCCTGTACCTCACAGTCAGCAGACACATTCCAGCCAATCAGCAGCATACCCTCCCTCCCAGACCCTCCCACCTCCTGCACAGCATCCATTTTAGATTCATTCGGAATTTGCAGTCTTAGTGAGAGGAGGGAGAGTGTAGTTGCTGCTGATTTAATAGGGAAATCGATAGCTAGGCTAGTGTATTCAGTGTCCACTCCAGTCCTGAAAGACTCATCTGATCTCTGCTGTAAGGACAGCGTCCTGACAGCACCCCAAAAAGCCCTTTTTAGGGCTGCAACATTAGTCTGCTTTTTTTTTCCTTTATATACATATTGCAGTTGCCTGGCCTGCCTGTGTGTGAGGAGCTGCAGGCCCACAGACTGTAGTGTGCCCACTGCCAGTGCCCACCCCTGTCATCCCCTGTGGCACAGGACTTTGCATCAAAAAAAGGCATTTAATTTTTACACTTTAATCTAAGGTTAGTTGCCTGCCAGTGTGTGTCAGGCCGACTTCCACTGACTGTAGTGTGCCCACTGCCAGTGCCCACCACTCATACCGGCTGGCACAGGACTTTGCATAAAAAAGCATTTAATTTTTACACTTTAGTGTAATTTCAGCTGCTTGCCTGCTGCTAGTGTGTGTCAGGCCGACTTCAACTGACTGTAGTGTGCCCACTGCCAGTGCCCACCCCTGTCATCCCGTGTGGCACAGGACTTTGCTTAAAAAAAGGCACTTAATTTTTACACTTTAATCTAAGGTTAGTTGCCTGCCAGTGTGTGTCAGGCTGACTTCCACTGACTGTAGTGTGCCCACTGCCAGTGCCCACCCCTGTCATCCTGTGTGGCACAGTACTTTGCATCAAAAAAAGGCATTTAATTTTTACACTTTAGTGTAATTTCAGCTGCTTGCCTGCTGCTAGTGTGTGTCAGGCCGACTTCAACTGACTGTAGTGTGCCAACTGCCAGTGCCCACCCCTGTCATCCCGTGTGGCACAGTACTTTGCATCAAAAAAAGGCATTTAATTTTTACACTTTAGTGTAATTTCAGCTGCTTGCCTGCTTCTAGTGTGTGTCAGGCCGACTTCAACTGACTGTAGTGTGCCCACTGCCAGTGCCCACCCCTGTCATCCCGTGTGGCACAGGACTTTGCATAAAAAAAAGGCACTTAATTTTTACACTTTAATCTAAGGTTAGTTGCCTGCCAGTGTGTGTCAGGCTGACTTCCACTGACTGTAGTGTGCCCACTGCCAGTGCCCACTACTCATACCGGCTGGCACAGGACTTTGCATAAAAAAGGCATTTAATTTTTACACTTTAGTGTAATTTCAGCTGCTTGCCTGCTGCTAGTGTATGTCAGGCCGACTTCAACTGACTGTAGTGTGCCCACTGCCAGTGCCCACCCCTGTCATCCCGTGTGGCACAGGACTTTGCATCAAAACAGGCATTTAATTTTTACACTTTAGTGTAATTTCAGCTGCTTGCCTGCTGCTAGTGTATGTCAGGCCGACTTCAACTGACTGTAGTGTGCCCACTGCCAGTGCCCACCCCTGTCATCCCGTGTGGCACAGGACTTTGCATCAAAAACAGGCATTTAATTTTTACACTTTAGTGTAATTTCAGTTGCCTGTCTGCTGCCAGTGTGTGTCAGGCCGACTTCCACTGACTGTAGTGTGCCCACTGCCAGTGCCCACCCCTGTCATCCCGTGTGGCACAGTACTTTGCATCAAAAAAAGGCATTTAATTTTTACACTTTAGTGTAATTTCAGCTGCTTGCCTGCTGCTAGTGTGTGTCAGGCCGACTTCAACTGACTGTATTGTGCCCACTGCCAGTGCCCACCCCTGTCATCCCGTGTGGCACAGGACTTTGCATAAAAAAAAGGCACTTAATTTTTACACTTTAATCTAAGGTTAGTTGCCTGCCAGTGTATGTCAGGCCGACTTCAACTGACTGTAGTGTGCCCATTGCCAGTGCCCACTACTCATACCGGCTGGCACAGGACTTTGCATAAAAAAGGCATTTAATTTTTACACTTTAGTGTAATTTCAGTTGCTTCATCAAAAAATGTGGTGATAAGAAAGCAGGATGCGCTCATACCCATATGCAGTTGTGCATTTCTATAGGGGAGCACATCCTGCACTTGTAGTCCGTTGCTAATGGCAATCACCAGCAAAAAATGCATACAATGGATGATGCCAGCAACGGACTACAAGTACCACAATGGACATCCTACATAAGATGAAATTTATGTGGATGTGGCAAGAATTCAGAACAAACACAGAACCAGAGTAGTAGTCCGTTGCTGGCATCATCCATTGTATGCATTTTTTGCTGGTGATTGCCATTAGCAACGGACTACAAGTGCAGGATGTGCTCCCCTATAGAAATGCACAACTGCATATGGGTATGAGCGCATCCTGCTTTCTTATCACCACATTTTTTGTATAAACTCCAATTCAAATGTGCCTGTTTTTTATCTTCAGGTCACATTTGGGTGCACCTGTTAGGCCTTGGACTATATCAGTCAGTCTTGGGTAGGGCTCATAGACACCTCCCACCTCCCATTGCAAGCATGGCCACATGCTGGAGGTAACAGAGGAGATGTTTGTGAGTCGTCCTAATGCTCCTGTAATTGCCCACTGGCCCCTGATATCGCCCATATGGCGCAGGTAGGTGAGTGTTAGGGCCCACGGGCTACTTGAGAGACCTTGACGCTGGTGCCCGAGGCTTAAGACATGTCCTCCTAGTAGGATATGTCGAACTAACTCTCAATTTTTAACATCAGTGTGAGGGTTTAGTATGACGGCAGTGTGCACCTATCTCTGGTTCTGTGTTTGTTCTGAATTCTTGCCACATCCACATAAATTTCATCTTATGTAGGATGTCCATTGTGAGTACTTGTAGTCCGTTGCTGGCATCATCCATTGTATGCATTTTTGCTGGTGATTGCCATTAGCAACGGACTACAAGTGCAGGATATGCTCCCTATAGAAATGCACAACTGCATATGGGTATGAGCGCATCCTGCTTTCTTATCACCACATTTTTGATGGTTTATATATATATGTATGGAGGTGTATAAACTCCAATTCAAATGTGCCTGTTTTTATCTTCAGGTCACATTTGGGTGCACCTGTTAGGCCTTGGACTATATCAGTCAGTCTTGGGTAGGGCTCATAGACACCTCCCACCTCCCATTGCAAGCATGGCCACATGCTGGAGGTAACAGAGGAGATGTTTGTGAGTCGTCCTAATGCTCCTGTAATTGCCCACTGGCCCCTGATATCGCCCATATGGCGCAGGTAGGTGAGTGTTAGGGCCCACGGGCTACTTGAGAGACCTTGACGCTGGTGCCCGAGGCTTAAGACATGTCCTCCTAGTAGGATATGTCGAACTAACTCTCAATTTTTAACATCAGTGTGAGGGTTTAGTATGACGGCAGTGTGCACCTATCTCTGGTTCTGTGTTTGTTCTGAATTCTGCCACATCCACATAAATTTCATCTTATGTAGGATGTCCATTGTGGTACTTGTAGTCCGTTGCTGGCATCATCCATTGTATGCATTTTTGCTGGTGATTGCCATTAGCAACGGACTACAAGTGCAGGATGTGCTCCCTATAGAAATGCACAACTGCATATGGGTATGAGCGCATCCTGCTTTCTTATCACCACATTTTTGATGGTTTATATATATATGTATGGAGGTGTATAAACTCCAATTCAAATGTGCCTGTTTTTATCTTCAGGTCACATTTGGGTGCACCTGTTAGGCCTTGGACTATATCAGTCAGTCTTGGGTAGGGCTCATAGACACCTCCCACCTCCCATTGCAAGCATGGCCACATGCTGGAGGTAACAGAGGAGATGTTTGTGAGTCGTCCTAATGCTCCTGTAATTGCCCACTGGCCCCTGATATCGCCCATATGGCGCAGGTAGGTGAGTGTTAGGGCCCACGGGCTACTTGAGAGACCTTGACGCTGGTGCCCGAGGCTTAAGACATGTCCTCCTAGTAGGATATGTCGAACTAACTCTCAATTTTTAACATCAGTGTGAGGGTTTAGTATGACGGCAGTGTGCACCTATCTCTGGTTCTGTGTTTGTTCTAATTTCAGTTGCTTGCCTGCTGCCAGTGTGTGTCAGGCCCACTTCCACTGACTGTAGTGTGCCCACTGCCAGTGCCCACCACTGATACCGGGTGGCACAGTAGCTTGCCGATAAATAAGGCATTTAATTTTTAGACAGTAGTCTAATATCAGTTGCTTGCCTGCTGCCAGTGTGTGTCAGGCCCACTTCCACAGACTGTAGTGTGCCCACTGCCAGTAACAACCACTGATACCGGGTGGCACAGTAGCTTGCCGATAAATAAGGCATTTCATTTTTAGACAGTAGTCTAAATTCAGTTGCTTACCTGCTGCCAGTGTGTGTCAGGCCTGCTTCCACTGACTGTAGTGTGCCCACTGCCAGTGCCAACCACTGATACCGGGTGGCACAGTAGCTTGCCGATAAATAAGGCATTTAATTTTTAGACAGTAGTCTAAATTCAGTTGCTTGCCTGCTGCCAGTGTGTGTCAGGCCTGCTTCCACTAACTGTAGTGTGCCCACTGCCAGTGCCAACCACTGATACCGGGTGGCACAGTAGCTTGCCGATAAATAAGGCATTTAATTTTTAGACAGTAGTCTAATTTCAGTTGCTTTCCTGCTGCCAGTGTGTGTCAGGCCCACTTCCACTGACCGTAGTGTGCCCACTGCCAGTGCCAACCACTGATACCGGGTGGCACAGTAGCTTGCCGATAAATAAGGCATTTAATTTTTAGACAGTAGTCTAAATTCAGTTGCTTGCCTGCTGCCAGTGTGTGTCAGGCCCGCTTCCACTGACTGTAGTGTGCCCACTGCCAGTGCCAACCACTGATACAGGGGGGCACAGTAGCTTGCCGATAAATAAGGCATTTAATTTTTAGACAGTAGTCTAAATTCAGTTGCTTACCTGCTGCCAGTGTGTGTTAGGCCTGCTTCCACTGACTGTAGTGTGCCCACTGCCAGTGCCCACCACTCATACCGGGTGGCACAGTAGCTTGCCGATAAATAAGGCATTTCATTTTTAGACAGTGTGTGTCAGGCCCTCTTCCACTGACTGTAGTGTGCCCACTGCCAGTGCCCACCTCTCATACCAGGTGGCACAGTACCTAGCACGCGTAGTACCACTTATCTAAAAAAAAAATGACAGGCAGAGGCAGGCCACCCCGCAGGGGCCGTCATGGTCGTGGTGCTGTGATTTCCACTGTCCCTGGAATAATGCCCAGTGTTCAGAGGCCACGTACCCTGAACCCGAAAAATTCTGAGGACGTAGTTGACTGGCTTAGACAGGACACCCAATCTTCAACACCTTCCGCTAAGAACCTTGACGCACCATCCTCCTCCAGCTCAGCTTCGGTCACCTGCTCTCAAGTTACCACGCTCCCGCCCGTCGCCACCACCACCACTACCACCACAGCCACCACAGCCGCTTCACTTGATCCGTCAGAGGAGTTATTTACACATCAGTTGGATGCAATTAGTGATGCGCAACCATTATTGCCAGATGATGTAGATTACGGCGATATGTCTCAGTCAGGCAGGATTACACACATGGACGTACAGTGTGATGATGATGATGATGTTGTAACCGCTGCTGCTTCCTTTGCTGAGGTGTCAAATACAAGTGAAGCGGTTGATGATGACGATGTGTCCACGGATGCCACGTGGGTGCCTGCTCGAAGAGAATAAGAGGGGGAAAGTTCTGAAGGGGAGACAGAGAGAATGAGGAGACGAGTTGGAAGCAGGGGGAGGTCGTCGCAAGGAGTTAGTGGCACAGTCAGACAGCATGTATCGGCACCTGGGGTCAGCCAGACAGCACGCCAGTCAACGCATGCTGTTGCCACCACCAGAATGCTGTCATTGCAAAGCTCAGCAGTGTGGCATTTTTTTTGTGTGTCTGCCTCTGATAAAAGCAATGCCATTTGCAACCTGTGCCAAAAGAAACTGAGTCGTGGGAAGTCCAACACCCACCTTGGTACAACTGCTTCGCGAAGGCACATGATCTCACATCACAAACGCCTATGGGATCAACACATGAGTACAAGCAGCACACAAACTCAAAGCCACCATGCTCCTCCTGGTCCAGCATCTTCAGCCACGTCAACCACTGCTGTCCTCCCTGCCCCCTCTCAACCACCCGCCACTCCATCTCTCACCTTCAGCAGTTCCTGCTCATCTGCCCACAGTCAGGTGTCTGTCAAGGACATGTTTGAGCATAAGAAGCCAATGTCACAAAGTCACCCCCTTGCCCGGCGACTGACAGCTGGCTTGACGGAACTCTTAGCCCGCCAGCTTTTACCATACCAGCTGGTAGAGTCTGAGGCCTTCAAAAAATTTGTCGCTATTGAGACAACACAGTGGAAGGTACCCGGACAAAATTTTTTTTCAAAAAAGGCAATCCCAAACCTCTACCATGTCATTGAAAAGGAAGTCATGGCATCTCTGGCATACAGTGTTGGGGCAAGGGTCCATGTGACCAATGATACCTGGTCTGCAAAGCACGGTCAGGGCAGGTATATCACGTATACTGCGCATTGGGTCAACCTGCTGACGGCTGACAAGCATGGAATGCGTGGCTCCGCAGCGGAGTTGGTGACACCACCACGACTTACAGGCAGACCTACTGCCACCTCCTCTACTCCTACTCCATCCTCTTCGATATCCTCCTCGGCTGAGTCCTCTTCTGCTGCGGCGTCTGGCTGCACATCAACTGATTCCCCATAGCTCCCCAGGGGCTATTCCACATCCCGGATACGACAGTGTCACGCTATCTTGGGGTTGACTTGCCTGAAAGCAGAGAGTCCCACAGGACCAGCACTCCTGTCCGCCCTGAACGCACAGGTGGATCAGTGGCTGACCCCGCACCAACTGGAGATCGGCAAAGTGGTGTGTGACAATGGAAGCAATCTGTTGGCGGCATTAAATTTGGGCAAGTTGTCACATGTGCCGTGCATGGCACATGTGTTGAATCTCATCGTACAACGTTTTGTGTCTAAGTACCCAGGCTTACAGGACGTCCTCAAGCAGGCCAGGAAGGTGTGTGGCCATTTCAGGCGTTCCTACACGGCCATGGTGCACTTTTCCGATATTCAGCGGCGAAACAACATGCCAGTGAGGTGCTTGATATGCGACAGCCCGACACGTTGGAATTCAACACTCCTAATATTCGACCGCCTGCTCCAACAAGAAAAAGCCGCCAACGAGTATTTGTATGACCGGGGTGCTAGGACAGCCTCTGCGGAGCTGGGAATCTTTTTGCCACATTATTGGACACTCATGCGCAATGCCTGTAGGCTCATGCGTCCTTTTGAGGAGGTGACAAACCTAGTCAGTCGCACCGAAGGCACCATCAGCGACCTCATCACATTTGTTTTCTTCCTGGAGCGTGCCCTGCGAAGAGTTCTGGATCAGGCTGTAGATGAGCGTGAAGAGGAAGAGTTGTGGTCACCATCACCACCAGAAACAGCCTTGTCATCATCGCTTGCCGGACCTGCAACAACGCTGGAAGAGGAGTATGAGGAAGAGGAGTCAGAGGAGGAATGTGGCGGCTTCGAGGAGGAGGAAGACCAACCACAGCAGGCACCCCAGGGTGCTCATTGTTGTCACATATCTGGGACCCATGGTGTTGTACGTGGCTGGGGGGAAGAACAGACCGTCAATGACATCAGTGAGGACGAGGAACGGGAAATGAGTAGCTCTGCATCCAACCTTGTTCAAATGGGGTCTTTCATGCTGTCATGTCTGTTGAGGGACACACGTATAAAAAGGATAAAGGAGAACGATCTGTACTGGGTGGCCACGCTACTAGACCCCCGGTATAAGCAGAAAGTGGCAGAAATGTTACCAAATTACCGAAAGTCGGAAAGGATGCAGCAGTTCAAAACCAAACCAAAAATATGCTTTACACAGCTTATAAGGGGATGTCACAGCACAACGGGAATCTAACAGGGAAGAGGTGAGTGTAATCCTCCTCCTACCACGGCGGCAAGGACTGGACGATTTACAGATGTGTTGTTGATGGAGGACATGCGGAGCTTTTTCAGTCCTACTCATCGCCACAGCCCTTCGGGATCCAGCCTTAGAGAACGACTCGACCGACAGGTAGCAGACTACCTCGCCTTAACAGCAGATATCGACACTCTGAGAAGCAATGAACCCCTTCACTACTGGGTGTGCAGGCTTGACCTGTGGCCTGAGCTATCCCAGTTTGCGATAGAACTTCTGGCCTGCCCTGCTTCAAGTGTCCTGTCAGAAAGGACCTTCAGTGCAGCAGGAGGCATTGTCACTGACAAGAGAAGTCGCCTCGGTCAAAAAAGTGTTGATTACCTCACCTTCATAAAGATGAATGAGGCATGGATCCCGAAGGGACTGACAGAGGGGATACGTTTGACTAACAAAAGGCCTGATTACATGCCTTGGCCTCAAAATGGTCCCCACGCTGCTGTATTTAATGTCTGCATACCGGAAGACTTTCGTGAATTCTCCACCACCAACTAGGGTTCAAGCCGCAATGTTTTAGTCACTTTTCTGCCTGGAAAACATAAATTTTTCCGGCCGCTGCTACAATAGCGGCTGCAACAATGCCATTATTTTTCAGGCATGTGTACATGCCTAATTTTTCTGTCCTATGGTGCAGCACTGTGGCTGCAAAAACAAACCAAAAAAAAAAGGCACATACAAGTGTCAATTCCCCTTCGTGATCGTTACCTTGTTGTGGTGAAGGGGCTTGCGTATCACAATGAAGCAATCATCACCTCTATAAGTGTGTTGGCAATGTTGCCACTCCCCAGATGATAAGGCCATTGCTTCATTATGGTCAGACCAAAAGCGATCGGACGGCTGGATAATATTTCATAGAAAAAACATTAATTTACCTTTTTTTTTATATGTTGTATCGGTTTTTAATACATAAAATAAAAAATCATAATAAAGTCTCTTAATAGTTTATTAGAAATAATGCAGACAATTAAAAAAATCCCCATCAATTCCAATACAAAGCAAGTACAGAGCTCAGAACTAAATTATTTCATGATGTCGTAATGGTTCGCTAATTCGACAATGGTTAATCAATTCGACCGGATAGGGTCCGTAACAGGGATTAAACTGATAGGAATAGTACTAGTTAAGACACCACTCATATAGTGTGTCACAGCACATTGCTCTGTGCACGCGCAGTGCCCCAATTTGGGAGTAAGAGGACCGACAAAGCTGCTTTTCCATCTCCCGGTTCCTGAAATCAATTCAGTTTGGTGTATGAGAGTTTGGTCTGTCACTGTGAAGGCAGTCGAAGGTACCCGGCCTAAATTTTTTTTCACAAAAGGCAATCCCTGATATGGGACGTAACAGGGATTAAACTGATGAGAATAGTACTACAGAAAATACCACTCATATCGGGTGTGACAGTATATTGCACGGCGCAGACGCAGTGACCGTGAATTAAAACAGAGTGGAGGGAGCCAGTGTTTTTTTAACCATCTCCCCGTTCGAAAAATCTATTCAATAAATGGCCCCCAGATTGGGGACGTTAGAGGGATTAAACTGATGAGAATAGTACTACAGAAAATACCACTCATATCGGGTGTGACAGTAAATTGCACGGCGCAGACGCAGTGACCGTGGTTTAAAACAGAGTGGAGGGAGCCAGCGTTTTTTAAACCATCTCCCCGTTCGAAAAATCTATTTAATAAATGGCCCCCAGATTGGGGAGTCGGGGACATTAGAGGGATTAAGCTGATGAGAATAGTACTACAGAAAATACCACTCATATCGGGTGTGACAGTAAATTGCATGGCGCAGACGCAGTCACCGTGGTTTAAAAAAGAGTGGAGGGAGCCAGCGTTTTTTTAACCATCTCCCCGTTCGAAAAATCTATTTAATAAATGGCCCCAAGATTGGGGAGTCGGGGACGTTAGAGGGATGAAACTGATGAGAATAGTACTACAGAAAATACCACTCATATCGGGTGTGACAGTAAATTGCACGGTGCAGACGCAGTCACCGTGGTTTAAAACAGAGTGGAGGGAGCCAGCGTTTTTTTAACCATCTCCCCGTTCGATAAATCTATTCAATAAATGGCCCCCAGATTGGGGACGTTAGAGGGATTAAACTGATGAGAATAGTACTACAGAAAATACCACTCATATCGGGTGTGACAGTAAATTGCACGGCGCAGACGCAGTCACCGTGGTTTAAAACAGAGTGGAGGGAGCCAGCGTTTTTTTAACCATCTCCCCATTCGAAAAATCTATTCAATAAATGGCCCCCAGATTGGGGACGTTAGAGGGATTAAACTGATGAGAATAGTACTACAGAAAATACCACTCATATCGGGTGTGACAGTAAATTGCACGGCGCAGACGCAGTCACCGTGGTTTAAAACAGAGTGGAGGGAGCCAGCGTTTTTTTTAGCCATCTCCCCGTTCGAAAAATCTTTTCAATAAATGGCCCCCAGATTGGGGACGTTAAAGGGATTAAACTGATGAGAATAGTACTACAGAAAATACCACTCATATCGGGTGTGACAGTAAATTGCACGGCGCAGACGCAGTGACCGTGGATAAAAACAAAAGGGGGGGAGCCAGAGTTTTTTTTAACCATCTCCCCGTTCGAAAAATCAATTCAATTCACCTTTTGGGGACCCTTGGTGTTGTACGTGGCTGGGTGGAGGAAGAAACCTTCAATGACATTACCGGGACGTGGCTAGCTTGGTATTCAACCTTGTGCAAATGGGGAGTTTGGGGTTGTGCAAATGAACTGTTTGCGGTTGTTTGCGGTGCATTAAAAGGGGAGTTTGGTCTGTCAATGTCTGTGAAGCGGGCGTAACCCTTACACTACCTGATCGATACAACATCATACCTGATCGTATACACACACTGGATGTTTTAAAGCACGTTATTCCAAACAATTTAGGAATGTTAGTTGATTTATGCCCTTTATGGATTAAAACCCGACTCTGCGTCCACTACGTAATTTTCCATGGGAGTTTTGCCATAGATCCCCCTCCAGCATGCCACAGTCCAGGTGTTAGACCCCTTGAAACAACTTTCCCATCACTATTGTGGCCAGAAAGAGTCCCTGTGGGTTTTAAAATTCGCATGCCAATTGAAGTCTATGGCGGTTTGCCCGGTTCGCCCGTTCGCGAACATTTGCGGAAGGTCGCGTTCGCTGTTCGCGAACGGAAAATTTTATGTTCGCGACATCACTACAAGGAAGTAGGAACATCTCGTCCAGTTCACAGGTAAAACTGTACAATTCTAATTCAAATGCTTTACAAAGGATTCAAAGGCCATTCTATTCCCATTTCAGGTGACAAAAATGTTGTCTATATACTGTGCCCACAGCCCTATATGATCCATGACATTCACCTGTTCTTCCGCAAAGACCATAGTCCAGATTGGTAAAATTATTACAACTTTTCTCTTTCTATTGTGTTTAATGGGCCCTGTGATGCCTCATTATTTTGTACGATCTGGGTGATTTATACAGTACATGATTCACTTGATTTTTTGTTTTGTATGTCTTTCTGGTGCAGTGTTATTATTACATCTTATCCCCCCCCCCCATTTTTTTGTGGTTATTGTTGGCATTTATTGATTTTGGGAGTCTGTACGAGAGGTTACATTTAATTCTCTATTAGTGTTTACTCTATTATCAGTATTGGAAGCGTTTTTGCTGAACCCTAACGGATCTAGCAAAACCACTAGTGTAAAAGTAGCCTCAGCTGCTCTTGTAACTCCTACAGAAGTGAAAGGAGGATTCTGTTAGTTGTACTTTCTGAACAGCTATAGTGCCACAGGTTGCTGATCCCTGATATACAGGGTGGGCTATTTATATGGATACACCTTAATAAAATGGAAATGGTTGGTGATATTAACTTCCTGTTTGTGGCACATTAGTATATGTCAGGGGGGAAACTTTTCAAGATGGGTGGTGACCATGGCGGCCATTTTGAAGTTGGCCATTTTGAATCCAACTTTAGTTTTTTCAATAGGAAGAGGGTCATGTGACACATCAAACTTATTGGGAATTTTACAAGAACAACAATGGTGTGCTTGGTTTTAACTTAACTTTATTCTTTCATGAGTTATTTACAAGTTTCTCTTTGTTTACAGCCATTGACATGTCGCCGAGGTTAACACGTGAGGAGCGGATAGAAATTGTGTTGATGTCTGGGGAACACAGTAACCGGGTCATTGCAGCAGATTTCAATGCAAGACACCCTACAAGATCACCCATCTCCCATGCTACAGTTAGCAAACTGCTTGCTAAGTTTCGTGAAACTGGTTCAGTGTTGGATTTGCCAAAATGTGGACTCATGAAATCTGTCACTAATGAAGAAACATCAGTGGCTGTCACTGGAGAGTGGCATTAGTCGAACATCCCTTCGGCGGATATTAGCTACTCACAAATGGCACCCTTACAAACTCCAAGGATGATCCAGATCGGCGCACTGAATTTGCAAAATGGGCAAAACAAAAATTGGAACAGGAATCTCAGTTTACGCGGAAGATTTTGTTCAGTGATGAGGCAAACTTTTATGTGAATGGTGAAGTTAACAAACAAAACCACCGCTATTGGTCTGACACTAACCCACATTGGATAGATCCCTCCAAGACTGTTGGAACAAAAAAATTGATGGTATGGTGTGTTATATGGGGTACAAAGATAGTGGGGACATTCTTCATCAATGGAAACCTAAAGGCCACTGGATATGCGAAATTTCTACATGATGATGTGTTTCCCTCTTTATGCACTAAAGCTGGCACGTTCCCTGAGTTTTTCCAGCAAGATGGTGCACCACCACATTATGGGTGTCAGATCCGAGCATTCCTAGATTAACAGTTTCCTGGAAAGTGGATTGGTCGTCATGGGCCAGTTGAATGGCCCCCAAGGTCTCCCGATCTGACCCCCTTAGACTTTTATCTTTGGGGTCATCTGAAGGCAATTGTCTATGCTGTGAAGATACGAGATGTGCAGCACCTGAAACTACGGATACTGGAAGCCTGTGCTAGAATTTCTCCTGAGTTGTTGCTATCAGTAGTGTGTGAAGAATGGGAGAAGAGGGTTGCATTGACAATCGAACACAATGGGCAGCACATTGAACACATTTTATAAGTGGTCAGAAACTTGTAAATAACTCATAAAAAGAATAAAGTTATGTTAAAACCAATCACCATTGTTTTTCTTGTGAAATTCCCAATAAGTTTGATGTGTCACATGACCCTCTTCCTATTAAAAAAACAAAAGTTGGATTCAAAATGGCCGACTTCAAAATGGCTGCCATGGTCACCACCCATCTTGAAAAGTTTCCCCCCTCACATATACTAATGTGCCACAAACAAGAAGTTAATATCACCAACCATTCCCATTTTATTAAGGTGTATCCATATAAATGGCCCACCCTGTATATTGGTACAAATGTCTTGTAGTGAAAGTAAAACCCTGCATGCTGAATCTCTCTTTACAAGCATACCTTTCTTTTATGAACATTGCAACTTTGCCATTACTGCATCAATCTGTCAAAGCGAAGATGACTATAAAAAGCAAATTAAAAAAGATAGAAGGGCTGCAGCAGCTAACGGCTGTCTGAGCTGTAAAACTTTGAAATCTTATCTCTTCATTGTACTGTTCAGCTGCACCTTCTTACTTATTCACTTAATCATCTCTAGTGTCTATTCTATCAAGTGCTGAATAGCCTGCCTTGATGGACAGTTATATGAAGCATAGCATTTACCTTTATTTTTTACTTTTGACCATTTTAGTTCTTTCATGGTCTTTAGACTTTAACATGGGCTGCAAAGCTAAAAGCTGCAAATAAAGGAGATCATTTTTGTAGACTAACTAGTGTATATGTCCGGTGTTGCCCAGGTGTACATTAGTGTTGATCGAGAACCAAAGTGCTTGGGTGCTCTGGTGCTCGAGTAGAACACTTTGGGATGCTCGGGTGCTCTACATAGCACCAGAGCACAATGGAAGTCAATGGGAGAACCAGCGCCTTAAACCAGGCACCCACTGCCCTGAAGAGGGGAGGGTGTCTGGTTCACAGGAAAAGGTCAGAAATTGATGGAAACACCACTAAAATGGTTCTGGAACAGCATGTGGAGGATGTCTGAATGCATTTTGGACTCCCAGGTCGCTGCTGGGAATGATGTTGACCAAGTGGTACGCCATTTTTACAGACTGACAATAATACGCACAAAACTCAAAATAAAATAGATTTTAGAGAAAAAATTGTTAGGAAACATTCTATCCTGTACATTTACTTGTATAAAGAGTGCAAGTGCTGCCAAAAATTACAAGGAAGAGGCACTCTGATACAACCTGTATATCATATAAAGGAGGGCCTCATTCACATTGTGGTACAATTGCTCAGGTAGTGGGAATCCTACACACATAAAGCCTATGCACTAAGTGAAAGGGCTGCCAAAAATTACAAGGAACCGGCACTCCAAAGCACATAAAGGAGGGTGAGTGCCTGCTGCTCATCTGACCATCTAAAACATTGGGGGCGAGTGCCTGCTGCTGAGCTGACCCGCTAAAACATTAGGGGTGTGGGCCTGCTGCTGTGCTGACCATCTACCGTCTAAAACATTAGGGGTGAGGGTCTACTGCTGAGATGACCGTCTAAAACATTAGGGGCTAGTGCCTGCTGCTGACCTGACTATATAAAACATTAGGGGTGAGTTCCTGCTGTTGAGCTGACCCTCTAAAACATTAGGGGTGAGTGCCTGGTGCTGATCTGACCATCTAAAACATTAAGGGTGAGTGTCTGCTGCTGAGCTGACTCTCTAAAACATTAGGGGCGAGGGCCTGCTGCTGAGCTGACTCTCTAAAACATGATGGGGGAGGACATGCTGCTGATCTGGCCATCTAAAACTTTAGCGGTGAGTGCCTGCTGCTGATCTGACCCTCTAAAACATAAGGAGCGAGGATCTGCAGCTGAGCTGACCCTCTAAAACATTAGGGGTGAGGGCCTGCTGCTGATCTGATCATCTAAAACATCAGGGGCGAGTTCCTGCTGCTGAGCTGACCCTCCAAAACATTAGGGGTGAGTGCCTGCTGCTAATTTGACCCTCTAAAACATTAGAGGTGAGGGCCTGCTGCTGATCTGACCTTCTAAAACATTAGAGGCAAATGCCTGCTGCTAAGCTGATCCGCTAAAACATTAGGTGCGAGGGTCTACTGCTAATCTGACCCTCTAAAACATTAGGGGCGAGTTCCTGCTGCTGAGCTGACTCTCTAAAACATTAGGGGCAAGGGCCGGCTGCTGAGCTGACTCTCTAAAACATGAGGGGTGATGACCTGCTGCTGATCTGACCATCTAAAACATTAGGTGTTGGGGTCTGCTGCAGATATTACCATCTAAAACATTAGGGGCGAGGGTCTGCTGCTGATCTGACCATCTAAAACATTAGTGGACAGTTACTGCTGCTGAGATGACCATCTAAAACATTAGGGGTGAGGATCTGCTGCTGAGCTGACCCTCTGAAACATTAGGGGAGATGGCCTGCTGCTGATTTGACAATCTAAAACATTAAGGGTGAGGGCCGGCTGCTGAGCTGACTCTCTAAAACATGAGGGGTGATGACCTGCTGCTGATCTGACCATCTAAAACATTAGGTGTGAGGGTCTGCTGCAGATATGACCATCTAAAACATTAGCGGAGAGTTACTGCTGCTGAGTTGACCATCTAAAACATTAGGGGTGAGCGTCTGCTGCTGAGCTGACCCTCTGAAACATTAGGGGAGACGGCCTGCTGCTGATCTGACAATCTAAAACATTAGGGGTGACGGTCGGCTGCTGAGCTGACTTTTTAAAACATGAGGGGTGATGACCTGCTGCTGATCTGACCATCTAAAACATTAGGTGTGAGGGTCTGCTGCTTAGCTGACCCTCTAAAACATTAGGTGTGAGGGCCTGCTGCTGATCTGACCATCTAAAACATTAGCGGAGAGTTACTGCTGCTGAGTTGACCATCTAAAACATTAGGGGTGAACGTCTGCTGCTGAGCTGACCCTCTGAAACATTAGGGGAGACGGCCTGCTGCTGGATCTGACAATCTAAAACATTAGGGGTGAGAGTCTGCTGCTGATCTGACCCTCTAAAACATAGGGGCGAGTTCCTGCTGCTGATCTGACAATCTAAAACATTAAGGGTGAGTGCCTGCTTCTGATCTGAGCATCTAAAACATTAGGGGTGAGGGACTGCTGCTGAGCTGACCCTCTGAAACATTAGGTGAGACGGTCTTCTGCTGATCTGACAATCTAAAACATTAGGGGTGAGGATCTGCTGCTTAGCTGACCCTCCAAAACATTAGGGGTGAGGGCCTGCTGCTGATTGGACCATCGAAAACATTAGGGGCAAGTGCCTGCTGCTGAGATGACCATCTAAAACATTATGGGTGACGGTCTACTGCTGATCTGACCCTCTAAAACATTAGGGGCTAGGGCCTGCTGCTGATCTGACTATATAAAACATTAGGGGCGATTTCCTGCTGCTTAGCTGACACTCTAAAACAATAGGGGCGACTTTCTGCTGCTGATGTGACCATCTAAAACATTAGGGGTGAGTGCCTGGTGCTGATCTGACCATGTCAAACATTAGGCGCGAGGGCCTGCTGCTGATCTGACCATCGAAAACATTAGGGGAGAGTGCCTGCTGCTGAGCTGACCGGCTAAAACATTAGGGGCGAGTGCTTGCTGCTGAGCTAATCCACTAAAAAAATAGGGGTGAGTGCTTGCTGCTTTGCTGACCATCTAAAACATTAGGGGTGAGGGTCTGCTGCTGAGCTGACCCTCTAAAACATTAGAGGTGAGGGCCTGCTGCTGATCTGACCTTCTAAAACATTAGGGGTGAGGGCCTGCTGCTATGCTCACCATCTAAAACATTAGGGGTGAATGTCTGCTCCTGAGCTGACTCTTTAAAACATTGGGGGCGAGGGCTTGCTGCTGATCTGACTCTATAAAACATGAGGGTTGAGGACATGCTTCTGATCTGACCATCTAAAACTTTAAGGTTTAGTGCCTGCTGCTGATCTGACCCTCTAAAACATGATGGGGCGAGGACGTGCTGCTGAGCTGACCCTCTGAAACATTAGGTGTGAGAGTCTGCTGCTGATCTGACCATCTAAAACATCAGGGGCAAGGGCCTGCGGCTGAGCTGACCCTCTAAAACATCAGGGGTGAGGGCCTGCTGCTGATCTGATCATCTAAAACATCAGGGGCGAGTTCCTGCTGCTGAGCTGACCCTCTAAAACATTAGGGGTGAGTGCCTGCTGCTGATCTGACCATCTAAAACATTAGGGGTGAGGGTCTACTGCTGAGCTGACCCTCTAAAACATTAGAGGTGACGGCCTGCTGCTGATCTGACCCTCTAAAACATTAGGGGCGAGTGCCTGCTAATGAGCTGATCCGCTAAAACATTAGGGGTGCGGGCCTGCTGCTGTGCTGACCATCAAAAACATTAGGGGTGAGGATCTACTGCTGAGCTGACCCTCTAAAACATTAGGGGCTAGGGCCTGCTGCTTATCTGATCATCTAAAACATCAGGGGCGAGTTCCTGCTGCTGAGCTGACCCTCTAAAACATTAGGGGCGAGTGCCTGCTGCTGATCTGACCATCTAAAACTTTAGGGGTGATGACCTGCTGCTGAACTGACCATCTAAAACATTAGGTGTGAGGTTCTGCTGCTGATCTGACCATCTAAAACATTAGGGGCGAGAGCCTGCTGCTGATCTGACCATCTAAAACATTAGCGGAGAGTTCCTGCGCTGAGCTGACCATCTAAAACATTAGGGGAGACGGCCTGCTGCTGATCTGACAATCTAAAACATTAGGGGTGAGGGCCTGAGGTTGATCTGACAATCGAATACATTAGTGGCGAGTGCCTGCTGCTTAGCTGACAATCTAATACATTAGGGGCGAGTGCCTGCTGCTGAGCTGACCCGCTAAAACATTAGGGGTGCAGGCCTGCTGCTGTGCTGACCATCTAAAACATTCGGTGAGAATCTACTGCTGAGCTGACCCTCTAAAACATTAGGGGCTAGTGCCTGCTGCTGATCTGACCATCTAAAACATTAGGGGCGATTTTCTGCTGCTTAGCTGACCCTCTAAAACAATAGGGGCAAGTGCCTGCTGCTGATCTTACCATCGAAAACATTAGGGGCGAGTGCCTGCTGCTGAGCTGATCCGCAAAAACATTAGGGGCGAGGGCCTGTTGCTGTGCTGACCATCTAAAATATTAGGGGTGAGGGTCTACTGCTGAGCTGACCCTCTAAAACATTAGGGGCTAGGGCCTGCTGCTAATCTGACCATCTAAAACATTAGGGGCGATTTCCTGCTGCTTAGCTGACCCTCTGAAACATTAGGGGAGACGGCCTGCTGCTGATTTGACCATCTAAAACATTAGGGGCGAGGGCCTGCTGCTGAGCTGACCCTCTAAAACATTACGGGCGAGGGCATGCTGCTGATCTGACCATTTAAAACATTAGGTGTGAGGGTCTGCTGCTGAGCTGAACCTCTGAAACATTAGGGGAGATGGCCTGCTGCTGTTGTGACCATCTAAAACATTAGTGGTGAGGGTCTGCTGCTGAGCTGACTCTCTAAAACATTACAACGAGGGCCTTCTGCTTGTCTGACCATCTAAAACATCAGGGGCAAGGGCCTGCTGCTGAGCTGACTCTCTAAAACATCAGGGGGAGGGTATGCTGCTGATCTGACCATCTAAAACTTTAGGGGTGAGTGCCTGCTTCTGATCTGACCCTCTAAAACATTAGGGGCAAGGACCTGCTCCTGAACTGACCCTCTGAAAACATAGGGGGCGAGAGCCTGCTGCTAATTTGACCATCTAAATCATCAGGGGCAAGGGCCTGAAGCTGAGCTGACCCTCTAAAACATCAGGGACAAGGGCCTGATGCTGATCTGACCATCTAAAACATTAGGGGTGAGTGCATGCTGCTGAGCTGATCCGCAAAAACATTAGGGGTGAGGGCCTGCTGCTTTGCTGACCATCTAAAACATTAGGGGTGAGGGTCTGCTGCTGAGCTGACTCTCTAAAACACTAGGGGCGAGGCCCTGCTGCTTATCTGACCATCTAAAACATCATGGAAAGGGCCTGCTGCTGAGCTGACTCTCTAAAACATGAGAGGGGAGGGCATGCTGCTGATCTGACCATCTAAAACATTAGGGGCGAGTGCCTGCTGCTGAGCTGACCCTCTAAAACATTAGGGGCAAGGGCCTGCAGTTAATCTAATCATGTAAAATATTAGGGGCGAGGGTCTGCTGGTGAGCTGACCATCTAAAACTTAAGGGGCAAGGGCCTGCTGCCTAGCTGATCATCTAAAACATTAGGGGTGATGACCTGCTGCTGATATGACCATCTAAAACATTAGGTGTGAGAGTCTGCTGCTGATCTGACCATCTAAAACATTAGGGGCGAGGGCCTGCTGCTGATCTGACTATCTAAAACATTAGGGGTGAGTGCCTGCTGCTTAGCTGACCCGCTAAAACATTTGGGGTGCGGGCCTGCTGCTGTGCTGACCATCTAAAACATTAGTGGCGAGTGCATGCTGCTGGGCTGACACGCTACAACATTAGGGCTGCGGGCCTGCTGCTGTGCTGACCATCTAAAACATTGGGGGTTAGGGTCTTCTGCTGAGCTGACCCTCTAAAACATTAGAGGCTAGGGCCTGCTGCTTATCTGACCATCCTAAACATCAGGGGCGAGTTTCTGCTGCTGAGCTGACCCTCTAAAACATTAGGGGCGAGTACCTTCTGCTGATCTGACCATCAAAAACATTAGGGGTGAGGGTCTGCTGCTGAGCTGACCCTCTAAAACATTAGAGATGAGGGCCTGCTGCTGATATGACCTTCTAAAACATTAGGGGACAGTTCCTGCTGCTTATTTGATCCGCTGAAACATTAGGGGTGAGGGCCTGCTGCTTTGCTGACCATCTAAAACATTAGGGGTGAGGGTCTGCTGCTGAGCTGACTCTCTAAAACATGAGGGGGGAGGACATGCTGCTGATCTGACCATCTAAAACTTTAGGGGTGAGTGCCTGCTGCTGATCTGACCCTCTAACACATTAGGGGCGAGGACCTGCTGCTGAGCTGACCTTCTAAAACATTAGGGGCGAGTACCTTCTGCTGATCTGACCATCTAAAACATTAGTGGTGAGGGTCTGCTGCTGAGCTGACCCTCTAAAACATTAGAGACGAGGGCCTGCTGCTGATATGACCTTCTAAAACATTAGGGGACAGTTCCTGCTGCTGAGTTGATCCGGCTGAAACATTTGGGGCGAGGGCCTGCTGCTTTGCTGACCATCTAATACATTAGGGGTGAGGGTCCGCTGCTGAGCTGACCTTCTAAAACATTAGGGGCGAGGGCCTGCTGCTGAGCTAACTCCCTAAAACATGAGGGGGGAGGACATGCTGCTGATCTGACCATCTAAATCTTTAGGGGTGAGTGCCTGCTGCTAATCTGGCCCTCTAAAACATTAGGGGCGAGGACCTGCTGCTGAGCTGACCCTCTAAAACATTAGTGGCAAGTGCCTGCTGCTGATCTGACCATCTAAAACATCAGGGGCAAGGGCCTGCTGCTGAGCTGACTCTCTAAAACATCAGGGGTGAGGGCCTGCTGCTGATCTGGCCATCTAAAACATTAGGGGCGAGGGTCTGCTGCTGAGCTCACCTTCTGAAACATTAGGGGGGAATGTCTGCTGCTGATCTGACCATATAAAACATGTGGGGTAAGGACCTGCTGCTGAGATGACCCTCTAAAATATCAGGGGCGAGGGCCTGCTGCTGATCTGACCATCTAACACATTAGGAGCGAGTGCCTACTTCATAGCTGATCATCTAAAACATTATGGGTGATGACCTGCTGCTGATCTGACCATGTAAAATATTAGGTGTGAGGGTCTGCTGCTTATCTGACTATATAAAACATTAGGGGCGAGTGTCTGCTGCTTATCTGACCATCTAAAACATTAGGGGTGAGGGTCTGCTGCTGAGCTGACCCTCTGAAACAATAGGGGAGACGGCCTGCTGCTGATCTGACCCTCTAAAACAGGGGTGCACAACCTTTTCTGGTTGGGGGCAGCATTGTTAGCCTGAACCAATTCCATGGGCCGAAAATAAAACTTAAAGGGGTATTACTAACTGAAATACTGTATTTTTGACATATTGAACATACAGTATATACTTTAAATGTCTAGTTACAGTTCTAGGACTACCTTCTAATGGGAGAATACATGAAAAAAAGATGTAAGAAACCATAAGACATAGACCTAAATGTCTTTTACCAGATGTTTGGGGGCTGCACACAATAGTATCGAGGGCCGCAGGTTGTGCACCCCTGCTCTAAAACATTAGAGGCGAGGGCCTGCTGCTGATCTGACCATCAAAAACATTAGGGGTGAGGGTCTGCTGCTGAGCTGACCCTCTAAAACATTAGAAATGAGGGCCTGCTGCTGATATGACCTTCTAAAACATTAGGGGACAGTTCCTGCTGCTGAGTTGATCCGCTGAAACATTAGGGATGAGGGCCTGCTGCTGAGCTGACTCTCTAAAACATTAGGGGCGAGGGCCTGCTGCTGAGCTGACTCTCAAAAACATGAGGGGGGAGGACATGCTGCTGATCTGACCCTCTAAAACTTTAGGGGTGAGTGCCTGCTGCTGATCTGACCCTCTAACTCATTAGGGGCGAGGACCTGCTGCTGAGCTGACCCTCTAAAACATTAGTGGCAAGTGCCTGCTGCTGATCTGACCATCTAAAACATTAGGGGTAAGGGACTGCTGCTGAGCTGACCCTCTAAAACATTAGAGACGTGGGCCTGCTGCTGATATGACCTTCTAAAACATTAGGGGACAGTTCCTGCTGCTGAGTTGATCCGGCTGAAACATTAAGGGGGAGGGCCTGCTGCTTTGCTGACCATCTAAAACATTAGGGGTGAGGGTCTGCTGCTGAGCTGACCTTCTAAAACATTAGGGGCGAGGGCCTGCTGCTGAGCTGACTCCCTAAAACATGAGGGGGGAGGACATGCTGCTGATCTGACCATCTAAAACATCAGGGGCAAGGGCCTGCTGCTAAGCTGACTCTCTAAAACATCAGGGGTGAGGGCCTGCTGCTGATCTGGCCATCTAAAACATTAGGGGCGAGGGTCTGCTGCTGAGCTCACCTTCTGAAACATTAGGGGGTGAATGTCTGCTGCTGATCTGACCATATAAAACATAAGGGGTGATGACCTGCTGCTGATCTGACCATCTAAAATATTAGGTGTGAGGGTCTGCTGCTTATCTGACTATAAAAAACATTTGGGGCGAGTGTCTGCTGCTTATCTGACCATCTAAAACATTAGGGGTGAGGGTCTGCTGCTGAGCTAACCCTCTGAAACAATAGGGGAGACGGCCTGCTGCTGATCTGACCATCTAAAACATTAGGGGTGAGGGTCTGCTGCTGAGCTGGGGGCAACATTGTTAGCCTGAACCAATTCCATGGGCCGACAAAAAAAATATAACGGGGTATTACCAACTGAAATACTGTATTTTTGACATATTGAACATAGAGCATATACTTTAAATGTCTAGTTACAGTTCTAGGACTACCATCTCATAGTAGAATACATGAAAGATAGATGTCAGAAGCCATAAGATATAGACCTAAATGTCTTTTACCAGATGTTTGGGGGCCGCACACAATAGTATAGAGCGCCGCAGGTTGTGCACCCCTGCTCTAAAACATTAGAGGCGAGGGCCTGCTGCTGATCTGACCATCGAAAACATTAGGGGCGAGTGCCTGCTGCTGAACTGACCGTCTAAAACATTAGGGGTGCGGGTCTACTGCTGAGCTGACCCTCTAAAACATTAGGGGCTAGGGCCTGCTGCTTATCTGACCATCTAAAACATCAGGGGCGAGTTCCTGCTGCTGAGCTGACGCTCTAAAACATTAGGGGCGAGTGCCTGCTGCTGATCTGACCATCTAAAACATTAGGGGTGAGGGTCGGTTGCTGAGCTGACCTTCTAAAACATTAGGGGCGAGTGCCTGCTTCTGAGATGATCCACTAAAACATTTGGGGCGAGGGCCTGCTGCTTTGCTGACCATCTAAGACATTAGGTTTGAGGGTCTGCTGCTGAGCTGACCATCTAAAACATTAGGGGCGAGGTCCTGCTGCTGATCTGACCATCTAAAAAATTTGTGGTGAGTGCCTGCTGCTAAGCTGACCCTCCCAAACATTAGGGGAGACGGCCTTCAGCTGATCTGACCATCTAAAACATTAGGGGTGAAGGTCAGCTGCTGAGCTAACCTGTTAAAACATTAGGGGCTAGGGCCTGCTGCTGATCTGACCATCTAAAACATTAGGGGCGAGTGCCTGCTGCTGAGCTTACCTGCTAAAACATTATGGGTGCGGGCCTGCTGCTGTGCTGACCATCTAAAACATTAGTGGTGAGGGTTTGCTGCTGAGCTGACCCTCTAAAACATTAGGGGCAACTGCCTGCTGCTGATCCGACCATCTAAAACATTTGGGGCGAAGGCCTGCTACTGATCTGACAATCTAAAACATTAGGGGGAGGGTCTGCTGCTGAGCTGACCATCTAAAACATTAGGAGTGAGGGTCTGCTGCTGAGGTGACTCTCTAAAACATTAGGGGCGACTGCCTGCTGCTGAGCTGACCATCTAAAACATTTAGGGCGCTTGCCTGCTGCTGATCTGACCATCTAAAACATTAAGGGCGAGGGCCTGCTGGTTACCCTCTAAAACGTTAGGGGTGAGGGTCTGCTGCTGAGCTGACCCTCTAAAACAAAAGGAGCGAGGGCAGCCTAATAAGCATGTTGATATGATGGGGGAGAGGATGAGAAAAGGAAGATTGAACCATAAACCCTTTTTTGTGGTGGAAGCGGTGCATGGGAATACAATGTATTCAATACACCAAAAAGCCACATTTAAAGTGCCTTTATGTTCAGCTGCTTTCCTCTGGTGCAGAAGAGAAGTCAGGGACAAACCAGGCCTTGTTCATTTTGATAAGAGTCATCCTGACAGCATTTTCAGTTGTCAGGCGGGTGCGCTTATCAGTTATTTTGCCCCCATCAGTATTAAATACTCGCTCTGACAAAACGCTGGTGGCAGGGCAGGCCAGCAGTTCATGCCATGTGTCCAGCTTGGACACCCAATAGGTGTATGGCACAGAGGGATCGCTGAGGATGCTGACACGGTCTACTATGTACTCCTTCACATCTTCCAAAACTTTTCCCTTCTTGTGATACTAGTCCGCGCATCAGGTTACATCGGGAATGCTGACGGGGTGTTATGAAACTGTCCCAGGCCTTGGAGAGTGTTGACCTGCCTCTCTTGTAACTTCTGTGTGTTCCTCGTCTCCCGTCTTCAGTTGCCCAAGGAACTACGTACTCTGCCAACAGCGTTGTCAGCTGGAAATTTGTAAGGAAATTTTTCCACAAGGACCTTCCGGTATTGCACTTTTTTGCTAGTCCTCTCCACCACAGGAATGAGAGATGAGAAGTTCTCTTTGTAGCGGGGGTCAAGAAGGGTGAACAACTACAAGGGTTGGCCAAAATGCGTATAACGCGAGGGTCAAGGGAAAGGCAGCATAGCACAAAGTCAGTCATGTGTGCCAGAGTCCCAACAGACAAGACTTCATTGTCCTGATCAGGACGATGACTCTCATTCTACTCATCCTCTTCCTCCTCTTCTGACCATCCATACTAAACAGATGAAATAAACCTGCTATGGGTACTACCCTCTGTAGCAGAGGCAACCGTCTCCTAATCCTCTTCCTCCTCCTCATCATCATCCATTTCGCGCTGAGAAGACGAACTGAGGGTGGTCTGGCTATCACCCTGTGTACTGTCTTCACCCATTTCCACCACTTCCACATGCAAAGCATCCGCCTTCATTGTTAGCAGGTACCGTTTCAGAAGACACAGAAGTGGGATGGTTACGCTGATAATAGCGTCTTCGCCGCTCACCATCTGTGTTGATTCCTCAAAGCTGCGTAAATCTCAGACATCCATGCCCACTCGTCGCTTGTGAAGAGCGGAAGCTGCCTGGAAAGGCGACAACCATATTGCAGCTGGTATTCCACTACTGCTCACAAAGCCTGGCCAACATGTGGAACGTGGAGTTCCAGCTCGTGCTTACATCGCACAACAGCCAGTGAGCTGGCAATTGCAAGGGATGCTGCAGCGTTGCCAGACCAGCAGCAACTGTATGACATTCGGAAATGGGCACACGGGCGGCGCACCTTCATAAGTAGCTTAGGCAAATTGGGGTAGGTTTTGAGAAACCGCTGAACCGCTGCCAAGCTCCAAAGCTGCCACCAAGTTACCATTATCAGACTCAACCATGTCTGGTTGTAGGTTGAGTGTCGAGAGCCACAGCTCAGTCTAGTCCCTTACCCTGGGTTCAGACCTGAGCGTTCCAAAAACGCGCGTTTTACGCGCGTTTTTGACGCTGCGTTTCTTTGCGCGTTTTTGCAAATAGGAAACGCGCGTTCGTACGCGCGTTCTTGTGATTGCTACTGTGGTGTCAATCACAAAACGCGCGTCAAACGCCCCAAAAGAAGCTCAAGTACTTGTTTATGCGCTGGGCGTTTTACAGCGCGTTCAAACGCGCTGTAAAACGCTCAAGTGTGAACCACTCCCATAGGGATGCATTGGTTTTAATCTGTTGAGCGTTTTACAGCGCGTTTGAACGCGCTGTAAAACGCTCAGGTGTGAACCCAGGGTTATACCCTGTCACAGCTCTGCAGCGGTGTGCTGTTTGTCACCTAAGCAAATTAGTTTCAGCAGGGCCTGTTGCCGCTTCCCCACTGCAGTGCTACACTGCTTCCAGCTACTGACTGATGGCTGACTGGTGCTGCAAGATGAGAATTCAGAGGTGGAAGTGGAGGAGGAGGTGGAGGAGGAGAAGGGGGGGTTGCAGCCACTTATGTAGGTGGTGGCATAAATCCTGATGGAAGTAGGGCCCGCGATCCTTGGCATCGGTAGCACCTGTGCTGTCCCATCGCTACCGGCCTCCACAATATTCACCCAGTGTGCTGTCAGGGAAATGTAGCGTCCCTGGCCAATGTGTCAGTCGTTAAGTGGACCTTCCCAAAAACTGCGTTGGTCAGGGCACGGGTGATGTTACAGGACACATGCTGGTGTAAGGCGGGAACAGCACACCGGGAAAAAAAGTGGCGGCTGGGAACTGAGTAATGATGGACAGCCACCGCCATCAGGCTGCGAAAAGCCTCAGTGTTCACAAGTCTAAATGGCAACATTTCCAGGGCCAGCAATTTGGAAAAGTGCACATTTAGTGCTATGGCCTGTGGGTGAGTGGCTGGGTATTTGCGCTTTCGATCAAAGGCCTGCTGTATGGACATCTGTACTCTGCGCTGGAACACAGTGGATGTGCTATATGATGGAGCTTGCGAAGGTCCAGGTGCAGGGCGGGAGGCATCCGGGCCTGCGTCTTAGACAGGGGATTGGCCATCATGTAACACAGGGGAAGAGGAGGCAGCAGTGGGACCCTCAGACACTGATTGTGGACCTAGGCGTTCAACCCTCCTATTAGGGTGCTTTGATGCCATGTGGCTGATCATGCAGGTGGTGGTGAGGTTGCTAGTGTTCATTCCCCTGCTCATTTTGGTACGGCACAGTTTGCAAATGACAATTCTTTTATCGTCCACACTTTCCTCAAAAAAGCGCCAGGCTGTGGAACAAATACCCCTGGACAAGGGAGATTGTTACATGGGGGTGCTCCGGGAACGGGGAACAGTTGCAGGCCTGTTTGGTGTGGCCCGCTTTCTCCCTTTTGCCATCCCACTGCCTCTTACAGCCTGTTGCGGTGCTGCGGATCCCTCCCTCTCTGTACTGCTGTCCTCGCTCGGCTTGCCACCTTCCCAGGTTGGGTCAGTGATTTCATCGTCCATCACCTCCTCTTCCACTTCCTCACTCTGGTCATTCTCCTGACTTGCTGACCTAACAAGAACCTCACTTATTGACAACTGTGTCTCATCCTCATCATGAACCTCTTGAGACACTAATTGCTATTGGCTATTGCGTCTTATCATCATCATCCACCGCGTGAAACACTAATTGCCGTTCCCACCGTCCTCTTTTTCTAACTGTGGATGCTCAAGAGTTTGGGAATCAGTGCACAATATCTCCTCATATCCCTCTTCAAGCAGGCTTGGCGAGAGGGCCAAATCAAGGAATGGCGATGAAAACAGCTCCGCGGAATATCTGACTGTGGGATCACTTGTTTGCCAAGACTCTCCATGGTGGGAGAAAGAAGGATCATTGTGAGGATTCTGTTAACCAGACTCTTGGCTACAGACACGGGACTTTGTGGGAGACAGGGTTGTGCTTAACCGACTAGAAGCATTATCTGCTGCAATCCAACCGACCACCTGGTTGCACTGGTGTGACTTTGAGAGTGGTGTCCTGCGCCACCCTGCAAACTGGAACATGAAGCTAGGTATCGTAGATGAGTGTGTTTCTTGTGCTCTGGCAGCAGGCACAGTGTCACCGAGCCCAGGGCCATGGCCTCTGCGTGCACAATCAGGAGCAAGGCCACTTCCTTGTCCCCTACTGCTCGCCTTGAGCATTTTAAGTGGTATATATGCTTGCAAGTATGTCACACATACATTAGTGCAGGTTTTGTAAGTGTATGCGCAAACGAATGACACTAAATGTCACAGATACTTAAGATGTGCAAACGTTATACAGGAGAGGTAGCGCAGGTAATGTCGCTGTCACCAGCGGCGAAAAAAAATTAAACTGAAGGTCACAGATATTTAGGATGCTCAAACATTATACAGGAGATGTACAGCAGGTAATGTCGCTGTAACCAGCGGTGAAAAAAATGTACCTGAAGGTCACAGATATTTAGGATGCTCAAACATTATACAGGAGATGTAGCGCAAGTAATGTCGCTGTCACCAGCGACTAAGAAAAAATTACACTGCATGTCACAGATATTTAGAATATGAAAATTTATATAGGAGATGTAGTGCAGGTAATGTCGCTGTCAACAGCGGCAAAAATATTTAACTGAATGTCACAGATATTTAGGATGCACAAACGTTTTACAGGAGATGTAGCGCAGGTAATGTCGCTGTCATCAGCGGCTAAAAAATGTAACTGAATGTTACAGATATTTAGGATGCGCAAACGTTATACAGGAGATGGTGCGCAGGTAATGCCGAATGTCACAGATATTTAGGATGCGCAAACGTTATACAGGAGATGTAGCACAGGTTGTGTTACTGTCAGCGGCGGCCAAACAATTGCATCCAATTTAGCGCAGGTTGCACTAATAATATATATTGCATATACAAATATATATATTGCACTTTTGTGTCTCTAACACCTTTCAAGACTAAAATCTGCCTAAAAAAATAAACCAATTCCTGCCGCTACACTATCTGTCCCTTCTGCTGCAGCTCTCCCTGACTAAGACTGAGCCGAACCACGTGTCATTGGGTGCTATATAGCCAATCACTAGGCCAGCCAATCATTTTAATGCCAGTAACTAACATGGCTACGGCATTACAGTGAGTGACAGTACCTCCCCGCACTTTTATTGGCTGTGTAGCAGACAACAAACGTACAGGGGGGGGACTCGAGCATCAGGCTCAAGTACACGCGGTGTTCGGCCAAACACTGCAATGTGCCGAGCATTGCGCTGCTCGAGTTTAACCACTTCAGCCCCCCTAGCTTAAACACCCTTAATGACCAGGCCACTTTTTACAATTCTGTACTACACTACTTTCACCGTTTATTGCTCCGTCATACAACTTACCACCCAAATGAATTTTACCTCCTTTTCTTCTCACTAATAGAGCTTTCATTTGGTGGTATTTCATTGCTGCTGACATTTTTACTTTTTTTGCTATTAATCAAAAATGACCGAAATTTTTGCAAAAAAATGACATTTTTCACTTTCTGTTGTAATTTTTTTTGTTTTAAAACTACATTTCTATATAAATTTTTCGCAAAATTTATTGTTCTACATGTCTTTGATAAAAAAAAATCCAATAGGTGTATATTTATTGGTTTGGGTAAAAGTTATAGCGTTTACAAACTATGGTGCAAAAAAGTGAATTTCGGCATTTTGAAGCAGCTCTGACTTTCTGAGCACCTGTCATGTTTCTTCAGGTGCTAGAATGCCAGGAAAGTATAAATACCCCCCAAATGACACCATTTTAGAAAGAAGACACCCCAAAGTATTCGCAAAGGGGCATGGTGAGTTCATGTATCATTTCATTTTTTTTCACAAGTTAGCGGAAATTGACACTTTCTGAGGAAAAAAATAAAAATAATAAAGTTTCCATTTCTGCTAACTTCTGGCAAAAAAAAAAAGAAAATCTCCCACAGACTCACTATGCCCCTCAGTGAATACCTTGGGGTGTCTACTTTCCGAAATGGGGTCATTTGTGGGGTGTATTTACTGTTCTGGCATTTTGGGCGGGGCTAAATTGTGAGCAGCCATGTAAAAGCTAAAGGTACTCGTTGGAATTTGGGCCCCTTTGCGCACCCAGGCTGCTAAAAAGTGTCACTCATGTGGTATCGCCGTACTCAGGAGAAGTAGGGCAATGTGTTTTGGGGTGTATTTTTACATATACCCATGTTGAGTGAGAGAAATATCTCTGTAAACTGACAACTTTGTATAAAAAAATTTAAAAAGTTGTCATTTACAGAGATATTTCTCACACCCAGCATGGGTATATGTAAAAATACACCCCAAAACACATTGCCCTACTTCTCCTGAGTACGGCGATACTCATATGTGACACTTTTGCAGCCAAGATGCGTAAAGGGGCCCAAATTCCAATGAGTACCTTTAGGATTTCACAGGGCATTTTTGCGCCCTTTGAAATTCATTTTTACGCGATACGCCCTGTGAAATCCTAAAGGTACTCATTGGTTTTAGGGCCTTTAGCATCTTGGCTGCAAAAAGTGTCACACATGTGGTATCGCCGTACTCAGGAGAAGTAGGGCAATGTGTTTGGGTGTATTTTACATATACCCATGCTGGTGTGAGAAATATCTCTGTAAATGACAACTTTTAAATTTTTTATACAAAGTTGTCAGTTTACAGAGATATTTCTCCACTCAACATGGGTATATGTAAAAATACACCCTAAACACATTGCCCTACTTCTCCTGAGTACGGCGATACCACATGTGTGACACTTTTTTGCAGCCAAGATGAGCAAAGTGGCCCTAAAACCAATGAGTACCTTTTAGTAGGGCATTTTTAGGCATTTTTCTTCTCACGCTTTAGGGCCCCTAAAATGCCAGGGCAGTATAAATACCCCACATGTGACCCCATTTTGGAAAGAAGACACCCCAAGGTATTCCGTGAGGAGCATGGCGAGTTCATAGAATATTTTTTTTTTGGCACAAGTTAGCGGAAATTGATTTTTTATTGTTTTTCTCACAAAGTCTCCTTTCTGCTAACTTTTGACAAAAAGTTACATTTTTCATGGACTCACTATGCCCCTCAGCGAATACCTTGGGGTGTCTTCTTCCAAAATGGGGTCATTTGTGGGTGTTTGTACTGTTCTGGCATTTTGGGGGCTAAATTGTGAGCAATCCTGTAAAACCTAAAGGTACTCGTTGGAATTTGGGCCCTTGCACCCAGGCTACAAAAAGTGTCACTCATGTGGTATCGCCATACTCAGGAGAAGTAGGGCAATGTGTTCTGGGAGTATTTTTACATATACCCATGCTGGGTGAGATAAATATCTCTGTAAACTGACAACTTTGTATAAAAAATTTATACAAAGTTGTCAGTTTACAGAGATATTTCTCACATCAAGTATGGGTATATGTAAACATACACCCAAAACACATTGCCCTACTTCTCCTGAGTACGGCGATACCACATGTGTGACACTTTTTGCAGCCAAGATGACAAAGTGGCCCTAAATTCCAATGAGTACCTTTAGATTTCAGGGCATTTTTACGCATATGGATTCTCACGCTTTAGGACCCCTAAAATGCCAGGGCAGTATAAATACCCCACATGTGACCCCATTTTGGAACGAAGACACCCTAAGGTATTCCGTGAGGAGCATGGCGAGTTCATAGAATATTTTTTTGGCACAAGTTAGCGGAAATTGATTTTTTATTGTTTTTCTCACAAAGTCTCCCTTTCTGCTAACTTTTGACAAAAGTTACATTTTCATGGACTCACTATGCCCCTCAGCGAATACCTTGGGGTGTCTTCTTTCAAAATGGGTCATTTGTGGGTGTTTGTACTGTTCTGGCATTTTGGGGGCTAAATTGAGAGCAATCCTGTAAAACCTAAAGGTACTCGTTGGAATTTGGGCCCTTTGCACTCAGGCTACAAAAGTGTCACTCATGTGGTATCGCCATACTCAGGGAAGTAGGGCAATGTGTTCTGGGAGTATTTTTACATATACCCATGCTGGGTGAGATAAATATCTCTGTAAACTGACAACTTTGTATAAAAAAAATTAAAAAGTTGTCGTTTACAGCGATATTTCTCACACAAAGTATGGGTATATGTAAAAATACACCCCAAAACACATTGCCCTACTTCTCCTGAGTACGGCGATACCACATGTGTGCCACTTTTTTGCAGCCAAAATGCACAAAGGGGCCCAAATTCCAATGAGTACCTTTAGGATTTCACAGGGCATTTTTACGCATATGGATTCTCACGCTTTAGAACCCCTAAAATGCCAGGGCAGTATAAATACCCCACATGTGACCCTCTTGGGGACCGAAGACACCCCAAGGTATTCCGTGAGGAGCATGGCAAGTTCACAGAATTTTTATTTTTTTTGGCACAAGTTAGCGGAAATTGATATATATATTTTTTTTTACAAAGTCTCATATTCCACTAACTTGTGACAAAAAATAAAATTTTACATGTACTCACCATACCCCTCACGGAATACCTTGGGGTGTCTTCTTTCTAAAATGGGGTCACATGTGAGGTCTTTGTACTGCCCTGGCATTTGAGGGTCTCCGCAATCATTACACGTATGGCCAGCATTAGGAGTTTCTGCGATTCTCCTTATATTGAGCATACGGGTAATGAGATTTTTTTTTTACGTTCAGCCTCTGGGCTGAAAAAAAAATAAATAAACGGCACAGATTTCCTCATTCGCATCGATCAATGTGGATGAAAAAATCTCTGCCAAAAAATGTGCAAAAAAAAAAATAAATAAACGGCACAGATTTCCTCATTCGCATCGATCAATGTGGATGAAAAAATCTCTGCCAAAAAATGTGCAAAAAAAAAAGTAGTAAGGCCCCATTCACACATCCGCAAAAATGTCTGCATCTATTCCGCAATTCTGCGGAATAGATGCGGACCCATTCAGTGTAAATGGAGCTGGCGGTGTTGCGGAGAGCACACTATGTGCTCGCCGCATCAGCATTTGCGGAGCTGCGGCCGCAAACTTCCGGGTTTCGGCCCCCAAACATCTGGCCGCAACTCCGCAAAAGATAGAGCATGTCCTATTCTTGTCCGCAATTGTGGACAAGAAAAGGCATTTTCTATATGGGAGATTTTTAAAAGCATTGTAACATCAAATTGTGATCGATGCATACCTTATAGAAATAAAAGGCTAAGAAATAAGAAGTTACCAATGTGGATAATTAGAACCGTAAAAAAAGCAATAAATGACAAAAAGAAAGCATATAAATCACTAAAACAGGAGGGGAGCCAGGAAGCACTGATAAACTATAAGGAAAAAAATAGAATATGTAAAAAACTAATAAAAACTGCCAAACTAGAGACCGAGAGATTAATTGCCAAAGAGAGCAAAACTAACCCTAAAATGTTTTTCAATTATATAAATGGTAAAAAATATAAACCTGAAGGAGTCGGCCCTCTACATAGCAATGAGGGGGAGTTGCAGAAAGCTGATGAGGATAAAGCCAAGCTATTAAATATTTTCTTCACCACTGTTTTCACTGAGGAAAATAAACTGTCAGATGAAATGCAAAATGTAAAAGTAAATTCCATTTTAAAAGTGCCCTGTCTGACCCAGGAAGAAGTACAGCAGCGACTTAAAAAGATTAAAATAGACAAATCGCCAGGACCGGATGGCATACACCCCCGTATCCTAAGGGAATTAAGTGATGTCCTAGCCAGACCCTTATTTTTGATATTCACGGACTCCATACTGACAGGGAATGTTCCACCAGACTGGCGTATAGCAAATGTGGTGCCAATATTCAAAAAGGGTTCAAAAACAGAGCCTGGAAATTATAGGCCGGTAAGTTTAACATCTGTTGTGGGTAAACTGTTTGAAGGTTTTGTAAGAGATGCTATCTTGGAGTATCTCAATGAAAATAAGCAAATTACACCATATCAGCATGGCTTCGTGAGGGATCGGTCATGTCAAACTAATTTATTCAGTTTCTATGAGGAGGTAAGTTCTAGACTTGACAGCGGCGAATCAATGGATGTCGTATATCTGGACTTCTCCAAAGCATTTGACGCTGTACCACATAAAAGGTTAGTATATAAAATGAGAACACTTGGACTAGGAGAAAATATCTGTATGTGGGTAAGTAACTGGCTCAGTAATAGAAAACAGAGGGTGGTTATTAACGGTACACACTCAGATTGGGTCACGGTCACTAGTGGGGTACCTCAGGGTTCAGTATTGGGCCCTATTCTCTTCAATATATTTATTAATGATCTTGTAGAAGGCTTGCACAGTAATATATCAATTTTTGCAGATGACACTAAACTGTGTAAAGTAATTAACACTAAAGAGGACAGTTTTCTGCTACAGAGGGATCTGGATAGATTGGGGGCTTGGGCAGAGAAATGGCAGATGAGGTTTAACACTGACAAATGTAAAGTTATGCACATGGGAAGGAATAATGCAAGTCACCCGTACATACTAAATGGTAAAACACTCAGTAACACTGACATGGAAAAGGATCTAGGAATTTTTATAAATAACAAACTAAGCTGTAAAAACCAGTGTCAGGCAGCTGCTGCTAAGCCCAATAAGATAATGGGTTGCATCAAAAGGGGCATAGATGCCCGTGATGAAAATATAGTCTTACCAATTGTGGGGAGTCGCTCTGGTAGATAGCGGTGCGGGTGCAGTACTGAGGCAAAACAAGGAGTCCAGAATGTGCAATAAACAGTGTTTTATGCACACTTGCACAACATAAATGAAAAACAGTCTCTTGGTGATAGTTCACACATAACAGAAATAATGTGGCCAAACAAAACAGGCCAACACAGGGTTCAGTCACCTGGGAGGTTTAGGTGAGGGTTCACACCTAGCAGTCGGCCCAGCCGCAGGAGCTTCCACCTTCAAGTTGCAGGGAAAAACACCACCTTGCTGAGCTCTTTCCTCCAGGTCATAGAACTCCACAGGACTGTTAGCAGCTCCAGGACAATCACAGCCCTAGCTGCTGGTGCTGGCTGAGTTTTTAAACCCAGCCCAAAACCAGGACTGGGTCGTGGGGAGCAGCCACCCACCCTACACTTTAGCTGCTCCCGGTAAGAGCCGGCCCGGATCGGCTTTGCAGCCATGCTATTTAAAACTATGTCAGTAGCACTAGCTGCTGCTGACATCAACAAAAACAGCTCTTACCTCACCGAGGCTATGAACCTCGGTGACACATACCTGCCATCCACGACGGCACCCTGCACCTTACCACACACCCCCCCCCTTTGTTCAACCCTGAGGGGGTGGACACATGTGAGGCAGTGGACGCGGAAAGGGCATCTGCATTCCCCTGCAAGCGGCCTGCCCTATGTTCCACGGAGAACTTGAAGTTCTGCAGGGATAGGAACCACCTGGTGACCCGAGCATTCCTCTCCTTGGCCTGGCTCATCCACTTGAGAGGGGAATGGTCGGTCACCAGACGGAACCTCCTCCCTAACAGGTAGTAGCGGAGAGATTCGAGTGCCCACTTGATAGCCAGGCACTCCCTCTCCACTATGCTATACCTGGTCTCGGCGGGACTGAGCTTACGGCTCAGGAAGACAACGGGATGTTCTTCCCCGTTGACCTCCTGAGACAGCACAGCACCGAGGCCTACCTCCGAGGCGTCGGTCTGTACGACAAACTCCCGGTTGAAGTCGGGTGTCACCAAAACCGGGGACCCACAGAGGGCCGACTTCAACGCGGAGAAAGCCTCCTCCGCCTTCTCACTCCAGCTAACCTTCCCAGACTTTCGCCCCTTCAATAGGTCTGTCAACGGCGCTGCTATTGTGGCAAAGTGGGGCACAAACCGCATGTAGTACCCTATCATTCCCAGGAAGGACTTTACCTGCCTGGCAGTGACCGGTCGGGGCCAGTTACGTATGGCTTCCACTTTAGTTACCTGCGGCTTGATGACTCCCCGCCCAATTACATATCCCAGGTATTTGGTCTCTTCCAACCCAATCGCACACTTCTTTGGATTGGCGGTTAGACCAGCTTTCCTCAGGGCATCCACTACCGCCTGCACTTTGGGCAAATGGCTTTCCCAGTCGGTGCTGTGGATGATTACATCGTCTAAGTAGGCCGAGGCGTACCGACGATGAGGTCGCAGCACAATATCCATTAACCTTTGGAAGGTGGCGGGGCGCCATGCAGGCCAAAGGGTAACACCTTATAATGATACAGGCCCTGCTGGGTAACAAAAGCAGTTTTTCCTTGGCCGACTCCGTTAAGGGTACTTGCCAGTATCCTTTAGTGAGGTCTAGCACAGAAAAATAACGGGCTTGCCCTAAATTCTCAACAAGCTCGTCTACCCGGGGCATGGGATACGCATCGAACTTGGACACTTCATTTAATTTGCGAAAATCGTTGCAGAACCGCAACGTCCCATCCGGCTTGGGTATCAGGACTATGGGACTGGCCCACTCACTTTTCGACTCCTCAATGACATCGAGCTTCAACATTAATTGCACTTCCTCCGCGATGGCCCGTCGCCGAGCCTCGGGTACCCGGTATGGTTTTAACCGGATCTTGGCCTGAGGCTCAGTGACGATGTCATGTTGGATGAGAGACGTGCGGCCAGGGAGGTCCGAGAACACATCCGTGTTCCGACTGATGAACTCCCTGACTTCCTGAACTTGTTTGGAAGACAGGCTGTCTGCAATTTTTACCGTGGTTACTGCTTCACAGGCCTCGAACTGTGGGGCTGGACCCTTCTCACCTAGAAGCCCTGGCCGGGGGCTGTTGTCGTCGGCCGTGTTCCTATCTTTCCACGGCTTTAGTAAATTCACGTGGTACACCTGCTCCGGCTTGCGCCGCCCTGGCTGGTGTACCTTGTAATTTACTTCCCCTACCTTCTCGATCACCTCATAGGGGCCCTGCCACCTAGCTAGGAACTTGCTGTCAAGGGTGGGTACCAGAACCAAAACCCGATCTCCCGGATTGAAGTCCCGCACCCGAGCCTGACGATTATACACCCTACTTTGGGCTTGTTGCGCTGCCTCCATATGCTCCCGGACCAGCGGCAACACCCTTTCCATCCGTTCCTGCATCTGGGTGACATATTCAATGACACTTTTGTGGGGGACAGGTTGCTGTTCCCACGCTTCCTTGGCAATATCCAACAGGCCTCGAGGGTGTCTGCCATAAAGCAGTTCGAAGGGCGAGAACCCAGTAGAGGCCTGGGGCACCTCTCGCACTGCGAACATGAGATAGGGCAGAAGCAGGTCCCAGTCCTTCCCATCTCTAGACACCACCCTTTTTAACATATTTTTAAAGTTTGGTTAAACCTCTCGACAAGACCGTCTGTTTGCGGATGGTAAACGGACGTCCGTAACTGCTTTATACGCAACAATTTACACAGTTCCCTCATAACTTTGGACATAAAGGGGTCCCTTGGTCTGTCAGAACCTCTTTTGGCAGGCCCACACGGGAAAACATTTCCATTAACTCTTTGGCGATGAGCTTAGCTGAGGTATGTCGCAGAGGCACCGCCTCCGGATACCGAGTTGCATAGTCGAGAACTACCAGAATGTGTTGGTGGCCCCTGGCAGACTTTGGTACAGGCCCAATTAGATCCATAGCGATTCGCTCAAACGGGACCTCAATAATTGGAAGAGGTACCAGAGGACTACGGAAATGTGGCTGGGGGCTATTTATCTGACAGGTCGGACAGGACTTACAATAATTTTCTACCTCCTTGAACACACCGGGCCAATAAAACCGCTGCAGTATGCGGTCCTGGGTTTTCTGCCACCCCAAGTGTCCCCAAGAACATGTTGGTGGGCAAGCTCCATAACCAGCTTGCGATATGCGGTGGGCACCACCAACTGTTCAACGGGCTCACCTCGGATTTGGTTCACCCGATACAACATATCCTGAAGAACAATAAATCGTGGGAACATTAATTCAGCCCCAGGTTTCTGGGGTTTACCATCAATTATTACGACACTTTCCCAGGCCCTGGTTAGGGTTTGGTCCCGGTGTTGTGCGGTCCCAAAATTATCTCCGGAGACGTGGAGGTCTGCCAACTCAGGACCTGGTGGCAAGTCCTCCATGTCTCCCACCATTACACTCAGTGGGGGTGTCTCCCCTCTATCACAGAAGTGGTGGTCACCCCTACCGCAGGCCCTTCGGACTCGGGCTCCCAGGGCTCTGGCCTCCCACTGGAACCAGGCCACTCTGCTTGGGTAACCCCTGTCTCATGGCTATTAGTCACTTTCATTTCAGGCCATAGGGACGGAAAACCAGGGAAGTCTCTCCCAATTATTAGTTCATAAGGTAGCTTTGTGGAGATCGCCACTTCACAAGTCCATGTGCCGGCCGCCGTGGACAGAGACATTACAGCCGTGGGATAGTCCTTTAAGTCTCCGTGTATGCACACCACACCCACTTTCCGGTCCGTATACTGGGAGGGCTGTACCAGGGCAGCACTTACCAGGGTTACTAGGCTCCCTGAGTCCAGCAGCGCCACTGCCAGATTATCACCGACTTGCACCTGGCACAGATGACGATTGTCTATTGTCTCGGGGGTGCCGGTCGCACACAGTCTCCGGGCATACATGGAAGCCCGGTACCCATAAATAGTCTCCATGGGTTCTCCCCACTGTGGACAGTCGGCCCTTACGTGGCCAAGCTCGTGACACCGCCAGCAGACTATCGGGGCCGGGTCTACAGGGGGTACACCCCGAGCAGGTGTCTCGGGTACCAGTCGTCGGGACTGGATGGGAGACCTCCGGGGTTTGACCGGCCCCCTCCCAACACCACCCCCTTTCAAGTTTTTTGTGGCCTCATAGCGCTCCACCAGGTCGACCATTTCCAGGGCATTAGTGGGTGATACCTGGTCGATCCAGTGCTGAAGGGGGTACGGCAAGGCCCTCCAGAACATGTCAGCCAGCAGACGGTCCAGCATAGCAGCCGGACTTAGAATATCAGGCTGCAGCCATTTTTGCAACCTGTGCAGCAACTCATAGTACTGCGGCCGGGCAGGTTCAGCCGCTTTGAAGTCCCACTGGTGGACCCGCTGAGCCCGGACTAACACGTTCACCCCCAGTCTGGCCAGGATCTCCCCCTTCACCGTGGGGTAATCAGCAGCCTGGTCATCTGCCAAATCAGAGAATACCTGCTGGGGTCCGGACGCCAGGAACGGAGCGACCACTTCAGCCCACTGGTCACGGGGTAGCTTCTCCCTCACGGCTACTTTCTCAAAGACCGCCAGATACGTCTCAACGTCGTCCGAGGGGTCATTTTTGGGATCGCCGCACGGACCGCTTTCCGGGCATCATGGACATGGTGGGACGCTCCTGCAGCTTGTAAAGCCATCACCTGCTGAAGTAGTAGCTGGTTGGTCTCCTGCTGCTGCTTGTTGGCCTCCCGCTGCTGCAAGTTAGCCTCCACAAGGGCTTTTACAACCGCCTCCATTGTGTCAGGGATCACAGGCTGCAACTTTGCCGGCCTAATATAGGACATCCAGTCGTGCCCAGCAGAAACAAAAATTTTCGGCGTTCACGCCAGCCTCACTGCGCATGCCCGCATCCTCCACCAAATGTGGGGAGTCGCTCTGGTAGATAGCGGTGCGGGTGCAGTACTGAGGCAAAACAAGGAGTCCAGAATGTGCAATAAACAGTGTTTTATTCACACTTGCACAACATAAATGAAAAACAGTCTCTTGGTGATAGTTCACACATAACAGAAATAATGTGGCCAAACAAAACAGGCCAACACAGGGTTCAGTCACCTGGGAGGTTTAGGTGAGGGTTCACACCTAGCAGTCGGCCCAGCCGCAGGAGCTTCCACCTTCAAGTTGCAGGGAAAAACACCACCTTGCTGAGCTCTTTCCTCCAGGTCATAGAACTCCACAGGACTGTTAGCAGCTCCAGGACAATCACAGCCCCAGCTGCTGGTGCTGGCTGAGTTTTTAAACCCAGCCCAAAACCAGGACTGGGTCGTGGGGAGCAGCCACCCACCCTACACTTTAGCTGCTCCCGGTAAGAGCCGGCCCGGATCGGCTTTGCAGCCATGCTATTTAAAACTATGTCAGTAGCACTAGCTGCTGCTGACATCAACAAAAACAGCTCTTACCTCACCGAGGCTATGAACCTCGGTGACACATACCTGCCATCCACGACGGCACCCTGCACCTTACCACACACTTTATAAATCACTAGTCAGACCACACATGGAGTACTGTGTACAGTTCTGGGCTCCCGTGAACAAGACAGACATAGCAGAGCTAGAGAGGGTTCAGAGGAGGGCAACTAAAGTAATAACTGGAATGGGGCAACTACAGTACCCCGAAAGGGTATCAAAATTAGGGTTATTCACTCTAGAAAAAAGACGACTGAGGGGAGATCTAATAACTATGTATAAATATATCAGGGGTCAGTACAAAGATCTCTCCCATCATCTATTTATCCCCAGGACTGTGACTGTGACGAGGGGACATCCTCTGCGTCTGGAGGAAAGAAGGTTTGTACACAAACATAGAAAAGGGTTCTTCACGGTAAGAGCAGTAAGACTATGGAACTCTCTGCCTGAGGAGGTGGTGATGGTGAGTACAATAAAGGAATTCAAGAGGGGCCTGGATGTATTTCTGGAGCGTAATAATATTTCAGGCTATAGCTACTAAAGATGGGTCGTTGATCCAGGGAGTTATTCTGACTGCCTGATTGGAGTCGGGAAGGAATTTTTTCCCCTTAAGTGGGGAAAATTGGCTCTACCTCACAGGGGTTTTTTGCCTTCCTCTGGATCAACTTGCAGGAAACAGGTCGAACTGGATGGACAGATGTCTTTTTTCGGCCTTATATACTATGTTACTATGTATATAGCTCTGGCAATGTGCGGATCCGCAAAATGCGGAAAGCACATTGCCGGTGTCCGTGTTTTGCTGATCCACGGATCAATGGATCCGCAAAACACATACGGACGTCTGAATGAGCCTTACAGGGGGGTGATTAGTGACAGTGGGGTGACATGGGGTGATCAGGGGTTAATCGGGGGTTAGTCAGGGATTAATCAGGGGTTAATCAGTGACAGGGGGGGGGGAAATGGATGGGGGGGGCTGTGTGGTGATTGGTGCACTTACAAAAGTTTCCTTTGGTGGTCCAAAGCAAAAGGGACCACCAAAGGAATGAACAGCAAGCATATCAGACGCTGTTAACAAAACAGCGTCTGATATGCCATTTTTTTAAACTTCTACAGCCTGCCAGCGCACGATCAGCGCTGGCAGGCTGTAGTTAAAGTTCTCCCCGATTCGATCCTGTGAACGCGCGCACGCTCGTGTTTACAGGAAATCTCGCGAGACGCCCGCGCGTCAAAAAGGAATAAACCTACCGCCCGCAGGACGCAATCCTGCGTTAGGCGGCCGGTAACAGGTTAAATGGTGTTCGGACGAGCATGCTCGCCCAACAATAGTGTACATCTATCATTGTAAATATTTTCTGATGCTTACCTAGAAATACCCTTACCCTTACCTAGGGTTCGTTATGAAAGTCCCAAAAATTCAGTTTCACTTTGGAAGAATCCAGCGAAACAGCAAGCACAGCCATTTTACTGCACATGTCAGCGGGAAAAAGCACAAGGTAGGAAGAAGACGGAAGCTCACATGACACTGAGAGGACAGACAGCCTGGATGAGCCAATCAGTGCTGCAGCATGCAGGGAGGTACCTTTGCAGAAAGAGCAGAATGTAATTTGATGGTGGGCTGTGAATGAGGGTGGAAGGGTTTACACAGTGTCAGAAAACAATCTTAGGAACCGTGTTCAGTCACAATTAAGCTTCTATTCTAGTGCCAGGGACTCTTTAGGGAAAAGCAAAAAAAAAAGAGAAATAATTGTGTAGAATAGGGAAAAGCAATGAAAGCTTTCAGACAGGGAGTGAAAAGTCAGGTGCTGAGGCAGGGTGTGCTAGGCAGTGCCTTCTAGCTGCAGTTACTGCCTTATAACCCAGCTGCAGCTACTGCAGAGCCTCAAAAGCAATGTTTTAAATCTCTCAGTGAAAACACACTAAATCCACAATCTGAGAGAGGGCATCTCCACACAGTTCCAGTGTTTTTTCTTTTGCAAAAAAAGCTATATAAGTGTTTTTCTATCTAGAGGGTAGCATATTAAAAACATGGTAGGGCCACATATGTATACAGTGGACAGTATAAACAATGGAGTGTATGGTGCAAATTTATAATCCCATCAAATTGCAGTGAAATCATATCTTTGTTACCTTTCAATGGCTTGTATTTCTCTCCCTTATAAATGGTTGCTATGCACTTTCTTATGTAGTGTTGAGCAAATCGAAGCAACTGAAGTGGAATTCAATTAGAAGTTTAGGAAAAATTAGTTTCGCAAGAATCCGAGTTTCCTCGCTCTTCGTGGTAACTAGAGATGGGCGAATTTTTCAATTTGATTTGCTGGTTCGCCAAATCTTTTGGGAAAAATTTGGTTTGCTCCGAATTTATTTGCGGCGAATATCATTAAAAACCGTCTATATCCTGAATTCAGAGAGCCTTTATAGTGGTGTAGAACACTGTGCCTTGCAGTAACACACATAGGGAGTCTGCTCTGATAGTAAAATAATACTGTGAGTCCGTATGACATGCAGATTAGGGTTGAGCGAATCCAAACTGTATAGTTCGGGTTTGTACTGAATTTTGGGGTGTTTGGGACACGGACCCGAATCCGAACATTTTCAAAAAAGTTCGGGTTCGGGTCCGTTGTTCGGCGATTTCTTCCCGCTTTCTGAAGTGCTGCAAAGCAGCCAATCAACAAGCATTTTACTTCTTGCCCTAAGAAGCCATCACAGCCATGCCTACTAATGGAATGGCTGTGATTGGCTGAGTGCAGCATGTGACCCAGCTTCTTTATAAGCTGGAGTCACGTAGTGCCGCACGTCAGTCTGCTGAATTGAGATTAGAGCAGGGTTGCTGCTGGTGCGATTAGGGACAGAATAGGGCAGAAATCTGAAGAACCTGTGCAACTTTAATCCACAAGATACAGCACATAGAGAAGGAGGGAGCATCAGCAATCAAACATTTCTGTACCCAGCCACTGCCAGGGAGATTTTTTTTGTAATCTATCTGTTACTTAGGTGGGGGTCGGCAGCCATTTTAAGCACTGGAGTGTATTCCATGTCTGCCAGGCTGCCAGGAACATCAGCCTAATCCTATTTTGTAGCTTTTGTATGTTTAAGGGGTGACATAGTCCATTTGTCTAGCCTGGGCTCTGTCGTGCCACCGAGCACTTTTGTGTACTATGCACTAAACCGTATATTCCATTTCAGCTAGTGCATCAGTGTAGTTTGATTTAAAAAAAAGTGGTCATCCTGATCCACCAAGCCTATTTTACACTGCCAAAATATATATTTGACATTTCTGTGGTGAAATAGAGAATCCGTGTAATTTTGGGGGAAAATCCGTATTCCTTGTCCACAAAACAGTTCTGCATACACCATCCAACAACATATTTTATATTTCTGCAAGGGAATAGTGCTTCTTTGCATTTTATAGAAAAAAAAAACGTTATTCAAGGTCCACCAAACAGTCTGAAATACCCATTACAACCACCGATTTTATATTGCTGCTGTCAAATACAGCATACCGTATTTTTCGCCCTATAAGACGCACCGGCCTATAAGACGCACCTGGGTTTTTGAGGAGAAAAATAAGAAAAAAAATATTTTTAACCAAAAGGTGTGCTTTTGAAGTAATGGTGGTCTGTGCATGACAGTATTATGGGGGATCTGTGGATGGCACTGTTATGTGGGGAGATGTGGATGGCACTGTGATGGGGGATCTGTGGATAGCACTGTGATGGGGGGATCTGTGGATAGCACTGTGATGGGGGATCTGTGGATAGCACTGTGATGGGGGGATCTGTGGATAGCACTGTGATGGGGGCATTTATGAATGACACTGTAATGGATTGGATCTGTGGATGACACATATATAGCATCTTATGCTATATGTGTCATCCACAGATCACCCCAACTACAGTGTCATCCACAGGTGCCCCTTTTCTAAAACATCTGGCCCATGGCTGCTTAGGGGCGGAGCCTGGCAACACATGGCGGGCGGCCCGCCGCTAACAGCGTGACTGCTTGTATAACATTTAAAATCTTTAATTATGTCCCCTTATTTCCTAAAAGCCTAGGACAGTAGCGCTCTGCTAACCTGCTATAACGATCCTCTAGCAGGCAGAGCGGTGCGGCGGCAGGCTGGTGTGTAACGTCCTCACTGATGTCATCTGCCTGCTCCTTTCACTTTATGAATGAAGCAGGAGGAGCAGGCAGATGACGCCAGTGAGGACGTTACACACCAGCCTGCCGCCGCACCGCTCTGCCTGCTAGAGGATCGTTATAGCAGGTTAGCAGAGCGCTACTGTCCTGGGCTTTTAGGAAATAAGGGGACATAATTAAAGATTTTAAATGTTATACAAGCAGTCATGCTGTGAGCGGCGGGCCGCCCGCCGCGTGTTGCCAGGCTCCGCCCCCTCCTCCTTCCATGCTGATACATCGCAGGCTGTGCGATGTATCGGCTTCAGCTATAGGAAAATGGTAGTATTCGCCATATAAGACGCACTGCCATTTTCCCCCCACTTTTGGGGGAAAAAAAGTGCGTCTTATATGGCGAAAAATACGGTAAGTGTATTTTTTTGACAAAAGAGTGGTAATCCTGATCCACAGAGCATCTTGAAATACACCGCTTAAAGACGACCTTTCATCTGAAAATGCACATTAAAATACATATATCCACTTACATGGCGGCCCCCGGTCGTGCTGTTTCAGCTTTTGAGTTTTCAAAAGATGCCCACGTTTGTCCGCAGTGGCCCCCGCCACAATTCGCGCCTCATATGCAAATGAGCCATTCGGCTCAACTGGGTGGTCCTGCAAAAGTTCTCCTGGGCGTGGCTTTCTTCTCCCTGGCACAAAGCGCATCCAATTAGCGTGCCCCGCTCTCAGAGGACTCGCAGAGGACTCCAAGATGGCACCCGGCTCAGGCTGTGTGAAATCGCTCGAGTTCTCAAGAATCTCGCAAGAACTCAAGCTTCTTCTCCCTGGCTGAGTGCGGGGCGCGCTAATTGGATGCGCTCCGTGCCAGGGAGAAGAAAGCCACACCCAGGAGAACTTTTGCAGGACCGCCCAGTTGAGCCGAGTGGCTCATTTACATATGAGGCGCAAATTGTTGCGGGGGCCACTGCGGACAAACGAGGCGCATTTTGTAAAATCAAAAGCTGAAACAGCACCACCGGGGGCCGCCATGTAAGTGGATATATGTATTTTAATGTGCATTTTCAGATGAAAGGTCCTCTTTAAATACCGATTTCACATTACAGCTGTACATGCACAGTATAAATATGTAATTTAAATTTACATCAGTAAAAAACTGCATTTTGGGGTTTTATTGAAAAAAGCTGTGTTTTAGGCCGAAAAAACTGTTGTGCATCCGTCCTTTTAAATAATTATTTCCAATTTATAACAGTCTAATACTGCATTTGTTAATTTTGGTAACCAAATCCATGTTCTGGGTCTTCAAATCTGGTGTTCATAATTAGTATAAATATCTACTTTTAATGTACAGCAGTTAAAAACTGCATTTTGGGGTTTTATTGAAAAAAGCCGTGTTTTAGGCCGAAAAAACTGTTGTGCAACTGTCGTTTAAATAATTATTTCCAATTTATAACAGTCTAATACTGCATTTGTGAATTTTGGTGAACAAATCCATGTTCTGGGTCCCAAAATCTAGTGTCCATACATAGTATAAATATCTACTTTTAATGTCCAGCAGTTAAAAACTGCATTTTGGGGTTTTATTGAAAAAAGCCGTACTTTAGGCCAAAAAAACTGTTGTGCATCCAGCGGAAAAATAATTACTTTCTATTTACAGCAGTGAAATACAAATTTTCTGTATTTCATTGCAAAAATACTTGTTTTTGTTCCACAAACCACTTGTGCATAGAGATTTCGCGAACATAAAATTTTCTGTTCGCGAACGGCGAACGCGAACTTCCGCAAATGTTCGCGAACGGGCGAACCGGGTGAACCGCCATAGACTTCAATAGGCATGCAAATTTAAAAACCAACAGGGACTCTTTCTGGCCACAATAGTGATGGAAAAGTTGTTTTAAGGGGACTAACACCTGGACTGTGGCATGCCGGAGGGGGATCCATGGCAAAAATCCCATGGAAAATTACATAGTTGACGCAGAGTCGGGTTTTAATCCATAAAGGGCATAAATCAACTAACATTCCTAAATTGTTTGGAATAACGTGCTTTAAAACATCCAGTGTGTGTATACAATCAGGTATGATGTTGTATCGATCAGGTAGTGTAAGAGTTACGCCCGCTTCACAGTGACAGACCAAACTCTGACAGACCAAACTCCCCGTTTAACGCAACGCAAACAACCGCAAACAGTCCATTTGCACAACTGCAAACTCCCCATTTGCACAAGGTTGGATACCAAGCTAGCCATGTCCCATTCCTTGTCCTCACTGACGTCATTAAAGGTCTCTTCCTCCACCCAGCCACGTACAACACCAAGGGTCCCTGAAAGGTGACAACAAGCCCCCTGGGACGCCTGCTGTGGTTGGTCTTCCACCTCCTCAAAGCCACCTTCCTCCTCTGACTCCTCTTCTTCAGACTCCTCTCTCTGCGTTGCCACAGGTCCAGCAATCGACGACAACAAGACTGCTTCTGGTGGTGATGATGACCACAACTCTTCCTCTTCATGCTCATCTACGGCCTGATCCAGCACTCTTTGCAGGGGCACGCTCCAGAAAAAACGCATATGGGATGATGTTGCCTTGGGTTTGACTGACCAGGTTTGTCATCTCCGCAAAAGGACGCATGAGCCTATAGCCATTGTGCATAAGCGTTCAGTAACGCGGCCGAAAAATACCCAGCTCCGCAGAGGCTGTCCTCTTTTTCTTAAATTAAAAAAATCTGTTCTTACCAGTTTAATCTCTGTTTCGTCCACTATGAGGTGCCGGTGTATGGAATAGATTTTAGGAAACAGGAGATGGAAAAAGATGGTTGATCGGTCCTCTTCCTTCCAATTTGGGGTACTGCGCGTGCGCCGTGCTATGCACTGTGCCACCCTATATGAGTGGTGTATTAAGTAGTACTATTCCTATCAGTTTAATCCCTGTTCCGTCCCCTATCAGGGAACATGTATCGAATAGATTTTAGGAACCGGGAGATTAAAAAGATGGTTGGTCGGTCCTCTTCCTTCCAATTTGGGGCATTGAGCGTGCAATGTACTGTGCCACCCTATATGAGTGGTGTGTTAAGTAGTACTATTCCTATCAGTTTAATTCCTGTTACGTCCCCTATTAGGGGACGTGTATCGAATAGATTTTAGGAAACGGGAGATGAAAAAAGATGATTGGTCAGTCCTCTTACTTCCAATTTGGGGCACTGCGGGTGCGCCGCGCAATGTACTGTGCCACCAATACAAATAGTGTGAACTACTATTCTTACCATTTTAATCTTTGTTAAGGCCCCTATCAGGGGACGTGTATTGAATTGAATCGTTGCATGGGGAGATAGAGAAAAAAGATTGCTCTGTCCGCTTTCTTCTAATTTTGGGCACTTGCAATGGAATTTGGCACCAATGCTACTAGTGTTAACTAAGTACTATTCCTATCAGTTTTATCTCTGTTTTGTCCTTTATCAGGGCCAGGGCCGGTGTAGTGAATAGATTTTTGGAAGCGGGAGATGGAAAAGGACCCATGCTCGGTGCACTTTGTTTGAATTCTAGGTCACTGCGATTGCACCGTGCAATGTACTGTGACACCCTATATGAGTGGTGTGTTAAGTAATACCATTCTTATCAGGGGACGTGTATCAAATAGATTTTAGACAACCGCAAAGAGTTGTCAATAGTTGACACACTCATTACATTAATTTTATTCCTCTATGTGTCAATCTTGATGTAGTGATGACTGTGCTCGTGCACAAGTTTGGAAGATTGCAGGCGATGGCAGTTTTTAAAAGCCTATGGTCATGCTGAGGTAGTTCAGTGACAGTTAAGTGACCCAGAAATCAATGATTCTGCAGTGTGGGCCCATTGTTGACCTGGTAGGCTTTAATGATCACTGTGCTGCCACACAGCTTTAACTGTCTAGCAGTTGTTATTACATGTTATGTTATGCTATGTTATTGGTATCATCCTTGCACCCCTGCTGTTTCTGGCTAGTAGGTTGCTCCCACCCTCCATTTCCTGCTGTAACTCCATTTTGTTTAGTTGTTATGAGAAGACTGCAGAGTGTGGTAGCTGTGTAACTTCATTGGAAATTTACCTATGGAAAAGCCTCTATGTTTATGCCTTTGCTAACTTGAAGCATAAAGAAGCATTGGAGAACACCTCTGGAGTCTTTATTCATTGAGTAAACTGTCTGTTAAAGCCATCATTCAACCTGCTGCACACACTTACAGACTGGGTCTACAAGAAGGTCACAGGTACAATGGATGCTGAAACAGAACAATCACCTTAGATGATCACAAAGAAAATTAATGTTTTTTCTATTAAAAATTATCCAGCCAATCGCTTTTTGTCTGTTCACAATGAAGCAACGACTTTGTCATCTGGGGTGTGCCAACATTGCCAACACACTCATAGAGGTGGTCGCTTCATTGTGATACGCAAGCCCCTTCACTACAACAAGGTAATGATCACGAAGGGGAATTGACACATGTATGTGCCTTTTGTTTTGTTTTGTTTTTGCAGCCACAGTGCAACACCAGAGGCCAGAAAAATTTGGCATGTACACATGCCTGAAAAATTAGGTATTGTTGCAGCCCCTGCTGTGGAAAAATTGTATGTTTTCCAGGCAGAAAGTGTACTAAAACATTGCGGCTTGAACCCTATTTGGTGGCTAAGAAGTCACGCAAGTCATCCGGCATGCAGAGATTAAATACAGCAGCGTGGGGACCATTTTTATCCCAAGGCATCTCATCAGGCCTTTTTTAGTCAAATGTATCTCCCACTGTCAGTCCCTTCGCTATCCACACCTCATTCATCTTAATAAAGGTGTGGTAATCTAGACTTTTTTGACCTAGGCGACTTCTCTTGTCAGTGACAATACCTCCTGCTGTGCTGAAGGTCCTTTCTGACAGGACCTTGAAGCAGGGCAGGCCAGAAGTTCTATCACAAATTGGGATAGCTCAGGCCACAGGTCAAGCCTGTACACCCAGTAGTCAAGGGGTTCATCGCTCCTCAGAGTGTCGATATCTGCAGTTATCTGCAAGGTACTGTGCCACCCTATGAGTGGTGGGCAGTGGGCACAGTACAGTCAGTGGGCCTGACACACACTGGCAGGCGAATGCAATTATATTAAAGGGTAAAAATTAAATGACTTTTTTATCTGCACGGTACTGTGCTACCCTATATTAGTGGTGTGCAGTGGGCACAGTACAGTCTGTGGGGCTGACACACACTGGCAGGCAAATGCAATTATATTAATGGGTAAAAATTATATGACTTTTTTTATCTGCAAGGTACTGTGACACCCTATATGAGTGGTGGGCAGTGGGCACAGTACAGTGTGTGGGCCTAATACACACTGGCAGGCAAATGCAATTATATTAAAGGGTAAAAATGTATTTACTTTTTTATCTGCAAGGCAATGTGCCACCCTATATGAGTGGTGGGAAGTGTGCACAGTACAGTCTGTGGGCCTGACACACACTGTCAGGCAAATGCAATTATATTAAAGGGTAAAAATTAAATGACTTTTTTTATCTGCAAGGTACTGTGCCACCCTATATGAGTGGTGGGCAGTGGGCACAGTACATTATGTGGGCCTGACACACACTGGCAGGCAAATGCAATTATATTAAAGGGTAAAAATTAAATGACTTTTTTATCTGCAAGGTACTGTGTAACCCTTTATGAGTGGTGTGCACACAGTACAGTCAGTGGGCCTGCAGCCTCTCACACACGGGCAGGCAACTGCAATATATAGATAGAAAAAATAAATAACAGCAGACTGATGTAACAGCCCTAAAAAGGGCTTTTTGGGGTGCTGTAAGGACACTGTCCTTAAACAACATGAGTCTTTGAGGACTGGAGTGGACACAGAATACTGGCCTAGCTAACGCTTTCCCTAGAATCCCTATATTAATTCAGCAGCAGCAGCACTCTCCCTGCTAAAAAGGGCTTTTTGGGGTGCTGTAAGGACACTGTCCTTAAAGCACATGAGACTTTGAGGACTGGAGTGGACACAGAATACTGGCCTAGCTAACGCTTTCCCTAGAATCCCTATATTAATTCAGCAGCAGCAGCACTCTCCCTGCTCTAACTAACACTGCAGCTTCAGAATGAATCTAAGATGGATGATGTTCTTGCTTTTTGATAGGAGGTGGGAGGTTCTGGGAGGGAGGGTATGCTGATTGGCTGTAATGTGTCTGCTGACTGTGAGGTACAGGGTCAAAGTTTGCTCAATGATGATGTATAGGGGGCGGACCGAACATCAAGCGATATTCGCCGGAAACTGTTCGCCGGCGAATAGTTTGGGACATCTCTACTTGTGCATTAAGCCCACCAAAGATTTTTTTACATTTCCGCATAGAAATTGAGAATCAGTGTATTTTGGGCACAAAAAACATTATTATCGGTCCACAGAGCATTTTTATGCCTTAGCGAACGTAATTGTCGACTAGTGGCGGGTAAATTGACACTGGAGAGAGACCAATCTTTCAGCTTGATGGGTGAACGCAAATAATGAGGAGAAAATCAAATAAGGGAGGTGGGCATGGTCGTGGTAGTGTTGGTGGAGCTCCTGTTGCTGGGAGAGGACTTGAGCATTCAGCGCCAACTACCGCTCCAAGTCAAACACCTTCCTCTGGTGCGAGTAGGCGACAGAATCTGCAGCGTTATTTGATAGGCCCAAATGCCGCTCTACGGATAGTGAAGCCAGAACATGTACAGGCGATAGTAGATTGGGTGGCTGACAGTGCCTCCAGTTCCTTCACAGTATCTAACACCTAGTCCTCTGCAGAAAGCTCAGAGTTGGCACTTGCAGCCCATGCCCATCAGTCTTCCACATCACCCCCTTGCAAATCAGCCAAGCAGTCAGAGCCCCAAATCATGCAGGAAAGTCTCCTGCATGATGACTCTGTTGGCAAGGTTTCCCCGGCCCATCCACCTAGCCCTGCCCCAGTAGGGGAAGACCTTGAATGCACTGATGCTCAACCACTTTTGTTGCAGGAAGAGGACATGGGAATACCGCCACAAAACTGATGATGACGTAACACAGGTGCCAACTGCTGTGGCTTTCTGCAATGTGCAGACCGACGAGGAGGCCAGGGGTCATGAATGGGTGGAAGATGATGTGGAGGCTGATGAAATCCTAGACCCAGACTAGACTGAAGGTTGTGCTAGAGAGGCATGCAGTTCTGAGTAAGAGGCGATGGTCGCACAGAGGCAATAGCACAGCAAAAGAGGGAGCAGGGTGCAAAAGCGCAGCGACCATTCCAGAGACAGAACGCCTGCTACTGTCCACCACACCCAGGCACCGAGCACACCAAGGCCTGCTCCAAGGAGTTCATTGGCATGGCAGTTCTTCACACAATGTCCTGACGACAAGAAACGAGTGGTTTGCATGTTGTGCCATCAGAGCCTAAAGCAAGGCATAAACGTTTTTAACTTGAGCACAACCTGCATGACCAGGCATCTACATTCAAAGCATGAAATGCAGTGGAGTAAACACCTTAAAAACAAGGAACTCTCTCATGCTTCTCCTACTCCCTCTTCTGCTGCTGGCTCGGCCTCTCCCTCCACCTCTGGCGTCACTGTGGCACCTGGTGACCAGCAAACAGAGGATGTTCCACCAACACCACCACATAAGACACCATCACCAAGCATCTCCACCATGTCACACGGCAGCATTCAGCTGTCAATCTCCCAAACATTGGAGAGAAGGAGGAAATACCCACCTACCTCAAGCCCTGGCCCTGAATGCCAGCATTTCAAATTTACTGGCCTTTGAAATGCTGTCATTCCGTCTGGTGGAGATGGACTGTTTCAAACAGCTCATGGCGGTGGCTGTCCCCCAGTATGTTGTTCCCAGCCGCCACTACTTTTCCAGGCGAGCCGTCCCTTCCCTGCACAACCAAGTGGAGCATAAAATCAAGTGTGCGCTCCGCAACGCCATCTGTGGCAAGGTCCACAGAACCACAGATACATGGACCAGTAAGCACGGCCAGGGCCGCTATATCTCCCTAACTGCACACTGGGTAAACGTTGTGGTGGCTGGGCCTGAGGTGGATAGCGGTTTGGCGCATGTCCTTCCACCACCGAGGATCGCAGGGCATTATTCGTTGCCTCCTGTTGCTTCCTCCTCCTACTCCGCATCATCCTCCTCCTCCTACTACTACTCCTCTTCTACCACCCCCACATCTGGTCATCGAAACAACCTCACACGCCTCCATGTACTGACTGATGGTTCTGCTCCATTCAACTTCTGGGTCTCCAAATTGTCCACATGGCCAGAGCTTGCCCTTTATGCCTTGGAGGTGCTGGCCTGCCCTGCGGCCAGTGTATTGTCTGAACGTGTATTTATCACGGAAGGGCGCGTCATTATAGACAAACGCAGCCGCCTGTCCACAGTCAACGTGGACGAGCTCACGTTCTTTAAAATGAACCAGGCATGGATCCAACAGGACTTGTCCATACCTTGTGCAGAATAGACATTTATAACTGCCTCGCCCTCAACCATACATTCTTGTACTCCAGGGCACTTCTTTATTGAATCCTCTTTTTTTAATTGTACCTTTATTTTGGGGGCAACCCCAAGTTGAATTAAACTTTCCTCAGTCTGGGTGTCAGGGGCCTAAAATTCTGTTAATTGCCTGCTGCTTTGGCGGGTGACATTAAGCTTGATTTTCTGCTATGGGACCTCTCTCCTCTGTCTGGCTGCTGGGGCCTAAATTACTGAAAGTGGCCTTTTCCATTGCTGGGTGACATGAAGCCTGATTTTCTGCTATCGGACCTCTCTCCTCTGTCTGGGTGCCAGGGGCCTACATTTCAGATAATCACCTGTTGCTTTGGTGGGTGACATTATCTTCTTACTTTCAAATGACCTCTACATTATCTGTTTGTTAGGGGCCTATATTTTGTTTTATCGCCTGCTGTATTGGTGGGAGACATTAACCTCTTTTTACTGTCAAATGACCTCGACATTGTCTGGTTGTCAGCGGCCTATATTTTGTTTCATCATTTGCTGCATTGGTGGGAGACATTAAACTCTTTTTACAGTCAAATGACCACCCCATTGTCTAGTTGTCAGGGGCCTATATTTTGTTTCATCGCTTGCTGCATTGGTGGGAGACATTAAACTCTTTAGACTGTCAAATGACCTCTACATTGTCTGGTTGTCAGGGGCCTATATTTTGTTTCATCGCCTGCTGTATTGGTGGGAGACATTAACCTCTTTTTACAGTCAAATGACCACCCCATTTTCTAGTTGTCAGGGGCCTATATTTAGTTTCATCGCTTGCTGCATTGGTCCAGGTGTTCGCTCAACTCTAATGCAGATGACATGCGTCGCTCTTAGAATCACTGCACGCTTCACTTTTTCGGGAAGTCAGGGGGCAAAGACTGACCAAATAACTTGAGTATGAACTCAGCCCTACAGGTCGATGTTAGCGCCAAAAAGAAGCGCACTTCTTTTACACCGTGGTCAGCTGATTCAACATAGATGTCTACAGAACCTTTTCAATTAAACGATTATACAAGTAGAGCCTCCCGACAGAGTGGAGAGGGTGTCAGCAGTACGTTTGTGTATACGTCACAGATTATTTTGCCCTTCCTCTGATCCGTCAGAACAATAACCCCCAAAAAACGGATCCTGTCTGTTGAGCATCCGCCTTCACTCGGTCAGCATTTGGTCAGTAATCCATCAGTATTGCTAATACCTAAAAAAACAGAAGTGGATCCAAAACAGAGATGACACGTGAATGGAATATTTGCATGTCTTCTGTGTTTTGTACCCTTCTCCTGCTTTTGGCTACCAAATCACAAGCCAATTCTGATGGGACCGAACAGGCCTTACAGCTGCTACACAGTCAGGATCCGTTGTGAGTCTCATTTTTCCTTCCTTCTGACAGATTAGAAGGGTCAAATAAATGATGATGTCAGCCAGGCCGAAAGGCAAAATTGTGGCCCAGTCATGAATTGGGGAGGGTGGGAACAGCATGAGAAGTCCACAGAGTGGCCCTATGACATAGTGGTGAGGTGGAAGCAGCATGAGCAGTAGTGTTGGGCGCGAATATTGAATTGCGCATATATATCGTGAATATCGACACCAGAATTCGCGAATATTTAGATTATAGTGCTATATATTTGTAATCGAGAATATTCGTCATTTTTTTTTACATCTGAACACATAATTCCTCCCTGCTTCTTGCTTGTGTATTTGACTGAGCATAGCAACATCCCTAGCAACCAATAGAAAAGTCGCCTACCCCTTTCTATATAAAAACCTCCCCAGCAGGCATTTTCTACATTTTTTCACAGTTATGAGAGAGACAGCAGTGTCATTTCTGTGCTCTGCTGTCACATTACATAGTTGGTAAGCTTATATATATATATATATATATATACTGAAGAAGACGGACAGCACTCCAACAAAAATTCCAGGTGTTCTTTATTCACACAAGTGGAGAGACGATATATATATATATATATATATATATATATTTTAAAGATAGTTAGTATGAGATAGTCAGTGTAGATTAAATAGTGATATAGTGCAGGGTGTTAGGTAGTGTGATCCATTTTCTCCAGTCTCAGTAAACATCTAGCAGCTTGAAAAAAGTAGCAAAAGGTGCCCACGCATCCGCATTACGCGAATATTACACTGCCGATTTTCACAATCAAGAAAATAATCACAAATGCTCGAATTCACGAATATATGACGAATATTCGCCCAAATATTGGCCAAATATCGCAAATTCGAATATTGCCCATGCCACTCATCACCAGTGAGGAGACTACAGAGTAGCACAATAACAGTGTGGAGTAGTGATGTCGCAAACATAAAATTTTCCGTTCGCAAACGGAGAACGCGAACTTCCGCAAATGTTCGCGAACGGGCGAACCGCCATAGACTTCAATAGGCAGGCGAATTTTAAAACCCACAGGGACTCTTTCTGGCCACATTAGTGATGGAAAAGTTGTTTCAAGGGGACTAACACCTGGACTGTGGCATGCCGTAGGGGGATCTATGGCAAAACTCCCATGGAAAATTACGTAGTGGACGCAGAGTCGGGTTTTAATCCATAAAGGGCATGAATCAACTAACATTCCTAAATTGTTTGGAATAACATGCTTTAAAACATCCAGTGTGTGTATACGATCAGTTATGATGTTGTATTGATCAGGTAGTGTAAGGGTTACTCCCGCTTCACAGACATTGACAGACCAAACTCCCCTTTTAATGCACTGCAAACAACCGCAAACAGTCCATTTGCACAACCGCAAACTCCCCATTTGCACAAGGTTGGATACCAAGCTAGCCATGTCCCGGTGATGTCATTGAAGGTTTCTTCCTCCACCCAGCCATGTACAACACCAAGGGTCCCCGAAAGGTGAATTGAATTGATTTTTCGAACGGGGAGATGGTTAAAAAAACGCTGGCTCCCTCCCCTTTGTTTTTATCCACGGTCACTGCGTCTGCGCCGTGTAATTTACTGTCACACCCGATATGAGTGGTATTTTCTGTAGTACTATTCTCATCAGTTTAATCCCTCTAACGTCCCCAATCTGGGGTCCATTTATTGAATAGATTTTTCGAACGGGGAGATGGTTAAAAAAACGCTGGCTCCCTCCACTCTATTTTAATCCACGGTCACTGCGTCTGCGCCGTGCAATTTACTGTCATACCCCATATGAGTGGTATATTCTGTAGTACTATTCTCATCAGTTTAATCCCTCTAAAATCCCCAATCTGGGGTCCATTTATTGAATAGATTTTTCGAACGGGGAGATGGTTAAAAAAACGCTGGCTCCCTCCACACTGTTTTAATCCACGATCACTACTGCGTCTGCGCCATGCAATTTACTGTCACACCCCATATGAGTGGTATTTTCTGTAGTACTATTCTCATCAGTTTAATCCCTGTTACATCCCATATCAGGGATTGCCTTTTGTGAAAAAATTTTAGGCCGGGTACCTTCGACTGCCTTCACAGTGACAGACCAAACTCTCATACACCAAACTGAATTGATTTTAGGAACCGGGAGATACAGTGGCGTAACTAGAAATGACTGGGCCCTACAGCAACTTCTTTAATGGGGCCCCCTCCCCCAGTAATTTTTTCACAACCCCTTCCTTTCATGCTACCCCCTTTCCTGTGGCTAGTAAAGATCGCCCTCTCGGACCAGGCAGCTGTTCCATCCATTTTTTACACTGTCTATACTGCCACTGTATATCATTTCATTGTGTAATAATGTTGAGGGGCCCTGACAAAATCTTTTAGTACTTCTCCTCCTCTTGGATGGGCCCCTTCTGGGTCAGGGCCCCAAAGCAGCCGCTTCCCCTGCTCCCCCTATAGTTACGCCCCTAGGGAGATGGAAAAAGCAGCTTGGTCGGTCCTCTTACTCCCAAATTGGGGCACTGCGCGTGCACTCACCCTATATGAGTGGTGTCTTAACTAGTACTATTCCTCTCAGTTTAATCCCTGTTACGTACCCTATCTGGGGACGTGTGTCAAATTGATTAAACATTGTTGAATTAACGAACCATTATGACATCATGAAATAATTTAGTTCTGAGCTCTGTACTTGCTTTGTATTGTAATTGATGGGGATTTTTTTAATTGTCTGCATTATTTCTAATAAACTATTAAGAGACTTTATTATGATTTTTTATTTTATGTATTAAAAACCTATACAACTTTAAAAAAAAAAAAAAAAAGGTAAATTAATGTTTTTTCTATGAAATATTATCCAGCCGTCCGATCGCTTTTGGTCTGACCATAATGAAGCAACGGCCTTATCATCTGGAGTGTGACAACATTGCCAACACACTCATAGAGGTGATGATTGCTTCATTGTGATACGCAAGCCCCTTCACCACAACAAGGTAACGATCACAGAGGGGAATTGACACTTGCATGTGCCTTTTTTTTTTTGTTTTGTTTTTGCAGCCACAGTGCTGCACCATAGGACAGAAAAATTAGGCATGTACACATGTCAGAAAAATAATGGCATTGTTGCAGCCGCTATTGTAGCAGCGGCCGGAAAAATTGATGTTTTCCAGGCAGAAAAGTGACTAAAACATTGCGGCTTGAACCCTAGTTGGTGGTGGAGAATTCACGAAAGAAATCCGGTATGCAGACATTAAATACAGCAGCATGGGGACCATTTTGAGGCCAAGGCATGTAATCAGGCCTTTTGTTAGTCAAACGTATACCCCACTGTCAGTCCCTTCGGGATCCATGCCTCATTCATCTTTGTGAAGGTGAGGTAATCAACACTTTTTTGACCGAGGCGACTTCTCTTGTCAGTGACAATGCCTCCTGCTGCACTGAAGGTCCTTTCTGACAGGACACTTGAAGCAGGGCAGGCCAGAAGTTCTATCGCAAACTGGGATAGCTCAGGCCACAGGTCAAGCCTGCACACCCAGTAGTCAAGGGGTTCATAGCTCCTCAGAGTGTCGATATCTGCTGTTACGGCGAGGTAGTCTGCTACCTGTCGGTCGAGTCATTCTCTAAGGCTGGATCCCGAAGGGCTGTGGCGATGTGTAGGACTGAAAAAGCTCCGCATGTCCTCCATCAACAACACATCTGTAAATCATCCAGTCCTTGCCGCCGTGGTAGGAGGAGGATTACACTCACCTCTTCACCTGTTAAATTCCCGTTGTGCTTTGACATCCCCCTTATAAGCTGTGTAAAGCATATTTTTTAGTTTGATTTTGAACTGCTGCATCCTTTCCGACTTTCGGTAATTTGGTAACATTTCTGCCACTTTCTGCTTATACCGGGGGTCTAGTAGCGTGACCATCCAGTACAGGTCATTCTCCTTCATCCTTTTTATACGAGGGTCCCTCAAAAGACATGATAGCATGAAAGACCCCATTTGAACAAGGTTGGATGCAGAGCTACTCATTTCCCGTTCCTCATCCTCACTGATGTCATTGACGGTCTGTTCTTCCCCCCAGCCACGTACAACACCATGGGTCCCAGATAGGTGACAACAACGAGCACCCTGGGGTGCCTGCTGTGGTTGGTCTTCCTCCTCCTCAAAGCCGCCACATTCCTCCTCTGACTCCTCTTCCTCATACTCCTCTTCCAGCGTTGCTGCAGGTCCGGCAAGCGATGATGACAAGGCTGTTTCTGGTGGTGATGGTGACCACAACTCTTCCTCTCCCTCTTCACGCTCATCTACAGCCTGATCCAGCACTCTTCGCAGGGCACGCTCCAGGAAGAAAACAAATGGGATGAGGTCGCTGAGGGTGCCTTCGGTGCGACTGACTAGGTTTGTCACCTCCTCAAAAGGACGCATGAGCCTACGGGCATTGCGCATGAGCGTCCAGTAACGTAGCAAAAAAATTCCCAGCCCTGCAGAGGCTGTCCCAGCACCCCAGTCATACAAATACTCGTTTGCGGCATTTTCTTGTTGGAGCAGGCGGTCGAACATTAGGAATGCTGAATTCCAACGTGTCGGGCTGTCACAAATCAAGCACCTCACTGGCATGTTGTTTCGCCGCTGAATATCAGAAAAGTGCGCCATGGCCGTGTAGGAACGCCTGAAATGGCCACACACCTTCCTGGCCTGCTTGAGGACGTCCTGTAAGCCTGGGTACTTAGACACAAAGCGTTGTACGATGAGATTCAACACATGTGCCATGCACGGCACATGTGACAACTTGTCCAAATTCAATGCCGACAACAAATTTATTCCATTGTCACACACCACTTTGCCGATCTCCAGTTGGTGCGGGGTCAGCCACTGATCCACCTGTGTGTTCAGGGCAGACAGGAGTGCTGGTCCTGTGTGGCTCTCTGCTTTCAGGCAAGTCAACCCCAAGACAGCGTGACACTGTCATATCCGGGATGTGGAATAGCCCCTGGGGAGCTGGGGGGATTCAGTTGATGTACAGCCAGACGCCGCAGCAGAAGAGGACTCAGCCGAGGAGGATATCGAAAAGGATGGAGTAGGAGTAGAGGAGGTGGCAGTAGGTCTGCCTGCAAGTCGCGGCGGTGTCACCAACATTCCATGCTTGTCAGCCGTCAGCAGGTTGACCCAATGCGCAGTGTACGGGATATACTTGCCCTGACCGTGCTTTGCAGACCAGGTATCAGTGGTCAGATGGACCCTTGCCCCAACACTGTATGCCAGAGATGCCATGACTTCCTTTTCAATGACATTGTAGAGGTTTGGGATTGCCTTCTTTGAAAAAAAATTTCGTCCGGGAACTTTCAACTGTGGTGTCCCAATAGCGATAAATTTTTTGAAGGCCTCAGACTCCACCAGCTGGTATGGTAAAAGCTGGCGGGCTAAGAGTTCCGTCAAGCCAGCTGTCAGTCGCCGAGCAAGGATGTGATTCTGTGAAATTGGCTTCTTACGCTCAAACATGTCCTTCAGAGACACCTGACTGTGGGCAGATGAGCAGGAACTGCTGAAGGTGAGAGGCGGAGTGGCGGTTGGTTGAGAGGGGGCAGGGAGGACAGCAGTGGTTGACGTGGCTGAAGATGCTGGACAAGGAGGAGCATGGTGGCTTTGAGTTTGTGTGCTGCTTGTACTCATGTGTTGATCCCATAGGCGTTTGTGATGTGAGATCATGTGCCTTCGCAAAGCAGTTTTACCGAGGTGGTTGTTGGACTTCCCACGACTCAGTTTCTTTTGGCACAGGTTGCAAATGGCATTGCTGTTATCAGAGGCAGACACACAAAAAAAATGCCACACTGCTGAGCTTTGCAATGACGGCATTCTGGTGGTGGCAACAGCATGCGTTGACTGGCGTGCTGTCTGGATGACCCCGGGTGCCGATACATGCTGTCTGACTGTGCCACTAACTCCTTGCGACGACCTCCCCCTGCTTCCAACTCGTCTCCTCCTTCTCTCTGTCTCCCCTTCTGAACTTTCCCCCTCTTCTTCTCTTCGAGCAGGCACCCACGTGGCATCCGTGGACTCATCATCATCATCATCACACTGTACGTCCATGTGTGTAATCCTGCCTGACTGAGACATATCCCTGTAATCTACATCATCTGTCAATAATGGTTGTGCATCACTAATTGCATCCAACTGATGTGTAAATAACTCCTCTGACGGATCAAGAGAAGCGGCTGTGGTGGCTGTGGTGGTAGTGGTGGTGGTGGCGGCGGGCGGGAGCGTGGTAACTTGAGAGCAGGTGACCGAAGCTGAGCTGGAGGAGGATGGTGCGTCAAGGTTCTTAGCGGAAGCTGTTGACAATTGGGTGTCCTGTCTAAACCAGTCAACTATGTCCTCAGAATTTTTCGGGTTCGGGGTACGTGGCCTCTGAACACTAAGCATTATTCCAGGGACAGTGGAAATCACAGCACCACGACAGCCCCTGCGGGGTGGCCTGCCTCTGCCTGTCATTTTTTTTTAGATGAGTGGTGGGCACTGGCAGTGGGCACAGTACAGTCTGTGGAAGTGGGCCTGACACACACTGGCAGCAGGCAAGCAACTGAATTTAGACTACTGTCTAAAAATTAAATGCTTTATTTATCGGCAAGCTACTGTGCCACCCGGTATCAGTGGTGGGCACTGGCAGTGGGCACACTACAGTCAGTGGAAGTGGGCCTGACACACACTGGCAGCAGGCAAGCAACTGAAATTAGACTACTGTCTAAAAATGAAATGCCTTATTTATCGGCAAGCTACTGTGCCACCCGGTATCAGTGGTTGGCACTGGCAGTGAGCACACTACAGTCAGTGGAAGTGGGCCTGACACACACTGGCAGCAGGCAAGCAACTGAAATTAGACTACTGTCTAAAAATGAAATGCCTTATTTATCCGCAAGCTACTGTGCCACCCGGTATCAGTGGTTGGCACTGGCAGTGGGCACACTACAGTCTGTGGAAGTGGGCCTGACACACACTAGCAGGCAAGCAACTGAAATTACACTAAAGTGTAAAAATGAAATGCCTTTTTTTGATGCAAAGTCCTGTGCCACACGGGATGACAGGGGTGGGCACTGGCAGTGGGCACACTACAGTCTGTGGGCCTGCAGCTCTTCACACACGGGCAGGCCAGGCAACTGCAATATATATAAAAAAAAGCAGACTAATGTTGCAGCCCTAAAAAGGGCTTTTTGAAGTGCTTTCAGGACGCTGTCCTTACAGCAGAGATCAGATGAGTCTTTCAGGACTGGAGTGGACACTGAATACACTAGCCTAGCTATCGATTTCCCAATTAAATCAGCAGCAGCTACACTGTCCCTCCTCTCACTAAGACTGCAAATGCCGAATGAATCTAAAATGGATGCTGTTCAGGAGATGGGAGGGTCTGGGAGGGAGGGTATGCTTCTGATTGGCTGGAATGTGTCTGCTGACTGTGAGGTACAGGGTCAAAGTTTGCTCAATGATGATGTATAGGGGGCGGACCGAACATCGCATGTGTTCACCCGCCGCGGCGAACGCGAACAAGCTATGTTCGCCGGGAACTGTTCGACGGCGGATAGTTCGGGCCATCTCTAGTGTGGAGGTGACGGCAGCATAAGGAGACTACAAAGCGGAAAGGTGACATAGTGTGGAGGTGGCAGCAGCATGAGGAGACTACAAAGCGGAAAGGTGACATAGTGTGGAGGTGGGTGACAATACCAGTACCAGCTGAAAATGGTGGGTGAAAGGCAGAGCACTTGGCATCAGATGTGTGGCATCAGGCGGGTAGCAGGATCACAATAGTAGCTGATACAGGTAGCCAGAAGAAACCGGTCTCTTTTGTCAAAGTGTTGGTGTAGCACCATGGGTGACCTAGTCTGATGCATCAGGCATTGGTGGGTGAAAATCCTGGCTGATCCACGCCTGATTCATCTTGACAAAGGTCAGTCTCTCCACATTTTGGGTGGACAGGTGAGTTCTTCTTGGCGTAACTATGGCCCCCGCCGCACTAAACACCGTCTCTGATGCCACACTACTGGACGGACAGGACAGCTTTTCCAGGGCAAACTCTGCCAGTTGCGGCCACAAATCCAGTTTGTCATGCACATGGGAAGGAATAATGCAAGTCACCCGTACATACTAAATGGTAAAACACTCGGTAACACTGACAGGGAAAAGGATCTAGGAATTTTAATAAACAGCAAACTAAGCTGCAAAAACCAGTGTCAGACAGCTGCCGCCAATACGATAATGGGTTGCATCAAAAGGAGCATAGACGCCCATGATGTGAACATAGTCCTATCACTTTGCAAATCGCTAGTCAGACCACACATGTAGTACTGTGTACAATTCTGGGCTCCTGTGAACAAGGCAGACATAGGAATGCTGGAGAGGGTTCAGATGAGGGCAACTAAAGTAATAACTGGAATGGGGCAACTACAGTACCCTGAAAGATTGTCAAAATTAGGGTTATTTACTTTAGAAAAAAGATGAATGAGGGGAGATCTAATAACTATGTATAAATATATCAGGGGTCAGTACAGAGATCTCTCCAATCATCTATTTATCCCCAGGACTGTGACGAAGGGACATCCCCTGCGTCTGGAGGAAAGAAGGTTTGTACACAAACATTGAAGAGGATTCTTTAAGAGCAGTGGAACTCTCTGCCTGAGGAGGTGGTGATGGTGAGTACAATAAAGGAATTCAAGAGGGGCCTGGATGTATTTCTGTAGTGTAATAATATTACAGGCTATAGCTACTAGAGATGGGTCGTTGATCCAGGGAGTTATTCTGATTGCCTGATTGGAGTTGGGAAGGGATTTTTTATTCCCCTTAAGTGGGGAAAATTGGCTTCTACCTCACAGTTTTTTTTTTTGCCTTCCTCTGGATCAACTAGCAGGATGACAGGCCGAACTGGATAGACAGATGCCTTTTTTTCGGCCTTATATACTATGTTACTATGTTACTATCTTTTAGGTGAGGGCCTGAAGCGAACCCCATAAAACATTGCAGTAATGGCCTACAGGTGAATAGACCGTATAAAGCATTGGAGGTAAGGGACTGAAGGTGAGCTAACCCCATTAAACATTGCAGTGATGGCCTAAAGGTGAGCAGACCGTATAAAACATTAGAGGTGAGGGCCTGAAGCCGAGCGAACCCCATAAAACATTGCAGTAATGGCCTACAGGTGGCGCAAGTTCGTGCCACATGTCCAGCTTGGAAACCCAGTGCTTGTAAGGCACTGAGGGATCATTTTGGACGCTGACACGGTCTGAAATGTATTCCTTCACCATCTTCCAAAACTTTTCACTCCTTGTAGCACTAGGCGGCGCTTCAGGGTGAGGTTGTTGGCAGGGTGTCATGAAAGTGTCCCATGCCTTGGAAAGTGTTGCCCTGCCTCTGTTGGAACTACTGTGTGTTCCCCTTGTCTCCCTTCCTCGGTTGCCTCTTGTGGCCGCATTGTCAGATGGAAAATTTTGGAGCAATCTGTCAACAAGTACCTTATGGTATTGCACGGTTTTACTTGTCCTCTCCACCATGTTGCAGCTGGTATTCCACAACTGCCCTCTGATGCTCACAAAGCCTGGCCAACATATAGAACGTAGAGTTCCACCTCGTGCTCACGACGCACAACAGTTGTGAGCTGGAAGCTGCAAGAGCTGCTGCAGCGTTGACAGATCGGCTAAAGCTGCTGACGCCTTTGGGAAATGGGCACACAAGCGGCGCGCCTTCACTAGTAGCTCCTTCAAATTTGGGTAGCTTTTAATAAACCGCTAAACCACTAAGTTTAAGACGTGGGCTAGGCATGTAATGTGTGTCAGGTTGCCGAGCTCCAAAGCCGCCACCAAGTTACGGCCATTGTCAGATACAACATGCCTGTTTGGAGGTTGAGTGGCAAAAGTCAAAGATCGGTCTGGTCCCTTATACCCTTTCACAGCTCTGCGGCAGTGTACTGTTTGTCCCTTAAGCAGATCAGCTTCAGCACGGCCTGTTGATGCTTACCCACTGCAGTGCTACACTGCTTCCAGCTAGCGACTGATGCCTGACTGCTGTTGGAGGTGGAAATGGAGGAGGAGGTGGCGGAGGAGGAGAAGTGGGGGTTGGAGCCAGTAACATAGCTGCTGGCGGAGATCCTGATGGACGTAGGGCCCGCAATCCTGGGCGTGGGTAGCACCTGTGCCATCTCACGACTCACTCCCGGCCTCCACAACATTCACCCAGTGTGCGGTCAGGGAAAAGTAGCGTCCCTGGCCACCAGCACTTGTCCGTGTGTCCGTGGTGAGGTGGAGCTTCTCAGTAAGTGCCATTAGTCAGGGCACGGCTGATGTTCTGGGACACATGCTGATGTAAGGCAGGCATGGCACACAGTGAAAAATAGTGGTGGCTGGGGACTGCATACTGAGGGACGGCCGCCGACATCAGGCTGCGGAAGGCCTCAGTGTCCACCAGCCTAAATGGCAACATTTCAAGGGTCAGTAATTTCGAAAGTTGCGCATTTAGTGCTATGGCCTGTGGGTGGGTAGGTGGGTATTTGTGCTTGCGTTCAAATGCCTGTGTTATAGACATTTGGACGCTGCACTGGGACAGGGAAGTGGATGTTGTTGCTGATAGTTCATGCGAAGGTCCAGGTGCAGGGCGAGGGGCATCCGGGCTTGCGCCTTCGACAGGGGATTGGACAGCAGTTTGAAGGACAGTTGAAGAGGAGGCAGTGGTGTGACCTGCAGACGCAGATTGTATACCCAGGCATTCGGTCCACTTATTAGGGTGCTTGGATGCCATGTGGTGGATCATGCTGGTGGTGGTGAGGTTGCTAGTGTTCACGCCCCAGCTCATTTTGGTAGGGCACAGGTTGCAAACTACCACTCTTTTGTCGTCTGCACTTTCCTCAAAAAACGCCATACTGCGGAACACCTACCCCTTGGCAAGGTAGACTTACACATGCTAGTGCTCGGTGTCACGGTTGTGAGCCTGTTTGGTGTGGGCTGACTTCTCCCATTTGCAAACACCTGCCTCTTCTAGCCTGTTGCGGTGCTGCGGATAGCTCCCCCTCTGTACTGCTGTCCTTGCTCGGCTTTTCACCTTGTTATGTTGGGTCAGTGACCTCATCATCCACCACCTCCTCTTCCACTTCCTCACTCTGCTCATCCTCCTGACTTGACCTAACCTCAACCTGAGTGTTTGGCAACTGTGTCTCATTATCATCCACCTCCTGAACGAATGATTTCCGATCACCACCATCATCTTCTTGCGACTGTAAAGGCTCAAGAGTTTGGGAATCAGGGCACAATATCTCAGGTCCCTCTTCAAGCGTGCTCGGCGAGAGGGCCAAATCTATTACTGAGGCTGAAAAAAGCTCCTCGGAATATCCGAGTGTGGGATCACCCATTTGGCAAGCCTCTACATGGTGGGAGGAAGGATGATCAAACTGAGGATTCGGTTGACCAGACTCTTGGCTACAGAGACTGGACCTGGTGTAAGAGATAGTGGTGCTTAACTGACTGGAAGCATTATCTTCAGCAATCCAACCGACCAACTGTTCGCACTGGTCCGACTTGGAAAGTGTTGTCCTGTGAAGCCCAGCTAAGTTGGACATAAAGCTGGTTACAGTGGATTTTTTTTTCTGCCCTGGCAGCAGGCACAGTTTCATTGCGCGCAGGGCCACAGCCTCTGCGTGCACCATCAGCATCACACCCACTTCCCTGTCCCTTAGTGCTCGCATTCTTCATATTAATGGTTTTGTCACAAGATGTGGCACAGATTTTTTTAATGTCCGATAAAAACACTGTTTTGGGATGACGGACACTATATGTCACAGAAACCACCAAAAAATCAACTTGTAGGAAACAGGCCGAACTGGATGGACAAATGTCTTTTTTCGGTCTTATATACTATGTTACTATGTTACTATGTTACTAAATTATGGCCAGGTGAAAGTAATTTTACATATAGACAAAATTTTCAGATGCCAGACTGTATATGTCACAATAAACACCAGATTTTTGACAATATTTTGGGCCCTGATGAATGTAATTTTATAAACAATGTTTTCAGATGACAGATTGTATATGTCCCAAAAAAAAAAAAAAGAATATGGACAGTATTTTACACCCAGATTAATGTAATTGGAAATACAGAACCTGTTTTAGGATGACGGACACTATATGTCACAGAAACCCTCAGAAAATGGACAGTATATTATGGCCAGATTAAAGTAATTTTACATACAGACAATGTATTCAGATGACTGTATATGTCGTCCCCCCCCCCCTAAAAAAAATAATAATAATAATTTGGATGGTATATTACGCCCAGGTTAATGTCATTTGAAATACAGAAATCCACAGAATATGGACACTATTAGACCCAGATTAAGGCCCCTTTCACATCAGCATTTTTGCTTTCCGTCCTAGAGTTCCGTCCTCGGGACGGAAAGATACTGATCAGGATTATCCTAATGCATCCTGAATGGAGAGCAATCCGTTCAGGATGCATCCGGATGTCTTCTGTTCAGTATGTGAACGTTTTTTGGACGTTGACAAAAGCGCAGCATGCTGCGGATTTGTCTCCGTCCAAAAATCCGGAAGAAATGCCGTAACGCCGGATCCGGAATTAATGCCCATTGAAGTGCATTAATCCGGATCCGGCCTTAAGCTAAACGTCGTTTCGGCGCATCGCCGGATCCGACGCTTAGCTTTTCTCAATGGTTACCATGGCAGCCAGGACGCTAAAGTCCTGGTTGCCATGGTCAATTAGTGGGGAGCGGGGAGCAGTAGCTACCATCCGTGCGGCTCCGGGGTGCTCAGAGTGACGTCAGGGCCCCCCACACACATGGATCACGTGATTCGTCATTCTGGAGCACCCCGGGAGCCACACGGACTGTAAGTATACCGCTCCCCCGCTCCCCACTACTACTATGGCAACCAGGACTTTAATAGCGTCCTGGCTGCCATAGTAACCTGAAAGCATTTCGAAGACTGATCAGGATCTTGATCAGTCTTCTAATGCTTTCAGGCGACTTGCGTTCTGACGGATCCGGTGGGACGGAAGTGCCCGCCGGATCCTCAGAACGCAAGTGTGAAAGAGTCCTAATGGAATTTGTGCTACAGACACTGTTTACTGATGTAGTACAGTATTTTAACGCAAAGCCGCACACTATGGTCACTAGATGTGGGCTAGATTATTACAGACACAGTCTGCGGATGATGTACACTATATGTCACTAATAGGTACAGAATAAAAATATCTTGCTGCTGTCAAACACACTCAGTAGTCTTAAAAGGGGTATTGGAAAAGCTTCTGGTAGAAAAAAACAGCTAATTTCTCTCCCTGCACTATCTGTCCCTTCAGAAGCACTGTCCCTGAGACTGCAAGAGTTAAATTAATTGCTGCTGTAGAACGCAGTCACACCCACTGTTGTCCTTAAAAGGACATGTGGGTCTTTGCAAATCTTGTTTCTGATAAAATCTGTTAAATTTCGCTCCCTACTCTGTCTTTCCCTTCCTACGCTCTGCTCTCCCTGTCTATGTCTGAGCCGAACATGCGTCATCGGGTGCTATATAGCACCCGATGACGCATTTCGGCCAGCCAATCACTGTAATGGCAGCATTACAGTGAGGGCAGTACTTACCTGCACCTTAATTGGCTGCTTACAACCCGCAAAATGTGCAGGGCGGAGACTCAAGCATGGCGCTTGAGCACGTGGAATTCGGCCAAGTACCGCCATGTGCCACGCACAGCAATGCTCGATCCGAACCGGTATTCGGCCGAGCATGGTCGCTCATCACTAGTAGTGTTGAGCGAACAGTTCGAGAATAGTTCGGGTTCGTACCGAATTTTGAGGTGTTCGGGACACGGACCCGAACCTGAACATTTTCAAAAAAGTTCGGGCTCGGTTTCGTTGTTCGCCGATTTCTTCCCGCTTTCTGAAGGGCTGCACAGCAGCCAATCAGCTAGCGTTTTACTTCTTGTCCTTAGAGCCCATCACAGCCATGCTTACTAATGGCATGGCTGTGATTGGCCAAGTGCAGCATGTGACCCAGCCTCTATTTAAGCTGGAGTAGCGCCGCACGTCACACTGCTCTTATTAGTGTAGGGAGAGGACGCAGCTGCTGTGAGGGCGAGATTAGGCAGGAAAAAGTCACCTAATGAAGTGATCGATCTAAAGCTGTGAATGTTTGAACTTCTGCTAGTTACTTGATCACTGGTTTTTAGGCTGCACAGAGCGTTTTTCTGTCACTTTTTTTCTGGGGTGATCGGCGGCCATTTTGTGACTTGTGGTGCACCAGAACAAGCTGCCACCAAGTCCATCAATCCATCAATACTAGATTTTTTTTGCTATATCCTACATCAGGGGCTTGGCTGTGCTTATTGTCAACGCTAGAAACTGAGGATAGCAAATTCTATATTTTATTAAGGGGTAAAATACAATTGCCAAAATACCAATCCCCTAAATCTTATGTTCCAGCTTTGGCTAGCCAAGTATAATACTGTCTGCTGTTTGGCAAAGGATAGATTATTTTCTGTGGTGAAATTCAATTGCCAAAATAGCAATCCCCTAAATCTGGTGTCCCAGCACTGGCTGGCAAACTATAACAGTGTCCGCCAAAACATATATTTTGTTCTGGGATGAAATTCACTTGCCAAAATAGCAATCCCCTAAATATGGTGTCCAAGCACTGGCTGGCAAACTATAATAGTGTCCGCCAAAACATATATTTTGTTCTGGGGTGAAATTCAATTGCCAAAATAGCAATACCATAAATCTGGTGTCACAGCTGTGGCTGGCAAACTATAATAGTGTCCGCCAAAACATATATTTTGTTCTGGGGTGAAATTCAATTGACAAAACAGCAATACCATAAATCTGGTGTCACAGCTGTGGCAGGAAAACAATAATAGTGTTCGCCAAAACATATATTTTGTTCTGGGGTGAAATTCACTTGCCAAAATAGCAATCCCCTGAATGTGGTGTCCCAGAACTGGCTGACAAACTATAATAGTGTCCGCCAAAACATATATTTTGTTCTGGGGTGAAATTCAATTGCCAAAATAGCAATACCATAAATCTGGTGTCCCAGCACTGACTGGCAAACTATAATAGTGTACGCCAAAACATATATTTTATTCTGGGTGGAAATTCAATTGCCAAAATAGCAATACCATAAATCTGGTGTCCCAGCACTGGCTGGCAAACTATAATTGTGTCCGCCAAAACATATATTTTGTTCTGGGGTGAAATTCAATTGCCAAAATAGAAATACCATAAATGTGGTGTCGCAGCACTGGCTGTCAAACTATAATAGTGTCCGCCAAAACATATATTTTGTTCTGGGGTGAAATTCAATTGCCAAAATAGCAATACCATAAATCTGGTGTACCAGCACTGGCTGGCAAACTATAATAGTGTCCGCCAAAACATATATTTTGTTCTGGGGTGAAATTCAATTGCCAAAATAGCAATACCATACATCTTGTGTCACAGCTGTGGCTGGCAAACTATAATAGTGTCAGCCAAAACATATATTTTGTTCTGGGGTGAAATTCAATTGCCAAAATAACAATACCATAAATCTGGTGTCCCAGCACTGGCTGGCAAACTAAAATAGTGTCAGCCAAAACATATATTTTGTTCTGGGGTGAAATTCAATTGCCAAAATAACAATACCATAAATCTGGTGTCCCTGCAATGGCTGGCAAACTATAATAGTGTCCGACAAAACATATATTTTGTTCTGGGGTGAAATTCAATTGACAAAACAGCAATACCATAAATCTGGTATTACAGCTGTGGCTGGCAAACTATAATAGTGTCAGCCAAAACATATATTTTGTTCTGGGGTGAAATTCACTTGCCAAAATAGCAATCCCCTAAATCTGGTGTCCCAGCACTGGCTGGCAAACTATAATAGTGTCCGCCAAAACATATATTTTGTTCTGGGGTGAAATTCAATTGCCAAAATAGCAATACCATAAATCTGGTGTCCCAGCACTGACTTGCAAACTATATTAGTGTCCGCCAAAACATATATTTTGTTCTGGGTTGAAATTCACTTGCCAAAATAGCAATACCATAAATCTGGTGCCCCAGCCTTGCCTGTCAAACTATAAAAGTGTCCGCCAAAACATATATTTTGTTCTGGGGTGAAATTCAGATGCCAAAATAGCAATACCATATATCTGGTGTCACAACTGTGGCTGGCAAACTATAATAGTGTCCGTCAAAACATATCTTTTGTTCTGGGGTGAAATTCAATTGCCAAAATAGCAATACCATAAATCTGGTGTCACAGCTGTGGCTAGCAAACTATAATAGTGTCCGCCAAAATATATATTTTGTTCTGGGGTGAAATTCACTTGCCAAAATAGCAATACCCTAAATCTGGTGTCCCAGCACTGGCTGGCAAACTATAACAGTGTCCGCCAAAACATATATTTTGTTCTGGGGTGAAATTCAATTCCCAAAATAGCAATACCATAAATCTGGTGTCCCAGCTCTGGCTGGCAAACTATAATAGTGTCCGTCAAAACATATATTTTGTTCTGGGGTGAAATTCAATTGTAAAAATAGCATTACCATACATCTGGTGTCACAGCTGTGGCTGGCAAACTATAATAGTGTCCGTCAAAACATATATTTTGTTCTGGGGTGAAATTCAATTGCCAAAATAGCAATACCTTAAATCTGGTGTCACAGCTGTGGCTGGCAAACTATAATAGTGTCCGCCAAAACATATCTTTTGTTGTGGGGTGAAATTCAATTGCCAAAATAGCAATACCATAAATCTGGTGTCCCAACACTGGCTGTCAAACTATAATAGTGTCCGCCAAAACATATATTTTGTTCTTGGGTGAAATTCAATTGCCAAAATAGCAATACCCTAAATCTGGTGTCCCAGCACTGGCTGGCAAATTATAATAGTGTCCTACCAAAACATATATTTTGTTCTGGGGTGAAATTCAATTGCCAAAATAGCAATACCATAAATCTGGTGTCACAGCTGTGGCTGGCAAACTATAATAGTGTCCTCCAAAACATATATTTTGTTCTGGGGTAAAATTCAATTGCCAAAATAGCAATACCCTAAATCTGGTGTCCCAGCACTGGCTGGCAAACTATAATAGTGTCCGCCAAAACATATATTTTGTTCTGGGGTGAAATTCAATTGCCAAAATAGCAATACCATAAATCTGGTGTCCCAGCACTGGCTGGCAAACTATAATAGTGTCCGCCAAAACATATATTTTGTTCTGTGGTGAAATTCAATTGCCAAAATAGCAATACCATAAATCTGGTGTCCCAGCAGTGGCTGGCAAACTATAATAGTGTCCGCCAAAACATATATTTTGTTCTGGGGTGAAATTCACTTGCCAAAATAGCAATACCATACATCTGGTGTCCCAGCTGTGGCTGGCAAACTATAATAGTGTCCGTCAAAACATATATTTTGTTCTGGGGTGAAATTCAATTGCCAAAATAGCAATACCATAAATCTGGTGTCCCAGCTGTGGCTGGCAAACTATATTAGTGTCCGCCAAAACATATATTTTGTTCTGGGATGAAATTCACTTGCCAAAATAGCAATACCATAAATCTGGTGCCCCAGCCTTGCCTGTCAAACTATAAAAGTGTCCGCCAAAACATATATTTTGTTCTCGGGTGAAATTCAGTTGCCAAAATAGCAATACCATATATCTGGTGTCACAACTGTGGCTGGCAAACTATAATAGTGTCCGTCAAAACATATATTTTGTTCTGGGGTGAAATTCAATTGCCAAAATAGCAATACCATAAATCTGGTGTCACAGCTGTGGCTAGCAAACTATAATAGTGTCCGCCAAAATATATATTTTGTTCTGGGGTGAAATTCACTTGCCAAAATAGCAATCCCCTAAATCTGGTGTCCCAGCACTGGCTGGCAAACTATAACAGTGTCCGCCAAAACATATATTTTGTTCTGGGGTGAAATTCAATTGTAAAAATAGCATTACCATACATCTGGTGTCACAGCTGTGGCTGGCAAACTATAATAGTGTCCGTCAAAACATATATTTTGTTCTAGGGTGAAATTCAATTGCCAAAATAGCAATACCTTAAATCTGGTGTCACAGCTGTGGCTGGCAAACTATAATAGTGTCCGCCAAAACATATCTTTTGTTGTGGGGTGAAATTCAATTGCCAAAATAGCAATCCCCTAAATCTGGTGTCCCAGCACTGGCTGGCAAACTATAATAGTGTCCGCCAAAACATATATTTTGTTGTTGGGTGAAATTCACTTGCCAAAATAGCAATCCCCAAATCTGGTGTCCCAGCACTGGCTGGCAAATTATAATAGTGCCTGCCAAAACATATATTTTGTTCTGGGGTGAAATTCAATTGCCAAAATAGCAATACCATAAATCTGATGTCACAGCTGTGGCTGGAAAACTATAATAGTGTCTTCCAAAACATATATTTTGTTCTGGGGTAAAATTCACTTGCCAAAATAGCAATCCCCTAAATCTGGTGTCCCAGCACTGGCTGGCAAACTATAATAGTGTCCGCCAAAACAAATATTTTGTTCTGGGGTGAAATTCAATTGCCAAAATAGCAATACCATAAATCTGGTGTCCCAACACTGGCTGTCAAACTATAATAGTGTTCGCCAAAACATATATTTTGTTCTGGGGTGAAATTCAATTGCCAACATAGCAATACCATAAATCTGGTGTCCCAGCACTGGCTGGCAAACTATATTAGTGTCCTCCAAAACATATATTTTGTTCTGGGGTGAAATTCAATTGCCAAAATAGCAATACCATACATCTGGTGTCACAGCTGTGGCTGGCAAACTATAATAGTGTCCGTCAAAACATATATTTTGTTCTGGGGTGAAATTCAATTGCCAAAATAGCAACACCATAAATCTGGTGTCAGAGCTGTGGCTGGCAAACTATAATAGTGTCAGCCAAAACATATATTTTGTTCTGGGGTGAAATTCACTTGCCAAAATAGCAATCCCCTAAATCTGGTGTCCCAGCACTGTCTGGCAAACTATAATAGTGTCCGCCAAAACATATATTTTGTTATGGGGTGAAATTCACTTGCCAAAATAGCAATCCCCTAAATCTGGTGTCCCAGCACTGGCTGGCAAACTATAATAGTGTCCGCCAAAACATATATTTTGTTCTGGGGTGAAATTCAGTTGCCAAAATAGCAATACCATAAATCTGGTGTCCCAGCACTGGCTGGCAAACTATGATAGTGCCTGCCAAAACATATATTTTGTTCTAGCGTGAAATTCAATTGCCAAACTAGCAACACCATAATTCTGGTGTTACAGCTGTGGCTGGCAAACTATAATAGTGTCAGCCAAAACATATATTTTGTTCTGGGGTGAAATTCAATTGCCAAAATAGCAATACCATAAATCTGGTGTCCCAGCAATGGCTGGCAAACTATAATAGTGTCCGCCAAAACATGTATTTTGTTCTGGGGTGAAATTCACTTGCAAAAATAGCAATCCCCTAAATCTGGTGTCCCAGCATTGGCTGGCAAACTATAATAGTGTCCACCAAAACATATATTTTGTTCTGGGGTTAAATTCAATTGGCAAAATAGCAATACCATAAATCTAGTGTCACAGCTGTTGCTGGCAAACTATAATAGTGTCCGTCAAAACATATATTTTGTTCTGTGGTGAAATTCAATTGCCAAAATAGCAATACCATACATCTGGTGTCACAGCTGTGGCTGGCAAACTATAATAGTGTCCGCCAAAACATATATTTTGTTCTGGGGTGAAATTCAATTGCCAAAATAGCAATACCATAAATCTGGTGTCACAGCTGTGGCTGGCAAACTATAATAGTGTCAGCCAAAACATATATTTTGTTCTGGGGTGAAATTCAATTGCCAAAATAGCAATACCATACATCTGGTGTCACAGCTGTGGCTGGCAAACTATAATAGTGTAAGCCAAAACATATATTTTGTTCTGGGGTGAAATTCAATTGCTAAAATAGCAATTCCTTAAATCTGGTGTCCCAGCACTGACTTGCAAACTATATTAGTGTCCGCAAAAACATATATTTTGTTCTGGGTGGAAATTCAATTGCCAAAATAGCAATACCATAAATCTGGTGTCCCAGCCTTGCCTGTCAAACTATAATAGTGTTCGCCAAAACGTATATTTTGTTCTGGGGTGAAATTCAATTGCCAAAATAGCAATACCATAAATCTGGTGTCACAACTGTGGCTGGCAAACTATAATAGTGTCCGACAAAACATATATTTTGTTCTGGGGTGAAATTCACTTGCCAAAATAGCAATCCCCTAAATCTGGTGTCCCAGCACTGGCTGGCAAACTATAATAGTGTCCGCCAAAACATATATTTTGTTCTGGGGTGAAATTCAATTGCCAAAATAGCAGTACCATAAATCTGGTGGCCCAGCACTGGCTGGCAAACTATAATAGTGTCCTCCAAAACATATATTTTGTTCTGGGGTGAAATTCAATTGCCAAAATAGCAATACCATAAATCTGGTGTCCCAGCACTGGCTGGCAAACTATAATAGTGTCCGCCAAAACATATATTTTGTTCTGGGGTGAAATTCAATTGCCAAAATAGCAATACCATAAATCTGGTGTCCCAGCACTGGCTGGCAAACTATAATAGTGTCCGCGAAAACATATATTTTGTTCTGGGGTGAAATTCAATTGCCAAAATAGCAGTACCATAAATCTGGTGGCCCAGCACTGGCTGGCAAACTATAATAGTGTCCTCCAAAACATATATTTTGTTCTGGGGTGAAATTCGATTGCCAAAATAGCAATACCATAAATCTGGTGTCCCAGCACTGGCTGTCAAACTATAATAGTGTCCGCCAAAACATATATTTTGTTCTGGGGTGAAATTGAATTGCCAAAATAGCAATACCATAAATCTGGTGTCCCAGCACTGGCTGGCAAACTATAATAGTGTCCGCGAAAACATATATTTTGTTCTGGGGTGAAATTCAATTGCCAAAATAGCAGTACCATAAATCTGGTGGCCCAGCACTGGCTGGCAAACTATAATATTGTCCTCCAAAACATATATTTTGTTCTGGGGTGAAATTCAATTACCAAAATAGCAATACCATAAATCTGGTATCCCAGCACTGGCTGGCAAACTATAATAGTGTCCGCCAAAACATATCTTTTGTTCTGGCGTGATATTCAATTGCCAAAATAGCAATACCTTAAATCTGGTGTCTCAGCTGTGGCTGGCAAACTATAATAGTGTCCGCCAAAACATATATTTTGTTCTGGAGTTAAATTCAATTGCCAATATAGCAATACCCTGAATCTGGTGTTCCAGCATTTGTAGGCCTAGTGTTAATCTGTCCGTAATAGGGTATATTTTGTTTTGAGGTGAAATTCACTTGCCAATATAGCAATACCCTGAATCTGGTGTTCCAGCTGTTGCAGGCCAAGTGTTAATCTGTCCGTAAAAGGGTATATTACACTCAAGGTGTCTATACAAGTGCTTAGAGGGTCATCCTCATTAACGTCTCACGCTACCGTGCATCTCCCATTGGATTTCTGTCGGTTAAAGGGTATATTACACAAAGTGTTAATATACAATTGCTGAAGGCATAATCCTACATATTTTTTCTCATGCTACTGTGCATCTCCAAGTGTAAATCTGTCTATAAAAGGATACCTTTCATCCAGGGCCTAAATACTAGCCCTAAAATAGATATTCCCCTAAATCAGTGGTTACTGCTGTGCCTGGATTAGTGTAATACGCTACATAAATAAATAGGCAGATAGTGTTAAGTGCCTGTAAAAAAAAGCCTGAATTTGAAAATAAAAAAATTGGGCCAAATGTTTTTTTCTTATTGTGGTTCTTGGTGAACCTTAATAATGAGGAAAACATCTAGTAAGGGACGCGGACGCGGTCGTGGTGGTGTTAGTGTACCCTCTGGTGCTGGGAGAGGACGTGGCCATTATGCCACAGCCACACATCCTAGTGAACCAACTACCTCAGGTTCCAGTACCCGCCAGAATTTACAGCGATATTTGGTGGGGCCCAATGCCGTTCTAAGGATGGTAAGGCCTGAGAAGGTACAGGCGCTAGTCAATTGGGTGGCCGACCGTGGATCCAGCACGTTCACAACATTATCTCCCACCTAGTCTTCTGTAGAAAGCGCACAGGTGGCGCCTGAAAACCAAGCCCATCAGTCTGTCACATCACCCCCATGCATATCAGGGAAACTGTCTGAGCCTCAAGTTATGCAGCAGTCTCTTATGCTATTTGAAGTCTCTGCTGGCAGGGTTTCCCATGGGAATCCACCTAGCCCTTCCCCAGTGGTGGAAGACATAGAATGCACTGATGCACAACCACTGATGTTTCCTGATGATGAGAACATGGAAATAAAACCTCATCAGAGTCAGCACGTCTCTGATGATGACGAAACACAGGTGCCAACTGCTGCGTCTTTCTGCAGTGTGCAGACCAAACAGGAGGTCAGGGAGGAAGACTGTGTGGAAGACGATGCAGGGGACGATGAGGTCCTAGACCCCACATGGAATGAAGGTCGTGCCACTAACTTTCATAGTTCAGAGGAAGAGGCATTGGTGAGATCGAGCCAACAGCGTAGCAAAAGAGGGAGCAGAGGGCAAAAGCAGAACAGCCGCTGCCAAGAGAGTTCGCCTGCTACTGGCCACCGCCACCAGGGACCGAGCACCCCAAAGACAGCTTCAAGGAGTTCCCTGGCATGGCACTTCTTTAAACAATGTGCTGACGACAATACCCGAGTGGTTTGTACGCTGTGCCATCAAAGCCTGAAGCGAGGCATTAATGTTCTGAACCTTAGCACCACCTGCATGACCAGGCATCTACATGCAAAGCATAAACTGCAGTGGAGTAAACACCTTAAAAGCAAGGAACTCACTCTGGTTCCCCCTGCTCCTTCTTCTGCTGCTGCCTCGGCCTCTTCCTCCGCCTCGGGAGGAACATTGGCACCTGCCGCCCACCAAACAGAGGATGTGCCACCGACAACACCACCTGCATCACCAAACATCTCCACCATGTCACACGGCAGCGTTCAGCTCTCCATCTCACAAACCTTGGAGAGAAAGCCAAAATTCCCACCTAGCCTCCCTCGAGCCCTGGGCCTGAATGCCAGCATTTCTAAACAACTAGCCTTTGAAATGCTGTCATTCAGGCTGGTGGACACAGACAGCTTCAAACAGCTGATGTCCATGGCTGTCCCACAGTATGTTGTTTCCAGCCACCACTACTTCTCCAAGACAGCCGTGCCTTCCCTGCAGAACCAAGTATCTGATAAAATTAGTGTACACTGTGCAACGCCATCTGTGGCAAGGTCCACCTAACTACAGATACGTGGACCAGTAGGCCAGGGACGCTATATCTCGCTAACTGCGCACTGGGTAAATGTAGTGGCGGCTGGGCCCCAGGCGAAGAGTTCCTTGGCGCACATCCTTCCGCCGCCAAGGATCGCAGGGCATCATTCTTTGCCTCCTGTAGCCGCCACCTCCTACTCGGCTTCCTCCTCCTCTGCTTCCACCAGCTCATCCAGTAAGCCACACACCTTCACCACCAACTTCAGCGCAGCCCGGGGTAAACGTCAGCAGTCCATTCTGAAACTCATATGTTTGGGGGACAGGCCCCACACCGCGCAGGAGTTGTGGCGGGGTATTGAACAACAGACTGACGAGTGGTTTCTGCCGATGGGCCTCAAGCCCGGCCTGGTGGTGTGCGATAATGGGCGAAATCTCGTCGCAGCTCTGGGACTAGCCGGTTTGACGCACATCCCTTGCCTGGCGCATGTGCTGAATTTGGTGGTGCAGAAGTTCACAACATTAACAACTACCCCGACATGTCAGAGCTGCTGCATAAAGCGCGGGACGTCTGTGCGCGCTTCCGGCGTTCACATCCTGCCTCTGCTCGCCTGTCTGCGCTACAGCGGAAACTTCGGCCTTCCCGCTCACCGCCTCATGTGCGACGTGCCCACCAGGTGGAACTCCACCTTGCACATGCTGGAGAGACTGTGCGAGCAGCAGCAGTCCATAGTGGAGTTTCAGCTGCAGCACGCACGCGTCAGTTGCACTGCGGAACAGCACCACTTCACCACCAATGATTGGGCCTCCATGCGAGACCTGTGTGCCCTGTTGCGCTGTTTCGAGTACTCCACCAACATGGCCAGTGGCGATGACACCGTTATCAGAGTTACAATACCACTTCTATGTCTCCTTGAGAAAACGCTTAGGGCGATGAAGGAAGAGGAGGTGGCCCAGGAGGAGGAGGAGGAGGATGAGGGGTCATTTTTAGCACTTTCAGGCCAGTCTGTTAGAAGTGGCTCAGAGGGAGGTTTTTTGCAACAGCAGAGGCCAGGTACAAATGTGGCCAGCCGAGGAGGATGAGAAGGAGGTGGAGGAGGATGAGGATAAAGCAGGTTCACAGCGGGGTGGCACCCGACACAGCTCTGGCCCATCACTGGTGCGTGGCTGGGGGGATACGGAGGACGATGACGATACGCCTCCCACAGAGGACAGCTTGTCCTTACCTCTCGGGAGCCTGGCACACATGAGCGACTACATGCTGCAGTGCCTGCGCAACGAAAGCAGAGTTTCCCACATTTTAACGTGTGCGGACTACTGGGTTGCCACCCTGCTGGATCCCCGGTACAAAGACAATGTGCCCACCTTACTTCCTGCACTGGAGCGTGATAGGAAGATGCGCGAGTACAAACGCACGCTGGTAGACGCGCTCCTGAGAGCATTTCCAAATGTCACAGGGGAACAGGTGGAAGCCCAAGGCGAAGGCAGAGGAGGAGCAAGAGGTCGCCAACGCAGCTGGGTCACGGCCAGCTCCTCTGAGGACAGGGTTAGTATGGCAGAAATGTGGCAAAGTTTTGTCTCCGCGCCACAGCTAACTGCACCACCATCTGATACGGAACGTGTTAGCAGGAGGCAGCATTTCACTAACATGGTTGAACAGTACGTCTGCACACCGCTCCACGTACTGACTGATAGTTCGGCCCCATTCAACTTCTGGGTCTCCAAATTGTCCACGTGGCCAGAGTTAGCATTTTATGCCTTGGAGGTACTGGCCTGCCCGGCGGCCAGCGTTTTGTCTGAACGTGTATTCCGCATGGCAGGGGGCGTCATTACTGACAAACGCAGCCGACTGTCCGCAGCCAACGTAGACAAGCTGACGTTCATAAAAATGAACCAGGCATGGATCCCACAGGACCTGTGCCTCCCTTGTGCAGAATAGACATTTATAACTGCCTCCCCTCAACCATGTATTCTGTACTCCGGGGCACTTCTTTATTGAATCCTCATTTTTTAACTTTACCATGATCTTGGCGGTGCAACCCAAAGTTGAATGAACCTCTCCTCTGTCTGGGTGCTGGGGCTGAAATAACTGAAAGTGGCCTTCTCCAATGGTGGTGAAATGATGCATGATTCCTTGCTGTAGAGCTCTCTCCTCTGTCTGGGTGCTGGGCCGAAATAACTGAAAGTGGCCTTCTCCAGTGGTGGGTGATATGACGCCTTATTCCTTGCTGTGGACCTCTCCTCTGTCTGGGTGCTGGGCCGAAATAACTGAAAGTGGCCTTCTCCAGTGGTGGGTGATATGACGCCTTATTCCTTGCTGGGGACCTCTCTCCTCTGTCTGGGTGCTGCAGCACGCACGCGTCAGTTGCACTGCGGAACAGCACCACTTCACCACCAATGATTGGGCCTCCATGCGAGACCTGTGTGCCCTGTTGCGCTGTTTCGAGTACTCCACCAACATGGCCAGTGGCGATGACACCGTTATCAGAGTTACAATACCACTTCTATGTCTCCTTGAGAAAACGCTAGGGCGATGAAGGAAGAGGAGGTGGCCCAGGAGGAGGAGGAGGAGGATGAGGGGTCATTTTTAGCACTTTCAGGCCAGTCTGTTAGAAGTGGCTCAGAGGGAGGTTTTTGCAACAGCAGAGGCCAGGTACAAATGTGGCCAGCCGAGGAGGATGAGAAGGAGGTGGAGGAGGATGAGGATAAAGCAGGTTCACAGCGGGGTGGCACCCGACACAGCTCTGGCCCATCACTGGTGCGTGGCTGGGGGATACGGAGGACGATGACGATACGCTCCCACAGAGGACAGCTTGTCCTTACCTCTCGGGAGCCTGGCACACATGAGCGACTACATGCTGCAGTGCCTGCGCAACGAAAGCAGAGTTTCCCACATTTTAACGTGTGCGGACTACTGGGTTGCCACCCTGCTGGATCCCCGGTACAAAGACAATGTGCCCACCTTACTTCCTGCACTGGAGCGTGATAGGAAGATGCGCGAGTACAAACGCACGCTGGTAGACGCGCTCCTGAGAGCATTTCCAAATGTCACAGGGGAACAGGTGGAAGCCCAAGGCGAAGGCAGAGGAGGAGCAAGAGAGTCGCCAACGCAGCTGGGTCACGGCCAGCTCCTCTGAGGGCAGGGTTAGTATGGCAGAAATGTGGCAAAGTTTTGTCTCCGCGCCACAGCTAACTGCACCACCATCTGATACGGAACGTGTTAGCAGGAGGCAGCATTTCACTAACATGGTTGAACAGTACGCTCTGCACACCGCTCCACGTACTGACTGATAGTTCGGCCCCATTCAACTTCTGGGTCTCCAAATTGTCCACGTGGCCAGAGTTAGCATTTTATGCCTTGGAGGTACTGGCCTGCCCGGCGGCCAGCGTTTTGTCTGAACGTGTATTCCGCATGGCAGGGGGCGTCATTACTGACAAACGCAGCCGACTGTCCGCAGCCAACGTAGACAAGCTGACGTTCATAAAAATGAACCAGGCATGGATCCCACAGGACCTGTGCCTCCCTTGTGCAGAATAGACATTTATAACTGCCTCCCCCTCAACCATGTATTCATGTACTCCGGGGCACTTCTTTATTGAATCCTCATTTTTTTAACTTTACCATGATCTTGCGGTGCAACCCAAAGTTGAATGAACCTCTCCTCTGTCTGGGTGCTGGGGCTGAAATAACTGAAAGTGGCCTTCTCCAATGGTGGGTGAAATGATGCATGATTCCTTGCTGTGAGAGCTCTCTCCTCTGTCTGGGTGCTGGGCCGAAATAACTGAAAGTGGCCTTCTCCAGTGGTGGGTGATATGACGCCTTATTCCTTGCTGTGGGACCTCTCTCCTCTGTCTGGGTGCTGGGCCGAAATAACTGAAAGTGGCCTTCTCCAGTGGTGGGTGATATGACGCCTTATTCCTTGCTGTGGGACCTCTCTCCTCTGTCTGGGTGCTGGGCCGAAATAACTGAAAGTGGCCTTCTCCAGTGGTGGGTGATATGACGCCTTATTCCTTGTTGTGGGACCTCTCTCCTCTGTCTGGGTGCTGGGCCGAAATAACTGAAAGTGGCCTTCTCCAGTGGTGGGTGATATGACGCCTTATTTCTTGCTATGGGACCTCTCTCCAATTGATATTGGTTAATTTTTATTTATTTTATTTTATTTTAATTTATTTCCCTATCCACATTTGTTTGCAGGGCATTTACCTACATTTTGCTGCCTTTTTTTTAGCCCTCTAGCCCTTTCCTGGACTATTTTACAGCCTTTTTAGTGCCTAAAAGTTCGGGTCCCCATTGATTTCAATGGGGTTAGGTTCGGGATAAAGTTCGGGTCGATCCCGAAACCGAAAATTTTCAGGAAGTTCGACCAAACTTCTCGAACCTGAACATCCAGGTGTTCGCTCATCTTTAATCACTAGTTGTTACACCTATTGTGCAATTGCATTTTACAGTACTGAATGTAAAGGATGTTAGCATTAGGAACAGCTTTGGCAGGGAAGGGAGAAATAGGTAGGACAGACTAGTTTATTTTTTTACTCCATTTTTTAACAACTCTAGGTGTGTGCATATGTGTATGTGTGTGTGTGTGGGGGGGAGGGGGGGAGGAGTTAATTGATGCTACAGCTCTAGGGAAGAAGCTATTCCTTAAAGGGTTATCCAAACCCTATAATGACCCTCCTAATGCCCGGGCCCCTCAAATAGGTTATACTTACCCTACACCCCGGCACTTGTGTCGTTCTTGATGCCCACATCTGCATCCACTGTCGTGAGGATCAAAACAACCGGCTATGGGGGGAAGCAGCAAATAGCAGGCCGCGATGGAAACGAGCCTCCCTGTCATCGCGTGAGATGCAACAGTGGCCGTGCGGGCATCAGGAGTGATAAGGGGTTTGATAACCCCTTTAAGGCTGTATTGCATACAGAAATATAGCAGGCGATTGTCTGGACAGAAGCATACCTTCTCGGCATTCGCCTGCTCGTTAGCGGAGGAGATCGCTGCTCTTACATGCAGCGATTTCCTCCGCCATATGGGAAGGAGTGATTGTAAATGCCATCGCTTGTCCCCATATTGACTAGTTGTGTGCAGCAGATTGTGATTAAAAAGCACAATCTACCACTGGCAAATGATTTTTAAGCCAGTTTAAAAATCAAGATTGCCTGCCGAATGAACTTGATAATCTTGCTAGTTCTGTTGTGTAGATAGCTAGCATAAACAGTGCACATATTTGGTAGCTTACTTCCTACAATTCTTAACTATCCAGGCTAGTTCTCTTCGGTTTTCAACATATCAGCTGGTGTCCTATGCTGTGATGTAGTAACAGAGAATGTTCTCTATTGTGCTCCTGTTAAAATTCGCTAAGACCTGAGAGGTGAGTTTAGATTTATTTTTAGCTTACTCAAGAAAAGAAAAGCTTACTCAAGCTTACTCAAGAAAAAAAGTTTCTATTGAGCTTTCTTTACCAGATAGACAGTGTTATGTGTTATGTCAGATGTGAAGCCCCAAAAATCTGATGTCACATTGACCTTCTGTACCTCCTCACCATTCATGTGAAGGGGTGGTGACGTTGCCTTTTTTCTACTAAAGTCTCTGATGATCTCCTTAGTTTTAGTGGTGTGCAGGACCTGGTTACTGTCTGAACACAACCCAACCTGATGGCGAATCTCCTCCCTATAGTGTCTCTTGCTATTTCCAGATCTCAGTCCTACTATAGTGGTGTCATCTGGGAACTTCACTGTAGTGAGGGAGGAGTGGATAGATTGTGGAGTTCCTGGGTTTACTGTGACAGTGGGCAATGTGCAGTTGCCTACTCTACTATTCTGTGGTAATTTAGTGAGGAAGTTCAAGATCCATGACCAAAGCATAGTGGTTAATCAAAGATTTCTAAGCTTGTCTGCAAGTTTCTTGGGGCTTGGGGTTTCTTGTCAGGACAACTTTACTACTTGTTTTTTGTAAATAATGGTGGTGGATTTGAGGCATTGGGGAACTACAGCCCGTTGCAGTGACAGGTTGAAAATCCACTGCTAGTTGGTCAGCTCCTGATTTCAATGTACAGCTGTGCATCCTGCCTGGTTCTCCTGCTTTAGTGATGCCAATCTTCCTCAGAGTGGATCTCACCTGATGGCAGTGTAAAACAAGTCCAGGCTCCTTCCTGGATTGCGGTGTTTGAGCTCTCACTACTAGTGTTGTTAAAGCATGCAAAAAACTGATTTAGGGTGTCAGGAAGCATACAGTCATGGCTGGCCAGGGAGATGCTACTTGTTATAGTTTCAATGCCTCTCCACATGATCCTGGGATTGTTGTTTTCAAAATGGTCTTAAATCTGTATCTGGTATCTATTTTTTTTTTCTTTTTTTTTTTTCCTTCTCCAGTTTAATATGCATTAATGCACAACAGTGCACGACAGATTAAAGGGGTTCTCCTTGAATTAAAGGGGTTGTCTGACTTCAGCAAATGGCATTTATAATGTAGAGAAAGTTAATATAAGGCACTTACTAATGTATTGTGATTGTCCATATTGCTTCCTTTCCTGAAAGATTAATTTGTCCATGACATTATACACTCCTTGTTTACATAGTTAGGATCACCCTGCAATCCAGCATTGGTGGCTGCACTTGTACAGTATAGACAAAAAGCACAGGCCTCTTTGGTGGCTGGGACCACAGGGGTTGGACAGGACCAGCTGTGGTAATGGAGACCCGAACTCCATTCCCCAGAGATTCAGCTGAAGATCATATTAAGGGCCCATTCACATGACCATATATTTGAGTTGGAATCCTACGGAATGGATGCAGACCTATTAACTTCATCATGTGCTGTCTGCATCTGTACATCCGTTCCGCGACCCTGCAAAAATAGAACATGTCCTATTGTTGTCCACAATTGTGGGCAAGAATAGGCATTTCTAACATAGGGCTTATTATTCCGTTCTGCAAAATAGAGAATGAACAAGATCCGTAATTTACGGACTACATAAACGGATATGGTCATCTGGTTGAGCCCTAAACTGCATTCAGGATCATAATTAGGGATAAGTGAATCCGATGAGCCGAAGTTATTACTTCACGAAGTCTCGCGAAACTTCACTTAATAACGTCAGAAATTGGTTTATACGGTAAAAAACATTTCCCAAACTCCGGATCGGTTCCAAGTGGTACCTTGGAACTAAACCCGAGTTCGGGAAATGGTTTTTTACAGTATAAATCAATTTCTGAAGTTATTATGCGAAGTCTCGCGAGACTTCGTGAAGTAATAACTTTGGCTCATTGGAGCCAACACATTCGAATACTGTACAGAGCGCTCGCTCCGTACAGTATTGAAACAAAGTCTTATGCGAATCGACTTCGGATGTTTCATCCGAAGTCGATTCGCTCATCCCTAATCATAATACCTGACAAGGAGGAGGCTGAGGCAGATCTTTAGCTCGGTGTTGTGAAGTAATTCGTCTTGCTATGTGATAAGAACAGGTTTGTGTAAACTAATAGGACAGCTACAATTTTATTTCTCTTAATAATTGTTCCCTAGACAAAACAAGCTATTTTAACTAATGAAAGGTATTTGAGAATATATTTATAATAAAGTAACATCTAAGTGTTTTAATTTTCTTAATTAATGGAGAACTCCTTTAAGAATGGCATATAAAATACTGGTTTTATAGGGGTTTTCCAGGCTCCTTAATATCCAATGAGGGTTAGACAACCTCAACCCTAATGATCAGCTGCTCCCGTAGACACCTGATCAGCAGACACCTGCACTGGTACTAGAACTGTGAATGGACCAGGAAGCACAACTCCATTCAAAGTGTAGGGCCCGTGATGGGTTGCTGCATCTTAGCTACTAATGAAGTGAATGGGAGCTGAGCTAATGTAACCTAGGATAGCCACTGCACTATGAACAGAGCTGTGCTTCCTGTTCCATTCAAAGTGCCAGTTCCAGCGCCAGAGGCTACATGGAACAGCTGATCAAGGAGGTGTCGGGTGTTGGACCCTCACTAAATGGATATTAATTCCTGAGGATAGGTCATCAATAAAAGGAGTCTGGAACCCCCCCCCCCCCCCCTCTTTCTGTTTTCCTTGCATTTTCAGAGAAAAAATTATTTTGGAAGGCTTCACAGTTTCCACACATAATGCTAAGTAACTACCTTTCCTTTAATGCCATTCTACACCCTTCTTGCTCTTCATCAGTTTCTATGTTAGCTTTTCGATGCTTTCTTAACTGTGTTATTCTTAGATGATTTTGTGGCTAATGGTTCTAATCAATTTTCTCCTTGCAGTTTTAAAGATCCCATATTTCTACTTTTATTACTTTTGAAACAGACTTCACTACAAATCTCTCCAAATAGATGATGTTATGATCACTGGACCCTGATGCATGCACAACTCCTTTCTTGTTCATTATCAGAACTTGCTTATTCTCAGTGAGCTAGTATAAGTGTTCTGTGTTTTATAAACCTCTTTGTTGCTGAGAAATAAAACATTGTTCAGTGTTAACTATGTAACATTTTTGTTTTCTTATTATATTGTTACAAGCATTTTTCAGTTCCATCAATCGACAAGATTGATGTATAGAATGTATCACTCTTTCTTGTAATATATTCTTTAGCTTTCAAGGCTGCAGACTTTGAATTTAGAAACAAAATTGCTCTTAAAGAGAGACATCTATCAAAGGGTTTATGCCACTATTGTGGCGTGCACCACAAATAAGTTGCAACTTTTTGAGCTACTTGCCACTTTTTTAAAGTGGTGAGAAAAGGATTGGGGCTTATCAGGTGAGGCGGAGCCTATTGAGGCATGCCACATTAACTATCTTACGCCAGAAACTGGCATCAGTTATAACTTGATTCTACAACAGCCCCTAGCAAGTGTCAGATATGTGCTTTATTTATTAAGAGACATTTGTCTCTTAGTTGCATTTTACTTCAGCACAGAGGATCAGAATTGGCAAATTGTTTTAGCATAGTGTAGAAATTTGTAGCCAGACTATTTTGTGGTGACATACGTGCTCTAAAGGCAGCAGTCTCTGTTAAATAGTACTGCAGTGACTGCACCATCAGCAACGTGGCCAGTTGGGAATTAGGCTTGCACACCAGCGGATTGCTGACTGTGTAAAGTTGTTTCCTGGCCATACATTCTGTTATCAATAGTTGACAATGGAGCAGAAGAGGAAAAATTTTGAGTGGGCAGAAAGTGATGACGACGATGTGAAAAAAACTGTACTGCCTGTGAATGCGGCCCAGCATCCACAATAGAGACCAGGAGAAGGAGGCAAATCTTCTTGCGGTAGCTAGCGGCCATTTCTGTTTGCCCACGGGAGGTGGTGTTGCTTCGTGTAGTTCAATAGAGCTGTGGTGGCTATTTTTGTGTTGACTACCCATGGCTCATTTTGCTCTTACAGAGCTTGCACAGTGCAGTGCTTCTGCCTTCTGTTAATATAGAGAAAAACTGCCAGATGGGAGATACTCATGCAGAACTAGAGGCAGCAAAGCTTGACTTAGCTCAGGCACATTTTGGGCCTAAGGCACCCACACTATTAGTATCACCAGTTCCCAAAGCAGGTATGGCCCTGGCAGTTCTTTGGGAGGTTCTGGCCCTACATTGCCTCTGCCCTTTATTGCTATTGCAACTCTCCTCCTTTGATGTTACCCCCTCCTCCTTAGTGCCTGATCTGGCTCTCAGGTCCTGTCCAACACACAGTCATCATTGGAGTCCTCACCGTCCATGCCACTTTTACTATACTGTGATATATCATGGTGGGCTACTCAGTCCCCCTCCCAATTCTCATCTCTGTATTTGTTCCAACTGCCACAATCACTGCCCCCACCTAGTGGATACTGGTGCCACTATTGCCACCACCAACACAGTTATGTTTATGTTCCCCTGCCTCCTCCTGAACCTCCCACTCAAGCAGTCCAAATGGCTATGAACTGTCTGGAGATGCCCTGTCACAGATTTTGTACTACTATTTATGGTGTTTTTACTGACAGTTAAAACACTACTCTTTGGATTGTAAAACATGTATTGTACACTTGTATTGCTATTTTCCCAAAACAAAAAACAAAAACATGAACTGTCTGAAGAAGCCCTGTCACAGATTTTGGAGTACTTTTTTTTACACAGAGCCTTAAAATCGTACCCTCTGTACTGTAAAATGTGTTGCACAAAAAAAAAAAAAAAAAAAACTGGAACTGTGTAGAGATAGCCTGTCACAGATATTGGGCTACTATTTATGTTGTTTTCACTCAGAGATTTAAAATGCTACCCTCTGTATTGAAAAACAGATACACTTGTATCGCTATTTTCACAAAACAAAAAAATACTTGAAGTGTCTGAAGATGCCCTGTCTCAAATTACTAACTATTATTTGCTTAGCTTTCACTCAGAGATTTAAAACGCTACCCTCTAGATTATAAAGCACGCATTGTACATGTATATTGCTATTTTTGCAAAAAAAGAAACCACTTGAACTGTATGGAGGTGCTCTGTAAAATAGTTTGGCCTACTATTTACAGTTTTTTCATTCAGAGATTTATTTTTTATTACTATTCTTTTGTGTGATACCAAAGTTTTGTTGTATAACTGCAATGGCAATAAAGTATTATCCTTTCCTATGGCTGTGCAGTGCAGCCAATCAACAAGCATTTAAGCTGTTGGCACTTTGAAGCCATTATAGTCATGCCTCATATTAGCATGGCTGTGATTTTCCAGCGCATCATGTGACCCTGCATGCATAAATGCCGGATCACATGGTGTGCTGCCATTCTGCTGTGACTAGTGTAGGGACAGTGTTAGGCTTTTATTTTTTCTAATAACTCTATGGGTGACCTGTAGGCAATAGTGTGGGTGCAATAAAGCACCTTTGCACCAGTGACACAGAAATACAATACTTAATCGTGCTTTTCAGTCTGTGGGTGACCTGTAGTCATTTTTGGTCGGTGCAATACTACTCCTTTGCACCAGTGACATGGAAATACAATAGTTAATCTGTCTGTTAATTGTGTCTGTGGCACATAGCTATTTTGTTGTTGTTGCAAAACCCTTAAATTGCCCCTGTGACACGGAAATAGAATAGTTAATCCGTCTGTTAATTGTGTCAGTGAAACAGCTATTTTTTTATGGTTCCAAAGTCCACTGTTGCAGCCGTCTTACTGTAATAGCAGAGTAAACCAGTCTGGTAATTGTGTCGGTAACGCACAGCCATTTTTTTTTTTTTAAATAACACCGCATTTTTATCTTACTGTAATAGGAGAGTTAATTGATCAGTTAGCTTTGTCGATGACAAAAAGCCATTTTTTGGGGTTTCAAAGTCCACTGTTGCATCTATCTTACTGTAATAGCATAGTAAATCAGTTTGTTAATTATGTTGGTGACACAAAGCCAATTTTATGGGGTTCATAACACTGCATTCTCATCCATCTTACTGTAACTGCAGATTAAATCAGTCTGTTAATTGTGTCGGTGACAAAAAGCAATTTTTTTAAAATAACACCGCATTTTCATCAGTCTTACTGTAATAGGAGATCTAATCAGTCTGTTAATTGTATCGTGACCTAAAGCCATTTTTTGGAGTTCAAAACACTTCCTTTGTACCCCGTGACACAGTGACCGGAGCATCAACTAGGAGACATGGCCGTGGTCATGGTGCTGCTGGTGTTGGTGGAGCTCCTGCTGTAGGGAGAGGACGTTTTTGATCTGTTCCAGCTACGCGCCCAATTAAAACACCTTCTTAAGGTGCACGCAGGCGACAGGAGGTTAGGCCTGAATACCACTCATTGAATGATGAGGCCATAATAAGTAGAGGCAGTAGTAGATTGGGTGGCTGACAGTGCCTCGAGTACCTTCATATTGTCTTCCACCCAGTCCCCTGCTTAAAGCACAGAGTTGGCCCAGGCGGTCCACGGGCACCCGCCTTTCACCTCAACCCCTTGCACATCAGCCTGAGCACCACCTGCATGACCAGGCATCTAACTGCAAAGCACGAGCTACAGTGGAGTAGACACCTGAAAAACACAAAATATCTGTAACCAAGCATCTCCACACTGTCCCATGGAAGCATTCAGCTGTTCATCCCCCAAATACTGGAGAGAAAGAGGAAGTACCTCCATACTCATCCTCGAACCCTGGCCCTGAATGCAGGCATTTCAAAATTCCTGGCCTTTGAAATGCTGCCATTCTGTCTGTTGGAGAAGGAGAGTTTTAAAGATTTAATGATGGCTGCTGTCCCACGGTACCTGGTTCCCAGCCTCCACTACTTTTCCAGGTGGGCCATCCCTGCCCTGCACGAACAAGTGGCGGAAAACGTCAATGCCTAGAAAGATAAAAAATAAAATAAAAAAGTTGTTTGCTACCTTTTCGCCTCTTCCGCCTACACCGTCATGTCCGCCTCGTCCTAGACACATTTAAAAAAATGAAACAGTGTCAGCTCCCTCCTCCGCTTCTTCCAATGACACCACAATGTTCACCTCCTCCTCCTCTACTTGGACCTCCACCTCCAGGCTCAAGATTATTATTTTTTATATAGGCAGAGTAGAGAAGCATACTGGCCGAACCCCAAAAAATGGCTATAGGTCACATTGTGTGTTGGACAGGACCAAGAAGCCATATTGAGGTGAAGAAGAGGAGGAGGAAACATCTTAGGAGAAGGGTGGTGGCTGTGGTGGTAATAAAGAGTGGAGGCAATGTGCTGTGAAAACCTCTAAAAGAACTACCAGGGCCAGATCTGCTTATACTGTGGTCAGCTCCCAAAATGGTAATGCTGTTAATACTGGCAGGCTCAAAACGTGCCAGACCTATGCCAAGCTTGGCTTCCACTAGCTCGGTACTCCTGTATGGAATTTGTTTCTCTACAAGGCCAGCACACAAAAACGTGCTGGCTGTGTGCTAAATCTGCAGGATTAAAATAAGCCCTGGGTGTTCAAACACAAATATAGGTACCAGAGTAGAGATGAGAGCACTTTCAGCCGGCAGACATTAGTAACATAGTTTGTAAGGCTGAAAAAAGACATCTGTCCATCCAGTTCAGCCTTGATCCAGAGAAAAGCAAAAAAAAAAAAAAAACTGTGAGGTAGAAGCCAATTTTCCTAAGTTTAGGGGAATAAAAATTCCTTCCCGAATCAGGCCATCAGAATAAATCTTTGGATCAACATTTTCTCCAGAAATCTAACAACCATAACCTGTAATATTATTACACTCCAGAAATACATCCAAGCCCCTCTTTAAATCTTTTAGTAAGTTTACCATCACCATCTCCTCAGCCAGAGAGTTTCAAAGTCTCACTGCTCTTACCATAAAGAAACTTCTTCTATGTTTGTGCAGAAACCTTATTTCCTCTAGATGCAGAGGATGTCCTCTTGGCACAGTCACAGTCCTAGGAATAAATAGATGATGGGAGAGACCTCTGTACTGACCCCTAATATATTTATACATAGTTATTAGATATCCCCTCAGTCGTCTTTTTTCTAAGGCTACTTTAACACTGGCGTTTTGGTTTCCGTTTGTTAGATCCGTACAGGAGATTTTTTCATCCACATTGATCGATGCGAATGAAGAAATCTGTGCCGTTTATTTTTTCTTTCAGCCCAGAGGCTGAACAGAAAAAAAAAAATCTCATTACCCGTATGCTCAATATAAGGAGAATAGCAGAAACTCCTAATGCTGGCCATACATGTAATCATTGCGGAGACCCTCAAATGCCAGGGCAGTACAAAAATCCCACATATTACCCCATTTTGGAAAGAAGACACAACAAGGTATTTGCTGAGGGGCATATTGAGTTCATAAAAGATTGAACTTTTTGTCACAAGTTAGCGGAAAGGGAGACTTTGTAAGAAAAAAACTAAAAAAATCAATTTCCGCTAAATTGTGCCAAAAAAAAAAAAAATCTTCTATTAACTGGCCATGCCCCTCACGGAATACCTTGGGGTGTCTTCTCTCTAAAATTGGGTCACTTGTGGGGTATTTATACTGCCCTGGCATTTTAGAGGCCATAAAGCATGAGAAGAAGTCTGGAATCCAAATGCATAAAAATGCCCTCCTAAAAGATACTCATTGGAATTTGGGCCCCTTGGCGCACCTCAGCTGCAAAAAAGTGTCACACATGTGGTATCGCTGTACTCAGGAGAAGTAGGGCAATGTGTTTTGGGGTGTAGTTTTACATATACCCATGCTGGGTGAGAGAAATATCTCTGTAAATTGACAACTTTGTATGAAAAAATTTAAAAAGTTGATCATTTACGGAGATATCTCTCACACACAGCATGGGTATATGTAAAAATACACCCCAAAACACATTGCCCTACTTCTCCTGAGTACGGCAATACCACATAAGTGACACTTTTTTGCAGCCAAGATGCGCAAAGGGGCCCGAATTCCAATGAGTACCTTTAGGATTTCACAGGGCAGACAGGCCACTTTTAATGAGAAATTTGCTTTTACATTCTGCATTTCATGGAAGTTTATTTTCCTTAGTAAATATAGTGGACAAAAAAATATTTAATAGCTTTGGTTTCTACTCATCACTCTCTGCAACTAGCTTTATACTTTTTACCATTTATATACTTGAAGAACATTTTAGGGTTGGTTCTGCTCTCTTTGGCAATGAATCTCTCTGTCTCCAGTTTGGCTGCTTTTATTTGTCTTTTACATATTCTATTTATTTTTTTCTTATAGTTTGTATATGCTTCCTTACTACCCTCTTGTTTAAGTTATTTAAATGCTTTCTATTTGTCATTTATTGCTTCCTTTAGATTTCTATGTATCCTTTGAATTTCTTCTTGTTCCTCACCCTTTTAATTTCTAGAAGGTGTTTCATTTTCACAATTAGAGTTTCAAGGATACTTTTAAAAATATCCAAATTTGCGGCAGTATTTTTATTTTTGAGGACATTGTCCCAGTTAGTGAGGCCAATGGCCTCTCTTAGCTGGTCAAATTTAGTATTTTTAAAGTCTGGTATTTTTTTGCCTCACTGAAGAAACACTCTTTTGAATGACAAACCTGAACCTTTTCATATTTGTTTCAGATGAATCCACTAAAATGGCGTGCAGTGCCATTTTACTGCATATGCCGGTAAGAAAATACACTAGGGAGGAGGAAGAAGGATGCTCACATGACCCTGAGATGGAGTGGGAGGGAGCTATCCTTGATTGGCTCTCTTTCTAGCAGACAGCCGGAATGAGATCAGTGCTGCAGCAGGCAGAGAGGTGCCCTTGCAGAACAAACAGAACGTCATTCTATGTTGTGCTTTGAAGAATAAAGGTGGATGAGTCTATGCAGTGTCTGACACAAAAACGATCTCAGGGACAGCCAAAAGTAACAATCAAGTGTCTATTCTACTAGAACATTGAAGTTTCCCTTCTAGAATTATAAATAATAATATTTGTGTAGAATAGGGACAAGCAGGGAAATTATAGTATAGTAGGCAAAAATCCACACAGTTCAAATTAAATTTATTTGGGTTGAAGTTTTTAAAACCAGCATATACGTGTCTTGCAATACACAGTGTAGCGGAGGATAACATCTGTGAGTAATTATGTGAGCTACTAGGCAAACTTACCTGTCTGGGCTACAGGGGTGTAATCCTCAGCTTTGGCATGGCCGCGACGGGTGAGATGCGCTGCTGAGCCACAGGGACCATCGACCAGTTGTGGTCTAGCTATCTAAGCTTTATATTAAGTAGTTAGGGAAAGCGTAAGCAAAAATCTGTGTTGCTTCATCTCCACAAAGTTCAATTTAAATTTTTTTGAGGGTTGAATTGTTTAAAACCAGTATATACAGTGCCTTGCAAAAGTATTCACCCCTTGACTTTTTTCTTGTTTTGGTGCCTCACAAAATAGATTTAACATAGATTGTTTGAGGATTTGCTTCAGAACAGGCCCACGACTTTGAAGACGTTTGCTTTTTTTATTGTGAAGCAAACAACAAATTGGACAAAATAACAAAAAAATCAATGAGCATAACTATTCACCCCCCTAAAATCAATACTTTGTAGAGCCCCCTTTTGCGGCAATCACAGCTCCAAGTCGCTTTGGATAAGTCTCTATGAGCTTTCCACATCTTACCACTGGGATTTTTGCCCATTCCTCCTTGCAAAAATGCTCCAGCTCCTTCAAGTTGGATGGTTTGTGCTTGTGAACAGCAATATGTAAGTCTGACCACAGATTTTCTATTGGATTGAGATCTGGACTTTGACTAGGCCATTCCAATTCCTCTTAAACCACCCAAGTATTGATTTAGCAGTGTGCTTGGGGTCATTGTCCTGCTGTGAGGTGAACCTCTGTCCTAGCCTCAAATCATACAGGTTTTGCTCAAGAATATCCTGTATTTAGCACCATCCATCTTTCCCTCAACTCTGACCAGTTTCCTAGTCACAACTGCTGAACAACATCCCCACCGCATGATGCTGCCACTACCATGTTTCACTGTGGGGATGGTGTTCTTTGGGTGGTGTGATGTGTTGGTGTCATGCCCTGCTCTGGTGAGGTGCAGAGGTCTCCCTTCAGGTGCACTGGGTGGGGTCGTTTGTGTGCGTTTAAATCAAGCACCTACCCAGTGTCCCTTGTGGGTTATAGCTTCTTTCTCATTCTGAGGAAAGTTGGATTGCTGTTTCTGCTCTGCTTCAAAGATAAGTGAGTTTTTGGTTTCTATTTGTGAACTGTCTAGGCTGTTAGTTAGACACCTGCTTTCTCCAGGATTAGAGGAAGCAGGTTGCCTTTTTCCCCCCTTGTCCACTATCTCATGGACTATAGGGTTATTCAGTCTTAGGCACGGGGGCACGTTTATTCCCACCTTTGGGGTCTAAACGTCTGCACAGCAGTCTAGGGTCAGCTGATAGGATCTTGTCAGGAGGTGACCATTATCCCCAGCTTTTGCCTAGATGCTTGTTTGTTGTTTCTTGTGTGTCTATTGTATCTTGTACCCTTCCCGGCGTGACATTATAACCCGCCCGCTATAATAATTCCTAGACTGCCATTTCTCTGCTGCTAGGAAATGGAGTCCGTTGATGCATTAGTGGATTGCATGCAGGGATTATCCCTGGAGGTTGCCGATCTGCGCAATTCTATCACACGTTGTCAGAATGCTCTGGCATCAGGTGCTATTGGAGGAGGTCAAATTTATGGCGAGCCTAAAGTTTCTCTTCCTGATAGATTTTCAGGGGGTATGGATGACTTTATTCGCTTTAAAGAGTCATGCAGGCTGTACTTTCGGTTGAGGCCATCTTCGTCTGGTGATGAGAGTCAGAGAGTGGGCATAATGATTTCCTTGCTTAAAGGGGACGCTCAATCCTGGGCCTTTTCGCTGCCGACCAATTCTCTGGCACTTCGGTCGGTGCATGAATTTTTTAAGGCCTAGGGATTGATTTATGATGACCCAGATCGAGTCTTGATGGGGGAATCTAGGTTACGTATTTGACTCAAGGAGAACACACTGCAGAGGTGTATTGCGCTGAATTTCGGAGATGGGCTACGCAGACTGAGCGGAATGACCCTGCGCTGCGTAGTCAGTTTTGTCAGGGGTTATCAGAGAGATTGAAAGATGCCCTTGCTTTTCATGAGTATCCGGATACGTTGGAAAATGCTATGTCTTTGGCAGTGCACTTAGACGCATTAGAGAGAGGAATAAGGCCCCTTCAGTGCGAGGGATTCCTTTTGACAGTTTTGTCTCACCGGTCCCCTAGGTTAATATGACATGTAATTCTGGGATGGGGGAGGAACCCATGCAGCTGGGTCAGGTGACTTTTCGTTCAGGTAATAGGAACTTTAGGAGGTTGCATAAGTTATGTTTTTACTGTGGAGCAAATACATAGTAACATAGTATATAAGACCGAAAAAAGACATTTGTCCATCCAGTTCGGCCTGTTTCCTACAAGTCGATCCAGAGGAAGGCAAAAAAAAAAAAAATGCGAGGCAGAAGCAAATTTTCCCCACTTAAGGGGAAAAAAATTCCTTCCCGACTCCCATCATGCAACCAGAATAACTCCCTGGATCAACGACCCCTGTCTAGTAGCTATAGCCTGTAACAATATTACACTCCAGAAATACATCCAGGCCCCTCTTGAATTCCTTTATTGTACTCACCATCACCACCTCCTCAGGCAGAGAGTTCCACAGTCTCACTGCTCTTACCGTGAAGAATCCTTTTCTATGTTTGTGTACAAACCTTCTTTCCTCCAGACACAGAGGATGTCCTCTGACTCTTGATAGTGTGAATGGGGTGCCGGAACAAGCAGGAATGCAATCTCCCTGCAATACCCGTTTTCTCCTTCCAGCTATGGTGGCGCTAGAATCAGGAAAATTTAAGTTTGAAGTGTTTATTGACGTGGTGCTGGAGTAAAACTTATTGATTTTCTGTTTTTTCAAAATCTGGGCCTAACCAATTGATTCTTCCCCTCTTTCTCAGAAGAATCTCAGTCATATTGTTCATGGTATTCGGCTATGGGTGGGTGATTCGCATGTTGAAATAATTTCGTGTTTAGTCAAAACTTGCCTGCTCCTATGTTCCTTGGTTTGTCGTGGTTGATTAAACATAACCCTACTATTGAATATCAGGCAAGACAGATCATTGGTTGGAGTGAATTTTGTTCAGACAATTGCTTTAGTACATCTATCGCAGGGGTGTCTTTTACGATTTTACCTCAATATCTCTCAGATTTTGCAGATTTCTTTTCGGAGGGTGGGGCTCAGGAGTTGCCTCCTCATCGTGAATATGATTGTCCAGTTAATCTCATCCCAGGGGCCAAATTGCCAAAGTCTCAGCCGTACAATCTTTCTCAACCCGAAAGAGAGGTCATGCGGAAGTACATAGACAGCATAGTTTGGCAAAGGGTCATTGTAGCGGACTGGACCCTGTACCAGAGTCTGCCCCAGTTTCCTGGAAGGGACTGCTTGCTCGCCTCCTGCCCTGCGACTATGGCCCCATGTATGCTTGTCCTGTTTGAGCGGTGATGCCCCAGATGGCTCTGCTATGGAGCCCATTCGTATGGTGGAGGACTATGGGAAAGACTTTAGCTCCATGGCAATTGAACTGGACATGTGTGGTCTGAGCGCCATCCAATAATGTGCGCTCAGACCTAAGCTATCTGGGGATATGTTGCATGTATATGTTTTATATAGTGATTGTAGCATTGTGTAATTTTGTGTCCCTTTTGCAGCCATGTGCTCAATGGAGTCTGCCTCTATCCCTGGATATATTGAGCGCTCAGATCCAAGCCTTCTGGGAATATGTTAAATGTCTGTGTATTGTAAAGGGTGGGACATTGTGTATTGAATAGTGATGTCTGTCCTATTGTCCCCACATGTGTATTGGCGATTTCCCTTTGTCCTGAGAGATAATTGAATGACTCCTCAATTGTCTCCAGGACAGAAGACATGTGTATTCTTCTGCCTGTGGTGATTGCATTACCCATGTAGGGTGATTGTATCACAGGCAGAGGGGAGGGATATGCTGGGGGTGTCTGTATTGTCCCAATGTGTGTGATTGGCTGCTGTATCCTGTGTCGCAGTCTTCCTTCTGGTCCCCTAGGGAGTGTCCACCAGGTGGGAGACCTGCATAAATACTCGGGCAGGTAGCCCTTAATAAAATATAGAGAGTTCCTGCTTGACCCTCAAAACGAAGTGTCGTCTCGTTATTGGGGGATCTGACTGTATGCTGATTGCCAGGAGTGTAAGCTGTTCATATTGCTTTTCCTGTTCGGCTGCTTCCAGGGTTCGTGTGTCTCTTGTTCGGAAGTTGGTGAATTCGTGTGGTTTGCAGTTCGGGAAGTTGGTGATTGCAGTAGCTGCTGGTCTATCCGGAAAAGGGAATATCGCCTAAACGGAGTTGTGTGCGTAACGGTCCGTTACATTTGGTGGCAGGCGGCGGGATCATTTCCACAGCCCAGAAGGACATCTACAGGGCAACACCATTCCTTGGATTACAAAGTGAGGGCAACGCCAGTACCCGTACAGCGCCCTATCTACAAAAGAAAGAACTTCAGGAGAACAAGCATGGCACCCAGCTACACGCAGGAGGAATTTGACAGAGAGCTGAGATCACGGCTGATTTTCTTCGGACCCAACCCCCGGAGAAATCTGTGCAGTTCGTGAGGAGGATAACAGCAGAGTACCTGCAGTTCATGGCAGATGGTATCGTCCGCCCTCCCCAGCGGCTGAGTGCGCTCCGGAGAGCTGAAGATGTCATCCTTCCCCCAGCGGCCGTGTGTACCCCAGGGAGCTGAAGGTGTTGTCCTTCCTCCCCAGCGGCAGTGTCTACCCCAGGGAGCCGAAGGTGTCATCCTTCCTCCCCAGCGGCCGTGTGTACCCCCGGGAGCTGAAGGTGCCGTCCTTCCTCCACAGCGGCTGTGTCTACCCCAGGGAGCTGAAGGTGTCATCCTTCCTCCCCAGCGGCAGTGTCTACCCCCGGGAGCTGAAGGTGTCATCCTTCCTCCCCAGCGGCAGTGTCTACCCCCGGGAGCTGAAGGTGTTTCCCTTCCTCCCCAGCGGCAGTGTCTACCCCCAGGAGCTGAAGGTGTCATCCTTCCTCCCCAGCGGCAGTGTCTACCCCGGGAGCTGAAGGTGTTTCCCTTCCTCCCCAGCTGCAGTGTGTACCCCAGCAGCAGGACAAGATATTGAAAGGGGAGACAGTTGGTCCCCCTCCACCAGCAGAGAGAGGGTCAGGGAGAGGAGCCTGCTACCCGCTCTCCCCAGCGGCAGTCTACAGTTCAGAGAGAGGGCTTGTTACACCCTCTCTCCAGCGGCAGCCTAACCCACCAAGGGGAGATGTTACGCCCCCAACGGTGCAGATGGGACCGTGGTCTCTGCACTTGCAGCACAAGGGGCAAGGATGGTCGGTCCTGTCCGCCAGCCACAGAGCGGTTTATCCAGAGGGGAGACAGTCGGTCTCCTCCCCCACAACCAGGCTCCCACCAGGCTACTTCCGTGGTAGCGCTGGCCCCAGGGCAGAGTATCGCCGGTCTCTGCCCACTCAGCAACCCACCTAGGCAGTCTACCAGTCCCCCGCACAGCCGTAGTGAGGCACCTGGACATGGACAAGTTGCTACTTTATCCAGGTGTAGTAACCATTTATTGGGGGTGGGCTGTACTGCTGTTTGTGCTTCGTGGGTGGGTTGTTGGACTAACCAGGGCACTGACCGGCAGGAGGTCAGATACCCTGTTAGTCTCTTTGGTAAAGGGGAGAAATGTAGCGGACTGGACCCTGTACCAGAGTCTGCCCCAGTTTCCTGGAAGGGACTGCTTGCTCGCCTCCTGCCCTGCGACTATGGCCCCATGTATGCTTGTCCTGTTTGAGCGGTGATGCCCCAGATGGCTCTGCTATGGAGCCCATTCGTATGGTGGAGGACTATGGGAAAGACTTTAGCTCCATGGCAATTGAACTGGACATGTGTGGTCTGAGCGCCATCCAATAATGTGCGCTCAGACCTAAGCTATCTGGGGATATGTTGCATGTATATGTTTTATATAGTGATTGTAGCATTGTGTAATTTTGTGTCCCTTTTGCAGCCATGTGCTCAATGGAGTCTGCCTCTATCCCTGGATATATTGAGCGCTCAGATCCAAGCCTTCTGGGAATATGTTAAATGTCTGTGTATTGTAAAGGGTGGGACATTGTGTATTGAATAGTGATGTCTGTCCTATTGTCCCCACATGTGTATTGGCGATTTCCCTTTGTCCTGAGAGATAATTGAATGACTCCTCAATTGTCTCCAGGACAGAAGACATTAGTGTATTCTTCTGCCTGTGGTGATTGCATTACCCATGTAGGGTGATTGTATCACAGGCAGAGGGGAGGGATATGCTGGGGGTGTCTGTATTGTCCCAATGTGTGTGATTGGCTGCTGTATCCTGTGTCGCAGTCTTCCTTCTGGTCCCCTAGGGAGTGTCCACCAGGTGGGAGACCTGCATAAATACTCGGGCAGGTAGCCCTTAATAAAATATAGAGAGTTCCTGCTTGACCCTCAAAACGAAGTGTCGTCTCGTTATTGGGGGATTTGACTGTATGCTGATTGCCAGGAGTGTAAGCTGTTCATATTGCTTTTCCTGTTCGGCTGCTTCCAGGGTTCGTGTGTCTCTTGTTCGGAAGTTGGTGAATTCGTGTGGTTTGCAGTTCGGAAGTTGGTGATTGCAGTAGCTGCTGGTCTATCCGGAAAGGGAATATCGCCTAAACGGAGTTGTGTGCGTAACGGTTTGTTACAGTCATATTATAGTAATTCGTAACATATTCGCCAAAAATCAAATATTCGTCATTATTTTAATGATCGCGAATAATATGCAAATATATTATTCGCATTATGCGAATTGAACTTCAAATATAAAGGCATATTTCCTACTGGCTTGCAAGCATGAACGAATGCTCTAGTTGGATGCGCAATGCGAAAAAATTACTATTATTTTTTCAATAATCAGAATACTTAGTCGTCTTCAACTCTTCATATTCTGTTCATTGCGTAAACAAAAATGTAATATTTTCGCATTGCGCATCCAACTTAGAGCTGTCTATAGGCAACTTTCCTATTGCAAATGCATTTTTGAATTAGTGAATATAGCGATATATTCGCATTCACCATATTCGCTAATTCAAACAAGCCAATCATATTTGTAGTTCTGTATCCGTACAAAGCTTACTATAATGCGAATAATTTCCATAGAAATATTCGTGTACGTACAGATGTTATTCAAGTTCGGCAGTCAGCAATAACTTATTCGTATGTGCGCGTGCGCATGCTTATGTGCATGCGCCGCACATACAGGCGTGGCTTCTTCCTGGGAGCAGTTACAACAAGTTTAGTTGGTGCATGCGATCCATGCGAACAAAGATGGTCGGAAACAATTTCACCAGAGAGGAGGAAGATATCCTGATCACAGTAAGTTATTGAACATTACATTACAGCTATAAGTACATGTGACACGCTTGTAACATTCAAATGTATGTTTATGGAAATAAAACATTCTCAAATTTTCGCAATACATATAAAATCTCATTTCACATAGTTTGCTTACTGCAGTGCTTACATATAAATGATTTGTGGAAACAAGTATTGTTGGCATTCAAAAACAATACTTATTGCCCCAAATCATTAATATCTACTAATCTCTTATATATATAAAAATGAGTTTCTGTCTGTCTGTTATTTATGGGCGACCAAACGACTGGACCAATCTTCACTAAATACATCAGTACATCAGGTGTCTGGGAAGGTTTTAGACCGGGCTCAGCTCTCTAGGACGTATTATTCCTGAGATATTCCCCAAAAATGACCTGCATTAGCCAAAACAAGCCCCCAACTGCCATATACACGACCACATGTCCCTTATCAGTCAATAGAAGCTGGCATGTCCCCAGATTGCCATAACAAGTGATCACAGGTTTCAATAGTTTTCAGGTCCTTAAATATTCATTCATATGATGTATTACGGCAAAACTACACTGCTACATGCATGGGGGCAGGGGCCACTATTAAAGTGGCGGGCATTGTGTAGTTCACTGTCATTAACCCCTTAACGCAAAACGCTGTGCATGTACGCTGGGGGAACTTGTGCCAGAATGCATTCCGCCATACATGCACGGCGAGATGATCGGGCGCGTGCAGGAGTTGCTCCTGACCAATCACTGCAGGGTTACGGCAGTCCCTGATAGCCAGGTCCCTGCTGTATCTGCCGGCAACTTGGACCAGATATTGTTGGTGTCAACCCGAATAAACGGGGGGCACCCCAAAGTGGGCGGAGATACCATTGGCCAATGAAAATTTAGCCATTTTCTATACGCTACTCCTTCCACAGCGGCCCCCGGAGACCCCATTTTGTCCCATCGACTTTCATAGTAAAACTATTACGTTTTGTCACTCGTTCAGCTTTCAAGTTAAAGTCACCAAACTCGGGTCACTTAGTCATGGGGCCACCCTGAAAATTTGTGTCAAATTTGGGGGATGTTAAAAGTGGGCAGAGCCACAAACAACCAATAAAATTTTCACTGTTGACTTCAGTGTTAAAACTTGAAAAAGCTGTCATTCTCACAGTATTTAAGACAGGGTCCGCAAACTGGGCACTGTGGGTTAGTAGGTGACTGGGATTAAAATTTATAAAAAGTGGACGGAGTCTACAACGCCCAATCAAATTTCAGGCATTTGTTTAAATGGGAAAAATTCAAACTGCCGCTGCTCTTAGACTTTTATTGGCACAGTCTTCAAACTTTGCAAAGTTGGTCAATGGAGGACTGGGATTAAAATTCAAAAAACATCCTGTGGTTTCTTCTGAAATGACACCGTCTATTTTATTTATTTTTTTATTTTATTTTTTACAGTATTGAAAGAAATGCAACAAAAATTAAGGACCTAGAGAGAGAGCACCAGAAAGCGTTGAAGGCCTTCCGGGAGCAGCATCTCCGGAAGCTGCGGGAGCTCAAGCTCCAGTTTGCCAACGGCCTAAGGCAAATGGAGAAATAGCACGCCAAGGCCATTGGGTAGCTAAAAAAATTACTAAACAAATGAGGGCATTGCCCTATTAAGATTTGTTCCATTATATTTTTTTATTTATTTGTAATTATATTGTTTAGTTTTATTTTTTAAATTAAAAACTTTGAAGTTTTCGGTATAATTGTTAAACATTTTTTTTTAAGTAAAGGCCCCTAGAGTCCGTTCCCAAACTCATCAGTTTCCTGACATACAGCATCCGCAGGTATATAGAAATTGGGTAGTATGAGGCCTACACATAACTCAAATGGATCACGATAGTAGTAGTCATTGGTAACGGTTGTGTATTAAATATTAAGTACAAAGCCAAGCATTCTAATAGTCCTGAGTTACATTTAAAATAAACTTTTTGGTTAATTTTCCTAGTAACTAAATTATTTTATGTGCTAACATAAATTTCAAATTATCGTAAATAATAAATTTATTTTTTCATCAAACAAGTATCTATTAACTTCTTACCGACCGCCTAACGCAGGATTGTGTCCTGCAGGCGGTCGGTCTGTTCCTCTCTGATGCGCGGGCGCGTCATCTCGCGAGAGGCGAGATTTCCTGTGAACGCGCGCACGCTCGTGCGCGCGTTCACAGGATCGCGTCGGGGAGAAGGTAAACTACAGCCTGCCAGCGCTGATCGTGCGCTGGCAGGCTGTAGAAGTTAAAAATGGCATATCAGACGCTGTTTTGTTAACAGCGTCTGATATGCTTGCTGATCGTTCCTTTGGTGGTCCCATTTGCTTGGGACCACCAAAGGAAACTTTTATAAGTGCACCAATCACCACACAGACCCCCCATCCATTCCCCCCACCCCGTCACTGATTAACCCCTGATTAACCCCTGATTAACCCCGATCACCCCATGTCACCCCCTGACACTAATTACCCCCTGTAAGGCTCATTCAGACGTCCGTATGTGTTTTGCGGATCCGCAAAAACACGGACACCGGCAATGTGCTTTCCTCATTTTGCGGATCCGCACATTGCCAGAACTATATAGAAAATGCCTTTTCTTGTCCGCAATTGCGGACAAGAATAGGACATGCTCTATCTTTTGCGGATGTTTGGGGGCCGAAACCCGGAAGTTTGTGGCCGCAGCTCGCAGAATGCTGATGCGGCGAGCACATAGTGTGCTCTCCACATCACCTCTAGCCCCGTTCACACTGAATGGGTCCGCATCTATTCCGCAGAATTGCGCAATAGATGCGGACATTTTTGCGGACGTGTGAATGGGGCCTTACTACTTGTTTTTTTGCACATTTTGTGCCATAGATTTATTCATCCACATTGATCGATGCGAATGAGGAAATCTGTGCCGTTTTTTTTTTTTTGCACATTTTTGGGCAGAGATTTTTCATCCACATTGATCGATGCGAATGAGGAAATCTGTAGGCGTTCATTTTTTTCTTTTTCAGCCCAGAGGCTGAACGTGAAAAAATCTCATTACCCGTATGCTCAATATAAGGAGAGTCGCAGAAACTCCTAATGCTGGCCATACGTGTAATGATTGCGGAGACCCTCAAATGCCAGAGCAGTACAAAAACCTCACAATTGACCCCATTTTAGAAGAAGACACCCCAAGGTATTCTGTGAGGGGTATGGTGAGTTCATGCAAAATTTTATTTTTGTCACAAGTTAGTGGAATATGAGACTGTAAAAAAAAAAAAAAATCAATTTCCGCTAACTTGTGCCAAATTTTTTTTTCTGTGAACTCTCCATACCCCTCACAGAATACCTTGGGGTGTCTTCTTTCCAAAATGGGGTCACTTGTGGGGTTTTTATACTGTCCTGGCATTTTAGGGGCCCTAAAGCGTGAGAATCCAAATGCGTAAAAATGGCCTGTGAAATCCTAAAGGTACTCATTGGTTTTAGGTTTTAGGGCCCCTTTGCGCATCTTGGCTGCAAAAAGTGTCACTCATGTGGTATCGCCGTACTCAGGAGAAATAGGGCAATGTGTTTTGCGGTGTATTTTTACATATACCCATACTGTGTGTGAGAAATATCACTGTAAACGACAACTTTTAAATTTTTTATTCAAAGTTGTCAATTTACAGAGATATTTCTCTCACCCACTAACTTGTGACAAAAATAAAATTTTACATGAACTCACCATACCCCTCACGGAATACCTTGGGGTGTCTTCTTTCCAAAATGGGGTCACATGTGGGGTATTTATACTGTCCTGGCATTTTAGGGGCCCCTAAAGCGTGAGAAGAAGTCTGGAATCCAAATGCGTAAAAATGCCCTGTGAAATCCTAAAGGTACTCATTGGTTTAGGACCCTTTGCGCACCCAGGCTGCAAAAGTGGCACACATGTGGTATCGCCGTACTCAGGAGAAGTAGGGCAATGTGTTTTGGGGTGTATTTTTATATATACCCATACTTTTGTGAATAATATGTCTGTAAACGACAACTTTTAAAAAATTTTATACAAAGTTGACAATTTACATAGATATTTCTCAAACCCAACATGGGTATATGTAAAAATACACCCCAAAACACATTGCCCTACTTCTCCTGAGTACGGCGATACCACATAAGTGACACTTTTTGCAGCCTGTGTCAAGGGCCCAAATTCCAACGAGTACCTTTAGCTTTACATGGCTGCTCACAATTTAGCCCCGCCCAAAATGCCAGAACAGTAAACACACCCCACAAATGACCCCATTTCGGAAAGTAGACACCCCGAGGTATTCACTGAGGGGCATAGTGAGTCCGTCTGAGATTTTTTTTTTTTGCCAGAAGTTAGCAGAAATTGAAACTTTTTTTTTTTCTCAGAAAGTGTCATTTTCCGCTAACTTGTGAAAAAAATGAAATGATACATGAACTCACCATGCCCCTCCGCGAATACTTTGGGGTGTCTTCTTTCTAAAATGGTGTCATTTGGGGGTATTTATACTTTCCTGGCATTCTAGCACCTGAAGAAACATGACAGGCGCTCAGAAAGTCAGAGCTGCTTCAAAATGCCGAAATTCACTTTTTGCACCATAGTTTGTAAACGCTATAACTTTTACCCAAACCAATAAATATACACTTATTGGACTTTTTTTTTATCAAAGACATGTAGAACAATAAATTTAGAGAAAAATTTATATAGAAATGTAGTTTTTTTAAAAAATTTACAACAGAAAGTGAAAAATGTCATTTTTTGCAAAAATTTCGGTCATTTTTGATTAATAGCAAAAAAGTAAAAATGTCAGCAGCAAAGAAATACCACCGAATGAAAGCTCTATTAGTGAGAAGAAAAGGAGGTAAAATTCATTTGGGTGGTAAGTTGTATGACGGAGCAATAAACGGTGAAAGTAGTGTAGTGCGGAATTGTAAAAAGTGGCCAGGTCATTAAGGGTGTTTAAGCTAGGGGGCTGAAGTGGTTAAAATACAAAACTTGAACAGAGTAATAATAACTACAAAAACCTTGTTTAATTTATCAAATTAGCAAAATTATAAACTTTTACAAATTCCAAAAATGTATTTACAATCAAATCTTATTATCAGAAATGTAAAACAAAAAAAGGAACAATGTTGGAACAATAAAATGGTAGGGCAGCATGGATCTTCGATAGCGCCCAATTTTTTTATACTTTGCATGTTGTAGCATTGCTTCCTCCGTACAGATAGAAACATATTGATTACATGACTATGATTATCTGAATTCTCTAACTGGTGACATGGCTCCAAGAACATCATATAGTACACAGTTTATACTTAAAATCTTAAAGCAGTGGTTATATATAATTCGCATGTGCAAATCCTCATTACATAATTGCCAATAAGTAACATAAACAAGAAAAGTACCTATACATATTTACATGTTGCTACACGGCTCCTTTCCCAAAACTGGATTTCCACACAGATTATTATAACGCCAGTCACACCCAACCATGTAGAGAGGTCAACACGGAAGTCAGCCATCCCTCCCAGAATGACAGACAACACCGTGTTGGATCCTAAATCCGTGTGACAACTAAAAAAAAATATATATATAAATTTTCGTAGGTTCATCAATCAGTCCTGTACAATACCAACTGCACAAGACCTTTTGACAAGGGAAGGCCACATGTGGTCCACACCGTGCTACAGCGCAATTACAACATAGCCGCCCCAAACCACAACTAATTTAAAATAAAAATAATAAAATAAAGTAAAATCATTTCATTTTGTGAATGAAGCCGAACAACGCTAGATAAAATGTCTTTTTAAACAGATTATTTAAATAAATATTTTTATGTCTAAATATTGACAATACATAAATAAGCTGAGCACAAGCGAGAAAACGAAACATGCAAACCAGGTTAAGAGAATTCATAATTCTATACTTGTTAAAGTGCAAAAGATAAAATCAGGTCCATGATGGTACGCACGATCAGGACATACAGCGTCTAGAGTTAACACAGTACTAGAATGCTGACTCATAAGTTTCCATGGGTAACTAGGCAGAATAACGGCAGGCACTTGCAGGTAAGTACACTTCAGTTTATAATAAAAATAAAATAACCCAATCGAAATTTTACTTTAAAAAGGTGTGAAGGTCTGGACTCTATGATTGTTCCCTGTGCGAGCAAATGTAACTCAACATTTTCATGACATGCAGCAGCATCAACATCAGGATTAAGGAGTGGTGTATTATCAGCGCAACATGTAGCTTGGCCCAATTCGTCAGCACAGGCAGCAGCAGACGTTATGTTAAAAGGCCCAAATGTAACTCAACATTTTCATGACATGCAGCAGCATCAACTTCACGATTTAAAGAGGACCTTTCATCTGAAAATGCACATTAAAATACATATTTCCACTTACATGGCGGCCCCGGTGGTGCTGTTTCAGCTTTTCATTTTCCAAAATGTGCCCCCGTTTGTCTGCAGTGGCCCCCGCAACACTTGCGCCTCATATGCAAATGAGCCATTCGGCTCAACTGGGCAGTCCTGCAAAAGTTCTCCTGGGCGTTGCTTTCTTCTCCCTGGCACGGAGCGCGTCCAATTAGCGCGCCCGCTCTCAGCCAGGGAGAAGAAGCTCGAGTTCTCGCGAGATTCTTGAGAACTCAAGCGATTTCACACAGTCTAAGCCAGGTGCCATCTTGGATTCCCCAGAGGACTCCAGATGAAAGGTCCTCTTTAAGAAGTGGTGTATTATCAGGGCAACATGTAGCTTGGCCCAATTCGGCAGCACAGGCAGCAGCAGACGTTATGTTAAAAGGCCCAAATGTAACTCAACATTTTCATGACATGCAGCAGCATCAACATCAGGATTTAAGGAGTGGTGTGTTATCAGGGCAACATGTAGCTTGGCCTATTTCGGCAGCACAGGCAGCAGCAGACGTTATGTTAAAAGTCCCAAATGTAACTCAACATTTTCATGACATGCAGGAGCATCAACGGCAGTGTGGCAAAATCAACCTGTCCACTGGGTGCTGGAGAAGCCTGGTTGCCAGCCTCTTGCCCCAGGATTATGGGCCCTCTCATCAGCCCATGCTAAACTTAAACCCCATGGTGATTTGACTGTGTTTGTCGCATCTGAGCGCTGTTTGGATATATTGAGCGCTCAGATCCAAGCCATCTAGGGATATGTTAAATGTCTATATTTACTGTAATGGTTGGGACATTGTATATTTGAATAGTGATGTCTGTCCTATTGTCCCCACGTGTGTAGTGGCGATTTCCCTTTGTCTTAGGAGATAATTGAATTACTCCTCTGTTGTCTCCAGGACAGAAGACATTGTTTAAAACGATGTATTCTCCTGCCTGTGATAATTACATCAACCCATTGTGTAAGGTAATTGTATCACAGGTAGCGGGGAGAATTTTGTAGGGGAGTCTTTAAACTGTAAAGCTGTAAAGGATTGGCTGCTAGGTCATGTTCTCAGTTCCCAACCAGGTTTTAAGAAGTGGTGTATTATCATGGCCACATGTAGCTTGGCCAAATTCAGCAGCACAGGAAGCAGCAGATATTATGTTAAAAGGCCCAAATGTAACTAAACATGTTCAAAACAAATTCATAATTAATTAAAAATTAAATTAATATATGCATGATACAAACTTGACAATAAATATCGATCGAATAAATATCAATAAATAAATAATAAAATGAATTCATAAAATGTTAAAAACAGAGGGAACAATTAAAAAACAATGGAGTTTGGGAGGGAGAGCAAAGGAGAGGGATGGAAAAGGGACCCTTCAGCGCCCTGAACCGACAGAGGGGGCCATGAAGTCAATGCCGATCCAGGACTCATTCATCTTAATGAATGTGAGTCTGTCCACGGAGTCTGTGGACAGACGGGTCGGCTTGTCCATGATCACCCCACCTGCCGCGCTGAATGCCCGCTCAGACAGTACGCTGGAGGGGGTGCAAGATAGTAACTCCAGCGCATACTGAGCGAGCTCACGGCAGGTGTCCAACCTGGCAACCCAGTACTCCATGGGGTCGTCGGTGGTCGTGCTGTCAGAAGCACCTACCGACCCCATGTAGTCTGCCACCATGCGGGCCAGCTGCTGGTGGTGACTGATGCTGCTGCTGCTGGTACTGGGTCGCGCAGACTGGTAGAAGAGCCTCATCTCACCCAGAAGGTCACCTGCTCGGCTGGTGCTGCTGGTGCTAGCCGCCTGCTGGGTGAGATGGGCGGGGAGAACTGGAGCTTGAGGCCGAGGGTTTGCCTCTTCCAGCTGGTGGATCAGACAGGCCCGCAATTTTTCAAGACGGGCCTCCCTCCGGCTGGCTGGGATGGACTGCTCCAGTTTCTCCTTGCAGCGAGGGTCTAAAAGGGTGGCCAACCAAATGTCATCCCTCTCCTTAAATTTCTTGATCTGGGGTCCCTCCTGAGGCATCGCAGCATATGGGCAGCCATGGGGAAGAGCACAGCTCACAGTGACTCTTCATGACTGCACAGGACCATGACCTTTTGGTCCTCCGGCTGCTGATGCTGCTGCTCCCGGTCGGAGATGCCCCACCCCCGGACTAACGGTGCCCCCAGCACCGGCTCTCCCTCCTGACCAGGCCCAGACTCCTGGACATGCACTGATTCCTCCTCCTCATCCTGGGCCTGGTCCTGGTGGTGCATGGTTGACTCTTCGTGCTCCACCAAGACACTCCCCCAGCTTCAAGCAGGCGATCTAGTGTCCTTTCCAGCAGGAACACTAGGGGGAACACGTCATTCAGACCGACATGCTTCCCGCTGACCATCTTTGTCGCCTGCTCGAATGGGGCCAGCATGTGGCAGACCTGCTGTATCTGCCCCCACTCCGCATTGGTGATGTAGGGGAGTGGGTGTGATGGCCCTGAAGTGCCTAGCTCCAGCAGGTATTCCCTCAACGCCCGTCGCTGCTCCCACAACCTCTCCAGCATGTGGAGGGTGGAGTTCCACCGCGTCATACTGTCCACAATCAGCCTGTGGGGGGCAGGCTGTTGTCCCTCTGTAGTTTGGACAGGGACGCGACGGCAGTTGGGGAGCGTCTGAAGTGGCTGGCAATCCTACGTACCCTTCGCACAATTTCACTCAACCCTGGGAATGTTCTTAGGAATTTCTGTACGACAAGGTTGAGGACATGTGCCATGCAGGGTACGTGTGTGAGACTGCCAGCATGAAGGGCGGCAAGTAGGTTGCTGCCATTGTCACAGACAACCATACCTGCCTGGAGCCTTCGGTGTGTCAGCCACTTCTGAACCTGAGCCTGTAGTGCGGACAGAACATCAGGTCCAGTGTGTCTCCCGTCCCCTAAGCTAACAAGCTGGAGCACGACCTGGCAGCTGACGTGCCCCACACTTGCATAGCAACGGGGAAGCTTGCTGGGGGCTCAGCAGCTGTGGAGACAGTGGCTTGCGGGAGAGCAGCAGTTCTCCCTGGACACCCCGGGCGGCACCACAAAATCAGATGCCGCCAATCCCTCCCCGGTGCCTCGGAGGGACACCCAATGGGCTGTGAAGCTTATATAGCGTCCCTGCCCATGCCTGCTGGTCCAGGCATCCATTGTGAGATGCACCCTGTCCAGCGACAGGGATACATTCTGCACAATGTGCTGGTGTAGGGCAGGGACGCCGGTCCTGGCAAAGTAATGGCGGCTGGGGACACGTCATCTGGGTTGGGCCTGCTCCAACATCTGCCTAAATGGATTTCTATCCACCAGATTTTAAGGCAGCAGATGTTGGACGATAACCCTTGCCAGGAGCCCATTGAGTGAACGCATGTGATGGTCCCCGGGGGCGTAGGGCGCGGTGCGTTCAAATGCATCTGCAATAGATGGCTGGCGACAGACGGCAGATGAGGGTGTAGTGGAGGCAGAGGTATGGCTGCCAGTACCAGTATCTCTATTAGAGGGAGCGGGGGAGTGGGAATGAGTTGGTGGAAAGGGTTGGGGTGGCTGCAGTACAGTGGCAGGAGCTGCTGTCTCCTGCACACTACTGGTGGCACTGCTGCTTTGACCACCCCGCATCTGTTCCCACTCCCGCCAGTGGTTGACTCGGATGTGCTGGTTGAGGGCCGTGGTACCCAGCCAAGCCATAGATCTCCCTCTCCTCACCCTGGCATGGCACAGCTTACAAATGCAAACTGTGACATAATCTGCTGCCAGGGTGAAGTAAGCCCAAACAGGCGACTTACGCACCAACCTCCTGTCAGATGGGGTGGTGCTGGCTTGAGCCTGTTCGGGCTCAGTGCGCACAGGTAGAGCTGGCTGATGCTGCCTACTCCTGCTGCCATTACCAGTGGAGCCCCTGACACTGGGCTACCTGGTGACCTGGCACACCATTTGCCTCGGGTGCCTACCTTCATCGGTGCTGCCGTCACCTGACAAAGGAGGTGGCACCCATTCTGGGTCACCCTCCTCTTCGCCCCTGATATGTCAGATCGGGCTCCCCTGTCCCCTCTCTGATGCCTGGGTCTGAATAGGTGCAGGGGTTGTGTGGCTAACACCACCCGCACCAGTTGGAAGGGATTTCACAGGGGGTTTATAGGCCCCTCCTCCTCCTCATCCCAAATCCCTTCCAAAAGGTCCTGCCCATCCGCAGGGCTGAACAGTATTTCCGCCTCCTGCATTGCCTCCCCAAGATGTCCCTCTCAGTCTCAAATAGAGATAAGCGAACACCTGGAAGTTAGGGTTTGGGAAGTTCGGCCGAACTTCCGAATGTTCAAGTCGGGATCGAACTCACCGAACTTTTCAGAGCACTATTAAAGGCAATGTGAACCAACTTTAGGTCCAGGATTGGACTAGAGGGCTGCCAAAGGCAGCAAAATGTAGGTAAATCCCTGCAAACAAATGTGGATAGGGAAATTAATTAATATAAAATAAAATAAATAAAATTTAACCAATATCAATTGAAGAGACGTCCCACTGCAAGGAATCATGCGTCATATCACCCAACATTGGAGAAGGCCACTTTCGGTTATTTTGGCCCCAGCACCCAGACAGAGGTCCCACAGCAAGGAATCATGCGTCATATCACCCACCACTGGAGAAGGCCACTTTCCGTTATTTCGGCCCCAGCACCAGACAGAGGAGAGGGTCCCACAGCAAGGAATCATGCGTCATATCACCCACCACCGGAGAAGGCCACTTTCAGTTATTTCGGCCCCAGCACCCAGACAGAGAGAGAGGTCCCACAGCAAGGAATCATGCGTCATATCACCCACCACTGGAGAAGACCACTTTCAGTTATTTCGGACCCAACACCCAGACAGAGGAGAGAGTTCCCACAGCAAGGAATCATGCGTCATATCACCCACCACTGGAGAAGGCCACTTTCAGTTATTTAGGCCAGGCACCCAGACCGAGGAGAGAGGTCCCACAGCAAGGAATCATGCGTCATATAATCCACCACTGGAGAAGGCCACTTTCAGTTATTTCGGCCCAGCACCTAGACCGAGGAGAGAGGTCCCACAGCAAGGAATCATGCGTCATATCATCCACCACTGGAGAAGGACACTTTCAGTTACTTCGGACCCAGCACCTAGACAGAGGAGAGAGGTCCCACAGCAAGGAATCATGCGTTATATCACCCACCACTGGAGAAGGCCACTTTCAGTTATTTAGGCCAGGCACCCAGACCGAGGAGAGAGGTCCCACAGCAAGGAATCATGCACCATATCACCCACCACTGGAGAAGGCCACTTTCAGTTATTTCGGCCCCAGCACCCAGACCGAGGATACAGGTCCCACAGCAAGGAATCATGCATCATTTCACCCACCACTAGAGAAGGCCACTTTCAGTTATTTCGGACCCAGCACCCAGACAGAGGAGAGAGGTCCCAAAGCAAGGAATCATGCGTCATATCACCCACCACTGGAGAAGGCAACTTTCAGTTATTTAGGCCAGGCACCCAGACCGAGGAGAGAAATCCCACAGCAAGGAATCATGCGTCATATCACCCACCACTGGAGAAGGCCACTTTCAGTTATTTCAGCCCCACCACCCAGACAGAGGAGAGGTTCATTCCACTTTGGGTTGCACCGCAAGATCATGGTAAAGTTAAAAAATGAGGATTCAATAAAGAAGTGCCCCGGAGTACAAGAATACATGGTTGAGGGGGGCAGTTATAAATGTCTATTCTGCACAAGGGATGGACAGGTCCTGTGGGATCCATGCCTGGTTCATTTTTATGAACGTCAGCTTGTCCACGTTGGCTGTGGACAGGTGGCTGCGTTTCTCAGTAATGACGCTCCCTGCCGTGCTGAACACACGTCCAGACAAAACGCTGGCCGCCGGGCAGGCCAGCACCTCCAAGGCATAAAATGCTAACTCTGGCCACGTGGACAATTTGGAGACCCAGAAGTTGAATGGGGCTGAACCACCCCGTGGAGGGTGTGCAGAAGTACACATTGTCTTTGTACCGGGGATCCAACAGGGTGGCAACCCAGTAGTCCGCATACGTTAAAATGTGGGCAACTCTGCTGTCGTTGCACAGGCACTGCAGCATGTAGTCGCTCATGTGTGCCAGGCTCCCCAGAGGTAAGTACAAGCTGCCCTCTGTGGGAGGCGTATCGTCATCGTCCTCCGTATCCCCCAGCCACGCACCAGTGATGGGCCTGAGCTGTGTTGGGTGCCACCCCGCTGTGAACCTGCTTCATCCTCATCCACCTCCACCTCGTCCTCCAGTAGTGGGCCCTGGCTGGCCACATTTGTACCTGGCCTCTGCTGTTGCAAGAAACCTCCCTCTGAGCCACTTCTAACAGACTGGCCTGAAAGTGCTAAAAATGACCCCTCATCCTCCTCCTCCTCCTGGGCCACCTCCTCTTCCATCATCGCCCTAAGCGTTTCTCAAGGAGACATAGAAGTGGTATTGTAACGCTGATAACGGTGTCATCGCCACTGGCCATGTTGGTGGAGTACCCGAAACAGCGCAACAGGGCACACAGGTCTCGCATGGAGGCCCAATCATTGGTGGTGAAGTGGTGCTGTTCCGCGAGTGCGACTGACGCGTGCGTGCTGCAGCTGAAACTCCACTATGGCCTGCTGCTGCTCGCACAGTCTCTCCAGCATGTGCAAGGTGGAGTTCCACCTGGTGGGCACGCCGCATATGAGGCGGTGAGCGGGAAGGCCGAAGTTCCGCTGTAGCGCAGACAGGCGAGCAGCGGCAGGATGTGACCGCCGGAGCGCGCACAGACGGCCCTCACTTTATGCAGCAGCTGTCGGGGTAGTTGTGAATGAACTTCTGCACCACCAAATTCAGCACATGTGCCAGGCAAGGGATGTGCGTCAAACCGGCTAGTCCCAGAGCTGCGACGAGATTTCGCCCATTATCGCACACCACCAGGCCGGGCTTGAGGCCCACAGGCAGAAACCACTCGTCGGTCTGTTTTTCAATACCCCGCCACAACTCCTGCGCGGTGTGGGGCCTGTCCCCCAAACATATGAGTTTCAGAATGGCTTGCTGACGTTTACCTCGGGCTGTGCTGAAGTTGGTGGTGAAGGTGTGTGGCTGACTGGCTGAGCTGGTGGAAGCAGAGGAGGAGGAAGCCGAGTAGGAGGAGGAGGCTACAGGAGGCAAAGAATGATGCCCTGCGATCCTTGGCGGCGGAAGGACGTGCGCCAAGGAACTCTCCGCCTGGGGCCCAGCCGCCACTACATTTACCCAGTGTGCAGTTAGGGAGATATAGCATTCCTGGCCGTGCTTGCTGGTCAACGTATTCTGTGGTTAGGTGGCCCTTGCCACAGATGGCGTTGCGCAGTGCACACTTGATTTTATCTGATACTTGGTTCTGCAGGGAAGGCACGGCTGTCTTGGAGAAGTAGTGGCGGCTGGGAACAACATACTGTGGGACAGCCATGGACATCAGCTGTTTGAAGCCGTCTGTGTCACTCAGCCTGAATGACAGCATTTCAAAGGCCAGTAGTTTAGAAATGCTTGCATTCAGGCCCAGGGCTCGAGGGTGGCTAGGTGGGAATTTACGCTTTCTCTCCAAGGTTTGTGAGATGGAGAGCTGAACGCTGCCGTGTGACATGGTGGAGATGCTTGGTGACGCAGGTGGTGGTGTCGGTGACACATCTTCTGTTTGGTGGGCGGCAGGTGCCAACGTTCCTCCCGAGGCGGAGGAAGAGGCCGAGGCAGCAGCAGAAGAGGGAGCAGGGGAGCCTCAGTGAGTTCCTTGCTTTTAAGGTGTTTACTCCACTGCAGTTCATGCTTTGCATGTAGATGCCTGGTCATGCAGGTTGTGCTAAGGTTCAGAACGTTAATGCCTCGCTTCAGGATCTGATGGCACAGTATGCAAACCACTCGGGTCTTGTCGTCAGCACATTGTTTAAAGAAGTGCCATGCCAGGGAACCCCTTGAAGCTGCCTTTGGGGTGCTCGGTTCCTGGTGGCGGTGGCCAGTAGCAGACGAACTCTCTTGGCGGCGGCTGGTCTGCTTTTGCCCCCTGCTCCCTCTTTTGCTACGCTGTTGGCTCGGTCTCACCAATGCCTCTTCCTCTGAACTATGAAAGTCTGTGGCATCGTCCCTGCATCGTCTTCCACACAGTCTTCCTCCCTGACCTCCTGTTCGGTCTGCACACTGCACACTGCAAAAGACTCAGCAGTCGGCACCTGTGCTTCCGGACTCCGATGAGGTGGTATTCCCATGTCCTCATCATCAGGAAACATCAGTGGTTGTGCATCAGTGCATTTCATGTCTTCCACCACTGGGGAAGGGCTAGGCAGATTCCCTTGGGAAACCCTGCCAGCAGAGTCTTTAAACAGCATAAGAGACTGCTGCATAACTTAAGGCTCAGACAGTTTCCCTGATATGCATGGGGGTGATGTGACAGACTGATTGGCTTGGCTTTCAGGTGCCACCTGTGCACTTTCTGCGGAAGACTGGGTGGGAGATAATGTTGTGAACGTGCTGGATCCACTGTCGGCCACCCAATTGACTAGCGCCTGTACCTGCTCAGGCCTTACCATCCTTAGATTGGCATTGGGCCCCACCAAATATCGCTGTAAATTCTGGCGGGAACTGGAACCTGAGGTAGTTGGTTCACTAGGACGTGTGGCTGTGGCAGAATGGCCACGTCCTCTCCAAGCACCAGATGGTACACTAACACCACCACGACCGCGTCCGCGTCCCTTACTAGATGTTTTCCTCATTGTTACCGTTCACCAAGCACCACAATAAGAAAAAAATATTTGGCCCAATGTATTGATTTCAAATTCAGGCCTTTTTTACAGGCACCTAACACTATCTGCCTATTTATTTATGTAGCGTATTACACTAATCCAGGCACAGCAGTAACTACTGATTTAGGGGAATATCTCTTTTAGGGCTAGTATTTAGGCCCTAGATGAAAGGTATCCTTTTATGGACAGATTTACACTTGGCCTGCAACAGCTCGAACACCAGATTCAGGGTATTGCTATTTTGGCAATTGAATTTCACCCCACAACAAAATATATGTTTTTGCGGACACTATGAAACTTGGCCAGCCACAGCTGAAACCACTGATTTATGGTATTGCTATTTTGGCAATAAAATTTCACCCCAGAACAAAATATATGTTTTTGCGGACACTATGAAACTTGACCAGCCACAGCTGAAAACACTGATTAATGGTATTGCTATTTTGGCAATTGAATTTCACCCCAGAACAAAATATATGTTTTTGCGGACACTATGAAACTTGGCCTGCAACAGCTGGGACACCAGATTCAGGGTATTGCTATTTAGGCAATTGAATTTCACCCCACAACAAAATATATGTTTTTGCGGACACTATGAATCTTGGCCAGCCACAGCTGAAACCACCGATTTATGGTATTGCTATTTTGGCAATTGAATTTCACCCCAGAACAAAATATACCCTGTTACGGACAGATTTAAACTAGGCCCGCAACAGCTGGAACACCAGATTCAAGGTATTGCTATTTTGGCAATTGAATTTCACCCCACAACAAAATATATGTTTTTGTGGACACTATGAAACTTGGCCAGCCACAGCTGAAACCACTGATTTATGGTATTGCTATTTTGGCAATTAAATTTCACCCCAGAACAAAATATATGTTTTTGCGGACACTATGATACTTGGCCAGCCACAGCTGAAACCACTGATTAATGGTATTGCTATTTTGGCAATTGAATTTCACCCCAGAGCAAAATATATAATTTGCAGGACACTATGAAACTTGGCCAGCCACAGCTGAAACCACTGATTTGTGGTGATATGTCAGTAGAAAAAGCAAGAAAAGAGGCGGCACTCACCACTGCGAATCTTCATTTATTGCAGATACTGCACATGAAATATAGTGCTGGGCATGGACGGACGCCTACATCCAGAGGCACATGAGGTAGCGACGGCCGTTTCGCGCTGTCCTGCGCTTCTTCCAGCTACGTTCAATGACGTTCCAACATGCGCGTCTTAAAACAAGCTTCATACATCAGTTGCTTGGCAACGAGGACGCCCGTTCATGCGCAGTACCGACATACATAAAACAATAATGTGCCATTCATCGCACCAGGCTGTAGGATACTACATACATACATACTATGACACAGAATTCTCATAGCTCAAAAGCTGTTGGTGATACATTGTAAAGCCCGGTGACCCACCGGGGACAAAAGAGCTCAAATGAAAACACTAAGGTCATTGCGCTCGTTTAGGCCTCCCAGGCCCATCGCATCCGTGCGGATGATCCAGCTTGCTTCTCGCTGAAGGAGGAAACGATGTCTATCCCCACCACGATGTGGAGGGGGATAGCCTCTAGTCCTCCGAAACTGAGGCATTTTGTATCACCACTGTGATCCCTACGCACGTGCTCGATAAGCCTGGGACATCCCTTCCCAGAGCGCACTGAGTTCAAATGCTCCCTAAATCGCTCAAAATGGGGCCTAATCGTTTTCCAATGTAGAAAGCGCTACAGGTGCACAGAACCACGTACACCACAAATTGCGTCCTGCAATTGATGAACTGTGTCACTCTGTGGTGCACTCCACATATGGAGAAAATCTTTTACGGCAATTATACTGGCAAAAGAGCAATTCCCACATGGAAAGTTACCGATTGGTCTACGGCTAGTAAGCCAACTGCTGCTCATATCAACCTCCTTATAAACACTACTCACTAGTTTATCCTTAATGGTGCATGATCTCTTGAAAGTGATCAGGGGTCTGTTGTAAATGATAGCTCCCAAACCAGATTCTGTCTTGAGAAGGTCCCAATTACTTATGATCGTGTCTTTGATATGATTGGCTAGTGGGCTAAATTTGAAAACAAACACAAATCTATCGCTATCTTCCCCCTTCTGGTCCTTAGTGCCTGTTCCATACAGGAGGTCAGGCCGTGCTCTAGATCGAGCCCTGGTGTATGCCTTATTGACCACTTTATTGGGATATCCCCTCTGGAGAAATCTTGATTTCAACTCAGCTGACTGTCTATCATAGCCAGCATCAGTATTGTTAATGCGCCTAAGGCATATAAATTGGCCATAGGGGATGGCCTCTTTTACGCTATGTGGATGGAAACTATCATGGTGCAGAAGGGAATTAGACGCGGTGGACTTACGAAAAGTTTCCGTGATAATGGCCCCATCTATAATAAATAGAAATGCGTACATCAAGGAATTCGAGAGTAGTACCCCCAAAATTCAAAGTGAACAGCATATTCATGTTGTTCACAGAATTTAAGTAGGCCACAAAATCAGAACATTCCGCATGCGTTCCCTTCCACACCATGAAGATATCATCCACATAGCAGACAAATCTGTGTATCAGATGGATAAAAGGGTTGCTAATGTCAAACACATATCTGTCTTCCAATTTGCTGAGGTAGATATTTGCGAAGGTACAAGCCACGGGCGTACCCATGGCCGTACCATGCAATTGCCTGTACCAGGTATGGCCAAACTTGAAAGTGTTATTAATTAGCACAAAATTCAGTGCTTCTTCTATGAACTCTCGATAAACCTCGCTTTTGTGTTGCAAAGCGTCTCAAGAACCATAGCTACACCCGGACCATGTGGTATCCGGGTGTATAGGCTCTCTACATCCAAAGAAACGAGGCACCAACCTTCCTGCCACTGGATGTCCTCCAGGGCCACAAGGAAGTCCTTAGTGTCTCGTAAATAGGTGGGAGACTTGCGCAACACTGGCCGCAACAACCAATCCAGGTACTTGGACAAAGGCTCGGTCACCGACCCAATCCCCGCCACAATGGGTCTACCAGGGGGTTGGGTCGGTGACTTGTGCACCTTAGGCAAGAAATACCAGGATGGCTTGCGCGGGCAAGTAGGAACCAATTTGTCTAGCACATTGTTGGCCAAAAAACCTATATTGATAAATCTCTCTAATAGACAAATGAGTGACTTTCGCAAAGTTTCAGTGGGATCGCCGGGTAATCTTTCATAGGTGCCAGCATCAGACAACTGTCTCATTGCTTCACCATAGTAGTAGTCTGCTGTCATCAACACTACATTACCCCTCTTGTCCGCCGGTTTGATCACGACATCTGTACGTCTCTGTAACCAGAGTAGTGCCTTCTGTTCATCTACAGTGATATTAGCAGGGGCCCTAGGATATAAAAGGGCTCGCATGTCCCGTAGCACTCTCTTATAAAGATGTCGATACCACCACCGGCGGGCATGGGGGGAGAAAATGCGGATTTTATCCCACCGGCGAACGCACCATGTTCTTCCTCAAGTACATCCGATGCAGAAATGTCACTTAGAAGTCTCAGGCATTCCCGTTCTATGTCATTGAATTTCCCTTCCTCAAAGAAACCTAAGTGGTCAAGGGATACTGGAATTTCACCTTCTCTGGTCGACTGAACTTTAGGTGGGGCATCAGCTAATGATTTGCGTAAAAACAGTTTGCGCACTGCTTTATACAGATCTATCTCAAAAGACACTCTGTCGAACTGTTCAACGAGACTGTATCCCAGCCCTCGATTTAGGACTGAGATACAGGCTGGCGACAGCTCGACATTGGTCAAATTGAGAACTAAGTTGGGGGACTCTTCAGACTTAGTTAGTGTCTCCAAGAGACTTGTTTGCGGCTGCGAGTCGACCTTCTGACCCTGCCGTTTCCTCCGTTTCCCCCCTCGTCGGGTCCGGGGTTTAAAGGGGTCTTGTGTTGATTTTGATCGACTGTGGAGTTTGGGTCATCCGAGATGCTAGAATCTGAATCAGTGGTCCAGAAGTCAGATTTATTTTTCCGAACAGGGCGTCTTCTCCTTGGTCTCCTACGGTTCCAGTCAAAAACCCGTCCCGTGTCATAATCTCGTTTATCACGTTGGAACTTATCTTTCTTGCGTTCTTTTATTTCATTTTGTGTTAGCACTAGTTTTTTGTTGAGACGTTTCTCAAATGACTGGAATTGGGCTTCAGTTAGCCTTGTACGTAGGATCTCTTTAGCTTTAATAAGATCATCGTTCACCACTCCATATTCCTGCTCATTTCTTTGCAGAACTAACTGCTGGATCTGTAGTGAAAAGGTCATATGCAGCTCTTTCCATTCAGTATTAAAAGTAGGATCGTCTTCGAATTGTGCCAGTTCTTTAAAGATTCTGAGGCCCCGTGGAACTCTGTTGCTTTCTTTGTACGACCTCAAGGAATTGATGGTCCAAAACAAACGAACTTCCCGATCAGCCAATTGAGAGACATGGATCTCTAAGGTCCTGGTGCTCATGGAGTGCAAAGTATCTTTCGAATTGCACTCAATAAAGAAGGCGTCTGCCCCTTCTCTGCCCGTATTAATGCCCGGTGCCGTATCCTCAGACATGATGAATCAACCAGACCTCCTATGTCGGAGGTGTAATCTTCACGCTTACTAGGCAAATGGCGTGCAAGCCCCCAAATCAGTAAAAGATGCAAAAATATATGCACAAAAGAGAACAGCGGGCAGCACCGCGCCAAAGCGCACCTGAATGGTGAAGTCCTGAGCGGCAATGGGTGAGTGGCAGTAACGGTGGTGCCAGCCAAAATTAGAGTCTATAATGATATGTCAGTAGAAAAAGCAAGAAAAGAGGCGGCACTCACCACTGCGAATCTTCATTTATTGCAGATACTGCACATGAAATATAGTGCTGGGCATGGACAGACGCCTACATCCAGAGGCAAATGAGGTGATTTATGGTATTGCTATTTTGGCAACTGAATTTCACCCCAGAACAAAATATACCCTGTTACGGACAGATTTAAACTAGGCCCGCAACAGCTGGAACACCAGATTCAGGGTATTGCTATTTTGGCAATTGAATTTCACCCCAGAACAAAATATGTTTTGGCGGACACTATTATACTTTGCCAGCCACAGCTGAAACCACTGATTTATGGTATTACTATTTTGGCAATTAAATTTCACCCCAGAACAAAATATATCCTTTGCAGGACACTATGAAACTTGGCCAGCCACAGCTGAAACCACCGATTTATTGTATTGCTATTTTGGCAATTGAATTTCACCTCAGAACAAAATATATCCTTTGCCGGACACTATTATACTTTGCCAGCCACTGCTGGGACACCTGATTTAGGGGATTGCTATTTTGGCAATTGAATTTCACCCCAGAACAAAATATATCCTTTGCAGGACACTATGAAACTTGGCCAGCCACAGCTGAAACCACTGATTTATGGTATTGCTATTTTGGCAATTTAATTTCACCCCAGAACAAAATATACCCTGTTACAGACAGATTTAAACTAGGCCTTCAACTGCTGGAACACCAGATTCAGGGTATTGCTATTTTGGCAATTAAATTTCACCCCAGAAAAAAATATACCCTTTGCCGGACACTATTATACTTTGCCAGCCACTGCTGGGACACCTGATTTAGGGGATTGCTATTTTGGCAATTGAATTTCACCCCAGAACAAAATATATCCTTTGCAGGACACTATGAAACTTGGCCAGCCACAGCTAAAAACCACTGATTTATGGTATTGCTATTTTGGCAATTTAATTTCACCCCAGAACAAAATATACCCTGTTACAGACAGATTTAAACTAGGCCTTCAACTGCTGGAACACCAGATTCAGGGTATTGCTATTTTGGCAATTAAATTTCCCCCCAGAAAAAAATATACCCTTTGCCGGACACTATTATACTTTGCCAGCCACTGCTGGGACACCTGATTTAGGGGATTGCTATTTTGGCAATTGAATTTCACCCCAGAACAAAATATATCCTTTGCAGGACACTATGAAACTTGGCCAGCCACAGCTGAAACCACTGATTTATGGTATTGCTATTTTGGCAATTGAATTTCACCCCAGAACAAAATATACCCTGTTACAGACAGATTTAAACTAGGCCTGCAACTGCTGGAACACCAGATTCAGGGTATTGCTATTTTGGCAATTGAATTTCACCCCAGAAAAAATATACCCTTTGCCGGACACTATTATACTTTGCCAGCCACTGCTGGGACACCTGATTTAGGGATTGCTATTTTGGCAATTGAATTTCACCCCAGAACAAAATATATCCTTTGCAGGACACTATGAAACTTGGCCAGCCACAGCTGAAACCACTGATTTATGGTATTGCTATTTTGGCAATTGAATTTAACCCCAGAACAAAATATACCCTGTTACGGACAGATTTAAACTAGGCCTGCAACTGCTGGAACACCAGATTCAGGGTATTGCTATTTTGGCAATTAAATTTCAGCCCAGAAAAATATATCCTTTGCCGGACACTATTAAACTTTGCTAGCCACTGCTGGGACACTAGATTTAGGGGATTGCTATTTTGGCAATTATTTTTCACCCCAGAACAAAATATATCCTTTGACGGACACTATTATACTTTGCCAGCCACTGCTGGGACACCAGATTTAGGGATTGCTATTTTGCCAATTGAATTTCACCCCAGAACAAAATATATCCTTTGACGGACACTATTATACTTTGCCACCCACTGCTGGGACACCAAAATATATCCTTTGCAGGACACTATGAAACTTGGCCAGCCAGAGCTGAAACCACTGATTTATGGTATTGCTACTTTGGCAATTGAATTTTGTTCTGGTGCACCACAAGTCACAAAATGGCCGTTGATCACCCCAGAAAAAAGTGACAGAAAAACGCTCTGTGCAGCCTAAAACCAGTGAGCAATTAACTAGCAGAAGTTGAATCATTCACAGCTGTAGATCGATCACTTTATTAGGTGCTGTTGCTGACTTTTCTCCGCCTAATCTCACCCTCACAGAAGCTGCGTCCTCTCCCTACACCAGTGTTCCTCAATTCCAGTCCTCAGGGCCCACCTGCGGGTCATGTTTTCAGGATTTCTTAGTATTTAGCAGGTGATATAATTAGTGTCAGTGCATCAGGACTCACCTCAGGTACTCATTCTGTGGGATATTCTCAAATCATGACCTGTAGGTGGGCCCTGAGGACTGGAGTTGAGAAACACTGCCCTACACTAATCAGAGCAGTGTGACGTGCGACGCCACGTGACTCCAGCTTAAATAGAGGCTGAGTCACATGCTGCACTTGGCCAATCACAGCCATGCCATTAGTAGGCATGGCTGTGATGGCTTCTCAGAGCAAGAAGTAAAACGCTAGCTGATTAGCTGCTGTGCAGCCCTTCAGAAAGCGGGAAGAAATCGCCGAACAACGGACCCGAACCCAAACTTTTTTGAAAATGTTCGGGTCCGGGTCCCAACACCCTAAAATTTGTTACGAACCCGAACTATGCTCGAACTGTTCGCTCAACACTACTCAGGTTGTCTTTCCTACCAACCCTAGACTTCCCAGGTTTTAAGGGCAACTACTGTCTCCACAGTATAAACACAGTCCATTAGCATGTCTGTGGTTGCGCTATATGCCTGTCAACGTTATACTATCCACCTTCATAGGTTCTGGCACGTACGAAGAATAAGAAGGCAGCAGTTCCTGGAAATCGGCACCCGTCAAAAGAGTATTCTCTCTTTCTCCACTTCTTGTCACATTGGCTGAACTGTAAGTTATCTTGGGTCGCTAAAATTATGAGTGCATCCAGGGAGGTTGGGATGTCCTGTCCTGCCAGCTCATCTTTAATTTATCCAGAAAGCCCCTCTCAGAAAGCTTAAACCACGGCCTCATTATTCCAATCCAACTCCAAGCCCAAGAAAAGTTGCATATTGCTAGTAATTTGTCCATGGCCTGAACTTACTGTTATAGATCAGCGAGTGTGGACCTACTGTGCCAACTATCTGGTTTGGAGTGAGACTAACCATAAGGGCTTTATTCCCATGCTCCCTGGTATTAACCCTTTAAGCCCTGTACAGGGATCTGGCCTTTGCAGGGAAGCAACTGGGCCACATTCATTTGGGATAATCACAGTACAGTTGCCAGCTGACCCACTGGGGTCAAGAACTCTGGTGCAAACACCAGAAGCTTAAGAGGCAGAAACCACACAAAAATCACATGAAAACTGCAGGAGCAGTCTAAAAGACACCTAGGCTGGCTGCTGGTTTTAGAGATCCACACCGCACACTCATAAAATAGATGAAGTTAGACAGCATGTCCTTGCAGACAAGGTCATAGTGAAGACACAGACAAAGCAGGCAGGCTAAATACTTGGCAGGAACACAGACAATGCAGACGGACAGGTTTAACTCAAAGACTAACAGAACTGAACTGAAGGCTGAAAAAAAGACATTCATTTATCCAGTTCAACCCCTTGGTTGGGGAAGAATTTGGAAGTGCACTAGCCCTTTAAGATACCGAATGTAAGTGTACGCCTTAAAGGCTCAGATACTGACAGGCTGGAAGTGAGCATGCAGGCAACAACCTGCAGAGGTTGGGGCTGGGCAGCATGGTATGTAGTGGGGCACAGACCACAGACCTAAAACAAAATTCACAGTGTCACCTCTGCTACATCTGAAGTTACCAATAAATCTTTGAATAAATTGAATTCAATTAATTAATAGATTTCATTAGCATCTAAATTTCAAAAATCTAAGTCAACTATTTTATGCTATTGTTTGAATAGAATTCTACCTTTTGTAAGTCCTCTGTTCCCAAGGATACAACCAGCCACTGATGCATGATTTCAGTGTAAGCCATGGTCTGATGCATCACAGTAACATATGGGTAGACAAAGGTGTTGCAGTGATGTATGGGAGTCATGAATCTTCCAAATGAGTCACTGAGATGAGGCACTGCTGGAATGATAGTCTCATCTAGAGATATCCGCAGACATTAAATTCTACACAACCTGATACAAGGCAGCAGAGGGAGGAAAATAATTCATGAAATAAAAAAATGAAGCTACAGCTTTTTCTAAAGGTATTCACTCCTCCCATTGCCAAAAGCAACTAATCCATCTTATCCTTAACAGAAAAGCTGATTAAATAAGATAAGTTTTTATTTATTTTATAAAAAATATTACTACCGGTCTTTCTACTTGTTAATAACTATGGATTGCAAACATTGTAGTTCTGCAAGGTAAGTATGGTATTGTAGATTTGTTTAGCAATTTTATATATTTTCTGTAATGGGAGGAGTTCTGGCATATTTTACTTCAATGAACCATTTTACTGATGGCCAAAAAATTAAACATTGCTTAGCCCAAACTAAAATATTGCCTTTAGCATTCAGTATAAGGAAAGTATTTACAAGTGATAAAATGAATACAGAAATAGTGGTCAATTCTAACTCTTGTCTCAATATATTGTATACAGTAGTTACTCTCAGTCTTATAAAGCAATAACATAAGATACATAAAACACTTTTGCATATTGAACTTACCATGTCAACCTTAAAGTGTACCTCAACTTATTTAATAGATATATTAGAGGTTTCTAAAACTTTCAATCTTGCAGAGGAATATTGCGCAAGATTAGTCAATCCAGCAGCTGAGCCAACACCAAACATCCTTGGGAAATCTTCTGTTATAACTAGAGCCGAGCGAGTTAACGTGGAAGAAGTGGAATTACTGTAGATCCAAATTTCAGGAAAAATTTGATTTGAGCCAAAGCCGAATTTCCTCACGCTTTGTAGCTGCACATGTTAGGACATGGAGCAAAGAACTCTAGGAACGAGGCATTACCCACAATTCCATGCAGGCAGCTAATCAGCAGCTAGCCAGCTCCTGTGATGTCACAGCCCTATAAATAGCTTCAGCCATTTTGGATTCTGCCATTTTCCAGTGTGCTTAGTGCAGGGAGAGACGTCAGCAGGCGCTAGGGACAGTGCTAGGAAAGACTTAATTGTGCTGAAAAAATTATTTGTAAGTTCAGGAAAGATTATTCATAGTGTAGGGAAAGGATAGGGAGGCATTATCTACACCAGGGTCTACACCAGCAACCTTCCACACTCCAGCTGTGGTGAAACTACATCTCCCATCATGCACACTTGCTTGGCTGTTCTCGGAAGAAACTCTCACAGAAGTGAATGTAGCATGCTGGGAGTTATAGTTTCACCACAGCTGGAGGGCGGAGGTTGCTGACCCTGATCTACACTATAAAAGGAAAACAGGGTCCAATAAGGAATTGTACAGCCTGGGCGATTATATTACACCTTGCAGCACTAACTAGGGATCCAAATTGCACTAAATGATAGCTTAGTAATTCCAGCAAACATTGCTTGTTATTGGGGTGCAAGTGCTGTGTGATACAGCCATTTATGGGGTATATTAATAGGAAATATACATATGCCCTATTAGCCATTCTGTGGTGATTTTTGATCGCTGTACTTTTTGGGGGATTTATTAATAGGAAAAGAATACGTCCTAATTGCCGTTCTGAGGTGAAGTTACATTATACTACAGCCATTTTTGGGGTGTAATAATAGGAAAGATACATAAGTCCTATTAGCCGCTCTGTGGTGAATTTAATTGTCATACTTTTTTTGGGGGTGTATTAATAGGAAAAAGAATATGTCTTAATTGCCGTTCTGCAGTGAAGTTGCATTGTACTACAGCCATTTACCGGGTGTATTATTAGGAAAGATACGTACATCCTATTAGCCATAACATTTCCATTGTTATACATTTTTTGGAGGGTGTATTAATAGGAAAAAAATACATCTTATTTGCTGTTCTGCGGTGAAGTTACATTGTACTACAGCTTTTTGGGGGTGTATTACAGTATTTTACTTTTAATTTAACTATTTTATTATACAGTATGTGAGATAGACAAGTGACAAGCCCTTTAAAGGGAACAGGCAGTAGCCCAAATGTTTTTGTCATAGGCAGAAGAAGCAGCAGAAGAAGGGGGTGACAGCAGGAGTCGCAGCGAGAGGACTGAGCTCCCAATGTCATCTAGCGTTCGTGTCTTTACCAGCAACCCAGCGGTGCTTGAATGGTTGACTCAGCCTTCGACTTCGTCGCAAGTGACATCAGACACCTCCAGCCAAGAGTCGATGGGTTCCTCTGACACGACGCTTAGTTGGCATGGCCCAGGAGCAGGCCCTGTGCCCACAACTGTCTTCAACCTGCCTCTGTCATTTTCTGTTCCCTTAGCGAGAAGTATTATAAGCTGTTGTGAAATTTGATTAGGATGTGCTTTTTATATGTCATGTATTGTCATTATGGCTCTCAGTGTGTAAACCATTGGAGTGGATATCTTACTGTGGATGTAGAGAACAATCAGCTGGCAGGCGCAGAGGTCTCCGCTGGCAAACAGTCTATGTGCTATGCACTGGGCTACAGGCCGGGGAGACTGATGCGCTGTAGAGCAGTGTTTTCTTGGGAAATGTATGTCGCCAGCTAGGGCCCTCGCCCAAAGAGCGGATTTATTGGCTTGGCATGGATGCATTTATTAAAAGAACAATATACAAAAAGGAATATGCGTTTGTTGTTCCCAGTGTGCCTGATCAGGAGATAATGGCGCAGATAATGGCGCAATTCCTGTACATAAGCACACATGAGAATCCTAGTGAACTAAGGTTCACTCCAGTGGTAATTGGAGACATGGGGTGGTTACTTCCTGTGTGTCATCACTTCCTGTATGATTGTACTGTACATGAAGGAATTGGTCAGGTGTTGGGCCTGCCCCTTCCTATTGTAACCTCTTACTGTCTATTTAAATAAAGAAAAGGGTCTGGGCGGAGACAGTGCGCACCAGATCTCTAAGCATGGAACATCTTGTCTAACTCTGGAGGAGTGTGGCCTTTCCTTACACAAAAGAGCTTGATACACGTGCTTTTAAGCACAGAAGAAAGTCTTTGTGGCTGGCGTACTTTGGTGCACTTTTAGCAAAGCTTGGATATGTGCGTTGGACACAAGGAAATTTCTACATCAATGCTATAGGCTCAGCTACACTTTTCAGCAAGGACAAGCTACTAGATGACGGTCAACAGTTGCTGCCCAGCCAAGATCCAGAGGAGACGTCTGCCACTTCCTCTAGTAGGCGAGCAAGTAGTGATGATGAGAGTCGTGTGGGAGCAAGTGTTGCGAGCGGTCAGACTCCTGGTCCTAAGACCATTGAAGGGGACATCAGTGACATGCAGACAGTAGCGGATGATGATGTAGCCAATCGCACTTAGGATCAGGGTGACGAAGTGGCTTCATCATCATCAGGAGAAGACGGTGGCAGCTTGCGCATGAGTCAGCGGCTGAGCCAGCAAGGTGGTAGCATGGCCGTAAGTCAGCAGGGTGGCAGCAGTGGGAGGTCAGGAGCCAAACGTGCCCAGGGTAGACTACCTGCCTGGAAAGTAGGAGTGTAGGGGTTCACAGAGGCAGAGGTATCAGGTAGTCAGCGTGGAGTGTTGGAGGGAAAATGCCATACTCGGCGGTGTGGAAATTTTTGTTAAGCAGCCAGAGGAGGTGAACATGGCCATTTGCCGAATTTGTGGGCAGAAGGTGAAGTGTGGCCAGGGTGCCAATGTTGGCACCATGGCCCTGCATCAACACATGGAGCGTCACGATAAAGTGGCCTTTGAGAACCGTGGCTCTGATATGGGGGTTTCGCAGCAACCGCTGCGTCCCCCAGTGACGCACACCCAATTTTATGCAGTCAAAGCTCCACCACCTCAGCCGAATGGAGCTGTGTTTCCATCCCACCTTCTGCTGGTCCTGATGCTCCTGCTCCTCATCCTCCTACTCCTCATCAGACATTCGGTCAGCAATCGATCACCGAGCGATTGCCAAGAGACAACAGTATGCGTGCACATTACAGAAGCTGAACGTGCTCCTGGCCGAGTTGCTGATGCTGCAGTTCCTCCTTTTCCAAGTGGTGGACTCTGCACCTCTCAGAGATCTGATGGCATGTGCCGAGCCGAGGTGGAGAGTCCCAAGCCATCATTTCTTTGCCAAAAGGCAGTATCGGCCCTGCACATATATGCAGAACAGAAGGTGGGCCAGTCCTTGAGCCTGTCAGTGTCTGCCAAAGTACACGGCAGTGCTGATGTGTGGAGATGTAACTACAGTCAAGGGCAATATATGTCGCTTTACGGCCCACTGGGTAAATGTGGTTCCTGCCCAGCCACACCAGTAACTTAGTAAGGTGACGCCACTTTCGCCTCAACGTTCTCACACTGTTGGTCCTGCGACAACGTCCGCCTCTGCCTCCTCATCCTCCACAGTGTCCTCAGCCTCCACTGCAGGGACATGTGCAGGGCACAGTGGTCTCACGCTGTTCTGGACCTAGTTCTCCTGGGCAAACAGAGTCACACAGGGAGTAACTGCTCTGCGCCCTTCATCAAAAAATCGAATCCTGGCTTTTTCTTGACAACTCAAAATCGAAACCATAGTGACCAACAATGGGAAAAACATGATGTGGGCACTGCATCAAGGAGGTCTGAACCATGAGCCCTGCATGCTGCACGTGTGTAATCTGGTTGTCAAGCGGTTCCTGAAGTCTTTACCCCATCTGCAAGACATCCTGAAAATGGCCAGGAAACTTTGAATGCACTTCAGCCACTCGTACACTGCAAAGCACACCCTCCTTGAGCTGCAGCGGCAGAATGGAGTCCCCAACATAGGCTGATATGCGGCGTTTCCACCCGTTGGAATTCCACCCTCCTTTTGTTGGACCGATTATATGAACAGAGAAAGGCCATAAACGATTTCTTGATGATATAGGCGGACATAGGTACTCCAATGTTACTCAGGAGCAGTACCATCTCCATCAGCAGCAACTTAATTCGCTGATGAGCAGCTTTCTTTACCCTCCTAGTGAAGAAAATACTCACCAGGAGCAGCAGCAGGTAGACATAGAGTTCAACCTGAACCAGCAGGTTGCGGCATACTTGGACTGCACCCTGCCACCTCACATCAAAGATCCCCTAGACTAATGAACAGCCAAACTTGATTTGTGGCCGCAACTGGCCGAGTTTGCCCTGGACAAGCTTTCCTGCCCTGCCAGCAGTGTGGCATCAGAGCGGGTGTTTATTTCAGTAGGGGCCATAGTTACCCCAAGGAGAACTTGTCTGTCCATCCAAAATGTGGAGAGACTGACCTTTGTAAAGATGAATTAGGCATGAATCAGCCAGGATTTCCACACACCAGTGCCTGATTCACCAGACTAGATCATCTGTGGTGCCACACCTAAACTTTGTCAAAAGAGACCTGTTTATTCTGGCTACCTGCTTCAGCTACTATTCTGATGCTTCCGTATGCCTGATGCCACACACCTTCTGCCATGTGCTCCTACTGCCACCCACCATCTTCAGCTGGTACTGGTATTGCCCCCCAGCTCACCAATATGAAACTGGGCCACTCTATGGTCTCCTCATGCTGCTGCTACCTCACCACTCTGTGGTCTCCTCATGCTGCAGCCACCTCAACACTCTGTGGTGTCCTCATGCTGCTGTGACCTTAACACTCTGTGGTCTCCTCATGCTGCTGCCAACCCAACGCTCTGTCACTGGGCCACTCTGTGGTCTCCTCAGGCTGCTGCTACCTCACCACTCTGTGGTCTCCTCATGCAGCTGCCACCTCACCATTCCGTAGTCTCCTCATGCTGCTGTCACCTCACCACTCTATGGTCTCCTCATGCTGCTGCTACCTCACCACTTTGTCATTGGGCCACTCTGTGGACTTCTCATGATGTTCCCACCCTCCCACTCCATGACTGGACCACTATTTTGCCTTTTTGGCCTGGATTATATCACCATTTATTTGACCCTTCTTCTGATATGTCAGAAGAAAGGCAAAATGAGACACACAACGGATCCTGTCTATGTAGCAGCTGTAAGGCCTGTATGTGTATGACATGGTCCCTATTTTGCCTCAAAATTGGCTTATGATTTGGTAGCCAAAAGCAGGAGTGGGTACAAAACACAGAAGACACGCAAATATTCCATTCACATGTCACCTCTGTTTTGGATCCACTCCTGTTTTTCCTTTGGCCTTACTGATGGATTGCTGATCATGTGAAGGCGGAAGCTCAACAGACAGGATCCGTTTTTGGGGTTATTGTTCTGACAGATCAGAGGAGGGACAACATAATCTGTGATGTCGACACAAACTTACTGCTGACACCCTCTCCCACTCTGTCAGGGGGCTCTACTTGTATCAGCGTTTAATAGAACAGATTCTGTAGAAATCTATGCGAGATCAGTGTATTGTTGTAAAAGAAGTGGGCTCTTTGGGCCTCTGCACGGTTCTTTATATCTGGCGCTAACATTGACCTGTAAGGCCGAGTTAACACTTGAGTTATTTGGTCAGTTTTGGCCCCATAACTGCCCAAATAAGTGAAGTGTGCAGTGATTCTAAGAGTGCCCCCTGTCATCTGCGTGTCATACTGACTCACAGTGTTGTTTCACTACCACAGCAGACTTCCTATGCGTGTTTCTGCAAGGCACAGTGTTCTACATTCTACAAGCTCTCTGCAGCCAGTAAATAGCTGTTTCAAGATTCGCCACAAATAAATTCAGATTGAATTAAAACTTTTGGTAAATTCAGCAAATCGACCAAATCGATTTTTTAGAAATCGCTCATCTCTAATTATTACCAAGAAAAATGTGCATAGCGAGCCATAGTTTTCGACGAGCAGGCGACTGCTGCCCTTGTGTCTTTAAGGGATGACTTTCTCTGCTTGCCGCAGAGTCACCCGCCTTCTGCCATCTTTGCTGTCACAAACAGCCGAAGCTGTAGCAACAGCTAGTGTAGTCTCCTTAACATGACCGGACTATTTTTCATGTGCCACTCAAGACTTGGGCAAATCTGCAATTGAAAACTTACCCCTCAATGCCCAGATCCAGTCCCACTGTACCTGGACTCGGGCCTTTCTCCGCACATAACATGTCCCCTGACCACACGGACTTCTGGGCAGGCAGACTAAAACAATGGCCCGAACTGGCCCTGTATGCTCTCTCTGTTCTTTCTTGCCAATCCTCCGGTGTGATCTCAGGGAGTTTTTTTCAGCGGGGCAGGGGCGTGGTGACACCAAAATGGATCAAGTTGTCCTCCACCAGTGTCCAAAACATCACTTTTGTCAAAATGAATCAGGCATGGATCTAGGAGGATTTTTATATGGCCTTGATGACGGTGTCACATCTGCCTACTTACTACCATGTTGCCTGCCTCCCATCATGTTCTTTATGGCTGCTGCTGTACTATCCCAGACCTCGGGCTACAAATTGTATTTTGTTATGTATGATAGGTTTTACTGTCTGTAACTATCACAAGGAATGGATTGAAAAGGTTGGAAGGAACAGGAATAACCACCCTGTTCCACCCCTCTTGGTTGAAGTGGGCTGGTCTTGCTCCCATCCAAAGAGAGTTCCTGTCCAGAGATAGAGAATAGGAAGCATTTTGCTGAGCTCTGTCTCCTATTACCGAATTCTCAAGAGAGAAGTACTCCAAGTGTCCAGCAGCGTGAACTGTTACATCAGCATCTACAGACACTGCTATAGGGGACTCCAACCAATGGCGGAACTAGACTGTTATTGGCCCCAGTACTAAGCTCAATGCAAGGCTACGCTCACCCAGTCCTAATAAAATCTGATGTCCACTGGATTAAAGACAAGGTCCCTGTGGTGATAGAGAAAAAGAATAATCACAAAAGGAAGGGATTGTGACTGCCCCTGTTAAATCACCAGTAGGGAGCGCTGTGCTGGCCTGTAAGACTGAGCCATGCCAATGTATAGCAGGGTAATCTAGGAAATTTCCCTAAGTGCTACCACACAGTACTAATGCCCACCTTGTGGCCCCTTCACAAAGTTATGTCCTTCTTGTGGCCCCTCACAGCAGTTATGCCCACCTTTGTTCCTTTCATGTTAGTTATGTCCACTTTTGTGTCCCCTCACAGTAGGTATGCCCAGATATGTGCCCCCTCACAGTAGGTGTGGCCAGATATGTGCCCCCTCACTGAAGATATTCCCAGATATGTGCCCCTTCACAGTAGTTATGCCCGATATGTGCCCCTCAGAGTAGTTATATCAAGATATGTGCCCCCTCACATTAGTTATAGCCAGATATGTGCCCCTCACAGTAGTTATAACCAGATATGTGCCCCTTTACTGAAGATTTTCACAGATATGTGCCCCCTCACAGTAGTTATGCCCGATATGTGCCCCCTCACAGTAGTTATACCCAGATATGTGCCCCCTTACAGTAGGTATACCAGATATGTGCCCCTCTCGCAGTAGTTATACCAGATACTGTATGTGCCCCTTACAGTAGTTATAGCCAGATATGTTCCCCTTCACAGTAGTTATGCCAGATTATGTGCCCCCTCACAGTAGTAATGCCCAGATATGTGCCCCTCACAGTGGTTACAGCCAGATATGAGCCACCTCACAGTAGTTATGCCAGATGTGTGCCACTCACAGTGGTTATAGCCAGATATGTGCCCCCTCACAGTAGTTAAAGCCAGATATGTGCCTCCTCACAGTAGTTATGCCAGATATGTTCCCCCTCACAGTGGTTTTGCCCAGATATGTTCCCCCTTACAGTAGTTGTAGCCAGATATGTGCCTCTCACATTAGTCATGCCAGATTATGTGCCCCCTCACAGTAGTTATGCCAGATTAGGTGCCCCCTCAAAGTAGTTATGGCAGATTAGGTGCCCTCTCTGTAGAGATGCCCACCATCATCAGTGCCAGGAAGGGAACCGCACACTGCACAGGGGCACCGTCATCATCATCAGTGCCAGGGACGAGCCACACACTGCAAGGGGCATCATCATCATCCGTGCCCCCCTCCCCTCTGCAGCTGATGACGTGCTCCCACACTCATATTCCCGATCTTTCAGCACTCCTCCCACAGCCAGCAGCGGCTGTGGGGCCAGCAGTGGGAGCTCTGGAGCTCCTGCTTAACTCTGAAGGTAGCCCGGCAGTGACACGAACTGCCGGGTGTGTGAGTGCGCACGCCTTCCATGCCTCTGCACCAACCCACCCCACCCCCTTGCCTAATATTATACACTACATGTTTGAAGAGCGCTCTGATGGTGCCCGGCATTGTCACTGTACTTCATGCCGGGCCCCGTCAGAGCCCTCTATGAGTCAGGGCTTTACTCCGTCTCTCCTGGGGGCCCAGTCGCAATTGCCACCGCTGCAACCCCTATAGCTACGCCACTGACAACAACCAAGCCATGCATCACCTAACAGCTAATAGGCCAATCAAACTTAAGTCCAAAATTGTAGACATCCAACGTACCTCCAGATTCCTTGCTGGTGCCAGAGAAGCACTGCACTTAAAGCCTGCTGCTACTGTATGTATTTCAAGTTCTATGTTGCACTTAGTAAAAAGACTTTGTTATTAGTGTTGAGCGAACCAGAACTGCAAACTTTGCCTCAAAAGTTTGGTGTTCGGGCATTTAATAAAGCTTGTTTAAAGGCAGAGCAGCCAATCAACAAGTTGTTAAGCTGTGGGCATTTGTAAGTCATCAAACTCATGCATAGTAATGGCATGGTTTGATTGGCAGGTGCATCATGTGACCAAGTCTGTATACAAGCTGGGTCACGTGTAGCACCGCCCATCAGCTCTGAGTAGTGCAGGGACACAGAGGCAGACAGCTGAACTGAGGGAGAGTGTTAGGAATTTAATCTGGCTATTAATTCTGTGGGTGACTAATAGTGATTTTTTGTGGGTGCAATACACCAGCTGTTAATTCTGTGGGTGACATAAACCAAAATTTGGCATCAGATACACCTGCATTGTATCTGTAACAGGGAAATACAATAGTTAATCTGTCTGTTAATTCTGTGGGCTACATAAACCCAAATATGGCGTCAGATACACCTGCATTACATCAGTGACAGGGAAATACAATAGTTAATCTGTCTGTTAATTCTGTGGGTGACAGAAACCCATATTTTGTGTCAGATACACCTGCAATGCATCCGTGACAGGGAAATTCAATAGTTAATCTGTCTGTTAATTCTGTTGGTGACAGAGACCCAATTTTTGGTGTTAGATACACCTCATTTGCACCCATGACAGCGAAATACAAAAGTTCATCTGTCTGTTAATTCTGTGGGTGACAAAAAACCTTTTTTGGAGTGAGGTACACCTGCATTGCATCCGTGAAAAGAAAATACCGTCCTTACTTCAGTCACCGGAGAGTGATTGGAAGATGCGCAAGGTTTCCACCTGACAGCAGGGGCTCAGTGGAAGCACCGGGTAAAGACAGAGGAGGAAGAAGTTGCCAACGCAGCTTGGACACTACTACCACCTCAGAAGGGAGGATTAATATGGCCGAAATGTGGAAAAGCTTTGTCAGCATGCCACAACATCCAGCACCACAGGCTGATACGGAATGTCCTAGCAGGAGGCAATGTTTTAGCAACATGGTGGAACAGTATGTGTGCACATGCTGGCACATACTAATTGATGGGTCTGCCCCATTTAACTTTTGGCTCTTCATATTGGGCACATGTTCTGAGCTTGCCCTTTATGCCTTGGAGGTGCTGGCCTTCCCTGCGGCCGGTGTATTGTTCAAACCTGTTTTTAGCACGGCAGGGGGGGTGATCACAGACAAGAGCATCCGCCTGTTCACAGCCAAAGTGGAAAAGCTCACGTTCATTAAAATGAACCAGGCACGGATTCCACATGACTTGTCCGTACCTTGTGCTGAGTAGACAAGTATACCAGCCGCACCCAGCTATTGTTATACAGTCATTTCCCAATGTTTTGGGGCCTTCCCAAATTTCTAAAAAAATTTAATAAAATTACAAAAACAAAAAGTGTTGGCTACCTCCTCCACCACCGCCGCTTTCACCTACACTGCCACATCCACTGACTCCTCAACCTTCTACTCCACTTTGACCTCCGCCTCCTAGTTTTGTATTTCTTTGTATTTTACGTTATTTTAAGTGATTTCACTATTGATATTTGTTTGCAGGGCAATTGTCATGCTCTTACCTATGTTTTGCTTTCTTTTGCAGCCCTCTAGACCTTACTACGACTATTTTACAGCTATTTTAGTGCACTGAAGTTCGGGTCCCCATTGCCTTCTTTTTTTTTTTTTTCCCAACATTTTTATTTTTCAATAAGAGATACAAAAAACATACATATATTCAACACTGTACATTTCGGGGTTCACATCGGCTTCATCCGCAATAAAATAAATACATATTGCGTCTACAATACCATCATACCAATTAAATCAGAAAAAACCTTTCCAATATAAAGAGACTCCCCAAGCCCATCAACCACCGACATTGCACTGTTACAATCTACAACCTCCCATTTATTTTTTTTGCCTTTTATTTCCAATAATGCCATATGCTGCCCCACCTCCTTTTTGTTTCTCACTATTAGCTGCCATTTTTTTATATTCTTTAACTTTCTCAACAAGAGTAGACCATTCACTTACATTAGGAATTGTCTGTGTTCCCCGTGCCCGTACAACTCTCACCTTTGCCAGTAATAATAGTTTTAAACAGAACTGTTTTAAATACGTATGCAATTTTAATTCTATAGGATTCTATAGTATTCCCCAGGATAATAAAGGCAGGATCCCAGTCTAATTCTATTGGAGACTTACAAATTGATACATCCTTAATCTGAGACCAAAAATTTTTTTATGTAAGGGCAATCCCAGAACATGTGGATAAAATCAGCTTCCCTTACGTCCTACCAGCAGCACAGATGGGGTTAACTGCCCCCCGTGGACTGGTAGGACCGGCAGAATTTTAATGAGCCCAAAAGAAACCAATAAATAAACTCCACCTCCAATAAAGGGAGGGGATCACCCCCCAGCCCACCGTGTTTTTTTCTGTCTGGACTGGCGAGGTGCTCTTTGGGAGAGCAGGAGGCTGTATTTTTTACTTTTTTGTCTCCTTTTTGCTGCGCTTATTTTTGCGCTCTCTTTCTTTCCCCCTCATCGGACCTACCTGGTCATGCGTGTCGGGGGGTTCTGGTGCCATTTTTTCTTATGGCGCTATGGCGCTCTCCTGCTGGCCCTCTGATGCTGGCGGGGATGGGCGCCGCCATGTCCGGAAGTGACGCGCTTCCTGCGGCTACGTCACTTCCGGTTTCTCCATTCAGAGTTTTTTCTCATGTGGGGGCACTATATTTCTTATTTAAGAGATATATTAGTGAGGTATAAACCTAAAAACATGCTTCAGGGGGATGGTTTTCAACCCCTGGGTTGAGCTTTTTCCTTTTAAGCTCCCTGATCCCATCATTCTGTCTCTGGTTGCACTGCTTTAACAAGCTAGCTCCAGAATTCCCTTGTGTTCCTTTGACTGAGAGTTTTCTCTGTCTTTTGACTGATTTCTTCAGCCCCTTTTTTTTTATCCAGTGTTGGTGGGCATACCGTTATTGTATTAACTTCCATGTTGTTGGGCTTTACGGATGTTTTAATCTATCCTTTCATTACAGTGATGGCTTCCCTTAGAGAGTCAGATCAACAACGGAAGTCGTCGGCCAAGAGGAAACACCTGGCCTGTTATGACTGCAACACGCCCTTGGACGACAGTTGCCCCTACTCCAGGTGTGACAGCTGTCGTTCCCACACCAACACTGAAGCTACTATGAAGGATATGTACCAGTGGGCGAAGACGTATGTGGACGACTCCATGAAGGGGGTAATGCGTTTATTGAACGAGAGGTTACCGGGTCCCCCCAGACTCCGATGAAATTTGCCGCCCCTGCTGACAGACCCACCCCCTTCTCAGTGGGGTCATCTTCTTCAGAGGATGAAGAATCAACTTTGTGCTTTTTCCCACTCGAAAAAACGCAGAAGTTATTGAAGTCCATCAGGTCGGGGGACCATGATGTTGACACAGGGAGTCCTCCGATCCCGCCGGTCGGGCACATCATGTCTTTAAGGCGGATGAGACCCTTCTCTCTGTGATGCGCACAGAATGGAGGAAACCGTAAAAGCTCCAGTCCTCACCAGAAAATTTAAATTGATGTTTCCGATGGCCAAACCCTTGGTGGAATCATGGGGTTCCATTCTCAAGGTGGACATGGCTATAGCCAAATTGTCCAGGCGCACTCTGGTCCCTGCAGATGATGGGTCTAGTCTGCAGGACCCTCTTGATAGGAGGGCAGAGAACACTCTGAGAAGGAGCTACTCGGCGGCTGCAGCCTCGGCTTCAACATTCATTGCAGCCACAAAAATCACCTCCTTTTTGCGCTCCAAGTTGAATCAGATTCAAACGGATGTTGACCAGAGTGTCTCCCGGGACGATATCCTGGCTGCATTTAGGTCAGTTAATTTGGCCATGGACTTCTTATGTGACACGTCCCAGATACAACTAAAGTTGACCGCTTCTAAATACAATTTGTGTGGGCTCCCTTCGAGCTGGACCGCCTGTTCGGTGCGGAGTTAGACAGGATTATGGAGGACTCTTCCTTTCTTATCGGAGAGTCCCTCCATAATCCTGTCTAACTCCGCACCGAACAGGCGGTCCAGCTCGAGGGGAGCCTACACAAATTGTATTTAGAAGGGACTCTCCGATAAGAAAGGGAAGAGTCTCCCCCAACAGCCCTTTGGGGTCGTAGCAGGCAAGATCGCGGAGGCAGGTCCGTACAGCAGGCTAGGGCACGCAGAGATTGGGGGCAGTCTCGAAGATCCTCGAGACGCTCTGGCAGACCCACCAGGAGGCAAAACCCTCCTGACTCTGGGCCTCTCAGAGGCTCTCGGTTAAACCCTGCTGCCCCTGTTGCTACGCCTCTGGATTTTCCCACACCCTCCCCAGCTTCCCGTGGGGACGTCTCTCCACTTCAAACATGTATGGGCCCAGGAAATTTCTCGCCTCTCTCCCCCAGAAAGGTTCATCGCTACTCAAAGTATTCTGCCTGCCAGACAGAGGATCCTAGAGTCCTATATTCAGGACTACATTTCCAAGGGAGCCCTGGAGGAGGTACCGGCAGGGGAGAGCGGGTTAGGGATTTATTCTCCAGTATTCCTGGTGCCCAAGAAAACAGGAGATCTCAGGATGATCATAGATTTGAGAATTCTCAATCGATTTGTAAGGAGAACCAGGTTCCGGATGGAAACCATAAGGTCAGTCAGCGACGTCCTCAACCCTGGAGACGTAATGGCTACTCTGGACCTCAAGGATGCTTACCTCCACATCCTGATCCACCCTTCCTCTCAGAAACTCCTCAGGATCGCAGTCCAGATTTCAGGAGTGTGCAAGCATTTCCAGTTTGCCGCCCTCCCTTTTGGGATCTCATCTGCCCCTCTTATCTTCACCAAGGTGGTAGTGTCGGTGGTGGCAGCTCTGAGACTTCAGGGACTGACCATTGTTCCCTATTTGGACGATTGGCTTCTTTTAGCCTCTTCAGTTCCAATACTTACCCATCATCTTCATGTCGCAATTTCCTTTCTGCTCCGCCTAGGCTGGATCACCAACTGGCAGAAGTCGAATGTGAGCCCATCGTCTTCAATCCATTACTTAGGATTCGTGGTCAACTCCCTGGAGATGTCCCTCCAGTTGATCGCAGAAAGAAGAGCGCGGATTCAGGACCTGGCAAGGTTCCTTTCTATCCCACGTCGAGTCTCCATCCGGACTCTCATGAAGATGCTGGGGCTCATGTCAGCGGCTGCGGATGCAGTCCCTTGGGCTTTATGGCACCTCCGTCCTCTCCAAGCGGAGGTTTTAGACAAATGGAACGGCAGCCCTGCGGGGCTAGATTCCCTGTGCTCCCTATGCAACCAAACCCGGAATTCCCTCAGATGGTGGTTCCATCTGCCGGCGGGAAAGTCTATGACCCAACCATTTTGGCTCATGTTGACAACAGACGCGTCCCTTGTAGGCTGGGGCGCCCATCTAGACGGATCCCTAGTCCAGGGATCTTGGTCTCCTCAAGAGCGGCACCTTTCTTCGAATCTCCGCGAGATGCGGGCTATCCGGCTAGCCCTCCTTCACTTCGCCCCTCAGATCCGGGGCAAGGCAGTGAAAGTCCAGTCAGACAACATGACTGCGGTGCTTTACATAAACAAGCAGGGAGGCACAAGATCCTTACCCCTTCTGTCAGAGATCGGGTAATTCTGCGGTGGGATAGAGCTGAACCTATCCCATCTATCTGCCACTCACATTCGAGGCTCCCTCAACATCATTGCGGATCACCTAAGTCGAGGCTTACCGACCATGGAGTGGTCACTGCATCCGGAGATCTTCAGGCAGTTAGTCCACAGATGGGGCATGCCAGAGGTGGATCTCATGGCAACCAGGTTCAACGCCAAGGTGCAGAGGTTCTGCTCCCTTTACATGGAGGACAACCCCTGGCAATAGATGCTCTGACGATACCGTGGAGGTTCAGGCTGGCTTACATCTTCCCTCCGTTTTCCATGATACCGAGGGTATTGACGAAAATCCGTCAGGATCAGGCCTCGGTAATAGCCATCATACCGTTCTGGCCCAGAAGATCCTGGTTTACCCACCTCATTCAGATGAGTTGGGGACAATACTGGAGACTCCCCGGAGCAGACCCTGGTGTCGTGGGACACTCACCTCTGCCCAGATCTGCACAGATTCAACCTGACAGCCTGGAGGTTGATCAGTCCCTTCCCAGAGTGGGAGGGCTCTCTGAGTCGGTCCTGAGAACCCTGTCGCATTCCAGAGCAGAGTCTACGAAGAAGGCCTACTCCCGGATTTTGAGGATCTTCACATCATGGTGTAGCTCCAACCAGGTGGTGTCTGCAGATCCGCCCCTTCCTGCGATATTACAGTTCCTTCAGGATGGACTAGATAAAGGTCTCTCCCCATCTACCCTGAAGGTTCAAGTCTTTGCCATCTCGGGCTGTTTTAACAGACCTTACTCTCGGGACCCGCTCATCAAACGCTTCCTTAAGGGAGCTGAAAGATTGAAGCCTACAATACTGAAATCAGTAGTTCTCAAGGGGTTAGCATCTCCCCTTGAACCTTTGGAGGCAAGCCTAAATTCTTAACTTAAGGTGGTTTTTCTTCTGGCTATAACTTCAGCCAAGAGAATCTCTGAGCTGCAAGCTTTTTCTGCAATGCATCCATATATCATCTTTTTACAGGACAGAGTCCTTCTGAAATTTCTACCTTATTTTAGACCTAAGGTTCCAACCTTTCAAAATATTAACCAGGTAATCTCTCTACCTGTATTATTCTCCGCCTCCTCCTCTGATGCTCCAGTTAGACATCCACTGGACATTTCGAGATACCTCCAGGTCTATGTGGATAGATCTAGGGAGTTCAGGATAGATGAGAACCTCTTCATCCTGTTTGCCGGTAAGTCTAAAGGCCGTAAAGCGTCTAAAGCTACTATTAGTCGCTGGATCAGGGAAGCCGTCAAGGAGGCTTTTATGTCCCAGTCTTTAGATCCTCCGGAGTTTGTGAGGGCCCATTCTACCAAGGCCGTTGCAACCTCTGTTGCGGAGAGAAGCCTTCTCCACTTAGAGTTGATCTGTAAGGCAGCTTGCTGGAGCTCTGAATCAACCTTCATCTCTCATTATAGAATTGATACTAAGGTAGCAGAGTTTTCGGCCTTTGGGCAGACAGTTCCTACTTCTGCCAGGCATGAGGACCCTCCCTAGGGGATTCTTCTTGCTATCTCCTCATCTGTGCTGCTGGTAGGACGTAAGGGAATCGTTAATTTCTAACGATAATTTGTTTTCCTTAGTCCTAACAGCAGCACACAAATTTTTCCCACCCGAAGTACATTCTTGTTACAGACACGGTGGGCTGGGGTGATCCCCTCCTTTATGGGAGGTGGAGTTTATTCATTGGTTTCTTTTGGGCTCATTAAAATTCCGCCGGTCCTACCAGTCCACGGGGGCAGTTAACCCCATCTGTGCTGCTGTTAGGACTAAGGGAAAACAAATTATCGTTAGAAATTAACGATTTCTTCTCCCCACACTTCCAACATCCAGTAGCACGGTCTTTATAATACTTAGACAGGACCATTGGGGTGTAATAAATTCGGTGGAGGATCTTAAATTGTACAAGCCTGTGGCCGCTAGAAATAGAGGCCTCTTTTATGTTTCCATATATTTCCTGCCATTCAAGGGTTTTCCCGCATCCTATATCCCTTTCACATTTTATCTCCCAAGTGCGTTCTGTATCTTTTAATATATTTTCTATAATTTTCTTATACATCTGTGAGACCGTAGTCTTGCATATCGTACTGCGTTAAACAAAAATCTATAAAACAATGTGAGATGACCCGTAATTGAGTCTTATCCTCTGTGTGAGAAAAAGCATGCCTTAATTGTGCATATCTATATTTTTCCATATACCCACTTTTATTTCCCACCAATTCTTCTAAAGTCCTTAATTCACCCATATATGTGATTTGTGATAGCCTATTTATTCCTCTTTTTTCCCAGTATCCTGGATCATCTAATTTATCCAGTGAGATTTATATTACACCATAATGGCGTACAAGTCAGAGGACGTGTTATACCCATAAGTGATTTCAGTTTATCCCACAGTTTATCCCACGTTTTATTTATTCCATTTCTAAGTGCGCATTTATTTCCCAATGTAGAGAAAAAACAGACTCCAATACCCTGAAGATGTCTTTTTTTCCCTTGAAGCCACCAGTATTTAAATTTACTTCAGTTTCCCCATCTCCATCCACCATTTTAATTGAGAGGCCAAGTAATAACCCTGAATGAATGGGAATGACAAGCCTCCGTCTTCACTCGACAACCACAGCCATTTTTGTTTTAATCTAACTCATATTAAATCATTTAAAATGCGTTCTATTAACCTAACTCATCACCTATCCATATGGGGCAGGCTGTGATCTTATAAAGAATTTTAGGTAGCAGCACCATTTTTAAAATTGGCATTCTATCTGTCTGCAACCTCAGCACCTTTTGCCATATTTGAGTTTTCTCCTTAATTGTTTTTATAAGTGGAACTATATTTACTACAAAGAAAAAAGGTGGGGGTTCAGTCAGCACAACCCTATATGCAGGTGTACATTGCTATGGCGAAATACACATACATACGAAAAAAACAAAAAACCAATTGCACTCTGCAACCAACACTCTGCCCTGCCTCCATACTGAATGTTGACTGAGGCATTAGTGTACATTTTGGCCAAAGCGTAATAAGCCACTCACCACATCAAGGTTGCCTCCATGATATAGTGGGCTCAGCATGCATGTTGGTACTTGCATCGCTGGATCTGATTGAAGCTGTTATGGCACCAGACGGGGTTACAAGCAGAGTGTACCTGGCATGCATGCTGCACCTGCGCTCCCTGGATTTTATGTGGCTGTCATAGCCCATAAGGTAGGAACTAGTGTTAGGGACTAGAGTTGAGCGAACTCCTGGAAGTTCGGGTTCGGCGAGTTCGGCCGAACTTCCAGGAAAAGTTCGGGTTCGGGATCCGAACTCGACCCGAAATTCATCCCGAACCCGAACCCATAGAAGTCAATGGTGACCCGAACTTTTGGGCACTAAAAAGGCTGTAAAAGACACCCAGAGGGATAATATACCGCAATAAACGCATTGCGATTACAACTTTGAGCTAACGATCACCATGGGAACGCCTCCTCCAGTAGAATGTACTGTCGGATCTGAGAATTAAGTTGAAATCACAATGCGATTCTTATATATTTGCTTAATCGCATTGCGATTTCAACTTAGCATTGCTAAATAATTCTATCCATATCGTTAACTTACTGAGTCAGTAAGTTAACGAATATGGATGGAATTATTTAGCAATGCTAAGTTGAAACGGCAATGCGATTAAGCAGATATATAAGAATCACATTGCGATTTCAACTTAATTCTCACATCCGACAGTACATTCTACTGGAGGAGGCGTTCCCATGGTGATCGGTAGCTCAAAGTTGTAATCGCAATGCGATTAAGCAAATACATAAGAATCGCATTGCGATTTCAACTTTTAGTACTCAACTTTTAAAATCGTACACCACTTTAAGTTCCAAAGTTGCAATCGCGTTCGAATAGAACTTAAAGCTGTCTCTTAGTCAGTTTTAGTATTGGTGTGCTGTAATAGAAGTTACATTCGCATGCGAGAATATAACTTAGAGCAATACAGTCAACTTTACACTGTTAGTTTTATTATCGCGATAATACAACTATTCAAGAATCGTAGTACGTGCGTCTGTACGTGTGTGAGTACCTCGGATCGGATCGAGAGACGAGAGTGGAGATTGGTGACTGTCCCAGCGATTATGGCGAAAAGTAATTTCTCTAAAGAAGAGCTGGATTTCTTAATAACTGTAAGTAATTGAACTTAGTTAGTGTGTAATGCAGTAATGTGATTTAAACTTATTAATGATTTTTATTAGCCAAGAAGCCTGCAGGCCTTCACTGATCTCATAACTGCCTTACACTGTCACATGTCCTACTGCTTGGTGACATAAACTCATCACAGGCTTTAGCAGACTGCACAACTACATGAGTGATTAGTGAAAGACACTGTTAAAGGGTGGCAATGTTCAAGTCACTTTTAAAGGGATGACGATGTTCAAGTCACTTTTAAAGGGATGGCGATGTTCAAGTCACTTTTAAAAGGGCGGCAATATTCAAGTCACTTTTAAAGGGATCGCAATGTTCAAGTCACTTTTAAAGGGATGGCGATGTTCAAGTCACTTTTAAAGGGGCGGCAATGTTCAAGTCACTTTTAAACGGATGGCAATGTTCAAGTCACTTTTAAAGGGGCTGCAGTGTTCAAGTCACTTTTAAAGGGCGGCAATGTTCAAGTCACTTTTAAAGGGATGGCGATGTTCAAGTCAGTTTTAAAGGGATGGCGATGTTCAAGTCACTTTTAAAGGGGCTGCAGTGTTCAAGTCACTTTTAAAGGGGCGGCAATGTTCAAGTCACTTTTAAAGGGATGGCGATGTTCTACTCTTTGACTGTTTTGATATTAAATGTTATTTTTGATGGTTCTTATGACTATGATAACTAATAATTGTATTTTAGAACTGTGGGATTACATGATTTAATTGTTATCTTGCAGGAAATGTTGGAGAAGGGGTACGACCGCAGAAGGTCAAGGGGCGAAAAGCAGGCCATAGTGCGGAGAATTGCTTTCCAGCTGTGGCAGAAGCATGGGTGCACTCATCGGAAGGATGCGATTCTAAAAAAGTGGTCAGATCTGAAGCGCCACAGGATGGATCTGATCACTAAGATCAGAGATAAATCTTTTCCAGGTACAATACTTATTTGCATAACTGAGCAGATAGATAACAATATGTTGGTGAGAGAAATAAGTATTTTAACCCTTTACAATAAATCACTTAGTACAGTGGTGTTGAACTGATGGGAAAGGGTGCTAAAGGTGGCAATATGAGACCTCTTTCTGGGCCACATATGTTTTTTGACTTTACACAGTTGACTTTGGCCCCTGAAGCTTGTCCAAACTCCTCGCACGTCTGGACGAGTGTAGACAACAAGCATCGATCAGGACAATTAGGCCACATGCCCAAATGAAGTCATAGACTCGAATCACTCTTGTTCCCTGGGGAGTGGCCCAACACCCAATAGCAGCAGTGAGTTGAAGCTGAACTTAATCAACGATGCTCAAAGGCAGAGTGCAGGGGTACCCACAGGTTCCTGGGCCGGCAGGTCAAGGCAGACACTGATGATACTACACTTGATCTAAGCCAAAAGGAGAAGAAAGATAGGTGTAGTTAATTATTATGCCATCCAGACACTACCATAGATTAATTTGTGTACCTTTAACTGTAATTTGGCGTTACTTGTTTATCTTGGCATTTTTAAAAATTTGGTCATCATCATTACAGATGCTCCGCTTCCCAAAGTGAGAGCCAAGCTCTCTAAAAAGAAGAAGGCGGTGGAGGTGGAGGAGGAGACAGACCACTCGGACGAGGAGGAGCAGGAAGAGGCAGGGCCATCAGGCTATCGGGCCCATAGCCCACCTGCTGCAGTGGAGGAGGGTGATGACTCTGAGGAGGCAGAAGAGGAGATGGTCACTACCCCCGACAAGAAGGTAAATGGATGATGTGGATATTTTTATTTATTCAGTGTCCCAGAAAGCTAATGTTACGGGTGGGAGTACTGATTTCCATAACGTATCTAACTGACACATACATTTTTGGAAGTACGATATAACAAGCATGCAATATATAAATTTTTGTAAGAATATATTTTAACAAACTATATTATTTTTTTAAATGAAGAAAATATAATAAAACAGGCAACAAATAAAGTACAACACATAACAGTAATATAAAAAATAAACACTAAAAAGTAATTGATCAACATCAAAACCATTAACGTAACTACTAAGTCAATAACCCAAAACTAAAAGGAACTATTATTAATCCTACCTAAACCAATATATAACAGATTTCAAGAAAAAAATATCATCTGCTTTATATAACAATTAATGATTGTATTTTAATGTACATTTCCAAATTTTATTTCATTTATTTTACAGCTGACAACATCATGTTAAAAAAATAAAAACAATGCGAAGGAAGCACCAGCTGCGAATGCAGCAGTTCAGGGAGCAGCAAACCAGGAAGATGAGGCAGCTCAAGATGCAGTTCTCCCACCAAATGCGAGCCATGGAGGAGGCTCATCTTAAGGACATCGATGATCTGCTGGAGGAGCAGAGAAAAATTAAAAATTACCTTAATTTTTTTGGTTATTTATATATTTATGTTAAAAATAATTCTATTTTGTTAAAGATTATTTTATAAAACTATAATGTTAAATCAAATTTATTGCGTTTTGTTTGATTGGAAACAAAGGGTACAGATAGTGTTGCCCATATTAATAATTATTTTTCATTACTGTAATCTTTCAAGGGTTTCAAGTTCAACTGGTTTATGTGCTAGATCTGGTAAGGTTTCTGGTAAGGCTGTAAAACACACCCGGAAAGGGCTAGAGGGCTGCAAAGGCAGCAAAATGTAGGTAAATCCCCTGCAAACAAATGTAGATAGGGAAATGATGAGTTAACATAAAATAAATAAAAATTAAACAATATTAATTGGAGTGAGGTCCCATAGCACAGAATCAGGCTTCAAGTCACCCACCAATGGAGAAGGTCACTTACTATTATTTCGACCCCAGCACCCAGACAAAGGAGAGAGGTCCCACAGCAGAGAATCTGGCATCATATCAACCACCACAGGAGTAGGCCACCATTTAGTTACTTTGACCCCTTCACCCAGACAGAGGAGAGAGGCCACACAGCACATATTCAGGCATCATATCAATAACCACACGACTAGGCCACCATTTAGTTACTTTGACCCCTGCACCCAGGAAGAGGAGAGAGGTTCCACAGCAGAGAATCAGGCATAATATCAACCACCACAGGAGAAGCCACCATAAAGTTACTTTGACCCCTTCACCCAAACAGAGGAGAGAGGCCCCACAGCACATATTCAGGCATCATATCAACCACCGCAAGAGAAGGACACTTTTAGATACTTTGACCCCTGCACCCAGGAAGAGGAGAGAGGTCCCACAGCAGAGAATCAGGCATAATATCAACCACCACAGGAGAAGCCACCATAAAGTTACTTTGACCCCTTCACCCAGACAGAGGAGAGAGGCCCCACAGCACATATTCAGGCATCATATCAACCACCGCAAGAGAAGGACACTTTTAGATACTTTGACCCCTGCACCCAGGAAGAGGAGAGAGGTCCCACAGCACAAATTCAGGCATCATATCACACACCACAGGAGAAGGCCTCTTTCAGTGACTTAGGCCTTTGGACCCAGACAGAGGAGAGAGGTCAGAGATTAGCTTCATATCCCCCAGCACAGCAGAAGACCGCTTTATTTGACTTAGGCCTCAGCACCCAGACAGAGGACAGAGGTAGCATGGCAGAGGTTATGGCTTCATGTCACCCGATAGTTTAACAGGCCACTTTCATCTAGTTAGGCCCCGGCGCCCAGACAGAGGAGAGTTTCATTCAACTGTGGGTTACATAAAATTTGTATTAAATAAAGAAGTGGCCCGTAGTACAACAAGACATGTTTTAGGCAGTTATTAAGGACTACTCTGCACAAGGGAGGGACAGGTCCTGTGGGATCCATGCCTGGTTCATCTTTATGAACGTCAGCTTGTCCACATTGGCTGTGGACAGGCGGCTGCGCTTGTCAGTAATGACGCCCCGCCGTGCTGAATACGCGTTCTGATAAAACGCTGGCCGCCGGGCAGGAAAGCACCTCCAAGGCATAACATGCTAACTCTGGCCACGTGGACAATTTTGAAACCCAGAAGTTGAATGGGGCCGAACCGTCCGTCAGTACGTGGAGGGGTGTGCAGACATACTGTTCAACCATGTTAGTGAAATGCTGCCTCCTGCTAACACGTTCCGTATCAGGTGGTGGGGCAGTTAGCTGTGGCGTGGAGACAAAACTTGTCCACATTTCTGCCATGCTAACCCTGCCCTCAGAGGAGCTGGCCGTGACACTGCTGCGTGGGCGACCTCTAGCTCCTCCTCTGCCTTGGCCTTGGCCTTCCACCTGTTCCCCTGTGACAGTTGGGAATGCTCTCAGGAGCGCGTCTACCAGCGTGCGCTTGTACTCGCGCATCTTCCTATCACGCTCCAGTGCAGGAAGTAAAGTGGGCACATTGTCTTTGTACCGGGGATCCAGCAGGGTGGCCACCCAGTAGTCAGCACACGTTAAAATGTGGGCAACTCTGCTGTCGTTGCGCAGGCACTGCAGCATGTAATCGCTCATGTGTGCCAGGCTCCCCAGAGGTAAGGACAAGCTGTCCTCTGTGGGAGGCGTATCGTCATCGTCCACCGTATCCCCCAGCCACGCACTAGTGATGGGCCTGAGCTGTGTGGGCTGCCACCCTGCTGTGAACCTGCTTCATCCTCGTCCTCCTCCTCATCCTCCTCGTCCTCCATTAGAGTGCCTTGGCTGGCGACTTGTGAACCTGCCCTCTGCTGCTTCAAAAACCTCCCTCTGAGCTACTTCTAACAGACTGGCCTGAAAGTCTTAGAAACGAGCCCTCCTCCTCCTCTCCACCTGGGCCACCTCCACCTGGGCCACCTCCTCTTCCATCATTGCCCTAAGCGTTTTCTCTAGGAGACATAGAATTGGCATTGTAACGCTGATAACAGTGTCATCGCCACTGGCCATGTTGGTGGAGTACTCAAAGCAGTGCAGCAGGGCACACAGGTCTCGCATGGAGGCCCAATCATTGGTGGTGAAGTGGTGCCGTTCCGCAGTACGACTGACGCGAGCGTGCTGCAGCTGAAACTCCACTATGGCCTGCTGCTGCTCGCACAGTCTCTCCAGCATGTGCAAGGTGGAGTTCCACCGGGTGGGCACGTCGCATATGAGGCGGTGAGCGGGAAGGCCGAAGTTCCGCTGTAGCGCAGACAGGCGAGCAGCGGCAGGATGTGAACGCCGGAAGCGCGCACAGACGGCCCGCACTTTATGCAGCAGCTCTGACATGTTGGGGTAGTGGTGAATGAACCTCTGCACCACCAAATTCAGTACATGCGCCATGCAAGGGATGTGCGTCAAACCGGCTAGTCCCAGAGCTGCCACGAGATTTCGCCCATTATCGCATACCACCAGGCCTGGCTTGAGGCCCACCGGCAGCAACCACTCGTCCGTCTGTTGTTCAATACCCGGCCACAACTCCTGCGCGGTGTGGGGCCTGTCCCCCAAACATAAGAGTTTCAGAATGGCCTGCTGACGTTTACCCGGGCTGTGCTGAAGTTGGTGGTGAAGGTGTGTGGCTGACAGGAGGAGCTGGTGGAAGCAGTGGAGGAGGAAGCCGAGTAGGAGGAGGAGGCTACAGGAGGCAGAGAATGATGTCCTGCGATCCTAGGTGGCGGAAGGACGTGCGCCAAGGAACTCTCCGCCTGGGGCCCAGCCGCCACTACATTCACCCAGTGTGCAGTTAGTGAGATATAGCGTCCTTGGCCGTGCTTACTGGTCCACGTATCTGTGGTTAGGTGGACCTCGGCACAAATGGCGTTGCGCAGTGCACACTTGATTTTATCAGACACTTGCATGTGCAGGGAAGACACGGCTGTCTTGGAGAAGTAGTGGCGGCTGGGAACCACATACTGGGGGACAGCCATGGCCATCAGCTGTTTGAAGCTGTCTGTGTCCACCAGCCGGAATGACAGCATTTCAAAGGCCAGTAGTTTAGAAATGCTGGCATTCAGGCCAAGGGCCTCGAGGGTGACTAGGTGGGAATTTGCGCTTCCTCTCAAAGGTTTGAGAGATGGAGAGCTGAACGCTGCTGTGTGAAATAGTGGAGACGCTAGGTGACGGTGGCGGTGGTGGTGGTGGTGTCGGTGGCACATCCTCTGTTTGCTGCTCGGCAGGTGGCAACATTCCTCTCGAGGCGGAAGCTGAGGCAGCAGCGGTAGAGGTAGCAGGGGGAGCCTGAGCGTGTTCCTTGTTTTTGACGTGTGCACTCCACTGCAGTTCATGCTTTGCATGTAGATGCCTGATCATGCAGGTGGTGCTCAGGTTAAGAACGTTAATGCCTCGCCTCAGGGTCTGATGGCACAGCGTGCAAACCACTCTGGTCTTGTCCTCAGCACATTGTTTGAAGAAGTGCCATGCCAGGGAACTCCTTGAAGATGCCTTTGGGGTGCTGGGTCCCTGTTGGCGCTGGCCAATAGCAGGCGAACTCTCGGGACGGCGGGTGTTCTGATTTTGCCCCCTGCTCCCTCTTTGGCTTCGGCTGTTGTCTCGGTCTCACCACTGCCTCTTCCTCTGAACTATTTAAGTCAGCTAGGGTCAGCTGATAGGATCTTGTCAGGAGGTGACCATTATCCCCAGCTTTTGCCTAGACTGCTTGTTTGTTGCTTCTTGTGTGTCTATGTGTATCTGTACCTCTTCCCTAGTGACATTATAACCCGCCCGCCATAATAATTCCTAGACTGCCATTTCTCTGCTGCTAGGAAATGGAGTCCGTTGATGCATTAGTGGATCGCATGCAGGGATTATCCCTGGAGGTTGCCGATCTGCGTAATTCTAGTCACACGTTGTCAGAATGCTCTGGCATCAGGTGCTATTGAGGAGGTCAAATTTATGGGGAGCCTAGAGTCGCTCTTCCTGATAGATTTTCAGGGGTATGGATGACTTTATTCGCTTTAGAGAGTCATGCAGGCTGTACTTTCGGTTGAGGCCATCTTCGTCTGGCGATGAGAGTCAGAGAGTGGGGATAATTATTTCCTTGCTTAAAGGGGACGCTCAATCCTGGGCCTTTTCGCTGCCGACCGGTTCTCTGGCACTTCTGGTCGGTGGATGAATTTTTAAGGCCTTGGGATTGATTTATGATGACCCAGATCGAGTCTTGATGGGGAATCTAGGTTACGTAATTTGACTCAAGGAGAACACACTGCAGAGGTGTGATACTGCGCTGAATTTCGGAGATGGGCTACGGAGACTGAGCGGAATGACCCTGCGCTGCGTAGTCAGTTTTGTCAGGGGTTATCAGAGAGATTGAAAGATGCCCTTGCTTTTCATGAGTATCCGGATACGTTGGAAAATGCTATGTCTTTTGGCAGTGCACTTAGACGCATTAGAGAGAGGAATAAGGCCCTTCAGTGCGAGGGATTCCTTTGACAGTTTTGTCTCACCGGTCCCCTAGGTTAATATGACATGTAATTCTGGGATGGGGGAGGAACCCATGCAGCTGGGTCAGGTGACTTTTCGTTCAGGTAATAGGAACTTTAGGAGGTTGCATAAGTTATGTTTTTACTGTGGAGCAAATACATAGTAACATAGTATATAAGACCGAAAAAAGACATTTGTCCATCCAGTTCGGCCTGTTTCCTACAAGTCGATCCAGAGGAAGGCAAAAAATGCGAGGCAGAAGCAAATTCTTCCCCACTTAAGGGGAAAAAATTCCTTCCCGACTCCCATCATGCAACCAGAATAACTCCCTGGATCAACGACCCTGTCTAGTAGCTATAGCCTGTAACAATATTACACTCCAGAAATACATCCAGGCCCCTCTTGAATTCCTTTATTGTACTCACCATCACCACCTCCTCAGGCAGAGAGTTCCACAGTCTCACTGCTCTTACCGTGAAGAATCCTTTTCTATGTTTGTGTACAAACCTTCTTTCCTCCAGACACAGAGGATGTCCTCTGACTCTTGATAGTGTGAATGGGGTGCCGGAACAAGCAGGAATGCAATCTCCCTGCAATACCCGTTTTCTCCTTCCAGCTATGGTGGCGCTAGAATCAGGAAAATTTAAGTTTGAAGTGTTTATTGACGTGTTGCTGGAGTAAAACTTATTGATTTTCTGTTTTTTCAAAATCTGGGCCTAACCAATTGATTCTTCCCCTCTTTCTCAGAAGAATCTCAGTCATATTGTTCATGGTATTCGGCTATGGGTGGGTGATTCGCATGTTGAAATAATTTCGTGTTTAGTCAAAACTTGCCTGCTCCTATGTTCCTTGGTTTGTCGTGGGTTGATTAAACATAACCCTACTATTGAATATCAGGCAAGACAGATCATTGGTTGGAGTGAATTTTGTTCAGACAATTGCTTTAGTACATCTATCGCAGGGGTGTCTTTTACGATTTTACCTCAATATCTCTCAGATTTTGCAGATTTCTTTTCGGAGGGTGGGGCTCAGGAGTTGCCTCCTCATCGTGAATATGATTGTCCAGTTAATCTCATCCCAGGGGCCAAATTGCCAAAGTCTCAGCCGTACAATCTTTCTCAACCCGAAAGAGAGGTCATGCGGAAGTACATAGACAGCATAGTTTGGCAAAGGGTCATTGTAGCGGACTGGACCCTGTACCAGAGTCTGCCCCAGTTTCCTGGAAGGGACTGCTTGCTCGCCTCCTGCCCTGCGACTATGGCCCCATGTATGCTTGTCCTGTTTGAGCGGTGATGCCCCAGATGGCTCTGCTATGGAGCCCATTCGTATGGTGGAGGACTATGGGAAAGACTTTAGCTCCATGGCAATTGAACTGGACATGTGTGGTCTGAGCGCCATCCAATAATGTGCGCTCAGACCTAAGCTATCTGGGGATATGTTGCATGTATATGTTTTATATAGTGATTGTAGCATTGTGTAATTTTGTGTCCCTTTTGCAGCCATGTGCTCAATGGAGTCTGCCTCTATCCCTGGATATATTGAGCGCTCAGATCCAAGCCTTCTGGGAATATGTTAAATGTCTGTGTATTGTAAAGGGTGGGACATTGTGTATTGAATAGTGATGTCTGTCCTATTGTCCCCACATGTGTATTGGCGATTTCCCTTTGTCCTGAGAGATAATTGAATGACTCCTCAATTGTCTCCAGGACAGAAGACATTGTGTATTCTTCTGCCTGTGGTGATTGCATTACCCATGTAGGGTGATTGTATCACAGGCAGAGGGGAGGGATATGCTGGGGGTGTCTGTATTGTCCCAATGTGTGTGATTGGCTGCTGTATCCTGTGTCGCAGTCTTCCTTCTGGTCCCCTAGGGAGTGTCCACCAGGTGGGAGACCTGCATAAATACTCGGGCAGGTAGCCCTTAATAAAATATAGAGAGTTCCTGCTTGACCCTCAAAACGAAGTGTCGTCTCGTTATTGGGGGATTTGACTGTATGCTGATTGCCAGGAGTGTAAGCTGTTCATATTGCTTTTCCTGTTCGGCTGCTTCCAGGGTTCGTGTGTCTCTTGTTCGGAAGTTGGTGAATTCGTGTGGTTTGCAGTTCGGGAAGTTGGTGATTGCAGTAGCTGCTGGTCTATCCGGAAAAGGGAATATCGCCTAAACGGAGTTGTGTGCGTAACGGTCCGTTACATTTGGTGGCAGGCGGCGGGATCATTTCCACAGCCCAGAAGGACATCTACAGGGCAACACCATTCCTTGGATTACAAAGTGAGGGCAACGCCAGTACCCGTACAGCGCCCCTATCTACAAAAGAAAGAACTTCAGGAGAACAAGCATGGCACCCAGCTACACGCAGGAGGAATTTGACAGAGAGCTGAGATCACGGCTGATTTTCTTCGGACCCAACCCCCCGGAGAAATCTGTGCAGTTCGTGAGGAGGATAACAGCAGAGTACCTGCAGTTCATGGCAGATGGTATCGTCCGCCCTCCCCAGCGGCTGAGTGCGCTCCGGAGAGCTGAAGATGTCATCCTTCCCCCAGCGGCCGTGTGTACCCCAGGGAGCTGAAGGTGTTGTCCTTCCTCCCCAGCGGCAGTGTCTACCCCAGGGAGCCGAAGGTGTCATCCTTCCTCCCCAGCGGCCGTGTGTACCCCCGGGAGCTGAAGGTGCCGTCCTTCCTCCACAGCGGCAGTGTCTACCCCAGGGAGCTGAAGGTGTCATCCTTCCTCCCCAGCGGCAGTGTCTACCCCCGGGAGCTGAAGGTGTCATCCTTCCTCCCCAGCGGCAGTGTCTACCCCCGGGAGCTGAAGGTGTTTCCCTTCCTCCCCAGCGGCAGTGTCTACCCCCAGGAGCTGAAGGTGTCATCCTTCCTCCCCAGCGGCAGTGTCTACCCCGGGAGCTGAAGGTGTTTCCCTTCCTCCCCAGCTGCAGTGTGTACCCCAGCAGCAGGACAAGATATTGAAAGGGGAGACAGTTGGTCCCCCTCCACCAGCAGAGAGAGGGTCAGGAGAGGAGCCTGCTACCCGCTCTCCCCAGCGGCAGTCTACAGTTCAGAGAGAGGGGCTTGTTACACCCTCTCTCCAGCGGCAGCCTAACCCACCAAGGGGAGATGTTACGCCCCCAACGGTGCAGATGGGACCGTGGTCTCTGCACTTGCAGCACAAGGGGCAAGGATGGTCGGTCCTGTCCGCCAGCCACAGAGCGGTTTATCCAGAGGGGAGACAGTCGGTCTCCTCCCCCACAACCAGGCTCCCACCAGGCTACTTCCGTGGTAGCGCTGGCCCCAGGGCAGAGTATCGCCGGTCTCTGCCCACTCAGCAACCCACCTAGGCAGTCTACCAGTCCCCCGCACAGCCGTAGTGAGGCACCTGGACATGGACAAGTTGCTACTTTATCCAGGTGTAGTAACCATTTATTGGGGGTGGGCTGTACTGCTGTTTGTGCTTCGTGGGTGGGTTGCTGGACTAACCAGGGCACTGACCGGCAGGAGGTCAGATACCCTGTTAGTCTCTTTGGTAAAGGGGAGAAATGTAGCGGACTGGACCCTGTACCAGAGTCTGCCCCAGTTTCCTGGAAGGGACTGCTTGCTCGCCTCCTGCCCTGCGACTATGGCCCCATGTATGCTTGTCCTGTTTGAGCGGTGATGCCCCAGATGGCTCTGCTATGGAGCCCATTCGTATGGTGGAGGACTATGGGAAAGACTTTAGCTCCATGGCAATTGAACTGGACATGTGTGGTCTGAGCGCCATCCAATAATGTGCGCTCAGACCTAAGCTATCTGGGGATATGTTGCATGTATATGTTTTATATAGTGATTGTAGCATTGTGTAATTTTGTGTCCCTTTTGCAGCCATGTGCTCAATGGAGTCTGCCTCTATCCCTGGATATATTGAGCGCTCAGATCCAAGCCTTCTGGGAATATGTTAAATGTCTGTGTATTGTAAAGGGTGGGACATTGTGTATTGAATAGTGATGTCTGTCCTATTGTCCCCACATGTGTATTGGCGATTTCCCTTTGTCCTGAGAGATAATTGAATGACTCCTCAATTGTCTCCAGGACAGAAGACATTAGTGTATTCTTCTGCCTGTGGTGATTGCATTACCCATGTAGGGTGATTGTATCACAGGCAGAGGGGAGGGATATGCTGGGGGTGTCTGTATTGTCCCAATGTGTGTGATTGGCTGCTGTATCCTGTGTCGCAGTCTTCCTTCTGGTCCCCTAGGGAGTGTCCACCAGGTGGGAGACCTGCATAAATACTCGGGCAGGTAGCCCTTAATAAAATATAGAGAGTTCCTGCTTGACCCTCAAAACGAAGTGTCGTCTCGTTATTGGGGGATTTGACTGTATGCTGATTGCCAGGAGTGTAAGCTGTTCATATTGCTTTTCCTGTTCGGCTGCTTCCAGGGTTCGTGTGTCTCTTGTTCGGAAGTTGGTGAATTTGTGTGGTTTGCAGTTCGGGAAGTTGGTGATTGCAGTAGCTGCTGGTCTATCCGGAAAAGGGAATATCGCCTTAACGGAGTTGTGTGCGTAACGGTTTGTTACAGTCATATTATAGTAATTCGTAACATATTCGCCAAAATCAAATATTCGTCATTATTTTAATGATCGCGAATAATATGCAAATATATTATTCGCATTATGCGAATTGAACTTCAAATATAAAGGCATATTTCCTACTGGCTTGCAAGCATGAACGAATGCTCTAAGTTGGATGCGCAATGCGAAAAAAATTACTATTATTTTTTCAATAATCAGAATACTTAGTCGTCTTCAACTCTTCATATTCTGTTCATTGCGTAAACAAAAAATGTAATATTTTCGCATTGCGCATCCAACTTAGAGCTGTCTATAGGCAACTTTCCTATTGCAAATGCATTTTTTGAATTAGTGAATATAGCGATATATTCGCATTCACCATATTCGCTAATTCAAACAAGCCAATCATATTTGTAGTTCTGTATCCGTACAAAGCGACTATAATGCGAATAATTTCCATAGAAATATTCGTGTACGTACAGATGTTATTCAAGTTCGGCAGTCAGCAATAACTTATTCGCATGTGCGCGTGCGCATGCTTATGTGCATGCGCGCACATACAGGCGTGGCTTCTTCCTGGGAGCAGTTACAACAAGTTTAGTTGGTGCATGCGATCCATGCGAACAAAGATGGTCGGAAACAATTTCACCAGAGAGGAGGAAGATATCCTGATCACAGTAAGTTATTGAACATTACATTACAGCTATAAGTACATGTGACACGCTTGTAACATTCAAATGTATGTTTATGGAAATAAAACATTCTCAAATTTTCGCAATACATATAAAATCTCATTTCACATAGTTTGCTTACTGCAGTGCTTACATATAAATGATTTGTGGAAACAAGTATTGTTGGCATTCAAAAACAATACTTATTGCCCCAAATCATTAATATCTACTAATCTCTTATATATATAAAAATGAGTTTCTGTCTGTCTGTTATTTATGGGCGACCAAACGACTGGACCAATCTTCACTAAATACATCAGTACATCAGGTGTCTGGGAAGGTTTTAGACCGGGGCTCAGCTCTCTAGGACGTATTATTCCTGAGATATTCCCCCAAAAATGACCTGCATTAGCCAAAACAAGCCCCCAACTGCCATATACACGACCACATGTCCCTTATCAGTCAATAGAAGCTGGCATGTCCCCAGATTGCCATAACAAGTGATCACAGGTTTCAATAGTTTTCAGGTCCTTAAATATTCATTCATATGATGTATTACGGCAAAACTACACTGCTACATGCATGGGGGGCAGGGGCCACTATTAAAGTGGCGGGCATTGTGTAGTTCACTGTCATTAACCCCTTAACGCAAAACGCTGTGCATGTACGCTGGGGGAACTTGTGCCAGAATGCATTCCGCCATACATGCACGGCGAGATGATCGGGCGCGTGCAGGAGTTGCTCCTGACCAATCACTGCAGGGTTACGGCAGTCCCTGATAGCCAGGTCCCTGCTGTATCTGCCGGCAACTTGGACCAGATATTGTTGGTGTCAACCCGAATAAACGGGGGGCACCCCAAAGTGGGCGGAGATACCATTGGCCAATGAAAATTTAGCCATTTTCTATACGCTACTCCTTCCACAGCGGCCCCCCGGAGACCCCATTTTGTCCCATCGACTTTCATAGTAAAACTTTTACGTTTTGTCACTCGTTCAGCTTTCAAGTTAAAGTCACCAAACTCGGGTCACTTAGTCATGGGGCCACCCTGAAAATTTGTGTCAAATTTGGGGGATGTTAAAAAGTGGGCAGAGCCACAAACAACCAATAAAATTTTCACTGTTGACTTCAGTGTTAAAACTTGAAAAAGCTGTCATTCTCACAGTATTTAAGACAGGGTCCGCAAACTGGGCACTGTGGGTTAGTAGGTGACTGGGATTAAAATTTATAAAAAAGTGGACGGAGTCTACAACGCCCAATCAAATTTCAGGCATTTGTTTAAATGGGAAAAATTCAAACTGCCGCTGCTCTTAGACTTTTATTGGCACAGTCTTCAAACTTTGCAAAGTTGGTCAATGGAGGACTGGGATTAAAATTCAAAAAAACATCCTGTGGTTTCTTCTGAAATGACACCGTCTATTTTATTTATTTTTTTATTTTATTTTTTTACAGTATTGAAAGAAATGCAACAAAAAATTAAGGACCTAGAGAGAGAGCACCAGAAAGCGTTGAAGGCCTTCCGGGAGCAGCATCTCCGGAAGCTGCGGGAGCTCAAGCTCCAGTTTGCCAACGGCCTAAGGCAAATGGAGAAATAGCACGCCAAGGCCATTGGGTAGCTAAAAAAAAATTACTAAACAAATGAGGGCATTGCCCTATTAAGATTTGTTCCATTATATTTTTTTTATTTATTTGTAATTATATTGTTTAGTTTTATTTTTTTAAATTAAAAAACTTTGAAGTTTTCGGTATAATTGTTAAACATTTTTTTTTAAGTAAAGGCCCCTAGAGTCCGTTCCCAAACTCATCAGTTTCCTGACATACAGCATCCGCAGGTATATAGAAATTGGGTAGTATGAGGCCTACACATAACTCAAATGGATCACGATAGTAGTAGTCATTGGTAACGGTTGTGTATTAAATATTAAGTACAAAGCCAAGCATTCTAATAGTCCTGAGTTACATTTAAAATAAACTTTTTGGTTAATTTTCCTAGTAACTAAATTATTTTATGTGCTAACATAAATTTCAAATTATCGTAAATAATAAATTTATTTTTTCATCAAACAAGTATCTATTAACTTCTTACCGACCGCCTAACGCAGGATTGTGTCCTGCAGGCGGTCGGTCTGTTCCTCTCTGATGCGCGGGCGCGTCATCTCGCGAGAGGCGAGATTTCCTGTGAGCAGCGCCGCGCTGCGTGCGCGTTCACAGGATCGCGTCGAGGAGAAGGTAAGCTACAGCCTGCCAGCGCTGATCGTGCGCTGGCAGGCTGTAGAAGTTAAAAATGGCATATCAGACGCTGTTTTGTTAACAGCGTCTGATATGCTTGCTGATCGTTCCTTTGGTGGTCCCATTTGCTTGGGACCACCAAAGGAAACTTTTATAAGTGCACCAATCACCACACAGACCCCCCATCCATTCCCCCCACCCCGTCACTGATTAACCCCTGATTAACCCCTGATTAACCCCGATCACCCCATGTCACCCCCTGACACTAATTACCCCCTGTAAGGCTCATTCAGACGTCCGTATGTGTTTTGCGGATCCGCAAAACACAGACACCGACAATGTGCTTTCCGCATTTTGCGGATCCGCACATTGCCAGAACTATATAGAAAATGCCTTTTCTTGTCCGCAATTGCGGACAAGAATAGGACATGCTCTATCTTTTGCGGATGTTTGGGGGCCGAAACCCGGAAGTTTGTGGCCGCAGCTCCGCAAATGCTGATGCGGCGAGCACATAGTGTGCTCTCCACATCACCTCTAGCCCCGTTCACACTCAATGGGTCCGCATCTATTCCGCAGAATTGCGCAATAGATGCGGACATTTTTGCGGACGTGTGAATGGGGCCTTACTACTTTTTTTTTTGCACATTTTGTGCCAGAGATTTATTCATCCACATTGATCGATGCGAATGAGGAAATCTGTGCCGTTTTTTTTTTTTTTTGCACATTTTTGGGCAGAGATTTTTTCATCCACATTGATCGATGCGAATGAGGAAATCTGTAGGCGTTCATTTTTTTCTTTTTCAGCCCAGAGGCTGAACGTGAAAAAATCTCATTACCCGTATGCTCAATATAAGGAGAGTCGCAGAAACTCCTAATGCTGGCCATACGTGTAATGATTGCGGAGACCCTCAAATGCCAGAGCAGTACAAAAACCTCACAATTGACCCCATTTTAGAAAGAAGACACCCCAAGGTATTCTGTGAGGGGTATGGTGAGTTCATGCAAAATTTTATTTTTGTCACAAGTTAGTGGAATATGAGACTGTAAAAAAAAAAAAAAATCAATTTCCGCTAACTTGTGCCAAATTTTTTTTTCTGTGAACTCTCCATACCCCTCACAGAATACCTTGGGGTGTCTTCTTTCCAAAATGGGGTCACTTGTGGGGTTTTTATACTGTCCTGGCATTTTAGGGGCCCTAAAGCGTGAGAATCCAAATGCGTAAAAATGGCCTGTGAAATCCTAAAGGTACTCATTGGTTTTAGGTTTTAGGGCCCCTTTGCGCATCTTGGCTGCAAAAAGTGTCACTCATGTGGTATCGCCGTACTCAGGAGAAATAGGGCAATGTGTTTTGCGGTGTATTTTTACATATACCCATACTGTGTGTGAGAAATATCACTGTAAACGACAACTTTTTAAATTTTTTATTCAAAGTTGTCAATTTACAGAGATATTTCTCTCACCCACTAACTTGTGACAAAAATAAAATTTTACATGAACTCACCATACCCCTCACGGAATACCTTGGGGTGTCTTCTTTCCAAAATGGGGTCACATGTGGGGTATTTATACTGTCCTGGCATTTTAGGGGCCCCTAAAGCGTGAGAAGAAGTCTGGAATCCAAATGCGTAAAAATGCCCTGTGAAATCCTAAAGGTACTCATTGGTTTAGGACCCTTTGCGCACCCAGGCTGCAAAAGTGGCACACATGTGGTATCGCCGTACTCAGGAGAAGTAGGGCAATGTGTTTTGGGGTGTATTTTTATATATACCCATACTTTTGTGAATAATATGTCTGTAAACGACAACTTTTAAAAAATTTTATACAAAGTTGACAATTTACATAGATATTTCTCAAACCCAACATGGGTATATGTAAAAATACACCCCAAAACACATTGCCCTACTTCTCCTGAGTACGGCGATACCACATAAGTGACACTTTTTGCAGCCTGTGTCAAAGGGCCCAAATTCCAACGAGTACCTTTAGCTTTACATGGCTGCTCACAATTTAGCCCCGCCCAAAATGCCAGAACAGTAAACACACCCCACAAATGACCCCATTTCGGAAAGTAGACACCCCGAGGTATTCACTGAGGGGCATAGTGAGTCCGTCTGAGATTTTTTTTTTTTGCCAGAAGTTAGCAGAAATTGAAACTTTTTTTTTTCTCAGAAAGTGTCATTTTCCGCTAACTTGTGAAAAAATGAAATGATACATGAACTCACCATGCCCCTCCGCGAATACTTTGGGGTGTCTTCTTTCTAAAATGGTGTCATTTGGGGGTATTTATACTTTCCTGGCATTCTAGCACCTGAAGAAACATGACAGGCGCTCAGAAAGTCAGAGCTGCTTCAAAATGCCGAAATTCACTTTTTGCACCATAGTTTGTAAACGCTATAACTTTTACCCAAACCAATAAATATACACTTATTGGACTTTTTTTTTATCAAAGACATGTAGAACAATAAATTTAGAGAAAAATTTATATAGAAATGTAGTTTTTTTAAAAAATTTACAACAGAAAGTGAAAAATGTCATTTTTTTGCAAAATTTCGGTCATTTTTGATTAATAGCAAAAAAGTAAAAATGTCAGCAGCAAAGAAATACCACCGAATGAAAGCTCTATTAGTGAGAAGAAAAGGAGGTAAAATTCATTTGGGTGGTAAGTTGTATGACGGAGCAATAAACGGTGAAAGTAGTGTAGTGCGGAATTGTAAAAAGTGGCCAGGTCATTAAGGGTGTTTAAGCTAGGGGGCTGAAGTGGTTAAAATACAAAACTTGAACAGAGTAATAATAACTACAAAAACCTTGTTTAATTTATCAAATTAGCAAAATTATAAACTTTTACAAATTCCAAAAATGTATTTACAATCAAATCTTATTATCAGAAATGTAAAACAAAAAAAGGAACAATGTTGGAACAATAAAATGGTAGGGCAGCATGGATCTTCGATAGCGCCCAATTTTTTTATACTTTGCATGTTGTAGCATTGCTTCCTCCGTACAGATAGAAACATATTGATTACATGACTATGATTATCTGAATTCTCTAACTGGTGACATGGCTCCAAGAACATCATATAGTACACAGTTTATACTTAAAATCTTAAAGCAGTGGTTATATATAATTCGCATGTGCAAATCCTCATTACATAATTGCCAATAAGTAACATAAACAAGAAAAGTACCTATACATATTTACATGTTGCTACACGGCTCCTTTCCCAAAACTGGATTTCCACACAGATTATTATAACGCCAGTCACACCCAACCATGTAGAGAGGTCAACACGGAAGTCAGCCATCCCTCCCAGAATGACAGACAACACCGTGTTGGATCCTAAATCCGTGTGACAACTAAAAAAAAAAATATATATATAAATTTTCGTAGGTTCATCAATCAGTCCTGTACAATACCAACTGCACAAGACCTTTTGACAAGGGAAGGCCACATGTGGTCCACACCGTGCTACAGCGCGAATTACAACATAGCCGCCCCAAACCACAACTAATTTAAAATAAAAAATAATAAAATAAAGTAAAATCATTTCATTTTGTGAATGAAGCCGAACAACGCTAGATAAAATGTCTTTTTAAACAGATTATTTAAATAAATATTTTTATGTCTAAATATTGACAATACATAAATAAGCTGAGCACAAGCGAGAAAACGAAACATGCAAACCAGGTTAAGAGAATTCATAATTCTATACTTGTTAAAGTGCAAAAGATAAAATCAGGTCCATGATGGTACGCACGATCAGGACATACAGCGTCTAGAGTTAACACAGTACTAGAATGCTGACTCATAAGTTTCCATGGGTAACTAGGCAGAATAACGGCAGGCACTTGCAGGTAAGTACACTTCAGTTTATAATAAAAAATAAAATAACCCAATCGAAATTTTACTTTAAAAAAGGTGTGAAGGTCTGGACTCTATGATTGTTCCCTGTGCGAGCAAATGTAACTCAACATTTTCATGACATGCAGCAGCATCAACATCAGGATTAAGGAGTGGTGTATTATCAGCGCAACATGTAGCTTGGCCCAATTCGTCAGCACAGGCAGCAGCAGACGTTATGTTAAAAGGCCCAAATGTAACTCAACATTTTCATGACATGCAGCAGCATCAACTTCACGATTTAAAGAGGACCTTTCATCTGAAAATGCACATTAAAATACATATTTCCACTTACATGGCGGCCCCCGGTGGTGCTGTTTCAGCTTTTCATTTTCCAAAATGTGCCCCCGTTTGTCTGCAGTGGCCCCCGCAACAATTCGCGCCTCATATGCAAATGAGCCATTCGGCTCAACTGGGCAGTCCTGCAAAAGTTCTCCTGGGCGTTGCTTTCTTCTCCCTGGCACGGAGCGCGTCCAATTAGCGCGCCCCGCTCTCAGCCAGGGAGAAGAAGCTCGAGTTCTCGCGAGATTCTTGAGAACTCAAGCGATTTCACACAGTCTAAGCCAGGTGCCATCTTGGATTCCCCAGAGGACTCCAGATGAAAGGTCCTCTTTAAGAAGTGGTGTATTATCAGGGCAACATGTAGCTTGGCCCAATTCGGCAGCACAGGCAGCAGCAGACGTTATGTTAAAAGGCCCAAATGTAACTCAACATTTTCATGACATGCAGCAGCATCAACATCAGGATTTAAGGAGTGGTGTGTTATCAGGGCAACATGTAGCTTGGCCTATTTCGGCAGCACAGGCAGCAGCAGACGTTATGTTAAAAGTCCCAAATGTAACTCAACATTTTCATGACATGCAGGAGCATCAACGGCAGTGTGGCAAAATCAACCTGTCCACTGGGTGCTGGAGAAGCCTGGTTGCCAGCCTCTTGCCCCAGGATTATGGGCCCTCTCATCAGCCCATGCTAAACTTAAACCCCATGGTGATTTGACTGTGTTTGTCGCATCTGAGCGCTGTTTGGATATATTGAGCGCTCAGATCCAAGCCATCTAGGGATATGTTAAATGTCTATATTTACTGTAATGGTTGGGACATTGTATATTTGAATAGTGATGTCTGTCCTATTGTCCCCACGTGTGTAGTGGCGATTTCCCTTTGTCTTAGGAGATAATTGAATTACTCCTCTGTTGTCTCCAGGACAGAAGACATTGTTTAAAACGATGTATTCTCCTGCCTGTGATAATTACATCAACCCATTGTGTAAGGTAATTGTATCACAGGTAGCGGGGAGAATTTTGTAGGGGAGTCTTTAAACTGTAAAGCTGTAAAGGATTGGCTGCTAGGTCATGTTCTCAGTTCCCAACCAGGTTTTAAGAAGTGGTGTATTATCATGGCCACATGTAGCTTGGCCAAATTCAGCAGCACAGGAAGCAGCAGATATTATGTTAAAAGGCCCAAATGTAACTAAACATGTTCAAAACAAATTCATAATTAATTAAAAATTAAATTAATATATGCATGATACAAACTTGACAATAAATATCGATCGAATAAATATCAATAAATAAATAATAAAATGAATTCATAAAATGTTAAAAACAGAGGGAACAATTAAAAAACAATGGAGTTTGGGAGGGAGAGCAAAGGAGAGGGATGGAAAAGGGACCCTTCAGCGCCCTGAACCGACAGAGGGGGCCATGAAGTCAATGCCGATCCAGGACTCATTCATCTTAATGAATGTGAGTCTGTCCACGGAGTCTGTGGACAGACGGGTCGGCTTGTCCATGATCACCCCACCTGCCGCGCTGAATGCCCGCTCAGACAGTACGCTGGAGGGGGTGCAAGATAGTAACTCCAGCGCATACTGAGCGAGCTCACGGCAGGTGTCCAACCTGGCAACCCAGTACTCCATGGGGTCGTCGGTGGTCGTGCTGTCAGAAGCACCTACCGACCCCATGTAGTCTGCCACCATGCGGGCCAGCTGCTGGTGGTGACTGATGCTGCTGCTGCTGGTACTGGGTCGCGCAGACTGGTAGAAGAGCCTCATCTCACCCAGAAGGTCACCTGCTCGGCTGGTGCTGCTGGTGCTAGCCGCCTGCTGGGTGAGATGGGCGGGAGAACTGGAGCTTGAGGCCGAGGGTTTGCCTCTTCCAGCTGGTGGATCAGACAGGCCCGCAATTTTTCAAGACGGGCCTCCCTCCGGCTGGCTGGGATGGACTGCTCCAGTTTCTCCTTGCAGCGAGGGTCTAAAAGGGTGGCCAACCAAATGTCATCCCTCTCCTTAAATTTCTTGATCTGGGGTCCCTCCTGAGGCATCGCAGCATATGGGCAGCCATGGGGAAGAGCACAGCTCACAGTGACTCTTCATGACTGCACAGGACCATGACCTTTTGGTCCTCCGGCTGCTGATGCTGCTGCTCCCGGTCGGAGATGCCCCACCTCGGACTAACGGTGCCCCCAGCACCGGCTCTCCCTCCTGACCAGGCCCAGACTCCTGGACATGCACTGATTCCTCCTCCTCATCCTGGGCCTGGTCCTGGTGGTGCATGGTTGACTCTTCGTGCTCCACCAAGACACTCCCCCAGCTTCAAGCAGGCGATCTAGTGTCCTTTCCAGCAGGAACACTAGGGGGAACACGTCATTCAGACCGACATGCTTCCCGCTGACCATCTTTGTCGCCTGCTCGAATGGGGCCAGCATGTGGCAGACCTGCTGTATCTGCCCCCACTCCGCATTGGTGATGTAGGGAGTGGGTGTGATGGCCCTGAAGTGCCTAGCTCCAGCAGGTATTCCCTCACCGCCCGTCGCTGCTCCCACAACCTCTCCAGCATGTGGAGGGTGGAGTTCCACCGCGTCATACTGTCCACAATCAGCCTGTGGGGGGCAGGCTGTTGTCCCTCTGTAGTTTGGACAGGGACGCGACGGCAGTTGGGGAGCGTCTGAAGTGGCTGGCAATCCTACGTACCCTTCGCACAATTTCACTCAACCCTGGGAATGTTCTTAGGAATTTCTGTACGACAAGGTTGAGGACATGTGCCATGCAGGGTACGTGTGTGAGACTGCCAGCATGAAGGGCGGCAAGTAGGTTGCTGCCATTGTCACAGACAACCATACCTGCCTGGAGCCTTCGGTGTGTCAGCCACTTCTGAACCTGAGCCTGTAGTGCGGACAGAACATCAGGTCCAGTGTGTCTCCCGTCCCCTAAGCTAACAAGCTGGAGCACGACCTGGCAGCTGACGTGCCCCACACTTGCATAGCAACGGGGAAGCTTGCTGGGGGCTCAGCAGCTGTGGAGACAGTGGCTTGCGGGAGAGCAGCAGTTCTCCCTGGACACCCCGGGCGGCACCACAAAATCAGATGCCGCCAATCCCTCCCCGGTGCCTCGGAGGGACACCCAATGGGCTGTGAAGCTTATATAGCGTCCCTGCCCATGCCTGCTGGTCCAGGCATCCATTGTGAGATGCACCCTGTCCAGCGACAGGGATACATTCTGCACAATGTGCTGGTGTAGGGCAGGGACGCCGGTCCTGGCAAAGTAATGGCGGCTGGGGACACGTCATCTGGGTTGGGCCTGCTCCAACATCTGCCTAAATGGATTTCTATCCACCAGATTTTAAGGCAGCAGATGTTGGACGATAACCCTTGCCAGGAGCCCATTGAGTGAACGCATGTGATGGTCCCCGGGGGCGTAGGGCGCGGTGCGTTCAAATGCATCTGCAATAGATGGCTGGCGACAGACGGCAGATGAGGGTGTAGTGGAGGCAGAGGTATGGCTGCCAGTACCAGTATCTCTATTAGAGGGAGCGGGGAGTGGAGAATGAGTTGGTGGAAAGGGTTGGGGTGGCTGCAGTACAGTGGCAGGAGCTGCTGTCTCCTGCACACTACTGGTGGCACTGCTGCTTTGACCACCCCGCATCTGTTCCCACTCCCGCCAGTGGTTGACTCGGATGTGCTGGTTGAGGAACGTGGTACCCAGCCAAGCCATAGATCTCCCTCTCCTCACCCTGGCATGGCACAGCTTACAAATGCAAACTGTGACATAATCTGCTGCCAGGGTGAAGTAAGCCCAAACAGGCGACTTACGCACCAACCTCCTGTCAGATGGGGTGGTGCTGGCTTGAGCCTGTTCGGGCTCAGTGCGCACAGGTAGAGCTGGCTGATGCTGCCTACTCCTGCTGCCATTACCAGTGGAGCCCCTGACACTGGGCTACCTGGTGACCTGGCACACCATTTGCCTCGGGTGCCTACCTTCATCGGTGCTGCCGTCACCTGACAAAGGAGGTGGCACCCATTCTGGGTCACCCTCCTCTTCGCCCCTGATATGTCAGATCGGGCTCCCCTGTCCCCTCTCTGATGCCTGGGTCTGAATAGGTGCAGGGGTTGTGTGGCTAACACCACCCGCACCAGTTGGAAGGGATTTCACAGGGGGTTTATAGGCCCCTCCTCCTCCTCATCCCAAATCCCTTCCAAAAGGTCCTGCCCATCCGCAGGGCTGAACAGTATTTCCGCCTCCTGCATTGCCTCCCCAAGATGTCCCTCTCAGTCTCAAATAGAGATAAGCGAACACCTGGAAGTTAGGGTTTGGGAAGTTCGGCCGAACTTCCGAATGTTCAAGTCGGGATCGAACTCACCGAACTTTTCAGAGCCCACTGAATCAATGGGACTCGTAACATTAGGTCCAGGATTGGACTAGAGGGCTGCCAAAGGCAGCAAAATGTAGGTAAATCCCTGCAAACAAATGTGGATAGGGAAATTAATTAATATAAAATAAAATAAATAAAATTTAACCAATATCAATTGAAGAGACGTCCCACTGCAAGGAATCATGCGTCATATCACCCAACATTGGAGAAGGCCACTTTCGGTTATTTTGGCCCCAGCACCCAGACAGAGGTCCCACAGCAAGGAATCATGCGTCATATCACCCACCACTGGAGAAGGCCACTTTCCGTTATTTCGGCCCCAGCACCAGACAGAGGAGAGGGTCCCACAGCAAGGAATCATGCGTCATATCACCCACCACCGGAGAAGGCCACTTTCAGTTATTTCGGCCCCAGCACCCAGACAGAGAGAGAGGTCCCACAGCAAGGAATCATGCGTCATATCACCCACCACTGGAGAAGACCACTTTCAGTTATTTCGGACCCAACACCCAGACAGAGGAGAGAGTTCCCACAGCAAGGAATCATGCGTCATATCACCCACCACTGGAGAAGGCCACTTTCAGTTATTTAGGCCAGGCACCCAGACCGAGGAGAGAGGTCCCACAGCAAGGAATCATGCGTCATATAATCCACCACTGGAGAAGGCCACTTTCAGTTATTTCGGCCCAGCACCTAGACCGAGGAGAGAGGTCCCACAGCAAGGAATCATGCGTCATATCATCCACCACTGGAGAAGGACACTTTCAGTTACTTCGGACCCAGCACCTAGACAGAGGAGAGAGGTCCCACAGCAAGGAATCATGCGTTATATCACCCATCACTGGAGAAGGCCACTTTCAGTTATTTAGGCCAGGCACCCAGACCGAGAGAGAGAGGTCCCACAGCAAGGAATCATGCGCCATATCACCCACCACTGGAGAAGGCCACTTTAGTTATTTCAGCCCCAGCACTCCAGACCGAGGATACAGGTCCCACAGCAAGGAATCATGCATCATTTCACCCACCACTAGAGAAGGCCACTTTCAGTTATTTCGGACCCAGCACCCAGACAGAGGAGAGAGGTCCCAAAGCAAGGAATCATGCGTCATATCACCCACCACTGGAGAAGGCAACTTTCAGTTATTTAGGCCAGGCACCCAGACCGAGGAGAGAAATCCCACAGCAAGGAATCATGCGCCATATCACCCACCACTGGAGAAGGCCACTTTCAGTTATTTCAGCCCCACCACCCAGACAGAGGAGAGGTTCATTCCACTTTGGGTTGCACCGCAAGATCATGGTAAAGTTAAAAAATGAGGATTCAATAAAGAAGTGCCCCGGAGTACAAGAATACATGGTTGAGGGGGGCAGTTATAAATGTCTATTCTGCACAAGGGATGGACAGGTCCTGTGGGATCCATGCCTGGTTCATTTTTATGAACGTCAGCTTGTCCACGTTGGCTGTGGACAGGTGGCTGCGTTTCTCAGTAATGACGCTCCCTGCCGTGCTGAACACACGTCCAGACAAAACGCTGGCCGCCGGGCAGGCCAGCACCTCCAAGGCATAAAATGCTAACTCTGGCCACGTGGACAATTTGGAGACCCAGAAGTTGAATGGGGCTGAACCACCCCGTGGAGGGTGTGCAGAAGTACACATTGTCTTTGTACCGGGGATCCAACAGGGTGGCAACCCAGTAGTCCGCATACGTTAAAATGTGGGCAACTCTGCTGTCGTTGCACAGGCACTGCAGCATGTAGTCGCTCATGTGTGCCAGGCTCCCCAGAGGTAAGTACAAGCTGCCCTCTGTGGGAGGCGTATCGTCATCGTCCTCCGTATCCCCCAGCCACGCACCAGTGATGGGCCTGAGCTGTGTTGGGTGCCACCCCGCTGTGAACCTGCTTCATCCTCATCCACCTCCACCTCGTCCTCCAGTAGTGGGCCCTGGCTGGCCACATTTGTACCTGGCCTCTGCTGTTGCAAGAAACCTCCCTCTGAGCCACTTCTAACAGACTGGCCTGAAAGTGCTAAAAATGACCCCTCATCCTCCTCCTCCTCCTGGGCCACCTCCTCTTCCATCATCGCCCTAAGCGTTTCTCAAGGAGACATAGAAGTGGTATTGTAACGCTGATAACGGTGTCATCGCCACTGGCCATGTTGGTGGAGTACCCGAAACAGCGCAACAGGGCACACAGGTCTCGCATGGAGGCCCAATCATTGGTGGTGAAGTGGTGCTGTTCCGCGAGTGCGACTGACGCGTGCGTGCTGCAGCTGAAACTCCACTATGGCCTGCTGCTGCTCGCACAGTCTCTCCAGCATGTGCAAGGTGGAGTTCCACCTGGTGGGCACGTCGCATATGAGGCGGTGAGCGGGAAGGCCGAAGTTCCGCTGTAGCGCAGACAGGCGAGCAGCGGCAGGATGTGACCGCCGGAGCGCGCACAGACGGCCCTCACTTTATGCAGCAGCTGTCGGGGTAGTTGTGAATGAACTTCTGCACCACCAAATTCAGCACATGTGCCAGGCAAGGGATGTGCGTCAAACCGGCTAGTCCCAGAGCTGCGACGAGATTTCGCCCATTATCGCACACCACCAGGCCGGGCTTGAGGCCCACAGGCAGAAACCACTCGTCGGTCTGTTTTTCAATACCCCGCCACAACTCCTGCGCGGTGTGGGGCCTGTCCCCCAAACATATGAGTTTCAGAATGGCTTGCTGACGTTTACCTCGGGCTGTGCTGAAGTTGGTGGTGAAGGTGTGTGGCTGACTGGCTGAGCTGGTGGAAGCAGAGGAGGAGGAAGCCGAGTAGGAGGAGGAGGCTACAGGAGGCAAAGAATGATGCCCTGCGATCCTTGGCGGCGGAAGGACGTGCGCCAAGGAACTCTCCGCCTGGGGCCCAGCCGCCACTACATTTACCCAGTGTGCAGTTAGGGAGATATAGCATTCCTGGCCGTGCTTGCTGGTCAACGTATCTGTGGTTAGGTGGCCCTTGCCACAGATGGCGTTGCGCAGTGCACACTTGATTTTATCTGATACTTGGTTCTGCAGGGAAGGCACGGCTGTCTTGGAGAAGTAGTGGCGGCTGGGAACAACATACTGTGGGACAGCCATGGACATCAGCTGTTTGAAGCCGTCTGTGTGCACCAGCCTGAATGACAGCATTTCAAAGGCCAGTAGTTTAGAAATGCTTGCATTCAGGCCCAGGGCTCGAGGGTGGCTAGGTGGGAATTTACGCTTTCTCTCCAAGGTTTGTGAGATGGAGAGCTGAACGCTGCCGTGTGACATGGTGGAGATGCTTGGTGACGCAGGTGGTGGTGTCGGTGACACATCTTCTGTTTGGTGGGCGGCAGGTGCCAACGTTCCTCCCGAGGCGGAGGAAGAGGCCGAGGCAGCAGCAGAAGAGGGAGCAGGGGGAGCCTCAGTGAGTTCCTTGCTTTTAAGGTGTTTACTCCACTGCAGTTCATGCTTTGCATGTAGATGCCTGGTCATGCAGGTTGTGCTAAGGTTCAGAACGTTAATGCCTCGCTTCAGGATCTGATGGCACAGTATGCAAACCACTCGGGTCTTGTCGTCAGCACATTGTTTAAAGAAGTGCCATGCCAGGGAACCCCTTGAAGCTGCCTTTGGGGTGCTCGGTTCCTGGTGGCGGTGGCCAGTAGCAGACGAACTCTCTTGGCGGCGGCTGGTCTGCTTTTGCCCCCTGCTCCCTCTTTTGCTACGCTGTTGGCTCGGTCTCACCAATGCCTCTTCCTCTGAACTATGAAAGTCTGTGGCATCGTCCCTGCATCGTCTTCCACACAGTCTTCCTCCCTGACCTCCTGTTCGGTCTGCACACTGCACACTGCAAAAGACTCAGCAGTCGGCACCTGTGCTTCCGGACTCCGATGAGGTGGTATTCCCATGTCCTCATCATCAGGAAACATCAGTGGTTGTGCATCAGTGCATTTCATGTCTTCCACCACTGGGGAAGGGCTAGGCAGATTCCCTTGGGAAACCCTGCCAGCAGAGTCTTTAAACAGCATAAGAGACTGCTGCATAACTTAAGGCTCAGACAGTTTCCCTGATATGCATGGGGGTGATGTGACAGACTGATTGGCTTGGCTTTCAGGTGCCACCTGTGCACTTTCTGCGGAAGACTGGGTGGGAGATAATGTTGTGAACGTGCTGGATCCACTGTCGGCCACCCAATTGACTAGCGCCTGTACCTGCTCAGGCCTTACCATCCTTAGATTGGCATTGGGCCCCACCAAATATCGCTGTAAATTCTGGCGGGAACTGGAACCTGAGGTAGTTGGTTCACTAGGACGTGTGGCTGTGGCAGAATGGCCACGTCCTCTCCAAGCACCAGATGGTACACTAACACCACCACGACCGCGTCCGCGTCCCTTACTAGATGTTTTCCTCATTGTTACCGTTCACCAAGCACCACAATAAGAAAAAAATATTTGGCCCAATGTATTGATTTCAAATTCAGGCCTTTTTTACAGGCACCTAACACTATCTGCCTATTTATTTATGTAGCGTATTACACTAATCCAGGCACAGCAGTAACTACTGATTTAGGGGAATATCTCTTTTAGGGCTAGTATTTAGGCCCTAGATGAAAGGTATCCTTTATGGACAGATTTACACTTGGCCTGCAACAGCTCGAACACCAGATTCAGGGTATTGCTATTTTGGCAATTGAATTTCACCCCACAACAAAATATATGTTTTTGCGGACACTATGAAACTTGGCCAGCCACAGCTGAAACCACTGATTTATGGTATTGCTATTTTGGCAATAAAATTTCACCCCAGAACAAAATATATGTTTTTGCGGACACTATGAAACTTGACCAGCCACAGCTGAAAACACTGATTAATGGTATTGCTATTTTGGCAATTGAATTTCACCCCAGAACAAAATATATGTTTTTGCGGACACTATGAAACTTGGCCTGCAACAGCTGGGACACCAGATTCAGGGTATTGCTATTTAGGCAATTGAATTTCACCCCACAACAAAATATATGTTTTACGGACACTATGAATCTTGGCCAGCCACAGCTGAAACCACCGATTTATGGTATTGCTATTTTGGCAATTGAATTTCACCCCAGAACAAAATATACCCTGTTACGGACAGATTTAAACTAGGCCCGCAACAGCTGGAACACCAGATTCAAGGTATTGCTATTTTGGCAATTGAATTTCACCCCACAACAAAATATATGTTTTTGTGGACACTATGAAACTTGGCCAGCCACAGCTGAAACCACTGATTTATGGTATTGCTATTTTGGCAATTAAATTTCACCCCAGAACAAAATATATGTTTTTGCGGACACTATGATACTTGGCCAGCCACAGCTGAAACCACTGATTAATGGTATTGCTATTTTGGCAATTGAATTTCACCCCAGAGCAAAATATATAATTTGCAGGACACTATGAAACTTGGCCAGCCACAGCTGAAACCACTGATTTGTGGTGATATGTCAGTAGAAAAAGCAAGAAAAGAGGCGGCACTCACCACTGCGAATCTTCATTTATTGCAGATACTGCACATGAAATATAGTGCTGGGCATGGACGGACGCCTACATCCAGAGGCACATGAGGTAGCGACGGCCGTTTCGCGCTGTCCTGCGCTTCTTCCAGCTACGTTCAATGACGTTCCAACATGCGCGTCTTAAAACAAGCTTCATACATCAGTTGCTTGGCAACGAGGACGCCCGTTCATGCGCAGTACCGACATACATAAAACAATAATGTGCCATTCATCGCACCAGGCTGTAGGATACTACATACATACATACTATGACACAGAATTCTCATAGCTCAAAAGCTGTTGGTGATACATTGTAAAGCCCGGTGACCCACCGGGGACAAAAAGAGCTCAAATGAAAACACTAAGGTCATTGCGCTCGTTTAGGCCTCCCAGGCCCATCGCATCCGTGCGGATGATCCAGCTTGCTTCTCGCTGAAGGAGGAAACGATGTCTATCCCCACCACGATGTGGAGGGGGGATAGCCTCTAGTCCTCCGAAACTGAGGCATTTTGTATCACCACTGTGATCCCTACGCACGTGCTCGATAAGCCTGGGACATCCCTTCCCAGAGCGCACTGAGTTCAAATGCTCCCTAAATCGCTCAAAATGGGGCCTAATCGTTTTTCCAATGTAGAAAGCGCTACAGGTGCACAGAACCACGTACACCACAAATTGCGTCCTGCAATTGATGAACTGTGTCACTCTGTGGTGCACTCCACATATGGAGAAAATCTTTTTACGGCAATTATACTGGCAAAAAGAGCAATTCCCACATGGAAAGTTACCGATTGGTCTACGGCTAGTAAGCCAACTGCTGCTCATATCAACCTCCTTATAAACACTACTCACTAGTTTATCCTTAATGGTGCATGATCTCTTGAAAGTGATCAGGGGTCTGTTGTAAATGATAGCTCCCAAACCAGATTCTGTCTTGAGAAGGTCCCAATTACTTATGATCGTGTCTTTGATATGATTGGCTAGTGGGCTAAATTTGAAAACAAACACAAATCTATCGCTATCTTCCCCCTTCTGGTCCTTAGTGCCTGTTCCATACAGGAGGTCAGGCCGTGCTCTAGATCGAGCCCTGGTGTATGCCTTATTGACCACTTTATTGGGATATCCCCTCTGGAGAAATCTTGATTTCAACTCAGCTGACTGTCTATCATAGCCAGCATCAGTATTGTTAATGCGCCTGAGGCGTATAAATTGGCCATAGGGGATGGCCTCTTTTACGCTATGTGGATGGAAACTATCATGGTGCAGAAGGGAATTAGACGCGGTGGACTTACGAAAAGTTTCCGTGATAATGGCCCCATCTATAATAGAAATGCGTACATCAAGGAATTCGAGAGTAGTACCCCCAAAATTCAAAGTGAACAGCATATTCATGTTGTTCACAGAATTTAAGTAGGCCACAAAATCAGAACATTCCGCATGCGTTCCCTTCCACACCATGAAGATATCATCCACATAGCAGACAAATCTGTGTATCAGATGGATAAAAGGGTTGCTAATGTCAAACACATATCTGTCTTCCAATTTGCTGAGGTAGATATTTGCGAAGGTACAAGCCACGGGCGTACCCATGGCCGTACCATGCAATTGCCTGTACCAGGTATGGCCAAACTTGAAAGTGTTATTAATTAGCACAAAATTCAGTGCTTCTTCTATGAACTCTCGATAAACCTCGCTTTTGTGTTGCAAAGCGTCTCAAGAACTCATAGCTACACCCGGACCATGTGGTATCCGGGTGTATAGGCTCTCTACATCCAAAGAAACGAGGCACCAACCTTCCTGCCACTGGATGTCCTCCAGGGCCACAAGGAAGTCCTTAGTGTCTCGTAAATAGGTGGGAGACTTGCGCAACACTGGCCGCAACAACCAATCCAGGTACTTGGACAAGGCTCGGTCACCGACCCAATCCCCGCCACAATGGGTCTACCAGGGGGTTGGGTCGGTGACTTGTGCACCTTAGGCAAGAAATACCAGGATGGCTTGCGCGGGCAAGTAGGAACCAATTTGTCTAGCACATTGTTGGCCCAAAAAACCTATATTGATAAATCTCTCTAATAGACAAATGAGTGACTTTCGCAAAGTTTCAGTGGGATCGCCGGGTAATCTTTCATAGGTGCCAGCATCAGACAACTGTCTCATTGCTTCACCATAGTAGTAGTCTGCTGTCATCAACACTACATTACCCCTCTTGTCCGCCGGTTTGATCACGACATCTGTACGTCTCTGTAACCAGAGTAGTGCCTTCTGTTCATCTACAGTGATATTAGCAGGGGCCCTAGGATATAAAAGGGCTCGCATGTCCCGTAGCACTCTCTTATAAAAGATGTCGATACCACCACCGGCGGGCATGGGGGGAGAAAATGCGGATTTTATCCCACCGGCGAACGCACCATGTTCTTCCTCAAGTACATCCGATGCAGAAATGTCACTAAGTCTCAGGCATTCCCGTTCTATGTCATTGAATTTCCCTTCCTCAAAGAAACCTAAGTGGTCAAGGGATACTGGAATTTCACCTTCTCTGGTCGACTGAACTTTAGGTGGGGCATCAGCTAAGGATTTGCGTAAAAACAGTTTGCGCACTGCTTTATACAGATCTATCTCAAAAGACACTCTGTCGAACTGTTCAACGAGACTGTATCCCAGCCCTCGATTTAGGACTGAGATACAGGCTGGCGACAGCTCGACATTGGTCAAATTGAGAACTAAGTTGGGGGACTCTTCAGACTTAGTTAGTGTCTCCAAGAGACTTGTTTGCGGCTGCGAGTCGACCTTCTGACCCTGCCGTTTCCTCCGTCTCCCCTCGTCGGGTCCGGGGTTTAAAGGGGTCTTGTGTTGATTTTGATCGACTGTGGAGTTTGGGTCATCCGAGATGCTAGAATCTGAATCAGTGGTCCAGAAGTCAGATTTATTTTTCCGAACAGGGCGTCTTCTCCTTGGTCTCCTACGGTTCCAGTCAAAAACCCGTCCCGTGTCATAATCTCGTTTATCACGTTGGAACTTATCTTTCTTGCGTTCTTTTATTTCATTTTGTGTTAGCACTATTTTTTTGTTGAGACGTTTCTCAAATGACTGGAATTGGGCTTCAGTTAGCCTTGTACGTAGGATCTCTTTAGCTTTAATAAGATCATCGTTCACCACTCCATATTCCTGCTCATTTCTTTGCAGAACTAACTGCTGGATCTGTAGTGAAAAGGTCATATGCAGCTCTTTCCATTCAGTATTAAAAGTAGGATCGTCTTCGAATTGTGCCAGTTCTTTAAAGATTCTGAGGCCCCGTGGAACTCTGTTGCTTTCTTTGTATGACCTCAAGGAATTGATGGTCCAAAACAAACGAACTTCCCGATCAGCCAATTGAGAGACATGGATCTCTAAGGTCCTGGTGCTCATGGAGTGCAAAGTATCTTTCGAATTGCACTCAATAAAGAAGGCGTCTGCCCCTTCTCTGCCCGTATTAATGCCCGGTGCCGTATCCTCAGACATGATGAATCAACCAGACCTCCTATGTCGGAGGTGTAATCTTCGCGCTTACTAGGCAAATGGCGTGCAAGCCCCCAAATCAGTAAAAGATGCAAAAAATATATGCACAAAAGAGAACAGCGGGGCAGCACCGCGCCAAAGCGCACCTGAATGGTGAAGTCCTGAGCGGCAATGGGTGAGTGGCAGTAACGGTGGTGCCAGCCAAAATTAGAGTCTATAATGATATGTCAGTAGAAAAAGCAAGAAAAGAGGCGGCACTCACCACTGCGAATCTTCATTTATTGCAGATACTGCACATGAAATATAGTGCTGGGCATGGACAGACGCCTACATCCAGAGGCAAATGAGGTGATTTATGGTATTGCTATTTTGGCAACTGAATTTCACCCCAGAACAAAATATACCCTGTTACGGACAGATTTAAACTAGGCCCGCAACAGCTGGAACACCAGATTCAGGGTATTGCTATTTTGGCAATTGAATTTCACCCCAGAACAAAATATGTTTTGGCGGACACTATTATACTTTGCCAGCCACAGCTGAAACCACTGATTTATGGTATTACTATTTTGGCAATTAAATTTCACCCCAGAACAAAATATATCCTTTGCAGGACACTATGAAACTTGGCCAGCCACAGCTGAAACCACTGATTTATGGTATTGCTATTTTGGCAATTGAATTTCACCTCAGAACAAAATATATCCTTTGCCGGACACTATTATACTTTGCCAGCCACTGCTGGGACACTAGATTTATGGTATTGCTATTTTGGCAATTGAATTTCACCCCAGAACAAAATATATCCTTTGCAGGACACTATGAAACTTGGCCAGCCACAGCTGAAACCACTGATTTATGGTATTGCTATTTTGGCAATTTAATTTCACCCCAGAACAAAATATACCCTGTTACAGACAGATTTAAACTAGGCCTTCAACTGCTGGAACACCAGATTCAGGGTATTGCTATTTTGGCAATTAAATTTCACCCCAGAAAAAATATACCCTTTGCCGGACACTATTATACTTTGCCAGCCACTGCTGGGACACCTGATTTAGGGATTGCTATTTTGGCAATTGAATTTCACCCCAGAACAAAATATATCCTTTGCAGGACACTATGAAACTTGGCCAGCCACAGCTGAAACCACTGATTTATGGTATTGCTATTTTGGCAATTTAATTTCACCCCAGAACAAAATATACCCTGTTACAGACAGATTTAAACTAGGCCTTCAACTGCTGGAACACCAGATTCAGGGTATTGCTATTTTGGCAATTAAATTTCACCCCAGAAAAAATATACCCTTTGCCGGACACTATTATACTTTGCCAGCCACTGCTGGGACACCTGATTTAGGGGATTGCTATTTTGGCAATTGAATTTCACCCCAGAACAAAATATATCCTTTGCAGGACACTATGAAACTTGGCCAGCCACAGCTGAAACCACTGATTTATGGTATTGCTATTTTGGCAATTGAATTTCACCCCAGAACAAAAATATACCCTGTTACAGACAGATTTAAACTAGGCCTTCAACTGCTGGAACACCAGATTCAGGGTATTGCTATTTTGGCAATTAAATTTCACCCCAGAAAAAAATATACCCTTTGCCGGACACTATTATACTTTGCCAGCCACTGCTGGGACACCTGATTTAGGGGATTGCTATTTTGGCAATTGAATTTCACCCCAGAACAAAATATATCCTTTGCAGGACACTATGAAACTTGGCCAGCCACAGCTGAAACCACTGATTTATGGTATTGCTATTTTGGCAATTGAATTTCACCCCAGAACAAAATATACCCTGTTACAGACAGATTTAAACTAGGCCTGCAACTGCTGGAACACCAGATTCAGGGTATTGCTATTTTGGCAATTGAATTTCACCCCAGAAAAAATATACCCTTTGCCGGACACTATTATACTTTGCCAGCCACTGCTGGGACACCTGATTTAGGGATTGCTATTTTGGCAATTGAATTTCACCCCAGAACAAAATATATCCTTTGCAGGACACTATGAAACTTGGCCAGCCACAGCTGAAACCACTGATTTATGGTATTGCTATTTTGGCAATTGAATTTAACCCCAGAACAAAATATACCCTGTTACGGACAGATTTAAACTAGGCCTGCAACTGCTGGAACACCAGATTCAGGGTATTGCTATTTTGGCAATTAAATTTCAGCCCAGAAAAATATATCCTTTGCCGGACACTATTAAACTTTGCTAGCCACTGCTGGGACACTAGATTTAGGGGATTGCTATTTTGGCAATTATTTTTCACCCCAGAACAAAATATATCCTTTGACGGACACTATTATACTTTGCCAGCCACTGCTGGGACACCAGATTTAGGGATTGCTATTTTGCCAATTGAATTTCACCCCAGAACAAAATATATCCTTTGACGGACACTATTATACTTTGCCACCCACTGCTGGGACACCAAAATATATCCTTTGCAGGACACTATGAAACTTGGCCAGCCAGAGCTGAAACCACTGATTTATGGTATTGCTACTTTGGCAATTGAATTTTGTTCTGGTGCACCACAAGTCACAAAATGGCCGTCGATCACCCCAGAAAAAAGTGACAGAAAAACGCTCTGTGCAGCCTAAAAACCAGTGAGCAATTAACTAGCAGAAGTTGAATCATTCACAGCTGTAGATCGATCACTTTATTAGGTGCTGTTGCTGACTTTTCTCCGCCTAATCTCACCCTCACAGAAGCTGCGTCCTCTCCCTACACCAGTGTTCCTCAATTCCAGTCCTCAGGGCCCACCTGCGGGTCATGTTTTCAGGATTTCTTAGTATTTAGCAGGTGATATAATTAGTGTCAGTGCATCAGGACTCACCTCAGGTACTCATTCTGTGGGATATTCTCAAATCATGACCTGTAGGTGGGCCCTGAGGACTGGAGTTGAGAAACACTGCCCTACACTAATCAGAGCAGTGTGACGTGCGACGCTACGTGACTCCAGCTTAAATAGAGGCTGAGTCACATGCTGCACTTGGCCAATCACAGCCATGCCATTAGTAGGCATGGCTGTGATGGCTTCTCAGGGCAAGAAGTAAAACGCTAGCTGATTAGCTGCTGTGCAGCCCTTCAGAAAGCGGGAAGAAATCGCCGAACAACGGACCCGAACCCAAACTTTTTTGAAAATGTTCGGGTCCGGGTCCCGAACACCCCAAAATTTGTTACGAACCCGAACTATGCTCGAACTGTTCGCTCAACACTACTCAGGTTGTCTTTCCTACCAACCCTAGACTTCCCAGGTTTTAAGGGCAACTACTGTCTCCACAGTATAAACACAGTCCATTAGCATGTCTGTGGTTGCGCTATATGCCTGTCAACGTTATACTATCCACCTTCATAGGTTCTGGCACGTACGAAGAATAAGAAGGCAGCAGTTCCTGGGAAATCGGCACCCGTCAAAAGAGTATTCTCTCTTTCTCCACTTCTTGTCACATTGGCTGAACTGTAAGTTATCTTGGGTCGCTAAAATTATGAGTGCATCCAGGGAGGTTGGGATGTCCTGTCCTGCCAGCTCATCTTTAATTTATCCAGAAAGCCCCTCTCAGAAAGCTTAAACCACGGCCTCATTATTCCAATCCAACTCCAAGCCCAAGAAAAGTTGCATATTGCTAGTAATTTGTCCATGGCCTGAACTTACTGTTATAGATCAGCGAGTGTGGACCTACTGTGCCAACTATCTGGTTTGGAGTGAGACTAACCATAAGGGCTTTATTCCCATGCTCCCTGGTATTAACCCTTTAAGCCCTGTACAGGGATCTGGCCTTTGCAGGGAAGCAACTGGGCCACATTCATTTGGGATAATCACAGTACAGTTGCCAGCTGACCCACTGGGGTCAAGAACTCTGGTGCAAACACCAGAAGCTTAAGAGGCAGAAACCACACAAAAATCACATGAAAACTGCAGGAGCAGTCTAAAAGACACCTAGGCTGGCTGCTGGTTTTAGAGATCCACACCGCACACTCATAAAATAGATGAAGTTAGACAGCATGTCCTTGCAGACAAGGTCATAGTGAAGACACAGACAAAGCAGGCAGGCTAAATACTTGGCAGGAACACAGACAATGCAGACGGACAGGTTTAACTCAAAGACTAACAGAACTGAACTGAAGGCTGAAAAAAAGACATTCATTTATCCAGTTCAACCCCTTGGTTGGGGAAGAATTTGGAAGTGCACTAGCCCTTTAAGATACCGAATGTAAGTGTACGCCTTAAAGGCTCAGATACTGACAGGCTGGAAGTGAGCATGCAGGCAACAACCTGCAGAGGTTGGGGCTGGGCAGCATGGTATGTAGTGGGGCACAGACCACAGACCTAAAACAAAATTCACAGTGTCACCTCTGCTACATCTGAAGTTACCAATAAATCTTTGAATAAATTGAATTCAATTAATTAATAGATTTCATTAGCATCTAAATTTCAAAAATCTAAGTCAACTATTTTATGCTATTGTTTGAATAGAATTCTACCTTTTGTAAGTCCTCTGTTCCCAAGGATACAACCAGCCACTGATGCATGATTTCAGTGTAAGCCATGGTCTGATGCATCACAGTAACATATGGGTAGACAAAGGTGTTGCAGTGATGTATGGGAGTCATGAATCTTCCAAATGAGTCACTGAGATGAGGCACTGCTGGAATGATAGTCTCATCTAGAGATATCCGCAGACATTAAATTCTACACAACCTGATACAAGGCAGCAGAGGGAGGAAAATAATTCATGAAATAAAAAAATGAAGCTACAGCTTTTTCTAAAGGTATTCACTCCTCCCATTGCCAAAAGCAACTAATCCATCTTATCCTTAACAGAAAAGCTGATTAAATAAGATAAGTTTTTATTTATTTTATAAAAAATATTACTACCGGTCTTTCTACTTGTTAATAACTATGGATTGCAAACATTGTAGTTCTGCAAGGTAAGTATGGTATTGTAGATTTGTTTAGCAATTTTATATATTTTCTGTAATGGGAGGAGTTCTGGCATATTTTACTTCAATGAACCATTTTACTGATGGCCAAAAAATTAAACATTGCTTAGCCCAAACTAAAATATTGCCTTTAGCATTCAGTATAAGGAAAGTATTTACAAGTGATAAAATGAATACAGAAATAGTGGTCAATTCTAACTCTTGTCTCAATATATTGTATACAGTAGTTACTCTCAGTCTTATAAAGCAATAACATAAGATACATAAAACACTTTTGCATATTGAACTTACCATGTCAACCTTAAAGTGTACCTCAACTTATTTAATAGATATATTAGAGGTTTCTAAAACTTTCAATCTTGCAGAGGAATATTGCGCAAGATTAGTCAATCCAGCAGCTGAGCCAACACCAAACATCCTTGGGAAATCTTCTGTTATAACTAGAGCCGAGCGAGTTAACGTGGAAGAAGTGGAATTACTGTAGATCCAAATTTCAGGAAAAATTTGATTTGAGCCAAAGCCGAATTTCCTCACGCTTTGTAGCTGCACATGTTAGGACATGGAGCAAAGAACTCTAGGAACGAGGCATTACCCACAATTCCATGCAGGCAGCTAATCAGCAGCTAGCCAGCTCCTGTGATGTCACAGCCCTATAAATAGCTTCAGCCATTTTGGATTCTGCCATTTTCCAGTGTGCTTAGTGCAGGGAGAGACGTCAGCAGGCGCTAGGGACAGTGCTAGGAAAGACTTAATTGTGCTGAAAAAATTATTTGTAAGTTCAGGAAAGATTATTCATAGTGTAGGGAAAGGATAGGGAGGCATTATCTACACCAGGGTCTACACCAGCAACCTTCCACACTCCAGCTGTGGTGAAACTACATCTCCCATCATGCACACTTGCTTGGCTGTTCTCGGAAGAAACTCTCACAGAAGTGAATGTAGCATGCTGGGAGTTATAGTTTCACCACAGCTGGAGTGCGGAGGTTGCTGACCCTGATCTACACTATAAAAGGAAAACAGGGTCCAATAAGGAATTGTACAGCCTGGGCGATTATATTACACCTTGCAGCACTAACTAGGGATCCAAATTGCACTAAATGATAGCTTAGTAATTCCAGCAAACATTGCTTGTTATTGGGGTGCAAGTGCTGTGTGATACAGCCATTTATGGGGTATATTAATAGGAAATATACATATGCCCTATTAGCCATTCTGTGGTGATTTTTGATCGCTGTACTTTTTGGGGGATTTATTAATAGGAAAAGAATACGTCCTAATTGCCGTTCTGAGGTGAAGTTACATTATACTACAGCCATTTTTGGGGTGTAATAATAGGAAAGATACATAAGTCCTATTAGCCGCTCTGTGGTGAATTTAATTGTCATACTTTTTTTGGGGGTGTATTAATAGGAAAAAGAATATGTCTTAATTGCCGTTCTGCAGTGAAGTTGCATTGTACTACAGCCATTTACCGGGTGTATTATTAGGAAAGATACGTACATCCTATTAGCCATAACATTTCCATTGTTATACATTTTTTGGAGGGTGTATTAATAGGAAAAAAATACATCTTATTTGCTGTTCTGCGGTGAAGTTACATTGTACTACAGCTTTTTGGGGGTGTATTACAGTATTTTACTTTTAATTTAACTATTTTATTATACAGTATGTGAGATAGACAAGTGACAAGCCCTTTAAAGGGAACAGGCAGTAGCCCAAATGTTTTTGTCATAGGCAGAAGAAGCAGCAGAAGAAGGGGGTGACAGCAGGAGTCGCAGCGAGAGGACTGAGCTCCCAATGTCATCTAGCGTTCGTGTCTTTACCAGCAACCCAGCGGTGCTTGAATGGTTGACTCAGCCTTCGACTTCGTCGCAAGTGACATCAGACACCTCCAGCCAAGAGTCGATGGGTTCCTCTGACACGACGCTTAGTTGGCATGGCCCAGGAGCAGGCCCTGTGCCCACAACTGTCTTCAACCTGCCTCTGTCATTTTCTGTTCCCTTAGCGAGAAGTATTATAAGCTGTTGTGAAATTTGATTAGGATGTGCTTTTTATATGTCATGTATTGTCATTATGGCTCTCAGTGTGTAAACCATTGGAGTGGATATCTTACTGTGGATGTAGAGAACAATCAGCTGGCAGGCGCAGAGGTCTCCGCTGGCAAACAGTCTATGTGCTATGCACTGGGCTACAGGCCGGGGAGACTGATGCGCTGTAGAGCAGTGTTTTCTTGGGAAATGTATGTCGCCAGCTAGGGCCCTCGCCCAAAGAGCGGATTTATTGGCTTGGCATGGATGCATTTATTAAAAGAACAATATACAAAAAGGAATATGCGTTTGTTGTTCCCAGTGTGCCTGATCAGGAGATAATGGCGCAGATAATGGCGCAATTCCTGTACATAAGCACACATGAGAATCCTAGTGAACTAAGGTTCACTCCAGTGGTAATTGGAGACATGGGGTGGTTACTTCCTGTGTGTCATCACTTCCTGTATGATTGTACTGTACATGAAGGAATTGGTCAGGTGTTGGGCCTGCCCCTTCCTATTGTAACCTCTTACTGTCTATTTAAATAAAGAAAAGGGTCTGGGCGGAGACAGTGCGCACCAGATCTCTAAGCATGGAACATCTTGTCTAACTCTGGAGGAGTGTGGCCTTTCCTTACACAAAAGAGCTTGATACACGTGCTTTTAAGCACAGAAGAAAGTCTTTGTGGCTGGCGTACTTTGGTGCACTTTTAGCAAAGCTTGGATATGTGCGTTGGACACAAGGAAATTTCTACATCAATGCTATAGGCTCAGCTACACTTTTCAGCAAGGACAAGCTACTAGATGACGGTCAACAGTTGCTGCCCAGCCAAGATCCAGAGGAGACGTCTGCCACTTCCTCTAGTAGGCGAGCAAGTAGTGATGATGAGAGTCGTGTGGGAGCAAGTGTTGCGAGCGGTCAGACTCCTGGTCCTAAGACCATTGAAGGGGACATCAGTGACATGCAGACAGTAGCGGATGATGATGTAGCCAATCGCACTTAGGATCAGGGTGACGAAGTGGCTTCATCATCATCAGGAGAAGACGGTGGCAGCTTGCGCATGAGTCAGCGGCTGAGCCAGCAAGGTGGTAGCATGGCCGTAAGTCAGCAGGGTGGCAGCAGTGGGAGGTCAGGAGCCAAACGTGCCCAGGGTAGACTACCTGCCTGGAAAGTAGGAGTGTAGGGGTTCACAGAGGCAGAGGTATCAGGTAGTCAGCGTGGAGTGTTGGAGGGAAAATGCCATACTCGGCGGTGTGGAAATTTTTGTTAAGCAGCCAGAGGAGGTGAACATGGCCATTTGCCGAATTTGTGGGCAGAAGGTGAAGTGTGGCCAGGGTGCCAATGTTGGCACCATGGCCCTGCATCAACACATGGAGCGTCACGATAAAGTGGCCTTTGAGAACCGTGGCTCTGATATGGGGGTTTCGCAGCAACCGCTGCGTCCCCCAGTGACGCACACCCAATTTTATGCAGTCAAAGCTCCACCACCTCAGCCGAATGGAGCTGTGTTTCCATCCCACCTTCTGCTGGTCCTGATGCTCCTGCTCCTCATCCTCCTACTCCTCATCAGACATTCGGTCAGCAATCGATCACCGAGCGATTGCCAAGAGACAACAGTATGCGTGCACATTACAGAAGCTGAACGTGCTCCTGGCCGAGTTGCTGATGCTGCAGTTCCTCCTTTTCCAAGTGGTGGACTCTGCACCTCTCAGAGATCTGATGGCATGTGCCGAGCCGAGGTGGAGAGTCCCAAGCCATCATTTCTTTGCCAAAAGGCAGTATCGGCCCTGCACATATATGCAGAACAGAAGGTGGGCCAGTCCTTGAGCCTGTCAGTGTCTGCCAAAGTACACGGCAGTGCTGATGTGTGGAGATGTAACTACAGTCAAGGGCAATATATGTCCTTTACGGCCCACTGGGTAAATGTGGTTCCTGCCCAGCCACACCAGTAACTTAGTAAGGTGACGCCACTTTCGCCTCAACGTTCTCACACTGTTGGTCCTGCGACAACGTCCGCCTCTGCCTCCTCATCCTCCACAGTGTCCTCAGCCTCCACTGCAGGGACATGTGCAGGGCACGGCGGTCTCACGCTGTTCTGGACCTAGTTCTCCTGGGCAAACAGAGTCACACAGGGGAGTAACTGCTCTGCGCCCTTCATCTAAAAATCGAATCCTGGCTTTTTTCTTGACAACTCAAAATCGAAACCATAGTGACCAACAATGGGAAAAACATGATGTGGGCACTGCATCAAGGAGGTCTGAACCATGAGCCCTGCATGCTGCACGTGTGTAATCTGGTTGTCAAGCGGTTCCTGAAGTCTTTACCCCATCTGCAAGACATCCTGAAAATGGCCAGGAAACTTTGAATGCACTTCAGCCACTCGTACACTGCAAAGCACACCCTCCTTGAGCTGCAGCGGCAGAATGGAGTCCCCCAACATAGGCTGATATGCGACGTTTCCACCCGTTGGAATTCCACCCTCCTTTTGTTGGACCGATTATATGAACAGAGAAAGGCCATAAACGATTTCTTGATGATATAGGCGGACATAGGTACTCCAATGTTACTCAGGAGCAGTACCATCTCCATCAGCAGCAACTTAATTCGCTGATGAGCAGCTTTCTTTACCCTCCTAGTGAAGAAAATACTCACCAGGAGCAGCAGCAGGTAGACATAGAGTTCAACCTGAACCAGCAGGTTGCGGCATACTTGGACTGCACCCTGCCACCTCACATCAAAGATCCCCTAGACTAATGAACAGCCAAACTTGATTTGTGGCCGCAACTGGCCGAGTTTGCCCTGGACAAGCTTTCCTGCCCTGCCAGCAGTGTGGCATCAGAGCGGGTGTTTATTTCAGTAGGGGCCATAGTTACCCTAAGGAGAACTTGTCTGTCCATCCAAAATGTGGAGAGACTGACCTTTGTAAAGATGAATTAGGCATGAATCAGCCAGGATTTCCACACACCAGTGCCTGATTCACCAGACTAGATCATCTGTGGTGCCACACCTAAACTTTGTCAAAGAGACCTGTTTATTCTGGCTACCTGCTTCAGCTACTATTCTGATGCTTCCGTATGCCTGATGCCACACACCTTCTGCCATGTGCTCCTACTGCCACCCACCATCTTCAGCTGGTACTGGTATTGCCCCAGCTCACCAATATGAAACTGGGCCACTCTATGGTCTCCTCATGCTGCTGCTACCTCACCACTCTGTGGTCTCCTCATGCTGCAGCCACCTCAACACTCTGTGGTGTCCTCATGCTGCTGTGACCTTAACACTCTGTGGTCTCCTCATGCTGCTGCCAACCCAACACTCTGTCACTGGGCCACTCTGTGGTCTCCTCAGGCTGCTGCTACCTCACCACTCTGTGGTCTCCTCATGCAGCTGCCACCTCACCATTCCGTAGTCTCCTCATGCTGCTGTCACCTCACCACTCTATGGTCTCCTCATGCTGCTGCTACCTCACCACTTTGTCATTGGGCCACTCTGTGGACTTCTCATGATGTTCCCACCCTCCCACTCCATGACTGGACCACTATTTTGCCTTTTTGGCCTGGATTATATCACCATTTATTTGACCCTTCTTCTGATATGTCAGAAGAAAGGCAAAATGAGACACACAACGGATCCTGTCTATGTAGCAGCTGTAAGGCCTGTATGTGTATGACATGGTCCCTATTTTGCCTCAAAATTGGCTTATGATTTGGTAGCCAAAAGCAGGAGTGGGTACAAAACACAGAAGACACGCAAATATTCCATTCACATGTCACCTCTGTTTTGGATCCACTCCTGTTTTTCCTTTGGCCTTACTGATGGATTGCTGATCATGTGAAGGCGGAAGCTCAACAGACAGGATCCGTTTTTTGGGGTTATTGTTCTGACAGATCAGAGGAGGGACAACATAATCTGTGATGTCGACACAAACTTACTGCTGACACCCTCTCCCACTCTGTCAGGGGGCTCTACTTGTATCAGCGTTTAATAGAACAGATTCTGTAGAAATCTATGCGAGATCAGTGTATTGTTGTAAAAGAAGTGGGCTCTTTGGGCCTCTGCACGGTTCTTTATATCTGGCGCTAACATTGACCTGTAAGGCCGAGTTAACACTTGAGTTATTTGGTCAGTTTTGGCCCCATAACTGCCCAAATAAGTGAAGTGTGCAGTGATTCTAAGAGTGCCCCCTGTCATCTGCGTGTCATACTGACTCACAGTGTTGTTTCACTACCACAGCAGACTTCCTATGCGTGTTTCTGCAAGGCACAGTGTTCTACATTCTACAAGCTCTCTGCAGCCAGTAAATAGCTGTTTCAAGATTCGCCACAAATAAATTCAGATTGAATTAAAACTTTTTGGTAAATTCAGCAAATCGACCAAATCGATTTTTTTAGAAATTCGCTCATCTCTAATTATTACCAAGAAAAATGTGTACGCAGCGAGCCATAGTTTTCGACGAGCAGACGACTGCTGCCCTTGTGTCTTTAAGGGATGACTTTCTCTGCTTGCCGCAGAGTCACCCGCCTTCTGCCATCTTTGCTGTCACAAACAGCCGAAGCTGTAGCAACAGCTAGTGTAGTCTCCTTAACATGACCGGACTATTTTTTCATGTGCCACTCAAGACTTGGGCAAATCTGCAATTGAAAACTTACCCCCTCAATGCCCAGATCCAGTCCCACTGTACCTGGACTCGGGCCTTTCTCCCGCACATAACATGTCCCCTGACCACACGGACTTCTGGGCAGGCAGACTAAAACAATGGCCCGAACTGGCCCTGTATGCTCTCTCTGTTCTTTCTTGCCAATCCTCCGGTGTGATCTCAGGGAGTTTTTTTTTCAGCGGGGCAGGGGGCGTGGTGACACCAAAATGGATCAAGTTGTCCTCCACCAGTGTCCAAAACATCACTTTTGTCAAAATGAATCAGGCATGGATCTAGGAGGATTTTTATATGGCCTTGATGACGGTGTCACATCTGCCTACTTACTACCATGTTGCCTGCCTCCCATCATGTTCTTTATGGCTGCTGCTGTACTATCCCAGACCTCGGGCTACAAATTGTATTTTGTTATGTATGATAGGTTTTACTGTCTGTAACTATCACAAGGAATGGATTGAAAAGGTTGGAAGGAACAGGAATAACCACCCTGTTCCACCCCTCTTGGTTGAAGTGGGCTGGTCTTGCTCCCATCCAAAGAGAGTTCCTGTCCAGAGATAGAGAATAGGAAGCATTTTGCTGAGCTCTGTCTCCTATTACCGAATTCTCAAGAGAGAAGTACTCCAAGTGTCCAGCAGCGTGAACTGTTACATCAGCATCTACAGACACTGCTATAGGGGACTCCAACCAATGGCGGAACTAGACTGTTATTGGCCCCAGTACTAAGCTCAATGCAAGGCTACGCTCACCCAGTCCTAATAAAATCTGATGTCCACTGGATTAAAGACAAGGTCCCTGTGGTGATAGAGAAAAAGAATAATCACAAAAGGAAGGGATTGTGACTGCCCCTGTTAAATCACCAGTAGGGAGCGCTGTGCTGGCCTGTAAGACTGAGCCATGCCAATGTATAGCAGGGTAATCTAGGAAATTTCCCTAAGTGCTACCACACAGTACTAATGCCCACCTTGTGGCCCCTTCACAAAGTTATGTCCTTCTTGTGGCCCCTCACAGCAGTTATGCCCACCTTTGTTCCTTTCATGTTAGTTATGTCCACTTTTGTGTCCCCTCACAGTAGGTATGCCCAGATATGTGCCCCCTCACAGTAGGTGTGGCCAGATATGTGCCCCCTCACTGAAGATATTCCCAGATATGTGCCCCTTCACAGTAGTTATGCCCGATATGTGCCCCTCAGAGTAGTTATATCAAGATATGTGCCCCCTCACATTAGTTATAGCCAGATATGTGCCCCTCACAGTAGTTATAACCAGATATGTGCCCCTTTACTGAAGATTTTCACAGATATGTGCCCCCTCACAGTAGTTATGCCCGATATGTGCCCCCTCACAGTAGTTATACCCAGATATGTGCCCCCTTACAGTAGGTATACCAGATATGTGCCCCTCTCGCAGTAGTTATACCAGATACTGTATGTGCCCCTTACAGTAGTTATAGCCAGATATGTTCCCCTTCACAGTAGTTATGCCAGATTATGTGCCCCCTCACAGTAGTAATGCCCAGATATGTGCCCCTCACAGTGGTTACAGCCAGATATGAGCCACCTCACAGTAGTTATGCCAGATGTGTGCCACTCACAGTGGTTATAGCCAGATATGTGCCCCCTCACAGTAGTTAAAGCCAGATATGTGCCTCCTCACAGTAGTTATGCCAGATATGTTCCCCCTCACAGTGGTTTTGCCCAGATATGTTCCCCCTTACAGTAGTTGTAGCCAGATATGTGCCTCTCACATTAGTCATGCCAGATTATGTGCCCCCTCACAGTAGTTATGCCAGATTAGGTGCCCCCTCAAAGTAGTTATGGCAGATTAGGTGCCCTCTCTGTAGAGATGCCCACCATCATCAGTGCCAGGAAGGGAACCGCACACTGCACAGGGGCACCGTCATCATCATCAGTGCCAGGGACGAGCCACACACTGCAAGGGGCATCATCATCATCCGTGCCCCCCTCCCCTCTGCAGCTGATGACGTGCTCCCACACTCATATTCCCGATCTTTCAGCACTCCTCCCACAGCCAGCAGCGGCTGTGGGGCCAGCAGTGGGAGCTCTGGAGCTCCTGCTTAACTCTGAAGGTAGCCCGGCAGTGACACGAACTGCCGGGTGTGTGAGTGCGCACGCCTTCCATGCCTCTGCACCAACCCACCCCACCCCCTTGCCTAATATTATACACTACATGTTTGAAGAGCGCTCTGATGGTGCCCGGCATTGTCACTGTACTTCATGCCGGGCCCCGTCAGAGCCCTCTATGAGTCAGGGCTTTACTCCGTCTCTCCTGGGGGCCCAGTCGCAATTGCCACCGCTGCAACCCCTATAGCTACGCCACTGACAACAACCAAGCCATGCATCACCTAACAGCTAATAGGCCAATCAAACTTAAGTCCAAAATTGTAGACATCCAACGTACCTCCAGATTCCTTGCTGGTGCCAGAGAAGCACTGCACTTAAAGCCTGCTGCTACTGTATGTATTTCAAGTTCTATGTTGCACTTAGTAAAAAGACTTTGTTATTAGTGTTGAGCGAACCAGAACTGCAAACTTTGCCTCAAAAGTTTGGTGTTCGGGCATTTAATAAAGCTTGTTTAAAGGCAGAGCAGCCAATCAACAAGTTGTTAAGCTGTGGGCATTTGTAAGTCATCAAACTCATGCATAGTAATGGCATGGTTTGATTGGCAGGTGCATCATGTGACCAAGTCTGTATACAAGCTGGGTCACGTGTAGCACCGCCCATCAGCTCTGAGTAGTGCAGGGACACAGAGGCAGACAGCTGAACTGAGGGAGAGTGTTAGGAATTTAATCTGGCTATTAATTCTGTGGGTGACTAATAGTGATTTTTGTGGGTGCAATACACCAGCTGTTAATTCTGTGGGTGACATAAACCAAAATTTGGCATCAGATACACCTGCATTGTATCTGTAACAGGGAAATACAATAGTTAATCTGTCTGTTAATTCTGTGGGCTACATAAACCCAAATATGGCGTCAGATACACCTGCATTACATCAGTGACAGGGAAATACAATAGTTAATCTGTCTGTTAATTCTGTGGGTGACAGAAACCCATATTTTGTGTCAGATACACCTGCAATGCATCCGTGACAGGAAATTCAATAGTTAATCTGTCTGTTAATTCTGTTGGTGACAGAGACCCAATTTTGGTGTTAGATACACCTCATTTGCACCCATGACAGCTAAATACAAAAGTTCATCTGTCTGTTAATTCTGTGGGTGACAAAAACCTTTTTGGAGTGAGGTACATCTGCATTGCATCCGTGAAAAGAAAATACCGTCCTTACTTCAGTCACCGGAGAGTGATTGGAAGATGCGCAAGGTTTCCACCTGACAGCAGGGGCTCAGTGGAAGCACCGGGTAAAGACAGAGGAGGAAGAAGTTGCCAACGCAGCTTGGACACTACTACCACCTCAGAAGGGAGGATTAATATGGCTGAAATGTGGAAAAGCTTTGTCAGCATGCCACAACATCCAGCACCACAGGCTGATACGGAATGTCTAGCAGGAGGCAATGTTTTAGCAACATGGTGGAACAGTATGTGTGCACATGCTGGCACATACTAATTGATGGGTCTGCCCCATTTAACTTTGGCTCTTCATATTGGGCACATGTTCTGAGCTTGCCCTTTATGCCTTGGAGGTGCTGGCCTTCCCTGCGGCCGGTGTATTGTTCAAACCTGTTTTTAGCACGGCAGGGGGTGATCTGAGACAAGAGCATCCGCCTGTTCACAGCCAAAGTGGAAAAGCTCACGTTCATTAAAATGAACCAGGCACGGATTCCACATGACTTGTCCGTACCTTGTGCTGAGTAGACAAGTATACCAGCCGCACTCAGCTATTGTTATACAGTCATTTCCCAATGTTTTGGGGCCTTCCCAAATTTCTAAAAAATTAAATAAAATTACAAAAACAAAAGTGTTGGCTACCTCCTCCACCACCGCCGCTTTCACCTACACTGCCCATCCACTGCCTCCTCAACCTTCTACTCCACTTTGACCTCCGCCTCCTAGTTTTGTATTTCTTTGTATTTTACGTTATTTTAAGTGATTTCACTATTGATATTTGTTTGCAGGGCAATTGTCATGCTCTTACCTATGTTTTGCTTTCTTTTGCAGCCCTCTAGACCTTACTACGACTATTTTACAGCTATTTTAGTGCACTGAAGTTCGGGTCCCCATTGCCTTCTTTTTTTTTTTTTTCCCAACATTTTTATTTTTCAATAAGAGATACAAAAAACATACATATATTCAACACTGTACATTTCGGGGTTCACATCGGCTTCATCCGCAATAAAATAAATACATATTGCGTCTACAATACCATCATACCAATTAAATCAGAAAAAACCTTTCCAATATAAAGAGACTCCCCAAGCCCATCAACCACCGACATTGCACTGTTACAATCTACAACCTCCCATTTATTTTTTTTGCCTTTTATTTCCAATAATGCCATATGCTGCCCCACCTCCTTTTTTGTTTCTCACTATTAGCTGCCATTTTTTTTATATTCTTTAACTTTCTCAACAAGAGTAGACCATTCACTTACATTAGGAATTGTCTGTGTTCCCCGTGCCCGTACAACTCTCACCTTTGCCAGTAATAATAGTTTTAAACAGAACTGTTTTAAATACGTATGCAATTTTAATTCTATAGGATTCTATAGTATTCCCCAGGATAATAAAGGCAGGATCCCAGTCTAATTCTATTGGAGACTTACAAATTGATACATCCTTAATCTGAGACCAAAAATTTTTTTATGTAAGGGCAATCCCAGAACATGTGGATAAAATCAGCTTCCCTTACGTCCTACCAGCAGCACAGATGGGGTTAACTGCCCCCCGTGGACTGGTAGGACCGGCAGAATTTTAATGAGCCCAAAAGAAACCAATAAATAAACTCCACCTCCAATAAAGGGAGGATCACCCCAGCCCACCGTGTTTTTCTGTCTGGACTGGCGAGGTGCTCTTTGGGAGAGCAGGAGGCTGTATTTTTTACTTTTTTGTCTCCTTTTTGCTGCGCTTATTTTTGCGCTCTCTTTCTTTCCCCCTCATCGGACCTACCTGGTCATGCGTGTCGGGGGGTTCTGGTGCCATTTTTTCTTATGGCGCTATGGCGCTCTCCTGCTGGCCCTCTGATGCTGGCGGGGATGGGCGCCGCCATGTCCGGAAGTGACGCGCTTCCTGCGGCTACGTCACTTCCGGTTTCTCCATTCAGAGTTTTTTCTCATGTGGGGGCACTATATTTCTTATTTAAGAGATATATTAGTGAGGTATAAACCTAAAAACATGCTTCAGGGGGATGGTTTTCAACCCCTGGGTTGAGCTTTTTCCTTTTAAGCTCCCTGATCCCATCATTCTGTCTCTGGTTGCACTGCTTTAACAAGCTAGCTCCAGAATTCCCTTGTGTTCCTTTGACTGAGAGTTTCTCTGTCTTTTGACTGATTTCTTCAGCCCCTTTTTTTATCCAGTGTTGGTGGGCATACCGTTATTGTATTAACTTCCATGTTGTTGGGCTTTACGGATGTTTTAATCTATCCTTTCATTACAGTGATGGCTTCCCTTAGAGAGTCAGATCAACAACGGAAGTCGTCGGCCAAGAGGAAACACCTGGCCTGTTATGACTGCAACACGCCCTTGGACGACAGTTGCCCCTACTCCAGGTGTGACAGCTGTCGTTCCCACACCAACACTGAAGCTACTATGAAGGATATGTACCAGTGGGCGAAGACGTATGTGGACGACTCCATGAAGGGGGTAATGCGTTTATTGAACGAGAGGTTACCGGGTCCCCCCAGACTCCGATGAAATTTGCCGCCCCTGCTGACAGACCCACCCCCTTCTCAGTGGGGTCATCTTCTTCAGAGGATGAAGAATCAACTTTGTGCTTTTTCCCACTCGAAAAAACGCAGAAGTTATTGAAGTCCATCAGGTCGGGGGACCATGATGTTGACACAGGGGAGTCCTCCGATCCCGCCGGTCGGGCACATCATGTCTTTAAGGCGGATGAGACCCTTCTCTCTGTGATGCGCACAGAATGGAGGAAACCGTAAAAAGCTCCAGTCCTCACCAGAAAATTTAAATTGATGTTTCCGATGGCCAAACCCTTGGTGGAATCATGGGGTTCCATTCTCAAGGTGGACATGGCTATAGCCAAATTGTCCAGGCGCACTCTGGTCCCTGCAGATGATGGGTTTAGTCTGCAGGACCCTCTTGATAGGAGGGCAGAGAACACTCTGAGAAGGAGCTACTCGGCGGCTGCAGCCTCGGCTTCAACATTCATTGCAGCCACAAAAATCACCTCCTTTTTGCGCTCCAAGTTGAATCAGATTCAAACGGATGTTGACCAGAGTGTCTCCCGGGACGATATCCTGGCCCCATTTAGGTCAGTTAATTTGGCCATGGACTTCTTATGTGACACGTCCCAGATACAACTAAAGTTGACCGCTTCTAAATACAATTTGTGTGGGCTCCCCTTCGAGCTGGACCGCCTGTTCGGTGCGGAGTTAGACAGGATTATGGAGGGACTCTTCCCTTTCTTATCGGAGAGTCCCTCCATAATCCTGTCTAACTCCGCACCGAACAGGCGGTCCAGCTCGAAGGGGAGCCCACACAAATTGTATTTAGAAGGGACTCTCCGATAAGAAAGGGAAGAGTCTCCCCCAACAGCCCTTTCGGGGTCGTAGCAGGCAAGATCGCGGAGGCAGGTCCGTACAGCAGGCTAGGGCACGCAGAGATTGGGGGGGCAGTCTCGAAGATCCTCGAGACGCTCTGGCAGACCCACCAGGGAGGCAAAACCCTCCTGACTCTGGGCCTCTCAGAGGCTCTCGGTTAAACCCTGCTGCCCCTGTTGCTACGCCTCTGGATTTTCCCACACCCCTCCCCCAGCTTCCCGTGGGGGGACGTCTCTCCCACTTCAAACATGTATGGGCCCAGGAAATTTCTCGCCTCTCTCCCCCCAGAAAGGTTCATCGCTACTCAAAGTATTCTGCCTGCCAGACAGAGGATCCTAGAGTCCTATATTCAGGACTACATTTCCAAGGGAGCCCTGGAGGAGGTACCGGCAGGGGAGAGCGGGTTAGGGATTTATTCTCCAGTATTCCTGGTGCCCAAGAAAACAGGAGATCTCAGGATGATCATAGATTTGAGAATTCTCAATCGATTTGTAAGGAGAACCAGGTTCCGGATGGAAACCATAAGGTCAGTCAGCGACGTCCTCAACCCTGGAGACGTAATGGCTACTCTGGACCTCAAGGATGCTTACCTCCACATCCTGATCCACCCTTCCTCTCAGAAACTCCTCAGGATCGCAGTCCAGATTTCAGGAGTGTGCAAGCATTTCCAGTTTGCCGCCCTCCCTTTTGGGATCTCATCTGCCCCTCTTATCTTCACCAAGGTGGTAGTGTCGGTGGTGGCAGCTCTGAGACTTCAGGGACTGACCATTGTTCCCTATTTGGACGATTGGCTTCTTTTAGCCTCTTCAGTTCCAATACTTACCCATCATCTTCATGTCGCAATTTCCTTTCTGCTCCGCCTAGGCTAGATCATCAACTGGCAGAAGTCGAATGTGAGCCCATCGTCTTCAATCCATTACTTAGGATTCGTGGTCAACTCCCTGGAGATGTCCCTCCAGTTGATCGCAGAAAGAAGAGCACGGATTCAGGACCTGGCAAGGTTCCTTTCTATCCCACGTCGAGTCTCCATCCGGACTCTCATGAAGATGCTGGGGCTCATGTCAGCGGCTGCGGATGCAGTCCCTTGGGCTTTATGGCACCTCCGTCCTCTCCAAGCGGAGGTTTTAGACAAATGGAACGGCAGCCCTGCGGGGCTAGATTCCCTGTGCTCCCTATGCAACCAAACCCGGAATTCCCTCAGATGGTGGTTCCATCTGCCGGCGGGAAAGTCTATGACCCAACCATTTTGGCTCATGTTGACAACAGACGCGTCCCTTGTAGGCTGGGGCGCCCATCTAGACGGATCCCTAGTCCAGGGATCTTGGTCTCCTCAAGAGCGGCACCTTTCTTCGAATCTCCGCGAGATGCGGGCTATCCGGCTAGCCCTCCTTCACTTCGCCCCTCAGATCCGGGGCAAGGCAGTAAAAGTCCAGTCAGACAACATGACTGCGGGGCTTTACATAAACAAGCAGGGAGGCACAAGATCCTTACCCCTTCTGTCAGAGATCGGGTAATTCTGCGGTGGGATAGAGCTGAACCTATCCCATCTATCTGCCACTCACATTCGAGGCTCCCTCAACATCATTGCGGATCACCTAAGTCGAGGCTTACCGACCATGGAGTGGTCACTGCATCCGGAGATCTTCAGGCAGTTAGTCCACAGATGGGGCATGCCAGAGGTGGATCTCATGGCAACCAGGTTCAACGCCAAGGTGCAGAGGTTCTGCTCCCTTTACATGGAGGACAACCCCCTGGCAATAGATGCTCTGACGATATCGTGGAGGTTCAGGCTGGCTTACATCTTCCCTCCGTTTTCCATGATACCGAGGGTATTGACGAAAATCAGTCAGGATCAGGCCTCGGTAATAGCCATCCTACCGTTCTGGCCCAGAAGATCCTGGTTTACCCACCTCATTCAGATGAGTTGGGGACAATACTGGAGACTCCCCCCGGAGCAGACCCTGGTGTCGTGGGACACTCACCTCTGCCCAGATCTGCACAGATTTAACCTGACAGCCTGGAGGTTGATCAGTCCCTTCCCAGAGTGGGAGGGCTCTCTGAGTCGGTCCTAAGAACCCTGTCGCATTCCAGAGCAGAGTCTACGAAGAAGGTCTACTCCCGTATTTTGAGGATCTTCACATCATGGTGTAGCTCCCACCAGGTGGCGTCTGCAGATCCGCCCCTTCCTGCGATATTACAGTTCCTTCAGGATGGACTAGATAAAGGTCTCTCCCCATCTACCCTGAAGGTTCAAGTCTTTGCCATCTCGGCCTGTTTTAACAGACCTTACTCTCGGGACCCGCTCATCAAACGCTTCCTTAAGGGAGCTGAAAGATTGAAGCCTACAATACTGAAATCAGTAGTTCTCAAGGGGTTAGCATCTCCCCCCTTTGAACCTAACTCTTAAGGTGGTTTTTCTTCTGGCTATAACTTCAGCCAAGAGAATCTCTGAGCTGCAAGCTTTTTCTGCAATGCATCCATATATCATCTTTTTACAGGACAGAGTCCTTCTGAAATTTCTACCTTATTTTAGACCTAAGGTTCCAACCTTTCAAAATATTAACCAGGTAATCTCTCTACCTGTATTATTCTCCGCCTCCTCCTCTGATGCTCCAGTTAGACATCCACTGGACATTTCGAGATACCTCCAGGTCTATGTGGATAGATCTAGGGAGTTCAGGATAGATGAGAACCTCTTCATCCTGTTTGCCGGTAAGTCTAAAGGCCGTAAAGTGTCTAAAGCTACTATTAGTCGCTGGATCAGGGAAGCCGTCAAGGAGGCTTTTATGTCCCAGTCTTTAGATCCTCCGGAGTTTGTGAGGGCCCATTCTACCAAGGCCGTTGCAACCTCTGTTGCGGAGAGAAGCCTTCTCCACTTAGAGTTGATCTGTAAGGCAGCTTGCTGGAGCTCTGAATCAACCTTCATCTCTCATTATAGAATAGATACTAAGGTAGCAGAGTTTTCGGCCTTTGGGCAGACAGTTCCTACTTCTGCCAGGCATGAGGACCCTCCCTAGGGGATTCTTCTTGCTATCTCCTCATCTGTGCTGCTGGTAGGACGTAAGGGAATCGTTAATTTCTAACGATAATTTGTTTTCCCTTAGTCCTAACAGCAGCACACAAATTTTTCCCACCCGAAGTACATTCTTGTTACAGACACGGTGGGCTGGGGGGTGATCCCCTCCCTTTATGGGAGGTGGAGTTTATTCATTGGTTTCTTTTGGGCTCATTAAAATTCCGCCGGTCCTACCAGTCCACGGGGGGCAGTTAACCCCATCTGTGCTGCTGTTAGGACTAAGGGAAAACAAATTATCGTTAGAAATTAACGATTTCTTCTCCCCACACTTCCAACATCCAGTAGCACGGTCTTTATAATACTTAGACAGGACCATTGGGGTGTAATAAATTCGGTGGAGGATCTTAAATTGTACAAGCCTGTGGCCGCTAGAAATAGAGGCCTCTTTTATGTTTCCATATATTTCCTGCCATTCAAGGGTTTTCCCGCATCCTATATCCCTTTCACATTTTATCTCCCAAGTGCGTTCTGTATCTTTTAATATATTTTCTATAATTTTCTTATACATCTGTGAGACCGTAGTCTTGCATATCGTACGCGTTAAACAAAAATCTATAAAACAATGTGAGATGACCCGTAATTGAGTCTTATCCTCTGTGTGAGAAAAAGCATGCCTTAATTGTGCATATCTATATTTTTCCATATACCCACTTTTATTTCCCACCAATTCTTCTAAAGTCCTTAATTCACCCATATATGTGATTTGTGATAGCCTATTTATTCCTCTTTTTTTCCCAGTATCCTGGATCATCTAATTTATCCAGTGAGATTTATATTACACCATAATGGCGTACAAGTCAGAGGACGTGTTATACCCATAAGTGATTTCAGTTTATCCCACAGTTTATCCCACGTTTTATTTATTCCATTTCTAAGTGCGCATTTATTTCCCAATGTAGAGAAAAAAACAGACTCCAATACCCTGAAGATGTCTTTTTTTTTCCCTTGAAGCCACCAGTATTTAAATTTACTTCAGTTTCCCCCATCTCCATCCACCATTTTAATTGAGAGGCCAAGTAATAACCCTGAATGAATGGGAATGACAAGCCTCCGTCTTCACTCGACAACCACAGCCATTTTTGTTTTAATCTAACTCATATTAAATCATTTAAAATGCGTTCTATTAACCTAACTCATCACCTATCCATATGGGGCAGGCTGTGATCTTATAAAGAATTTTAGGTAGCAGCACCATTTTTAAAATTGGCATTCTATCTGTCTGCAACCTCAGCACCTTTTGCCATATTTGAGTTTTCTCCTTAATTGTTTTTATAAGTGGAACTATATTTACTACAAAGAAAAAAGGTGGGGGTTCAGTCAGCACAACCCTATATGCAGGTGTACATTGCTATGGCGAAATACACATACATACGAAAAAAAACAAAAAACCAATTGCACTCTGCAACCAACACTCTGCCCTGCCTCCATACTGAATGTTGACTGAGGCATTAGTGTACATTTTGGCCAAAGCGTAATAAGCCACTCACCACATCAAGGTTGCCTCCATGATATAGTGGGCTCAGCATGCATGTTGGTACTTGCATCGCTGGATCTGATTGAAGCTGTTATGGCACCAGACGGGGTTACAAGCAGAGTGTACCTGGCATGCATGCTGCACCTGCGCTCCCTGGATTTTATGTGGCTGTCATAGCCCATAAGGTAGGAACTAGTGTTAGGGACTAGAGTTGAGCGAACTCCTGGAAGTTCGGGTTCGGCGAGTTCGGCCGAACTTCCAGGAAAAGTTCGGGTTCGGGATCCGAACTCGACCCGAAATTCATCCGAACCCGAACCCATAGAAGTCAATGGTGACCCGAACTTTTGGGCACTAAAAGGCTGTAAAAGACACCCAGAGGGATAATATACCGCAATAAACGCATTGCGATTACAACTTTGAGCTAACGATCACCATGGAACGCCTCTCCAGTAGAATGTACTGTCGGATCTGAGAATTAAGTTGAAATCACAATGCGATTCTTATATATTTGCTTAATCGCATTGCGATTTCAACTTAGCATTGCTAAATAATTCCATCCATATCGTTAACTTACTGAGTCAGTAAGTTAACGAATATGGATGGAATTATTTAGCAATGCTAAGTTGAAACGGCAATGCGATTAAGCAGATATATAAGAATCACATTGCGATTTCAACTTAATTCTCACATCCGACAGTACATTCTACTGGAGGAGGCGTTCCATGGTGATCGGTAGCTCAAAGTTGTAATCGCAATGCGATTAAGCAAATACATAAGAATCGCATTGCGATTTCAACTTTTAGTACTCAACTTTTAAAATCGTACACCACTTTAAGTTCCAAAGTTGCAATCGCGTTCGAATAGAACTTAAAGCTGTCTCTTAGTCAGTTTTAGTATTGGTGTGCTGTAATAGAAGTTACATTCGTACGAGAATATAACTTAGAGCAATACAGTCAACTTTACACTGTTAGTTTTATTATCGCGATAATACAACTATTCAAGAATCGTGTACGTGCGTCTGTACGTGTGTGCGTTACCTCGGATCGGATCGAGAGAGACGAGAGTGGAGATTGGTGACTGTCCCAGCGATTATGGCGAAAAGTAATTTCTCTAAAGAAGAGCTGGATTTCTTAATAACTGTAAGTAATTGAACTTAGTTAGTGTGTAATGCAGTAATGTGATTTAAACTTATTAATGATTTTTATTAGCCAAGAAGCCTGCAGGCCTTCACTGATCTCATAACTGCCTTACACTGTCACATGTCCTACTGCTTGGTGACATAAACTCATCACAGGCTTTAGCAGACTGCACAACTACATGAGTGATTAGTGAAAGACACTGTTAAAGGGGTGGCAATGTTCAAGTCACTTTTAAAGGGATGACGATGTTCAAGTCACTTTTAAAGGGATGGCGATGTTCAAGTCACTTTTAAAAGGGCGGCAATATTCAAGTCACTTTTAAAGGGATCGCAATGTTCAAGTCACTTTTAAAGGGATGGCGATGTTCAAGTCACTTTTAAAGGGCGGCAATGTTCAAGTCACTTTTAAACGGATGGCAATGTTCAAGTCACTTTTAAAGGGGCTGCAGTGTTCAAGTCACTTTTAAAGGGCGGCAATGTTCAAGTCACTTTTAAAGGGATGGCGATGTTCAAGTCAGTTTTAAAGGGATGGCGATGTTCAAGTCACTTTTAAAGGGGCTGCAGTGTTCAAGTCACTTTTAAAGGGGCGGCAATGTTCAAGTCACTTTTAAAGGGATGGCGATGTTCTACTCTTTGACTGTTTTGATATTAAATGTTATTTTTGATGGTTCTTATGACTATGATAACTAATAATTGTATTTTAGAACTGTGGGATTACATGATTTAATTGTTATCTTGCAGGAAATGTTGGAGAAGGGGTACGACCGCAGAAGGTCAAGGGGCGAAAAGCAGGCCATAGTGCGGAGAATTGCTTTCCAGCTGTGGCAGAAGCATGGGTGCACTCATCGGAAGGATGCGATTCTAAAAAGTGGTCAGATCTGAAGCGCCACAGGATGGATCTGATCACTAAGATCAGAGATAAATCTTTTCCAGGTACAATACTTATTTGCATAACTGAGCAGATAGATAACAATATGTTGGTGAGAGAAATAAGTATTTTAACCCTTTACAATAAATCACTTAGTACAGTGGTGTTGAACTGATGGGAAAGGGTGCTAAAGGTGGCAATATGAGACCTCTTTCTGGGCCACATATGTTTTTTGACTTTACACTGTTGACTTTGGCCCCTGAAGCTTGTCCAAACTCCTCGCACGTCTGGACGAGTGTAGACAACAAGCATCGATCAGGACAATTAGGCCACATGTCCAAATGAAGTCATAGACTCGAATCACTCTTGTTCCCTGGGGAGTGGCCCAACACCCAATAGCAGCAGTGAGTTGAAGCTGAACTTAATCAACGATGCTCAAAGGCAGAGTGCAGGGGTACCCACAGGTTCCTGGGCCGGCAGGTCAAGGCAGACACTGATGATACTACACTTGATCTAAGCCAAAAGGAGAAGAAAGATAGGTGTAGTTAATTATTATGCCATCCAGACACTACCATAGATTAATTTGTGTACCTTTAACTGTAATTTGGCGTTACTTGTTTATCTTGGCATTTTTAAAAATTTGGTCATCATCATTACAGATGCTCCGCTTCCCAAAGTGAGAGCCAAGCTCTCTAAAAAGAAGAAGGCGGTGGAGGTGGAGGAGGAGACAGACCACTCGGACGAGGAGGAGCAGGAAGAGGCAGGGCCATCAGGCTATCGGGCCCATAGCCCACCTGCTGCAGTGGAGGAGGGTGATGACTCTGAGGAGGCAGAAGAGGAGATGGTCACTACCCCCGACAAGAAGGTAAATGGATGATGTGGATATTTTTATTTATTCAGTGTCCCAGAAAGCTAATGTTACGGGTGGGAGTACTGATTTCCATAACGTATCTAACTGACACATACATTTTTGGAAGTACGATATAACAAGCATGCAATATATAAATTTTTGTAAGAATATATTTTAACAAACTATATTATTTTTTTAAATGAAGAAAATATAATAAAACAGGCAACAAATAAAGTACAACACATAACAGTAATATAAAAATAAACACTAAAAAGTAATTGATCAACATCAAAACCATTAACGTAACTACTAAGTCAATAACCCAAAACTAAAAGGAACTATTATTAATCCTACCTAAACCAATATATAACAGATTTCAAGAAAAAATATCATCTGCTTTATATAACAATTAATGATTGTACTTTAATGTACATTTCCAAATTTTATTTCATTTATTTTACAGCTGACAACATCATGTTAAAAAAATAAAAACAATGCGAAGGAAGCACCAGCTGCGAATGCAGCAGTTCAGGGAGCAGCAAACCAGGAAGATGAGGCAGCTCAAGATGCAGTTCTCCCACCAAATGCGAGCCATGGAGGAGGCTCATCTTAAGGACATCGATGATCTGCTGGAGGAGCAGAGAAAAATTAAAAATTACCTTAATTTTTTTGGTTATTTATATATTTATGTTAAAAATAATTCTATTTTGTTAAAGATTATTTTATAAAACTATAATGTTAAATCAAATTTATTGCGTTTTGTTTGATTGGAAACAAAGGGTACAGATAGTGTTGCCCATATTAATAATTATTTTTCATTACTGTAATCTTTCAAGGGTTTCAAGTTCAACTGGTTTATGTGCTAGATCTGGTAAGGTTTCTGGTAAGGCTGTAAAACACACCCGGAAAGGGCTAGAGGGCTGCAAAAGGCAGCAAAATGTAGGTAAATCCCCTGCAAACAAATGTAGATAGGGAAATGATGAGTTAACATAAAATAAATAAAAATTAAACAATATTAATTGGAGTGAGGTCCCATAGCACAGAATCAGGCTTCAAGTCACCCACCAATGGAGAAGGTCACTTACTATTATTTCGACCCCAGCACCCAGACAAAGGAGAGAGGTCCCACAGCAGAGAATCTGGCATCATATCAACCACCACAGGAGTAGGCCACCATTTAGTTACTTTGACCCCTTCACCCAGACAGAGGAGAGAGGCCACACAGCACATATTCAGGCATCATATCAATAACCACACGACTAGGCCACCATTTAGTTACTTTGACCCCTGCACCCAGGAAGAGGAGAGAGGTTCCACAGCAGAGAATCAGGCATAATATCAACCACCACAGGAGAAGCCACCATAAAGTTACTTTGACCCCTTCACCCAAACAGAGGAGAGAGGCCCCACAGCACATATTCAGGCATCATATCAACCACCGCAAGAGAAGGACACTTTTAGATACTTTGACCCCTGCACCCAGGAAGAGGAGAGAGGTCCCACAGCAGAGAATCAGGCATAATATCAACCACCACAGGAGAAGCCACCATAAAGTTACTTTGACCCCTTCACCCAGACAGAGGAGAGAGGCCCCACAGCACATATTCAGGCATCATATCAACCACCGCAAGAGAAGGACACTTTTAGATACTTTGACCCCTGCACCCAGGAAGAGGAGAGAGGTCCCACAGCACAAATTCAGGCATCATATCACACACCACAGGAGAAGGCCTCTTTCAGTGACTTAGGCCTTTGGACCCAGACAGAGGAGAGAGGTCAGAGATTAGCTTCATATCCCCCAGCACAGCAGAAGACCGCTTTATTTGACTTAGGCCTCAGCACCCAGACAGAGGACAGAGGTAGCATGGCAGAGGTTATGGCTTCATGTCACCCGATAGTTTAACAGGCCACTTTCATCTAGTTAGGCCCCGGCGCCCAGACAGAGGAGAGTTTCATTCAACTGTGGGTTACATAAAATTTGTATTAAATAAAGAAGTGGCCCAGTAGTACAACAAGACATGTTTTAGGCAGTTATTAAGGACTACTCTGCACAAGGGAGGGACAGGTCCTGTGGGATCCATGCCTGGTTCATCTTTATGAACGTCAGCTTGTCCACATTGGCTGTGGACAGGCGGCTGCGCTTGTCAGTAATGACGCCCCGCCGTGCTGAATACGCGTTCTGATAAAACGCTGGCCGCCGGGCAGGAAAGCACCTCCAAGGCATAACATGCTAACTCTGGCCACGTGGACAATTTTGAAACCCAGAAGTTGAATGGGGCCGAACCGTCCGTCAGTACGTGGAGGGGTGTGCATACATACTGTTCAACCATGTTAGTGAAATGCTGCCTCCTGCTAACACGTTCCGTATCAGGTGGTGGGGCAGTTAGCTGTGGCGTGGAGACAAAACTTGTCCACATTTCTGCCATGCTAACCCTGCCCTGAGAGGAGCTGGCCGTGACACTGCTGCGTGGGCAACCTCTAGCTCCTCCTCTGCCTTGGCCTTGGCCTTCCACCTGTTCCCCTGTGACAGTTGGGAATGCTCTCAGGAGCGCGTCTATAAGCGTGCGCTTGTACTCGCGCATCTTCCTATCACGCTCCAGTGCAGGAAGTAAAGTGGGCACATTGTCTTTGTACCGTGGATCCAGCAGGGTGGCCACCCAGTAGTCAACACACGTTAAAATGTGGGCAACTCTGCTGTCGTTGCGCAGGCACTGCAGCATGTAATCGCTCATGTGTGCCAGGCTCCCCAGAGGTAAGGACAAGCTGTCCTCTGTGGGAGGCGTATCGTCATCGTCCACCGTATCCCCCCAGCCACGCACTAGTGATGGGCCTGAGCTGTGTGGGCTGCCACCCTGCTGTGAACCTGCTTCATCCTCGTCCTCCTCCTCATCCTCCTCGTCCTCCATTAGAGTGCCTTGGCTGGCGACTTGTGAACCTGCCCTCTGCTGCTTCAAAAAACCTCCCTCTGAGCTACTTCTAACAGACTGGCCTGAAAGTCTTAGAAACGAGCCCTCCTCCTCCTCCACCTGGGCCACCTCCACCTGGGCCACCTCCTCTTCCATCATTGCCCTAAGCGTTTTCTCTAGGAGACATAGAATTGGCATTGTAACGCTGATAACAGTGTCATCGCCACTGGCCATGTTGGTGGAGTACTCAAAGCAGTGCAGCAGGGCACACAGGTCTCGCATGGAGGCCCAATCATTGGTGGTAAAGTGGTGCCGTTCCGCAGTACGACTTACGCGAGTGTGCTGCAGCTGAAACTCCACTATGGCCTGCTGCTGCTCGCACAGTCTCTCCAGCATGTGCAAGGTGGAGTTCCACCGGGTGGGCACGTCGCATATGAGGCGGTGAGCGGGAAGGCCGAAGTTCCGCTGTAGCGCAGACAGGCGAGCAGCGGCAGGATGTGAACACCGGAAGCGCGCACAGACGGCCCGCACTTTATGCAGCAGCTCTGACATGTTGGGGTAGTGGTGAATGAACCTCTGCACCACCAAATTCAGTACATGCGCCATGCAAGGGATGTGCGTCAAACCGGCTAGTCCCAGAGCTGCCACGAGATTTCGCCCATTATCGCATACCACCAGGCCTGGCTTGAGGCCCACCGGCAGCAACCACTCGTCCGTCTGTTGTTCAATACCCGGCCACAACTCCTGCGCGGTGTGGGGCCTGTCCTCCAAACATAAGAGTTTCAGAATGGCCTGCTGACGTTTACCCCGGGCTGTGCTGAAGTTGGTGGTGAAGGTGTGTGGCTGACAGGAGGAGCTGGTGGAAGCAGTGGAGGAGGAAGCCGAGTAGGAGGAGGAGGCTACAGGAGGCAGAGAATGATGTCCTGCGATCCTAGGTGGCGGAAGGACGTGCGCCAAGGAACTCTCCGCCTGGGGCCCAGCCGCCACTACATTCACCCAGTGTGCAGTTAGTGAGATATAGCGTCCTTGGCCGTGCTTACTGGTCCACGTATCTGTGGTTAGGTGGACCTCGGCACAAATGGCGTTGCGCAGTGCACACTTGATTTTATCAGACACTTGCATGTGCAGGGAAGACACGGCTGTCTTGGAGAAGTAGTGGCGGCTGGGAACCACATACTGGGGGACAGCCATGGCCATCAGCTGTTTGAAGCTGTCTGTGTCCACTAGCCGGAATGACAGCATTTCAAAGGCCAGTAGTTTAGAAATGCTGGCATTCAGGCCAAGGGCTCGAGGGTGACTAGGTGGGAATTTGCGCTTCCTCTCAAAGGTTTGAGAGATGGAGAGCTGAACGCTGCTGTGTGAAATAGTGGAGACGCTAGGTGACGGTGGCAGTGGTGGTGGTGGTGTCGGTGGCACATCCTCTGTTTGCTGCTCGGCAGGTGGCAACATTCCTCTCGAGGCGGAGGCTGAGGCAGCAGCGGTAGAGGTAGCAGGGGGAGCCTGAGCGTGTTCCTTGTTTTTGACGTGTGCACTCCACTGCAGTTCATGCTTTGCATGTAGATGCCTGATCATGCAGGTGGTGCTCAGGTTAAGAACGTTAATGCCTCGCCTCAGGGTCTGATGGCACAGCGTGCAAACCACTCTGGTCTTGTCCTCAGCACATTGTTTGAAGAAGTGCCATGCCAGGGTATTTGAGTTTCATTTACAGCATACTTATATAAGTAGATATATTTATAACGCGAGGTTGGTCGCGACGCGTGGTTGATTAAGTGTGTGGTTGTGTAAGTGTGACTTAAGATTAAGTGAGGGAGTAACTGCCAGCTACATTATTTGTGGACATTGAGTGGCTGCATTTGACTCTATTGTACACTGGGACTTTCTGCTTTGCAAGCTTCATTGCTGTTTTAACACTTTTTTTTTTCCTTTACCAGGGGTTGCACAGGTGAGTAATTAGGGTGTGGCTGCCTAATTAGGAGCCTTTAAGAAGATCAGCAGTAAGGAGAACTCAGCCTTTGAATCCAGAGGGAAAAAAACAGGCTGGTGTATTTGAGTTTCATTTACAGCATACTTATATAAGTAGATATATTTATAACGCGAGGTTGGTCGCGACGCGTGGTTGATTAAGTGTGTGGTTGTGTAAGTGTGACTTAAGATTAAGTGAGGGAGTAACTGCCAGCTACATTATTTGTGGACATTGAGTGGCTGCATTTGACTCTATTGTACACTGGGACTTTCTGCTTTGCAAGCTTCATTGCTGTTTTAACACTTTTTTTCCTTTACCAGGGGTTGCACAGGTGAGTAATTAGGGTGTGGCTGCCTAATTAGGAGCCTTTAAGAAGTCAGCAGTAAGGAGAACTCAGCCTTTGAATCCAGAGGGAAAAAAACAGGCTGGTGTATTTGAGTTTCATTTACAGCATACTTATATAAGTAGATATATTTATAACGCGAGGTTGGTCGCGACGCGTGGTTGATTAAGTGTGTGGTTGTGTAAGTGTGACTTAAGATTAAGTGAGGGAGTAACTGCCAGCTACATTATTTGTGGACATTGAGTGGCTGCATTTGACTCTATTGTACACTGGGACTTTCTGCTTTGCAAGCTTCATTGCTGTTTTAACACTTTTTTTTCCTTTACCAGGGGTTGCACAGGTGAGTAATTAGGGTGTGGCTGCCTAATTAGGAGCCTTTAAGAAGTCAGCAGTAAGGAGAACTCAGCCTTTGAATCCAGAGGGAAAAAACAGGCTGGTGTATTTGAGTTTCATTTACAGCATACTTATATAAGTAGATATATTTATAACGCGAGGTTGGTCGCGACGCGTGGTTGATTAAGTGTGTGGTTGTGTAAGTGTGACTTAAGATTAAGTGAGGGAGTAACTGCCAGCTACATTATTTGTGGACATTGAGTGGCTGCATTTGACTCTATTGTACACTGGGACTTTCTGCTTTGCAAGCTTCATTGCTGTTTTAACACTTTTTTTTTCCTTTACCAGGGGTTGCACAGGTGAGTAATTAGGGTGTGGCTGCCTAATTAGGAGCCTTTAAGAAGTCAGCAGTAAGGAGAACTCAGCCTTTGAATCCAGAGGGAAAAAAACAGGCTGGTGTATTTGAGTTTCATTTACAGCATACTTATATAAGTAGATATATTTATAACGCGAGGTTGGTCGCGACGCGTGGTTGATTAAGTGTGTGGTTGTGTAAGTGTGACTTAAGATTAAGTGAGGGAGTAACTGCCAGCTACATTATTTGTGGACATTGAGTGGCTGCATTTGACTCTATTGTACACTGGGACTTTCTGCTTTGCAAGCTTCATTGCTGTTTTAACACTTTTTTTTCCTTTACCAGGGGTTGCACAGGTGAGTAATTAGGGTGTGGCTGCCTAATTAGGAGCCTTTAAGAAGTCAGCAGTAAGGAGAACTCAGCCTTTGAATCCAGAGGGAAAAAACAGGCTGGTGTATTTGAGTTTCATTTACAGCATACTTATATAAGTAGATATATTTATAACGCGAGGTTGGTCGCGACGCGTGGTTGATTAAGTGTGTGGTTGTGTAAGTGTGACTTAAGATTAAGTGAGGGAGTAACTGCCAGCTACATTATTTGTGGACATTGAGTGGCTGCATTTGACTCTATTGTACACTGGGACTTTCTGCTTTGCAAGCTTCATTGCTGTTTTAACACTTTTTTTTCCTTTACCAGGGGTTGCACAGGTGAGTAATTAGGGTGTGGCTGCCTAATTAGGAGCCTTTAAGAAGTCAGCAGTAAGGAGAACTCAGCCTTTGAATCCAGAGGGAAAAAACAGGCTGGTGTATTTGAGTTTCATTTACAGCATACTTATATAAGTAGATATATTTATAACGCGAGGTTGGTCGCGACGCGTGGTTGATTAAGTGTGTGGTTGTGTAAGTGTGACTTAAGATTAAGTGAGGGAGTAACTGCCAGCTACATTATTTGTGGACATTGAGTGGCTGCATTTGACTCTATTGTACACTGGGACTTTCTGCTTTGCAAGCTTCATTGCTGTTTTAACACTTTTTTTTCCTTTACCAGGGGTTGCACAGGTGAGTAATTAGGGTGTGGCTGCCTAATTAGGAGCCTTTAACCACTTCAGCCCCCCTAGCTTAAACACCCTTAATGACCAGGCCACTTTTTACAATTCTGCACTACACTACTTTCACCGTTTATTGCTCCGTCATACAATTTACCACCCAAATGAATTTTACCTCCTTTTCTTCTCACTAATAGAGCTTTCATTTGGTGGTATTTCATTGTTGCTGACATTTTTACTTTTTTTGCTATTAATAAAAATTTAACGACATTTTTGCAAAAAAATGACATTTTTCACTTTCTGTTGTAAAATTTTTCAAAAAAAACTACATTTGTATGTAAAATTTTCTCTAAATTTATTGTTCTACATGTCTTTGATAAAAAAATCCAATAAGTGTATATTTATTGGTTTGGGTAAAAGTTATAGCGTTTACAAACCATGGTGCAAAAAGTGAATTTCGGCATTTTGAAGCAGCTCTGACTTTCTGAGCGCCTGTCATGTTTCTTCAGGTGCTAGAATGCCAGGAAAGTATAAATACCCCCAAATCACACCATTTTAGATAGAAGACACCCCAAAGTATTCACGGAGGGGCATGGTGAGTTCATGTATGATTTCATTTTTTTCACAAGTTAGCGGAAAATGACACTTTCTGAGGAAAAAAATATATAATAAAGTTTCCATTTCTGCTAACTTCTGGCAAAAAAAAATCTCAGACGGGCTCACTATGCCCCTCTGTGAATACCTTGGGGTGTCTACTTTCCGAAATGGGGTCATTTGTGGGGTGTGTTTACTGTTCTGGCATTTTGGGCGGGGCTAAATTGTGAGCAGCCATGTAAAACCTAAAGGTACTCGTTGAATTTGGGCCCTTTGTGCACTCAGGCTGCAAAAAGTAACACTCATGTGGTATCGCCGTACTCAGGAGAAGTAGGGCAATGTGTTTTGGGTGTATTTTTACATATACCCATGTTGGGTGAGAGAAATATCTCTGTAAACTGACAACTTTGTATAAAAAAATTAAAAAGTTGTCATTTACAGAGATATTTCTCACACCCAGCATGTGTATATATAAAAATACACCCCAAAACACATTGCGCTACTTCTCCTGAGTACGGGGATACCACATGTGTGGAACTTTTTGCAGCCTGGGTGCACAAGGGGCCCTAAAACCAATGAGTACCTTTAGTATTTCACAGGGCATTTTTACGCATTTGGATTCCAGACTTCTTCTCACGCTTTAGGGGCCCCTAAAATGCCAGGGCAGTATAAATACTCCACATGTGACCCCATTTTAGAAAGAAGACACCTCAAGGTATTCCGTGAGGGGTATGGTGAGTTCATGTAAAATGTTATTTTTGTCACAAGTTAGTGGAATATGAGACTTTGTAAAAACAAAATAAAAAAATATATCAATTTCCGCTAACTTGTGCCAAAAAAATTTCTGTGAACTCGCCATGCCCCTCACAGAATACCTTGGGGTGTCTTCTTTCCACAATGGGGTCACTTGTGGGGTATTTATACTGCCCTGGCATTCTAGGGAACCTAAAGCGTGAGAATCCAAATGCGTAACAATGCCCTGTGAAATCTCTAAAGGTACTCATTGGAATTAGGGCCCTTTGCGCATTTGGCTGCAAAAAGTGTCACACATGTGGTACCGCCGCACTCAGGAGAAGTAGGGCAATGTGTTTTGGGGTGTATTTTATATATTCTCATGCTGGGTGAGAGAAATATCTCTGTAAATGACAACTTTTTAAATTTTTTTATTCAAAGTTGTCAATTTACAGAGATATTTCTCTCACCCAGCATGCGGTATATGTAAAAATACACCCCAAAACACATTGCCCTACTTGTCCTGAGTACGGCGATACCACATAAGTGACACTTTTTGCAGCCAAGATGCACAAAGGGGCCCAAATTCCAATGAGTACCTTTTAGGAGGGCATTTTTACGCATTTTTCTTCTCGCACTTTAGGGCCCCTAAAATGCCAGGGCAGTATAAATACCCCACATGTGACCCCATTTTGGAAAGAAGACAGCCCAAGGTATTCCATGAGGGGCATGGCGAGTTGATAGAAAAATTTTTTGGCACAAGTTAGTGGAAATTGATTTTTTTATAGTTTTTCTCACAAAGTCTCCCTTTCCGCTAACTTTTGACAAAAAGTTTAATTTTTCATGGACTCACTATGCCCCTCAGCGAATACCTTGGGGTGTCTTCTTCCAAAATGGGGTCACATGTGGGGTATTTATACTGTCCTGGCATTTTAGGGCCCTAAAGCGTGAGAAGAAAATGCGTAAAAATGCCCTCCTAAAGCTACCATTAATTTGGTCCCTTGCGCATTTGGCTGCAAAGTGCACACATGTGGTATCGCCATACTCAGGAGAAGTAGGCAATGTGCTTTGGGGTGTATTTTACATATACCATACTGTGTGAGAGAAATATCTCTGTAAATTGACAACTTTGAATAAAAAATTTAAAAAGTTGTCATTTACAGAGATATTTCTCACACAAAGTATGGGTATATATAAAAATACACCCCAAAACACATTGCCCTACTTCTCCTGAGCACGGCGATACCACATGTGTGCCACTTTTTTGCAGCCAAGATGCGCAAAGGGGCCCTAAAACCAATGAGTACCTTTAGGATTTCACAGGGCATTTTTACGCATTTGGATTCTCACGCTTTAGGACCCCTAAAATGCCAGGGCAGTATAAATACCCACAAGTGACCCCATTGTGGATGAAGACACCCTAGGTATTCCGTGAGGGGCATGGCGAGTTCACAGAAAAAAATTTTTGGCACAAGTTAGAGGAAATTGATTTTTATTTTTATTTTTACAAAGTCTCATATTCCACTAACTTGTGACAAAAATAAAATTTTACATGAACTCGCCATACCCCTCACGGAATACCTTGGGGTGTCTTCTTTCTAAAATGGGGTCACATGTGAGGTGTTTGTACTGCCCTGGGATTTGAGGGTCTCCGCAGTCATTACACGTATGGCCAGCATTAGGAGTTTCTGCGATTCTCCGTATATTGACCATACTGGTAATGAGATTTTTTTTCCGCTCAGCCGCTGCGCTGAAAAAAAAAAAATGAACGGCACAGATTTATTCATTCGCATCAATCAATGTGGATGAAAAATCTCTGCCAAAATCAGTGACTGCGGTGCGGTGGGCTGGGCGCTAGCTACCTAACAAGTAGCTAACTAACTGGCGGTGATAAGGGACCCTTATGCCCCATTCACACGTCCGCAATTCTGTTTGCGGAACGGAATTGCGGACCCATTCATTTCTATGGGGACAGACTTTGTCCCGCTCGGATCCGGAATTACGGATCCGCGCTCCGGTCTGCACTTCCGCTCCGCAAAAATATAGAACATGTCCTATTTTTGTCTGCAACTGCGGACAAGAAAAAGCATTTTCTATATAGTTCTGGCAATGTGCGGATCTGCAAAATGCGGAAAGCACATTGCCGGTGTCCGTGTTTTGAGGATCTGTGGATCCGCAGATCCGCGGATTTGATCCGCGGATCCGTGAATCCACGGATCCGCAAAACACATTTGGACGTCTGAATGGAGCCTTACAAGGGGTGTGATCAATGACAGGGGGTGATCAGGGGTCTAGATGGGGTGATCAAGGGGTTAACAAGGGGTTAATAGGTGAGGGGGTGGGGGGTTAGTGTAGTGTTTGGTGCAACTTTACATAGTTACCTTGTCCTCTGGTGGTCGATCCCAGCAAATGGGACCACCAGAGGACCAGGTAGCAGGTATATCAGACGCTGTTCACAAAACAGCGTCTGATATACTTGTTTGATGCGATTTATATCGCATCTACAGCCTGCCAGCGATGGATCATCGCTGGCAGGCTGTAGTTAAACTCCTGAGACGCCCGCTACTGTGAACGCACGCGTGCGCGCGCGTTCACAGGAAATCTCGCGTCTCGCGAGATGACGCAGATCTGCGGCGCCCCAGAACAGCCCGACCGCCGCGAGAACGCAGTTGTGCGTTAGGCGGTCGGGAAGTGGTTAAGAAGTCAGCAGTAAGGAGAACTCAGCCTTTGAATCCAGAGGGAAAAAAAACAGGCTGGTGTATTTGAGTTTCATTTACAGCATACTTATATAAGTAGATATATTTATAACGCGAGGTTGGTCGCGACGCGTGGTTGATTAAGTGTGTGGTTGTGTAAGTGTGACTTAAGATTAAGTGACTTCAGATTCAGGGACTTCAGTGGGGGACTGAAATCCGCCAGTTCTTGTAACTAGATTATATTGTATTTTTTTTTTGTTTTTGTGGTGTAATCCCCATTAGTATGTCTTGCACAATTGACAATGCCGTCCAGTGCACATCTTGCATGATGTATGCAGTCCTGGAACAGCCGCTTGAGGGTGCATATCTTTGTTCAAAATGTGAGCAAATTACCCGCTTGGAATCGCACATCGAGTCTCTAAACGGGCATATTGCAACACTGAGAGCCACTGACAATTTGCAAAAGAGTTTGCTGCTCACCGAGCAAGCAGTCTTTGGGGTAGATGTGGGGAGGGTGTTAGCGAGGAGAGTGAGGTAGCTAGCTGGGTTACAGTAAGAAAGCGGGGTAGAGGGAAGAGTGCCAGGGAGGCTAGCCCTGATCTGACACACCCCAACAAGTTTGCACGTTTGGCAGATGAGGGGATGGCAGCTCAGGGACAGCACCGCTGCAGCCAGACACTTCCTCTGCCGGTCAGGGGAATGTCAGCTCCAGTACGCAGGGGACCAGGAGAGCAGGGCAGGCCAGACAGGTGCTGGTAGTGGGAGACTCAATTATTAGGGAACAGATAGGGCGATCTGTCACAAAGATCGTGATCGCCGAACAGTATGCTGTCTTCCTGGCGCTAGAGTTCGACACATCGCAGATCGGGTTGACAGATTACTGGGAGGGGCTGGAGAAGATCCAGCGGTCATGGTCCATATCGGAACCAATGACAAAGTTAGAGGAAGGTGGAGCGTCCTTAAGAATGATTTCAGGGATTTAGGTCAAAAGCTTAGGGCAAGGACCTCAAAGGTAGTATTTTCCGAAATACTGCCTGTACCACGGGCCACACAAGAGAGGCAGCGGGAGATTAGAGAGGTTAACAAGTGGCTCAAGAACTGGTGTAGGAAGCAGGGTTTTGGGTTCATGGAGAACTGGGCCGACTTTGCTATCGGCTACAGGCTCTATCGTAGGGACGGGCTGCACCTCAATGGGGAAGGGGCAGCCGTGTTGGGGAGAAAGATGGCTAGAAGGTTGGAGGAGTGTTTAAACTAGGGACTGGGGGGAGAGAAATTACATTATAGGAGGGGAAGATAGTGCAGATAGAGACCGGGGGCAAGGTAGTGGGACTGGGGGAGAAATGGAAGGAGGGACTAGAAAAGTTCAGAAGGAAAGGTGTAGGGCAAAAATATGCATAAACCTCTCAAATGTATGTATACTAATGCCAGAAGCCTGACTAATAAAACTGGGGAACTGGAATTAGTGATGTGTGAGGAGGATTATGACGTAGTGGGAATAACTGAGACATGGCTGGATGATAGCTATGACTGGGCAGTTAATGTACAAGGTTACAATCTGTTCAGAAAGGATCGTCAAAACCGGAGAGGGGAGGGGTCTGCCTTTACATAAAGTCCTCTCTAAAGCCCACACTCCGGGAAGACATCTGTGAGGGACACGAAAATGTGGAGTCATTGTGGGTGGAGATAAATGGAGCCAAAAACAATAATAAATTACTAATAGGAGTTTACTATAAACCACCTAATATACCAGAGTCCGCAGAAAATCTATTACTAAACGAGATAAACAAGGCGGCAAACCATAATCAGGTGGTTATTATGGGGGACTTCAACTACCCAGATATAGACTGGGAAACTGAAACCTGTACATCCCATAAAGGAAACAGGTTCTTGGCAATAGCCAAAGACAATTACCTTTCCCAAATGGTTCAGGACCCAACTAGAGGGACGGCCATACTGGACTTAGTATTAACCAATAGACCTGATAGAACAACAGACGTGCAGGTCGGGGGACACCTGGGAAATAGTGACCATAAAGTAATAACCTTCCAATTATCCTTCAAACGAGAGTTTCTACAGGGAGGAACAAGAATACCGGACTTCAAAAAGCAAAATTTAGCCAACTAAGGGAGGCCATAGGCCCAATTAACTGGGACATAGTCCTCAAAAATAAAAATACAACCACAAAATGGGAGATTTTTAAAAGCATTGTAACATCAAATTGTGATCGATGCATACCTTATAGAAATAAAAGGCTAAGAAATAAGAAGAAACCAATGTGGATAAATAGAACCGTAAAAAAGCAATAAATGACAAAAAGAAAGCATATAAATCACTAAAACAGGAGGGGAGCCAGGAAGCACTGATAAACTATAAGGAAAAAAATAGAATATGTAAAAACTAATAAAAACTGCCAAACTAGAGACCGAGAGATTAATTGCCAAAGAGAGCAAAACTAACCCTAAAATGTTTTTCAATTATATAAATGGTAAAAAATATAAACCTGAAGGAGTCGGCCCTCTACATAGCAATGAGGGGGAGTTGCAGAAAGCGATGAGGATAAAGCCAAGCTATTAAATATTTTCTTCACCACTGTTTTCACTGAGGAAAATAAACTGTCAGATGAAATGCAAAATGTAAAAGTAAATTCCCTTTAAAAGTGCCCTGTCTGACCCAGGAAGAAGTACAGCAGCGACTTAAAAGATTAAAATAGACAAATCGCCAGGACCGGATGGCATACACCCCCGTATCCTAAGGGAATTAAGTGATGTCCTAGCCAGACCCTTATTTTTGATATTCACGGACTCCATACTGACAGGGAATGTTCCACCAGACTGGCGTATAGCAAATGTGGTGCCAATATTCAAAAAGGGTCCAAAAACAGAGCCTGGAAATTATAGGCCGGTAAGTTTAACATCTGTTGTGGGTAAACTGTTTGAAGGATTTGTAAGAGATGCTATCTTGGAGTATCTCAATGAAAATAAGCAAATTACACCATATCAGCATGGCTTCATGAGGGATCGGTCATGTCAAACTAATTTAATCAGTTTCTATGAGGAGGTAAGTTCTAGACTTGACAGCGGCGAATCAATGGATGTCGATATCTGGACTTCTCCAAAGCATTTGACGCTGTACCACATAAAAGGTTAGTATATAAAATGAGAACACTTGGACTAGGAGAAAATATCTGTATGTGGGTAAGTAACTGGCTCAGTAATAGAAAACAGAGAGTGGTTATTAACGGTACACACTCAGATTGGGTCACGGTCACTAGTGGGGTACCTCAGGGTTCAGTATTGGGCCCTATTCTCTTCAATATATTTATTAATGATCTTGTAGAAGGCTTGCACAGTAATATATCAATTTTTGCAGATGACACTAAACTGTGTAAAGTAATTAACACTAAAGAGGACCGTTTTCTGCTACAGAGGGATCTGGATAGATTGGGGCTTGGGCAGAGAAATGGCAGATGAGGTTTAACACTGACAAATGTAAAGTTATGCACATGGGAAGGAATAATGCAAGTCACCCGTACATGCTAAATGGTAAAACACTCAGTAACACTGACATGGAAAAGGATCTAGGAATTTTAATAAATAACAAACTAAGCTGTAAAACCAGTGTCAGGCAGCTGCTGCTAAGGCCAATAAGATAATGGGTTGCATCAAAGGGGCATAGATGCCCGTGATGAAAATATAGTCTTACCACTTTATAAATCACTAGTCAGACCACACATGGAGTACTGTGTACAGTTCTGGGCTCCCGTGAACAAGGCAGACATAGCAGAGCTAGAGAGGGTTCAGAGGAGGGCAACTAAAGTAATAACTGGAATGGGGCAACTACAGTACCCCGAAAGGGTATCAAAATTAGGGTTATTCACTCTAGAAAAAGACGACTGAGGGGAGATCTAATAACTATGTATAAATATATCAGGGGTCAGTACAAAGATCTCTCCCATCATCTATTTATCCCCAGGACTGTGACTGTGACGAGGGGACATCCTCTGCGTCTGAGGAAAGAAGGTTTGTACACAAACATAGAAAAGGGTTCTTCACGGTAAGAGCAGTAAGACTATGGAACTCTCTGCCTGAGGAGGTGGTGATGGTGAGTACAATAAAGGAATTTAAGAGGGGCCTGATGTATTTCTGAGCGTAATAATATTTCAGGCTATAGCTACTAGAGAGGGGTCGTTGATCCAGGGAGTTATTCTGACTGCCTGATTGGAGTCGGGAAGGAATTTTTTCCCCTTAAGTGGGGAAAATTGGCTCTACCTCACAGGGGTTTTTTGCCTTCCTCTGGATCAACTTGCAGGAAACAGGTCGAACTGGATGGACAAATGTCTTTTTTCGGCCTTATATACTATGTTACTATGTTACTATTTTAGAATTTTGTACAAGAGACGTGAGGAGACGCCCAGGCTTACCTCCCTCACAGGCTTACCTTTGCCCATTAAAGAAACTCTTCTGTTGAGCCTTGTTTTGAAGATATTTGTTATATTCTTTAATAGTTTCTTTAAGTTCCTGTTGGGTACTAACATTATTTTCTCTCTTACCCAGGTACTGCAGTTTTTGAATCTTACTTTCTTACTGCTTTCCTTCTTCTCTGTAAATAGTTTAAATTTTACCTATCTTAACAAACAGTAATCCTCGTATATATGCTTTTAGAGAGTCCCAGATGTAATTTATATGCGTAGAACCTTTATTTACCGCCCAAAATTCCCCAATTTCCTCACAAATTTTTCCGTAATCCTGCAGTATGTTAAACCAATGTGCATTAATCTTTATTGTACACACTTTCCTTGTTGTTGCCATATTCTTTAAACCCAATAAAATTGGAGTGTGATCTGAGATACTCTGTGCCTCATAACGCATATATACAATTTTTCCCATTATGTCAGGTGATGCCAATGCCAGATCTATTTTTGAGCGGCACATATATGGGCACGAGAAGCATGAATGCACTTCCTTGTTTCCATATAGATATCTCCATACATCCACAAGACCTAGTTCTATACAGATTCTGGACAGCCTTGTATCCCCTCTTTCATTAATGTCTGCTCTATGACTTGTGGAACTTCTATCCCTTTCCAAATCCATTACTGTATTAAAGTCCCCCAAGATGAGAACGGTCATTTCTCTATTCTACACATATATTCTGCCAGTCTGACCATCACCTGGGGTGCAAAAGGGGGGTACACGTATGAATGCCAACAAGCACGTTAATCCATACCACACACAATGCAAGAATATAATGTCCCTCCCTGTCCACCTCTTGATCCAACAACCGGAACTCCACCTTTTGATGAATAAGTACAGATACAAATCGTGCATAATTTGAAAACACAGAGTGGAATTGCAGTTTGGACCATTTCTTTGTCAATCAGTCCACTGTATCTTTTGTTAAATGGGTTTCAACCAAACAGACTATGGCAGGGAGATGTCTAATAATGATATCATTAATAACCATCCTTTTAGTCTTATCCGCCATCTCCCGCACATTCCAGACCATTATTCTGTAGACTGTCCCGTCGACACCCATTCAGACAAAACAGGAAAGAAAAGAAAAAAGCTAGATAGAGTAGGAGGAAGCAGAGTTTACCTACATCTTCCTTCACCCGGGCCCAATAAGTTTGTGTCATAGCAGTGCAATGTCTGTTTCTCTCCCAGCCCCCCAACCCCCCCACACCCAAACCCTCTCCCCTAACCCCCACTTGATCCTTCAGGTACCATTCCATACAAGTCTCTTCTTAACCACATCCTCCCACCACCGCACCCAACCCCTCCATCTTTAATTTCATAAACCCTGCTCTTCCATCCACTTTGCCAGTTCCTCAGGGGATTAAAAAAATACACTTCATCCTTAAAGACGATACGCATCTTGGCCGGGTACAACATTGAATACGATATTTTAGCTGTTATTAATCTTTTCTTTAACTCTCTGTATTCTCTCCTTTTTATTTGTCTCTTTTGAGAAATCAGGATATATCTGTATTTCTGTACCATTGTAGTGCACATCCTGAGCCTCCCTTTTCCATCTTATTACTCTGTCTCGATCTCTTTGTGAGGAGAACCTTGCCAGAATTGCCCGCAGCGTCCCCCAGGAGGTTGGCGTCCGCCGGGAAGACGATGCGCCTGTTCTATCTCAAAAAGAGGAGAGAGGCAGTTGTCCCCACAGGTGGAAGTAAGCCAATCTTTGTATAAACTCTGTAGCATTATTTTTCCACTCCTCTGGGAAACCTAAAAACTGAGGTTCGACCGCCGTGAGCGATCCTCTAATTCAGTTATCTTACCCTGAGCATCTTTATTTCAATCACTGCCCCATCTATCTTCCTAACCATATCCAACAGTTCTATTTTAGTTTGGGTTGCGATCTCTTGCAAATCTTTAACTTTGTCCCGTATTTTATTTAAATCATCCCTAATCATCATTATATCCGATTGTATCACCGTGATTTTGTAGCTAAATCTCCCAGCGTTTGATTAGAGTGATGTACACCATTTAATATATCTTCAAGTTTTACCATCTATTAACTCAATTTTTCTTACCATACATACTTCGAGCAGAATCTCCCCACCTCGTTATGCTGAGGGCTAAACCTCTCAAATGTATGTATACTAATGCCAGAAGCCTGACTAATAAAACTGGGGAACTGGAATTAGTGATGTGTGAGGAGGATTATGACGTAGTGGGAATAACTGAGACATGGCTGGATGATAGCTATGACTGGGCAGTTAATGTACAAGGTTACAATCTGTTCAGAAAGGATCGTCAAAACCGGAGAGGGGAGGGCTCTGCCTTTACATAAAGTCCTCTCTAAAGCCCACACTCCGGGAAGACATCTGTGAGGGACACGAAAATGTGGAGTCATTGTGGGTGGAGATAAATGGAGCCAAAAACAATAATAAATTACTAATAGGAGTTTACTATAAACCACCTAATATACCAGAGTCCGTAGAAAATCTATTACTAAACGAGATAAACAAGGCAGCAAACCATAATCAGGTGGTTATTATGGGGGACTTCAACTACCCAGATATAGACTGGGAAACTGAAACCTGTACATCCCATAAAGGAAACAGGTTCTTGGCAATAGCCAAAGACAATTACCTTTCCCAAATGGTTCAGGACCCAACTAGAGGGACGGCCATACTGGACTTAGTATTAACCAATAGACCTGATAGAACAACAGACGTGCAGGTCGGGGACACCTGGGAAATAGTGACCATAAAGTAATAACCTTCCAATTATCCTTCAAACGAGAGTTTCTACAGGGAGGAACAAGAATACCGGACGTCAAAAAGCAAAATTTAGCCAACTAAGGGAGGCCATAGGCCCAATTAACTGGGACATAGTCCTCAAAAATAAAAATACAACCACAAAATGGGAGATTTTTAAAAGCATTGTAACATCAAGTTGTGATCGATGCATACCTTATAGAAATAAAAGGCTAAGAAATAAGAAGAAACCAATGTGGATAAATAGAACCGTAAAAAAGCAATAAATGACAAAAAGAAAGCATATAAATCACTAAAACAGGAGGGGAGCCAGGAAGCACTGATAAACTATAAGGAAAAAAATAGAATATGTAAAAAACTAATAAAAACTGCCAAACTAGAGACCGAGAGATTAATTGCCAAAGAGAGCAAAACTAACCCTAAAATGTTTTTCAATTATATAAATGGTAAAAATATAAACCTGAAGGAGTCGGCCCTCTACATAGCAATGAGGGGAGTTGCAGAAAGCGATGAGGATAAAGCCAAGCTATTAAATATTTTCTTCACCACTGTTTTCACTGAGGAAAATAAACTGTCAGATGAAATGCAAAATGTAAAAGTAAATTCCCCTTTAAAAGTGCCCTGTCTGACCCAGGAAGAAGTACAGCAGCGACTTAAAAGATTAAAATAGACAAATCGCCAGGACCGGATGGCATACACCCCCGTATCCTAAGGGAATTAAGTGATGTCCTAGCCAGACCCTTATTTTTGATATTCACGGACTCCATACTGACAGGGAATGTTCCACCAGACTGGCGTATAGCAAATGTGGTGCCAATATTCAAAAAGGGTCCAAAAACAGAGCCTGGAAATTATAGGCCGGTAAGTTTAACATCTGTTGTGGGTAAACTGTTTGAAGGATTTGTAAGAGATGCTATCTTGGAGTATCTCAATGAAAATAAGCAAATTACACCATATCAGCATGGCTTCATGAGGGATCGGTCATGTCAAACTAATTTAATCAGTTTCTATGAGGAGGTAAGTTCTAGACTTGACAGCGGCGAATCAATGGATGTCGTATATCTGGACTTCTCCAAAGCATTTGACGCTGTACCACATAAAAGGTTAGTATATAAAATGAGAACACTTGGACTAGGAGAAAATATCTGTATGTGGGTAAGTAACTGGCTCAGTAATAGAAAACAGAGAGTGGTTATTAACGGTACACACTCAGATTGGGTCATGGTCACTAGTGGGGTACCTCAGGGTTCAGTATTGGGCCCTATTCTCTTCAATATATTTATTAATGATCTTGTAGAAGGCTTGCACAGTAATATATCAATTTTTGCAGATGACACTAAACTGTGTAAAGTAATTAACACTAAAGAGGACCGTTTTCTGCTACAGAGGGATCTGGATAGATTGGGGGCTTGGGCAGAGAAATGGCAGATGAGGTTTAACACTGACAAATGTAAAGTTATGCACATGGGAAGGAATAATGCAAGTCACCCGTACATGCTAAATGGTAAAACACTCAGTAACACTGACATGGAAAAGGATCTAGGAATTTTAATAAATAACAAACTAAGCTGTAAAAACCAGTGTCAGGCAGCTGCTGCTAAGGCCAATAAGATAATGGGTTGCATCAAAGGGGCATAGATGCCCGTGATGAAAATATAGTCTTACCACTTTATAAATCACTAGTCAGACCACACATGGAGTACTGTGTACAGTTCTGGGCTCCCGTGAACAAGGCAGACATAGCAGAGCTAGAGAGGGTTCAGAGGAGGGCAACTAAAGTAATAACTGGAATGGGGCAACTACAGTACCCCGAAAGGGTATCAAAATTAGGGTTATTCACTCTAGAAAAAAGACGACTGAGGGAGATCTAATAACTATGTATAAATATATCAGGGGTCAGTACAAAGATCTCTCCCATCATCTATTTATCCCCAGGACTGTGACTGTGACGGGGGGACATCCTCTGCGTCTGGAGGAAAGAAGGTTTGTACACAAACATAGAAAAGGGTTCTTCACGGTAAGAGCAGTAAGACTATGGAACTCTCTGCCTGAGGAGGTGGTGATGGTGAGTACAATAAAGGAATTCAAGAGGGGCCTGGATGTATTTCTGGAGCGTAATAATATTTCAGGCTATAGCTACTAGAGAGGGGTCGTTGATCCAGGGAGTTATTCTGACTGCCTGATTGGAGTCGGGAAGGAATTTTTCCCCTTAAGTGGGGAAAATTGGCTCTACCTCACAGGGGTTTTTGCCTTCCTCTGGATCAACTTGCAGGAAACAGGTCGAACTGGATGGACAAATGTCTTTTTCGGCCTTATATACTATGTTACTATGTTACTATTTTAGAATTTTGTACAAGAGACGCGAGGAGACGCCTCAGGCTTACCTCCCTCACAGGCTTACCTTTGCCCATTAAAGAAACTCTTCTGTTGAGCCTTGTTTTGAAGATATTTGTTATATTCTTTAATAGTTTCTTTAAGTTCCTGTTGGGTACTAACATTATTTTCTCTCTTACCCAGGTACTGCAGTTTTTGAATCTTACTTTCTTACTGCTTTCCTTCTTCTCTGTAAATAGTTTAAATTTTACCTATCTTAACAAACAGTAATCCTCGTATATATGCTTTTAGAGAGTCCCAGATGTAATTTATATGCGTAGAACCTTTATTTACCGCCCAAAATTCCCCAATTTCCTCACAAATTTTTCCGTAATCCTGCAGTATGTTAAACCAATGTGCATTAATCTTTATTGTACACACTTTCCTTGTTGTTGCCATATTCTTTAAACCCAATAAAATTGGAGTGTGATCTGAGATACTCTGTGCCTCATAACGCATATATACAATTTTTCCCATTATGTCAGGTGATGCCAATGCCAGATCTATTTTTGAGCGGCACATATATGAGCACGAGAAGCATGAATGCACTTCCTTGTTTCCATATAGATATCTCCATACATCCACAAGACCTAGTTCTATACAGATTCTGGACAGCCTTGTATCCCCTCTTTCATTAATGTCTGCTCTATGACTTGTGGAACTTCTATCCCTTTCCAAATCCATTACTGTATTAAAGTCCCCAAGATGAGAACGGTCATTTCTCTATTCTACACATATATTCTGCCAGTCTGACCATCACCTGGGGTGCAAAGGGGAGTACACGTATGAATGCCAACAAGCACGTTAATCCATACCACACACAATGCAAGAATATATAATGTCCCTCCCTGTCCACCTCTTGATCCAACAACCGGAACTCCACCTTTTGATGAATAAGTACAGATACAAATCGTGCATAATTTGAAAACACAGAGTGGAATTGCAGTTTGGACCATTTCTTTGTCAATCAGTCCACTGTATCTTTTGTTAAATGGGTTTCAACCAAACAGACTATGGCAGGGAGATGTCTAATAATGATATCATTAATAACCATCCTTTTAGTCTTATCCGCCATCTCCCGCACATTCCAGACCATTATTCTGTAGACTGTCCCGTCGACACCCATTCAGACAAAACAGGAAAGAAAAAGAAAAAAGCTAGATAGAGTAGGAGGAAGCAGAGTTTACCTACATCTTCCTTCACCCGGGCCCAATAAGTTTGTGTCATAGCAGTGCAATGTCTGTTTCTCTCCCAGCCCCCCAACCCCCCCACACCCAAACCCTCTCCCCTAACCCCCACTTGATCCTTCAGGTACCATTCCATACAAGTCTCTTCCTAACCACATCCTCCCACCACCGCACCCAACCCCTCCATCTTTAATTTCATAAACCCTGCTCTTCCATCCACTTTGCCAGTTCCTCAGGGGATTAAAAAAAATACACTTCATCCTTAAAGACGATACGCATCTTGGCCGGGTACAACATTGAATACGATATTTTCGCTGTTATTAATCTTTTCTTTAACTCTCTGTATTCTCTCCTTTTTATTTGTCTCTTTTGAGAAATCAGGATATATCTGTATTTCTGTACCATTGTAGTGCACATCCTGAGCCTCCCTTTTCCATCTTATTACTCTGTCTCGATCTCTTTGTGAGGAGAACCTTGCCAGAATTGCCCGCAGCGTCCCCCCAGGAGGTTGACGTCCGCCGGGAAGACGATGCGCCTGTTCTATCTCAAAAAGAGGAGAGAGGCAGTTGTCCCCACAGGTGGAAGTAAGCCAATTTTGTATAAACTCTGTAGCATTATTTTTTTCCACTCCCTCTGGGAAACCTAAAAAACTGAGGTTCGACCGCCGTGAGCGATCCTCTAATTCAGTTATCTTACCCCTGAGCATCTTTATTTCAATCACTGCCCCATCTATCTTCCTAACCATATCCAACAGTTCTATTTTAGTTTGGGTTGCGATCTCTTGCAAATCTTTAACTTTGTCCCGTATTTTATTTAAATCATCCCTAATCATCATTATATCCGATTGTATCACCGTGATTTTTGTAGCTAAATCTCCCAGCGTTTGATTAGAGTGATGTACACCATTTAATATATCTTCAAGTTTACCATCTATTAACTCAATTTTTCTTACCATACATACTTCGGCAGAATCTCCCACCTCGTTATGCTGAGGGCATTCTTTCTCAAAGTTTTTATTTTCTGCCAACACCTGATTCTTTCGGGTTTTTGGGGATTACAAAAACCAATCATTTTAGTAATGGGGCTGTAAGAACCTCCTCCTTTTGGGGAGGATGGGCCAGTAGACTTGCGATGTTGATTCTTAGGGGGCATTTTGCCCAACCTCTTCTAATGCCAATATTCCCTTCACCTGGAACACACAATGCACTGATCTTTAACAAGCGCCACCTTTCAAGGGTATGTAAGGAAGGTACTCTGGAGCAGAGATTCGCTGTCTCCAGTATACCTAACCAAACTTCACTTTGAGATTTATGCAGACCTGAAAATTATGTCGTAAGTGTCTCTTAAATTCATAGGTAGAGTGACCCGGTATTACGACGGGCCGTTTAACCCTTTTACGTCAGTATCTCAGTATCTGTACCTCAGTATCTGAGGAAAGGGATTTAGGGGTCATTATATCAGACGACCTAAAGGTGGGCAGACAATGCCATAGAGCAGCAGGTAATGCCAGCAGAATACTTGGGTGTATAGGGAGAGGCATTAACAGTAGAAAGAGGGAGGTGCTCGTGCCGCTCTACAGAGCACTAGTGAGACCTCATTTGGAGTATTGTGTGCAGTACTGGAGACCATATCTGCAGAAGGATATTGAAACTTTGGAGAGAGTTCAGAGAAGAGCTACTAAACTAGTACATGGATTGCAGGACAAAACTTACCAGGAAAGGTTAATGGACCTTAACATGTATAGCTTGGAAGCAAGAAGAGACAGAGGGGATATGATAGAAACTTTTAAATACATAAAGGGAATCATCACGGTAAAAGAGGAGAGAATATTTAAAAGAAGAAAAACTGCTACAAGAGGACATAGTTTTAAATTAGAGGGGCAAAGGTTTAAAAGTAATATCAGGAAGAATTACTTTACTGAGAGAGTAGTGGACGCATGGAATAGCCTTCCTGCAGAAGTGGTAGCTGCAAATACAGTGAAGGAGTTTAAGCATGCATGGGATAGGCATAAGGCCATCCTTCATATAAGATAGGGCCTGGGGCTATCCATAGTATTCAGCATATTGGGCAGACTAGATGGGCCAAATGGTTCTTATCTGCTGACACATTCTATGTTTCTATGTTTCTACGTTCTGTGTTTGCAGCTTGTATTCCTTTAATCATTTTTCCCCCAATAGTCCAGCTGCTTTTCACCTCACGGCACTGAAAGGCAGCAGCAGCTCACATAAAGCCAACAACAAAGCTGTACAGAGGGGAACTGAATGATCCTCAGTGGATAAACGCAAAGTCATAAAGTGCTGATGCAATACTAGACAGTCTAAATTTCAAATAAGGATACATGAGAGTTCATAAACGCATAATATGAAGGGCTAATGTAGATGGAATTGAAAGACACAGTCTCATTATCTTATGAGAGCCGGCTGCCCAGAGCCAATCATGCCGAGTATAATTGAGAGTATAAACTGGGTTTGGGCTGAGTATGGGCTGAGTATGGGCTGAGTATGGGCTGAGTATGGGCTGAGTATGGGCTGAGTATAGGCTGAGTATAGGCTGAGTATAGGCTGAGTATAGGCTGAGTATAGGCTGAGTATAGGCTGAGTATGGGCTGAGTATGGGCTGAGTATGGGCTGAGTATGGGCTGAGTATGGGCTGAGTATGGGCTGAGTATGGGCTGAGTATGGGCTGAGTATGGGCTGAGTATGGGCTGAGTATGGGCTGAGTATGGGCTGAGTATGGGCTGAGTATGGGCTGAGTATGGGCTGAGTATGGGCTGAGTATGGGCTGAGTATGGGCTGAGTATGGGCTGAGTATGGGCTGAGTATGGGCTGAGTATGGGCTGAGTATGGGCTGAGTATGGGCTGAGTATGGGCTGAGTATGGGCTGAGTATGGGCTGAGTATGGGCTGAGTATGGGCTGAGTATGGGCTGAGTATGGGCTGAGTATGGGCTGAGTATGGGCTGAGTATGGGCTGAGTATGGGCTGAGTATGGGCTGAGTATGGGCTGAGTATGGGCTGAGTATGGGCTGAGTATGGGCTGAGTATGGGCTGAGTATGGGCTGAGTATGGGCTGAGTATGGGCTGAGTATGGGCTGAGTATGGGCTGAGTATGGGCTGAGTATGGGCTGAGTATGGGCTGAGTATGGGCTGAGTATGGGCTGAGTATGGGCTGAGTATGGGCTGAGTATGGGCTGAGTATGGGCTGAGTATGGGCTGAGTATGGGCTGAGTATGGGCTGAGTATAGGCTGAGTATAGGCTGAGTATAGGCTGAATATGAATATCATGCTCCAGTTTCAACAACGTAGCTGAGAATATGAGCTGGGCATAAACTGAATATAATCTGTATATATGCTGAGTATAAGCTGAATATATGCTGAGTATAAACTGGGTCTGAGCAGAGTTTAGGCTGAATATAAACTGATTATAAGTTTCAAACTCCGGTCTCGGCAACGTAATATAAACTGAAGTACTTGTACATGTGCGGGGTGCCTGTGCGGTCCATACACTTAGTATAGATAAATAAATCATGGCCACCGTGCAACTCACAGATCCTTAACCCCACCAGCTAGTAAAGGGGTCATCAACAAATCCTCAGGGCGAGGGAGGCAAACATCAGGTGAATCCAGCCAAAAGGTAACATCAGGCCATAGGAAACACTGTCTGCTCCACGCCGCCAAGGCACAGAGATCGTGCCGCCCAGTGTCTCACGGAACCCTGCGGTGCTCACAGGTCACAGGCCAGGTCCGGCATCCCGCACCACCATACAGCCATAATGCCCAACACGCCATGATAGAGCCTGTCTCCTCCTCAGCCACACTACGTACAAACTTCGCCTCTGCACCGCCTGCTCTCCACAAGCTTTCAGCCTAGCGTTCAGCCAAGGGGTCAGGATCTAAACCAGCCTTCACAGCAAAGGCATGCTGCACGCTAGATAATACATGTAAGGGGAAGGTAAAGGAGTGGAGGTACGGCAAATACGTCGCTACGTCATGCCGTCACGTGAAACGGAGTGACATTCACATTAGACAATGGGTCAATGGGTCCACATTGACTTCAATAGGGTTCGGGTGAGGGTTCAAGTTTGGGTCAGGTACGTGTCCCGAAACACAACTCTGACCTGAAGTTCGACTGAACCGGCAATGTCCAAACATCCATGGGTCCGCTCAACACTGTTTGTTATGTTTAACTTTGGCCTCATTCCTAAGTACTATATTTCTACTGCACTGATCACCAGGGAGCAACAGCTAAAGGGAGTACACCATTACACAACACTTCATCATGGTGTATTCTAGCAGCCTCTAAAGGATAAACTCATCAGAAAAAAATAAAACGCATGGAAACTGCACTAATACCACAACCAGAGATCCATTAATTTGAAAGTTAGATGACAATGAGGTTATACCTCTATGGAATCCTGATGCGTTTATATGATGCAAATAGATACAATATTTCTATAAAACGGTATTGTGATGCAAATTATTTTGTTACTACATTGTCTTGTTACCATAATCCGGGCCGAGATTTTGTTATAACTAGCATTACAATCCGGGTCAGGACTTGGTTCCAACTGATCCAATGAGGAAATAGGGTATAAAAAGGTGTTACAATGTGAGCCAGGTTACCACTGAGGAAGAAGTCGGTAACCTACAGGACTTTGAAACGCGTCTGGTAGGAATCTAGACTTCGTAACACCATTGGGTTTTGCATACACTGGAGATTGAAAAATCACAGAAAACAATGCATTCTACAAATGGATGCAAGCATAACATATGGACTAAGCCCTCACTAGATCAAATCTGAGACACTTGGTCAATACATTTTGATCAAAATACATTGATCATTGATTGATTTTGATCAAAATACATAGAGTGCATTATTTTCTGTGATTTTGTATTATGTAGCCATATACATCCGCACATTTAATGCCATATCGTGCAGGATGGTTTATATATAGTTTTTTCTGTGATTTCTTTGATTTGTCTTGAAGGAGTGGCACCTTCATGTGTGAATACGCTCCTATACTGGGAGTGATATTCAAGTGCACTTTTTCCCCACCTATCTAACAGGTGACCTTGATTAAGGTAGTACATATAGGTGTGTGTGTCTCTCCTCCCACCGGTTGCTGATGCACATGGAGGTAACTAGGGGCAGCACACCATATGTGCGGGGACTGTGCTCCTGAAAAATGCGCCACAGCACAAATAGGTTAGTATAGTAACCCGCCTGAACTGAGACCACCTTGTCGCCAGTGGGTGGGCTTAGATGTATTTTGATCAAAATGTATTGACCAAGTGTCTCAGATTTTATCTAGTGAGGGCTTAGTCCATATGTTATGCTTGCATCCATTTGTAGAGTGCATTATTTTCTGTGATTTTGTATTATGTAGCCATATACATCCGCACATTTAATACCATATCGTGCAGGATGGTTTATATATAGTTTTTTCTGTGATTACACTGGAGATTGCCCACTTATTTCCCGATTGCCAATTGGGAAATTGATTTGTCCCCTCTGGACTCAATGAATGAATAATTGCTCCACAACCATTTGTGGGTGACAGTTATGTGCTAGTGACGATCGAATACTTTTAGGCTTACTGCTATATCGAGCAGATAATTTAAACTAAATCTACGTAGTCCGGCTGCACCATTCCCACGTAACCGGAGTAAACCAGGGCTGGAGCACGAGGGACGCCGAAGCAGCGGGAGCCAGAAAAGTAAGCCACTTATCGATACAGCGTTAAGGGAATAATATATCTCTAAACAGGTGGGACGCCACCTAGAGCTCAATTCCCCCACTGTCAAGCATCTCACCATTACCGCAATTGATTTGTGAGTAAGCCTTTACATTAGATACAGAGAAAATAATGATAATATGAACAGCTATTCGCATAGTGTGGCTATTTTCAATACTTAAACTTACTATTTGAACTTAATCAGATAAGGAGCTGGACATCTTGAGGAGACTTTTTATTGTGGAATACTCGCAATTGAAAAACTCTGCATATTGATGATATTAGGCCATTACTCTTGGTGATAATAGTTATATGACATTATAATCTGAGATTGGACTACCAATCACGTCATGTCTGTGGCTTTTTATATTATATTCTATTTTATTGTACGGTTATTGATGGGATATGTATTATTATTTATGAATTTTATCAGTTCTGAATTACTTTTATGAGACATGAACTATCTTTCTAATAAATCAACATTTTTTTCCAGATATATGAGTGCCATATCATAAGCTGTTATTGTTTAATTTCCTTTTTGCTGTTTGGCACTTACACCTTTTAGATATTGAGCACCAACTCAACCTACCTGTAAGTAGAGCCACCGCATTCACTTATTAATTTTTCCTATTTACTAGCTCCATTTGGGGTAGAGCTCACTTTACCAAGTAGGATGAATATCTGGAGTCATGCTGAAAATAAACGATTGAATGTTGAGTCATTTAATTTTAATGTTCCGGATGCAAGGGAGGTTATAGGGAACCAATCAATTACGGATTTATTTAGGGAGGCTGAATCTCTGCTGTTAAAACAATTGCGGCAAAGATGGGAAAGAAAATCCTTACAGCAGTATATCCGTCAGGACATTATCCCAAAGGGCCTGAGCTTAACTAGAACACCAGCCCAGGTTCTATGGGATCCTGAAATTGAAAAAGAATGGAACACACTGCTAAAGAAACAATCAAAATTACTGATTCAATTAATTATTAAAAGGAGTACGGTGATTTTAGATAAAATAACGAGTCAACTTAATCTTGTGAAAGAAAAAATAGAAAAATTACCAAGGGATGATGAATATGAGGTGTGGCAACAAAGATTATGTGAAAGTCTTGACAAAACAGAACAAGAAATTATAAATAAAAAATGCAAAAAAATAGTGAAAAATCCTACGATTAGCAAAAAGTGATGAGCGGGAGGTGCCATATTCGATTTCGTGAAATTATTTGTCATATTAACTGACCAAATAAGGCTACTTTCACAAAAACTATTTTGATAAATCTGGCAGGATTCAGCAAAAAATGCTTCCATTACTGATAATACAACCATCTGTATCCGTTATGAACGGATCTGATTGTATTATATTTAACACAGTCAAAACAGATCCATCATTAATAGTGATGAGCGGGAGGTGCCATATTCGATTTTGCGACATTTCGCAAATATTCGATTGAATATTCGTCATATATTTGTTGAAATCGAATATTCGTCATTATTTTATATATTGCAAATGATACGCGAATTTATATTCGCATCGCGAATTAAACTTAGAGCTGATTTTCTAATGGTTGTAACTTGAATTACTAGAATTGACGAAGATAACAAATATCACGAATATAGCACTACATTCTCAATCTTCATTATATTCTAGCAATACAACCATTAGGAACTCAGCTCTAAGTTGAATTTGCCATGCGATTAATATAACCTGTATTACTCGCATTGCGAATTAAACTTAGAGCTGGGTTCCTAATGGTTGTATTGCTAGAATATAACGAATATCACGAATATAGCACTATATTCTCAATCTTCGTTATATTCTAGCAATACAACCATTAGGAACTCAGCTCTAAGTTTCATTCGCGAAGCGAACATATACTCGCATTGCCAATTGATCTTAGAGCTAAGTTCCTAATGGTTGTATTGCTAGAATATAACGAAGACGACGAATATCACAAATTCACGAATATAGCACTATATTCTCAATCTTCGTTATATTCTAGCAACAACAATTAGCAACTCAGCTCTAAGTTTCATTCCCGAAGCGAACATATACTCGCATTGCGAATTGATCTTAGAGCTAAGTTCCTAATGCTTGTATTGCTAGAATATAAAGAAGTTGACGAATATCACGAATTCACGAATATAGCACTATGTTCTCAATCTTCGTTATATTCTAGCAATCAACCATTAGCAACTCAGCTCTAAGTTTCATTCCCGAAGCGAACATATACTCGCACTGCGAATTGATCTTAGAGCTAAGTTCCTAATGCTTGTATTGCTAGAATATAAAGAAGTTGACGAATATCACGAATTCACGAATATAGCACTATGTTCTCAATCTTCGTTATATTCTAGCAACGACCATTAGGAACTCAGCTCTAAGTTTCATTCCCGAAGCGAACATATACTCGCACTGCGAATTGATCTTAGAGCTAAGTTCCTAATGGTTGTATTGCTAGAATATAACGAAGACGACGAATATCACAAATTCACGAATATAGCACTATATTCTCAATCTTCGTTATATTCTAGCAATACAGCCATTAGCAACTCAGCTCTAAGTTTAATTCGCGAAGCGAACATATACTCGCATTGTGAATTGATCTTAGAGCTAAGTTCCTAATGGTTGTATTGCTAGAATATAAGAAAGACGACGAATATCACAAATTCACGAATATAGCACTATATTCTCAATCTTCGTTATATTCTAGCAATACAGCCATTAGCAACTCAGCTCTAAGTTTCATTCGCGAAGCGAACATATACTCGCATTGTGAATTGATCTTAGAGCTAAGTTCCTCGTTTTCTGATTCTTGTTTTATATGTATTGAATGTGCCATTGCATATGGCTGGTAAACATTCTGTTGCACCTGGAAGCCGGTGTCACATGGTCTGTTGTAGGTGTAGCTTGCGGCCTCATGTGTTCCCCATTGCATTGTTGGTCCTGCAGTGCAGGTAAGTGGGATGGGGCTGTAGGCTGCTTAATACCTGTTCAGACCTTGTTCACACACCATAGGTAGTCTAGTGGTAGGACCCCATGTCATGCTGAGATACCGTGTAGTGGTGCCTAAAGGGGCTCCGATATGTTCCTGATTGGAAATATTGGCGAATCTCTCAGCTTTTAACACCAGAGTGAGGGATTAGCCAGTGTTGTCAGTTGCTTATCCATGTGGTGCATCTTTTTTCTGTGAGTTATGTGTTTATATATTTCCATCCGCACATGTTTTATTTTGTGTAGGATGTTTGTGTGGTGCTTGTGGTTCGCGCCGGTATCCTCCATTGTATGCAATTTTTGCTGGGGATAGCCGTTCGCTGCGAACCACATGCGGAGGAACTGCCCCCAGTTAGAAACACGCCACAGTGTTTGGGGTCTGGAGCAGTCCCACCCATTTAGGCCACGTTTATTTTTGTGATTCTTGTTTTATATGTATTGAATGTGCCATTGCATATGGCTGGTAAACATTCTGTTGCACCTGGAAGCCGGTGTCACATGGTCTGTTGTAGGTGTAGCTTGCGGCCTCATGTGTTCCCCATTGCATTGTTGGTCCTGCAGTGCAGGTAAGTGGGATGGGGCTGTAGGCTGCTTAATACCTGTTCAGACCTTGTTCACACACCATAGGTAGTCTAGTGGTAGGACCCCATGTCATGCTGAGATACCGTGTAGTGGTGCCTAAAGGGGCTCCGATATGTTCCTGATTGGAAATATTGGCGAATCTCTCAGCTTTTAACACCAGAGTGAGGGATTAGCCAGTGTTGTCAGTTGCTTATCCATGTGGTGCATCTTTTTTCTGTGAGTTATGTGTTTATATATTTCCATCCGCACATGTTTTATTTTGTGTAGGATGTTTGTGTGGTGCTTGTGGTTCGCGCCGGTATCCTCCATTGTATGCAATTTTTGCTGGGGATAGCCGTTCGCTGCGAACCACATGCGGAGGAACTGCCCCCAGTTAGAAACACGCCACAGTGTTTGGGGTCTGGAGCAGTCCCACCCATTTAGGCCACGTTTATTTTTGTGATTCTTGTTTTATATGTATTGAATGTGCCATTGCATATGGCTGGTAAACATTCTGTTGCACCTGGAAGCCGGTGTCACATGGTCTGTTGTAGGTGTAGCTTGCGGCCTCATGTGTTCCCCATTGCATTGTTGGTCCTGCAGTGCAGGTAAGTGGGATGGGGCTGTAGGCTGCTTAATACCTGTTCAGACCTTGTTCACACACCATAGGTAGTCTAGTGGTAGGACCCCATGTCATGCTGAGATACCGTGTAGTGGTGCCTAAAGGGGCTCCGATATGTTCCTGATTGGAAATATTGGCGAATCTCTCAGCTTTTAACACCAGAGTGAGGGATTAGCCAGTGTTGTCAGTTGCTTATCCATGTGGTGCATCTTTTTTCTGTGAGTTATGTGTTTATATATTTCCATCCGCACATGTTTTATTTTGTGTAGGATGTTTGTGTGGTGCTTGTGGTTCGCGCCGGTATCCTCCATTGTATGCAATTTTTGCTGGGGATAGCCGTTCGCTGCGAACCACATGCGGAGGAACTGCCCCCAGTTAGAAACACGCCACAGTGTTTGGGGTCTGGAGCAGTCCCACCCATTTAGGCCACGTTTATTTTTGTGATTCTTGTTTTATATGTATTGAATGTGCCATTGCATATGGCTGGTAAACATTCTGTTGCACCTGGAAGCCGGTGTCACATGGTCTGTTGTAGGTGTAGCTTGCGGCCTCATGTGTTCCCCATTGCATTGTTGGTCCTGCAGTGCAGGTAAGTGGGATGGGGCTGTAGGCTGCTTAATACCTGTTCAGACCTTGTTCACACACCATAGGTAGTCTAGTGGTAGGACCCCATGTCATGCTGAGATACCGTGTAGTGGTGCCTAAAGGGGCTCCGATATGTTCCTGATTGGAAATATTGGCGAATCTCTCAGCTTTTAACACCAGAGTGAGGGATTAGCCAGTGTTGTCAGTTGCTTATCCATGTGGTGCATCTTTTTTCTGTGAGTTATGTGTTTATATATTTCCATCCGCACATGTTTTATTTTGTGTAGGATGTTTGTGTGGTGCTTGTGGTTCGCGCCGGTATCCTCCATTGTATGCAATTTTTGCTGGGGATAGCCGTTCGCTGCGAACCACATGCGGAGGAACTGCCCCCCCAGTTAGAAACACGCCACAGTGTTTGGGGTCTGGAGCAGTCCCACCCATTTAGGCCACGTTTATTTTTGTGATTCTAAGTTCCTCATGGTTGTATTGGTAGAATATAACGAAGACGACGAATAGCTCGAATTCACGAATATAGCACTATATTCTCAAACTTCATTATATTGTAGCAACAACCATTAGCAACTCAGCTCTAAGTTTCATTCGTGAAGCGAACATATACTCGCATTGCGAATTGATGTTAGAGCTAAGTTTCTAATGGTTGTATTGCTAGAATATAACGAAGAGGACGAATATCACGAATTCACGAATATAGTACTATATTCTCAATCTTCGTTATATTCTAGCAATACAGCCATTAGTAACTCAGCTCTAAGTTTCATTTGCGAAGCGAACATATACTCGCATTGCGAATTGATCTTAGAGCTAAGTTCCTAATGCTTGTATTGCTAGAATATAAAGAAGACGATAAATATCACGAATTCACGAATATAGCACTATGTTCTCAATCTTCGTTATATTCTAGCAACGACCATTAGGAACCCAGCTCTAAGTTTCATTCGCGAAGCGAACATATACTCGCACTGCGAATTGATCTTAGAGCTAAGTTCCTAATGGTTGTATTGCTAGAATATAACGAAGACGACGAATATCACAAATTCACGAATATAGCACTATATTCTCAATCTTCGTTATATTCTAGCAATACAGCCAGTAGCAACTCAGCTTTAAGTTTCATTCACGAAGCGAACATATACTCGCATTGTGAATTGATCTTAGAGCTAAGTTCCTAATGCTTGTATTGCTAGAATATAAGAAAGACAACGAATATAGCACTATATTCTCAATCTTCGTTATTTCTAGCAACAACCATTAGCAACTCAGCTTTAAGTTTCATTCGCGAAGCGAACATATACTCGCATTGTGAATTGATCTTAGAGCTAAGTTCCTAATGGTTGTATTGCTAGAATATAAGAAAGACAACGAATATCACGAATTCACGAATATAGCACTATATTCTCAATCTTCGTTATATTCTAGCAACAACCATTAGCAACTCAGCTCTAAGTTTCATTCGCGAAGCGAACATATACTCGCATTGTGAATTGATCTTAGAGCTAAGTTCCTAATGGTTGTATTGCTAGAATATAACGAAGACGACGAATAGCACGAATTCACGAATATAGCACTATATTCTCAATCTTCGTTATATTGTAGCAACAACCATTAGCAGCTCAGCTCTAAGTTTCATTCGTGAAGCAAACATATACTCGCATTGCGAATTGATGTTAGAGCTAAGTTTCTAATGGTTGTATTGCTAGAATATAACGAAGAGAACGAATATCACGAATATAGTACTATATTCTCAATCTTCGTTATATTCTAGCAATACAGCCATTAGCAACTCAGCTCTAAGTTTCATTTGCAAAGCGAACATATACTCGCATTGCAAATTGATCTTAGAGCTAAGTTCCTAATGGTTGTATTGCTAGAATATAAGGAACACGACGAATATCACGAATTCACGAATATAGCACTATATTCTCAATCTTCGTTAAATTCTAGCAATACAACCATTAGGAACCCCGCTCTAAGTTTCATTCGCGAAGCGAACATATACTCGCACTGCGAATTGATCTTAGAGCTAAGTTCCTAATGGTTGTATTGCTTGAATATAACGAAGACAACGAATATCACGAATTCACGAATATAGCACTATATTCTCAATCTTCGTTATATTCTAGCAATCAACCATTAGCAACTCAGCTCTAAGTTTCATTCGCGAAGCTGAACATATACTCGCATTGTGAATTGATCTTAGAGCTAAGTTCCTAATGGTTGTATTGCTAGAATATAAAGAAGACTGACGAATATCACAAATTCACGAATATAGCACTATATTCTCAATCTTCGTTATATTCTAGCAACAACCATTAGCAACTCAGCTCTAAGTTTCATTCGCGAAGCGAACATATACTCGCATTGTGAATTGATCTTAGAGCTAAGTTCCTAATGGTTGTATTGCTAGAATATAACGAAGACAACGAATATCACAAATTCACGAATATAGCACTATATTCTCAATATTCGTTATATTCTAGCAATACAGCCATTAGCAACTCAGCTCTAAGTTTCATTCGCGAAGCGAACATATACTCGCATTGTGAATTGATCTTAGAGCTAAGTTCCTAATGGTTGTATTGCTAGAATATAAGAAAGACGACGAATATCACAAATTCACGAATATAGCACTATATTCTCAATCTTCGTTATATTCTAGCAATACAGCCATTAGCAACTCAGCTCTAAGTTTCATTCGCGAAGCGAACATATACTCGCATTGTGAATTGATCTTAGAGCTAAGTTCCTCATGGTTGTATTGGTAGAATATAACGAAGACGACGAATAGCTCGAATTCACGAATATAGCACTATATTCTCAAACTTCATTATATTGTAGCAACAACCATTAGCAACTCAGCTCTAAGTTTCATTCGCGAAGCGAACATATACTCGCATTGCGAATTGATGTTAGAGCTAAGTTCCTAATGGTTGTATTGCTAGAATATAACGAAGAGGACGAATATCACGAATTCACGAATATAGTACTATATTCTCAATCTTCTTTATATTCTAGCAATACAGCCATTAGCAACTCGGCTCTAAGTTTCATTCGCGAAGCGAACATATACTCGCATTGTGAATTGATCTTAGAGCTAAGTTCCTAATGCTTGTATTGCTAGAATATAAAGAAGACGATAAATATCACGAATTCACGAATATAGCACTATGTTCTCAATCTTCGTTATATTCTAGCAACGACCATTAGGAACCCAGCTCTAAGTTTCATTCGCGAAGCGAACATATACTCGCACTGCGAATTGATCTTAGAGCTAAGTTCCTAATGGTTGTATTGCTAGAATATAACGAAGACGACGAATATCACAAATTCACGAATATAGCACTATATTCTCAATCTTCGTTATATTCTAGCAATACAGCCATTAGCAACTCAGCTCTAAGTTTCATTGGCGAAGCGAACATATACTCGCATTGTGAATTGATCTTAGAGCTAAGTTCCTAATGCTTGTATTGCTAGAATATAAGAAAGACAACGAATATAGCACTATATTCTCAATCTTCGTTATATTCTAGCATCAACCATTAGCAACTCAGCTCTAAGTTTCATTCGTGAAGCGAACATATACTCGCATTGTGAATTGATCTTAGAGCTAAGTTCCTAATGGTTGTATTGCTAGAATATAAGAAAGACAACGAATATCACGAATTCACGAATATAGCACTATATTCTCAATCTTCGTTATATTCTAGCAACAACCATTAGCAACTCAGCTCTAAGTTTCATTCGCGAAGCGAACATATACTCGCATTGTGAATTGATCTTAGAGCTAAGTTCCTAATGGTTGTATTGCTAGAATATAACGAAGACGACGAATAGCTCGAATTCACGAATATAGCACTATATTCTCAAACTTCATTATATTGTAGCAACAACCATTAGCAGCTCAGCTCTAAGTTTCATTCGTGAAGCGAACATATACTCGCATTGCGAATTGATGTTAGAGCTAAGTTTCTAATGGTTGTATTGCTAGAATATAACGAAGAGGACGAATATCACGAATTCACGAATATAGTACTATATTCTCAATCTTCGTTATATTCTAGCAATGCAGCCATTAGCAACTCAGCTTTAAGTTTCATTCGCGAAGCGAACATATACTCGCATTGTGAATTGATCTTAGAGCTAAGTTCCTAATGGTTGTATTGCTAGAATATAAGAAAGACAACGAATATCACGAATTCACGAATATAGCACTATATTCTCAATCTTCGTTATATTCTAGCAACAACTATTAGCAACTCAGCTCTAAGTTTCATTCGCGAAGCGAACATATACTCGCATTGTGAATTGATCTTAGAGCTAAGTTCCTAATGGTTGTATTGCTAGAATATAAGAAAGACGACGAATATCACAAATTCACGAATATAGCACTATATTCTCAATCTTTGTTATATTCTAGCAACAACCATTAGCAACTCAGCTCTAATTTGAATTCGCCATGCGATTAATATAACCTGTATCACTCGCATTGCGAATTCAACTTAAAGCTGGGTTCCTAATGGTTGTAGTGCTAGAATATAACGAATATTGCGATGCGAATAATTCAGGTTATATTAATCGCATTGTGATTACAACTTAGTCAAATTTGTGAGATCGTGATTCTTACATCCGACAGTACATTTTAGCATGGAGGCGTTCCTATTGGGATGGGGACGCTCCATGCACACAGGAAGTCGGTAGAAGCGGCAATGGGCATTAACTGGAGCGGCAGGGAGCCAGGAATCCTCTGGACAGGTAAGAACAGCTTTTGGGAAAAGGGATGACAACCAGAGAGCAACAAGGATTAACATCTAAAAAAAAAAAAAATGAATATTTGAAATTGCAAATATATAGCGCTATATTCGCAAATTTTTGAAGTTGCGATATTCGCAATAAAAATTCGCTATTTGAATATTCGCGCTCAACACTATTAACAAACAGAATACTAGCAGACAAGGAGTACAAAATGGGAAAAAGGGTCCAATAGGAGAAAGACAAGAGAGAGATGATCAAAGCAACAGATATACAGTACCAGTCAGCAATAAATTTGAATTGTTAACAGATGAGCATTTTCTAGACAAACCCCACCACATCACAAGGTTCGAACACGAGGAAGGTCACAGCATTCTCCAACATGGAACCATCAATGGAATTCACCATGTGCACACCAATACAATCTCAGACACAGGTATGTGGAACAGGCACACGATTACGGAGAAGTGACACAGAACAATATAATACACAGTTCACTGGGGAAAGAACACAGGGACACACATTGGAAGGGAAAAAGAGGAATATATGAGGGGAAGGGGGATGAGGATCACGAAGACACAGATAGAGGACACTTCGCGCAATTTAGTGGTAAATTTAAGTGACACAGTGCTGACTGATACACAAATAAAACTATTAAATAAGGGGTTAAAGTTCGCACCGACTAATAAGTTAAACCATTTCAATGCCTACATTGGCATCGAAAAAATTTGTGAGAAAATAATGCCTTAAAAAGTACTATCTTAAAAATCCAGTTGAAAGGCCCATGACGGTCACACAGGAATATTTACATATCCTGCACAAGAACTAAGTCAAGAAATTATCACATTCCGCCAATCGTTGGAATATGATATAAGAAAGATCAAGAATAACAATGGTGGAAATAATATTACAAATCAGGAAATTAAGGCCATAAAAGAATTACAGTTGAGAGAAAATTTGGTGATCAGACCCGTTGACAAGGGGGGGCTATTGTTGTCTGGGGACTGGAAGAATATAATAAGGAGTGCTTAAAACAATTGGAAGATGAGGCCACATATATGAAATTACAATCGGATCCAACCGGGTTATATCAGGAGGAATTGAAAAAATTATGTGAGAGAGATCTCTCTCTAGAAATATATTAAATAAACAGGAATACGAATTCATATGTGACACGCAAGCGAGAACGTCTGTTTTTTTACTGTCTGCCTAAATTACATAAGAACCCAATACAACCACCATGTCGACCTATCGTATCTGGAATAGGCTCTATTACATGCAATTTGTCAAAATATATTGACAATCTTCTTCAGTAAAAAATATGAGGACATAAATTCGAGACACGACACAAATTACTGAAATTATGGAAAGGTTGAAATTCAACCCCGAATGGATAATGTGTACATTGGATGTACAGTTGTTATATACAATTATCGACCACCAACAGGGTGTAGAGGCTATGAGGGAACAACTGTTAGCGGAAGGCAGACTAAAGACAGAACAGATTGAATTTTTAGAAGAAAGCGTGAAATTTATTTTATCCCATAATTATTTTTTCTTTGGGTCCAACTATTATGTGCAGAAGTGTGGTACCGCCATGGGCACCAGGTTCGCCCCGAGCTATGCAAACCTCTTCAAGGCCAATTTGGAGGAGAGTTGTATTATACCAAGGCAGGGGGTGGACCTGGTGCTATGGTATAGATGATATTATTTTAGTGTGGAATGGGGATAAAGACTCCTTGGTTTCTTTTATGGAATTGTTGGAAATGATGGGAATATACGCTTTTCCTCTAATATATATGTTGAAAATATAGAATTTTTGGATCTAAATATTCACATTGAGGATGAAAATGTAATTTGTAACATATTCCAGAAAGATGTGGCCAAAAATGGTTTCATCCCCTACACTAGCGGCCACCTACCAAGGTGGCTGCTAAATATACCTTATGGACAATTCCGGCATATAAAACGCAACTGTACCAGAGATAAAAAATTTGAAGAAGAGGCGTGAGGGATGAAGGAACAATTTCTGGCTAAAAAGTACCCCCAAATCCTTGTAGATGCATCTTTAGAGAAAATACGACAAATAGACAGACAATCCTTTTTCAAACCAGTGCAATCTAAGAGAGCAAATAAGGATGAGGAAACTATAAGAATAATATTACTATTTAACATACAGTACCATAAAATTCAACAAATAATCAAGAAACATTGGCACTTTCTGAAGGGTGACAAGGTGATAGGTCTGCTCATTCCCACTGTACTACAAATAGTATATAAAAAAGCACCCAATTTGGGAATGAAGATAGCCCCCACAGTAAAAGCAAAGTGAATGAATGAATCTACAATACATAAAATGGTAGAGATTCAAGGCTTTTATAGGTGTGGCATGTGTATAAATTGTCGGTCGACATGCTTTTCGAGAAAAAACTATAGAGATAACATCTCCGGGGAATCAATTCACACATAAAATAGGGGAGTGTCTTACATGTAGTACCACAAGTGTTATCTACATGATTAGATGTCAGTGTAACAAAATGTATGTGGAAAGGACTAAAAGGATGTTAAAGAAAAGGATTGCGGACACCTTAATAATATTAGGAAAGGTTATATGGATCATCCACTCTCGAGATATTTTAAGGAACATCATGACCAACAAATCAAGACTTGAGCTTTGCAGCAATAGAGAAGGTAGAAATGGACTGGAGAGGAGGGAGTCATATTGATAAAATGTCTAAAGTCGAGATGGATTTTTGAATTAAATACCCTTATTCCATATGGATTAAATGCTGAGTTGGAAATCTTTGGATTTCTATAAATAGATTAATTCTTGGGGTGGATGCTGCCCACCGATGTGGGGTCGGATGATATTTTTTACGTACGTCCGAAGGCTCCTTAATGGATAGCACGCATCCCTGAATCAGCTGCTACAACCTCATATTCTTCACAACTTTTAAAAATGGAATTATATGGCTTTAAAGTTTATATAATGAATTTGAAATGTTACATAATTAATATGGAATAAAAACTAGATTACCTGTCGGATCGGGTTGGTAATAATAACTGAACCAAGAGAAAAATGAACAAAGGACACAGCAAAGAGAAAAAAGAACATAGACTGAAATAGAATATGGCAATGTAAAAATCCTTTATTGTAATTGTTAATTGGTGTATTCTAGCAGCATTAAAAGGATAAATGCATCAGGAAAGAATAAAACGCATGGAAACCGCACTGATACCGCAACCAAAAATCCATTAATTTGAAAGTAAGATGACAATGAGTTTATACCTCTATGGAATCCTGATGCGTTTATATGATGCGAATAGATACAATAATTCTATAAAACGGTATTGTGATGCAAATTATTTTATTACTACATTGTCTTGTTACCATAATCCGGGCCGAGATTTTGTTATAACTAGCATTACAATCCGGGTCAGGACTTGGTTCCAACTGATCCAATGAGGAAATAGGGTATAAAAAGGTGTTACAATGTGAGCCAGGTTACCACTGGGGAAGAAGTCAGTAACCTACAGAACTTCGAAACGCATCTGGAAGGAATCTGGACTTTGTAACACCATTGGGTTTTGCGAACGCTGGAGACTGCCCACTTATTAGCCACTTTACGATTGGGAAATTGATTTGTCCCCTCTGGACTAAACGAATGAATAATCGCTCCACAACCATTTAGGGGTGACAGTTATGTGTTAGTGACTATCAAATACTTTTAGGCTTACTGCTATATCGATAATTGAAAGTAAATCTACATAGTCCAGTTTCACCATTCCCACGTAACCGGAGTGAACCAGGGCTGGAGCACGAGGAACGGCGAAGCAGCGGGAGCCAGAAAAGTAAGCCACTCATCGATATGGAGGTAAGGGAATAATATAGCTCTAAACAGGTGGGACGCCACCTAAAGCTCAATTCCCCCACTGTCAAGCATCTCACCATTGCCGCAATTTATTTGTGAGTAAGCCTTTACATTATATATAGAGAGGAAAATGATAATATGACCAGCTATTCGCATAGTGCGGCAATTTTGAATACTTAAACTTACTATTCGAACTTGATCAGATAAGGAGCTGGACAGTGGTTCTTAACCACTGAGGAAGGGGTAAATTACAACCCCGAAACGCGTTTGGTAGAAGATCCCCCTAATGTATTGGAACATCTTTTGATTAAAAATAGGATGTCGAACAAACCCTGATGACGAAACCCAACGCGCAACGAATGGCAAAATACTGCACTGACATACATCACATTACTGGCTAAACACTTGCAAACAGAAATTGGCGCGGAAGAGGGACGAATTGGGCTTGTGAGACACCGGCTCCAAGTCACAGTAGGAGCGGTATCCAGAGTCGCAGAGGGCTACAGAGAAGGCACAGAAGAACATCGCGAACAATATATCTAGTAAAGATCGCATGCAGAAAGCGCAACAAGTGGAACAACTCAGTGGGGCGCCGCTGACTTGTGAGTACAGTGGGACGCCGCTAACTGTTGCGAACCTTTAGGGTACATTAACATTGTATCACCACAATATTCGGACACTGCGAATTGATTCAGTGTTTCTGTTAGACAACCATAAGAATTGGATGCTGTTTTAGAATATTGGATACAAAAGATCATTGCTATATGACTTTGTGGATATTATTTACAGCGCAGTGACGTCAATCAGGAAGTTCACCAGTTTTACACAGCATTAGAAACAATTTGACTTTTTGAGGACTCTTTTTATTTTTTATTTAGGTATAGGTGGTATTATTAGTATTTTTACTCTACCTTATTTTACTATTACTTGGTCATATGTACTAGTTTACTCTTTTATTCATTGATTTGTATTTTTATTGGTATTATTAAACTTATATGGTCCAAATATTAGGAGAGTGCCTAGTGTATTTTCACTATACACTTTTTCTGGAGGAAGGGTGATTCCTCTTAACTGTGAGCACCTCTGGTGTGATTTGTGTGCCAATCCAGTGCGCTACATTTTTTTATCTATAATCTGAGATTGGACTACCAATCACGTCATCTCTGTGGCTTTTTATATTATATTCTATTTTATTTTATTGTATGATTATTGATGGGATATATATTATTATTTATTAATTTTATCAGTTATGAATTACTTTTATGAGAAATGAACTATCTTTCTAATAAATCGACAATTTTTAAAAAATAGATTCTCCAGATATATGAGTGCCATATCATAAGCTGTTATTGTTTAATTCACTATTTCAATCCAGAAATGTCAAATGTGTATTTGGGCGATGTATTTAAAATGCTTTGGGGACCAGGATTACCGCTTTTTCTCACAAAAATACACTGATGCACTATTTGACTGTTGAAATTGAATATACGGTTTAGTGCATTGTATACACAAGTGCTCTGTGGCACCACAGGTCCCAGACTAGACAAATGTCCTACGTCACCTCTTAATTATACAAAAGGTAATGTACGAGTCTTGCGCAGCCAGTAAAAAAGCATTTTATACTTTACTGAGCTATCAAACAGGATTAGGCAGATGTCCCTGGCAGGCTGGCACATATGCAGTACACTGCAGTGGCTAAAATGGCCGCCGACCCCCACCTCAGGAACAGATAGATTAAAAAAAACATTTCCTTGGCAGTGGCTGGGTACATAAATGTAGGATTGCTGAAGCTCCCTCCCTCTCTATTTGCTGTATCTTGTGGATTAAAGTACAACAGGTTCTACAGATTTCTTGCCTATCCTGTCCCTGATAGCACAGGTAGCAACCTTTCCCTAGGCTAACATCAACACTGACGTGCGGCACTACATGACTCAAGCTTATAAAGAGGCTGGGCCAAATGCTGCACTCAGCCAATCACAGCCATGCCATTAGTAGGCATGGCTGTGATGGATTCTTAGGACAAAGAAGTAAAACGTTGCTGATTGGCTGCTGTGCAGCCCTTCAGAAAACGCGAAGATTTGCCGAACAACGGACCCGAACCCAAACTTTTATGAAAAAGTTTGATTCTGGGTCCCGAACACCCCAAAATTAAGTAAGAACCCGAACTATACAGTTCGGGTTCGCTCAACTCTAGACCCAGACTATACACCTCCCACCGAGGACAGCTTGTCATTGCCCCTGGACAGCCTGGCACACATGAGCGACTACATGCTGCAGTGCCTGCGCAACGACCGCTGGCATTGAATTCTAACCAGTGCTCATTCTAACCAGTGCTGATTACTGGGTGGCCACCCTGCTTGATCTCCGCTACAAAAACAACGTGCCGTCCTTACTTCTGTCACTGGAGAGTGATCAGAAGATGCGCGAGTATAAGCACACGCTGGTAGATGGTCTACTAGTGACGTTTTAACCTGACAGCAGGGGCTCAGTGGAAGCACAAGGCGAAGACAAAGGAGGAAGTTGCCAATGCAGCTTGGGCACCGCCAGCCCCTCAGAAGGAAGGGTTAGCATGGCCAAAATGTAGAAAAATTTTGTCAGCATACCACAACATTCAGCACCACCATCTGATATGGGCCATCTTAGCAGGAGGCAGTGTTTCAGAAACATGGTGGAACAGAACATGTGCACACGCCTGCAGGTTCTGACTGATGGGTCTGCCCATTCAACCATCTGGCCACCTGATGCTTGGCATTGAGCTTGGTGATGTAAGGCTTGCATGCAGCTGCTCAGCCATGGAAACCCATGCCATCTAGCCCACAATGCACAGTTTTTGTGCTGATGTTAATGTTAGAGGAGGTTTTAAATTCTACAGTTATTGAGTCGACAGAGTGCTGTGGAATTTTATGCACTATGCACTATGCGCAATGGTAATTGGTAAACCCTCTCTGTAACTTTACATGGTCTGCCATATTGTGGCTGAGTTGCTGTGGTTCCTAAACCCTTCCATTATGCAATAATACCACTCAGTTAATTGTTGAAAATCTGGGACAGATTCTTTCACAAATATATGTAAAGGCAGACTATGTGGCTAGGTGCTTGATTTTATACAGTATGTCGGAATGAAACACCCGAATTCAATGTTTAAGAGGTGTATCCCAATTCCTTTATCCATAAATTGTATATTCAGATCATTAAAAAATTTCTGCAAAAACTATTACAAAAATTTCACTGGTACACTTCATTATTGGTATAAAGCATACACGGTGGATAAAAGGAAAGGGCCCACATTAACATGGATCCAGCCCTAAGATTCATCATATTTGATGGAAAAAGTGGTGCAGGAGTGTAATAACTATGGTGTTTGGTCTGAATGCCACATTTTTCATTTTTATGCCATAAATTTGTTGTAAAATACATTCAGAAATTTGTCCCTTATTAGCATATTTTATTATTACTGTGTTTTAAAGTATTAAAAAAATATTTGCTTCTACCAGTATCTATGCATCTGCACACTAAGCAGTACATAATTAAGGTGCATGATATCTTATATTCCTTGCCCTCAGCTCTGACACAGATCTATTTGTGCTCTGCAAGGCTAAAGATCCTTTCAGCTCAGAGCATGTTCCACTAACGAGCCAATGGCAAAATCAATATGCTCAGTGCCAGCAAAGTCACAGCAACCTTTGAAGGCATCAGACAAATCCATCCCAACTTGCAACGTCTTAATTTCCAATCACTATTGTTCCAGCCTCTGTGTCACCTGCATGACACCTCAAACAAATAACTAACTCATTATTTGCTGGAGCCAGTGTCAAGTGGTGCTGTCTGCAAAGATAGCAATGTAATTTTCATAACATCAGGTTACTTATCCTACAGAAAATGTAGACATATGTCCACACGTGCATACAAGCTCTGCAGTTTTTACTACAAATTACTTTGTTTAGGTATCACAACTTCCAAGTTTACCATAAATTGTTATTACAATTTAGATTCCTATGAGCTGTAAACAATAATTTTCTTATAGACCTGTACATCAAAGGGAGTCTGTCAGCAGTTTTGGCAATGCAAAACTGGTGACAGATACATTACTCACAAAAAGTTAGGGATATTTGGCTTTTGGGTTAAATTTATAGAAAACATAAAAAGTTCATGCTACAGTGATATCATATCATGAAAGTAGAGCATTTAAGTAGAAGCATGCATTGGTGATTTTATCATCTGTAACAATTTATTGAAACAAACACCAACAACAGTGTTGGGCATACCACCACAAAAATGTAAATGTCTCAAAAATTTGTCATGTGGCCTTGAGAATCAATTACAGCTTGACAACGACATCTCATGCTGTTCATAAGCCGACTTATTGTCTGCTGAGGCATGGCATCCCACTCTTCTTGAAGGGTGACCCTCAGGTCATTGAGGTTCTGAGTTACAAGCCTCTACACGGCGACTCCCTAGCCATTCCCTAATTATGCAACATCGATGACCTGGTGCATTGTCCATGAAGATGAAATTAGGCCTGTGTTGTTCATGCAGAGGTACAATGACTGGATTAATGATGTTATTAAAGTATTATGGATTTGTGACTTTACTATTCACAAAGTGTAGGGCAGTTCTGTATTGACTAGACACACCTGCACACACTAACACCACCACCACCAAAGGCAAACTGTCACACCCATGTGTAGGAGGGAGATACCACACCGGACGAAGAAGGAGAGGGAACAAGGAACAAGATCTGAAAGCTAGGAAATACCTGCTTGCCTAGGTGCTGACATCTTTCGGGCATGGCCGTTAAGGACAGGACTGGAATACATGGTTAGCATCACTGCAAAAGAAGTAAAATCCTTTTTCCATCCTGAAGCTCTCTCTGTCTTGAGGAAAATTAGTAACACTAAGCTGCACTGGATCATCAGTGGAAGCAGGCACCTTAGAAAAGGTGACTGACAAATCTGGACTGTAAAACGGAATGGGTTTAGAGGAAGGTTCTTTTTTGAATTCTTTTAGTCATTTGTCTAAACTCACAGCTAGCATCATAGTCTCGCCAAGAGAATACTAACAGGTCCTTAAGTGTGTCAAAAAGACCCTGGTGAAACTGACTTCTCAGAGCCAAGTCATTCAATTTGGAAGCGAAACACCATGTGTGAAAATCCACACAATACTCCCCGAAAGGTCTGTGTCCCTGACGGAGTGAAACTAATTTGGACTTACGAAATGCAGGCTCATCATAAAGTAAACCAGGAGCAAAAAATTAAAATAAAAAATACCCACGGAAGACAGCTCAGTAATGTCAAGGAGACGAGAGAATGCTCATTCCTAGGGATTCCCTTTTAGGAGATAAATAATAATACTTACTGTCTGTTGCTCTGATCCCATGGAGTGAGGTCTGAGACAAATGTATAATTTGCAACTCTCCCTAAAAGACACAAATTACTTTCAATCACCTTAAAATCGATCAGGCAACTTAACCTAAGGTTCTAGGAGCTATGAGGGAACAATCGCTAGGGGTGGCAATTAAGTATTCTCTTGGACTTTTTCCTCAAGGTCCTGGACCAGCTGGGTGAGACTGTGCATTTGGTCTACAAGGCCCGCATAGGATCAATACCATTACAGTACCAAACCACAGAGAAATTTTTTGTCAGTCTGTGATTTTGTCATGAAAGGTTGGGAAACAGTGCCATCCTGAAATCCACCCACACTCCGCAACACACTACGGACGTGTGAATTTGGCCTTAATGTCTCCATAGTCTGGGAGCCACATTTATTTTATTTTTTTGGGCGATTGTCTTTTGTAGGGTATCATTTTTTTCATATAACTTTTTGATCGCTTGCTATTACAGTTTTAGAGATGTGAGGTGACAGAAATGTTTTTTTTACATGGTTGTTATGTTTTATTTTTTAAGGTATTTACCTGAGGGGTTAGATCATGTGATAATATTATAAAGCAGATGTTTACGGACACGGCGATACCTAATATGTATACTTTTTTTAAAATTTATTTTACTTTAACACTATAACAGCATTTTAGAAAAAATAATAATGTTTTAGTGTCTCTGTAGTTTTTATGTTTGTGGGCGATTGAACTATGTAGGGGCTCATTTTTTGCGGGATGAGATGGCGGTTTCATTGCTACTATTTTGAGAGGCATACGCCTTTTTGATCGCTTGAACACTTTTTGTGATGTAAGGGGACAAAAAATGGCTTATTTTACACCATTTTTTTTTTAGGGTATTGGCGTGAGGGGTTAGGTCATGTTATATGTGATTTTTTATAGAGCAGGTTTTTTCGGACGCGGCGATACATAATATTTGTAGTGTATTTTTTTTTTTTATTCAGTGATATGTTTTTTATTTTTACTTTTTTTACACTTTTTTTGACCATTGGATCTGGTGTCTATATAATACAGTATAGTACACTATACAGTGAACTGTACTGTATTTTTCTTACTTTACATAGTCTAAGCAGACTTGTGCCTTTACAACAAGTCTGCTTAGACTTTCAGGACCATGGAGAGCAGGACGCTTCTGAAAGTGTCCTGCTGCCATGGTAACCATCACCCGCTGCCAGAACTGAGCAGCGGGTGATGGGGAGGGAGGAAGGCTCCCTCCCTCTGCGATCCCATCCTGTCGGGGGGCTGAAAAGGCACAGCAGCCCCCGATGGGAGAGGGAGGGAGCTCCCTCTCTGTTAACCCCGTTTATATAGCAGTCCGTAGGGGCCGCGACATGGAAGGGGGGAAAATTGCTGACATCTGCAGCACAGATGTAAGCAGTAGGGATGAGTGAACCCGAACTATATAGTTCGGGTTTGTGCCGAATTTTGGGGTGTTCGGGACACGGACCCAAACCCGAACATTTTCAAAAAAGTTCGAGTTTGGGTTCGTTGTTCGGCGATTTCTTCCCGCTTTCTGAAGGGCTGCACAGCAGCCAATCAGCTAGCATTTTACTTCTTGCCATAAGAAGCCATCACAGCCATGCCTACTAATGGCATGGCTGTGATTGGCCAAGTGCAGTATGTGACCCAGCCTCTATTTAAGCTGGAGTCACGTAGCGCCGCACATCACTCTGCTCTGATTAGTGTAGGGATAGGACGCAGCTGCTGTGAGGGTGAGATTAGGCAGGGAAAACTCAGCAAAAACACCTAATGAAGTGATCGATCTACAGCTGTGAATCATTCAACTTCTGCTAGTTAATTGCTCACTGGTTTTTAGGCTGCACAGAGCGTTTTTCTATCACTTTTTCTGGGGTGATCGGCGGCCATTTTGTGTCTTGTGGTGCACCAGCACAAGCTGCCACCAAGTCCATCAATCCATCAATATTAGTTTTTTTTTTTTTGCTATATCCTACATCAGCGGCTTGGCTGTGCTTATTGTCACCCCTAGAAACTCAAGATAGAAATTTCTATATTTTATTGAGGGGTTAAATTCAATTGCCAAAATAGCAATCCCCTAAATCTGTTGTTCCAGCAGTGGCTGAACAAGTTAATTAGTGTCCGGCAAAGGATATATTTTTTTCTGGGATGAAATTCAATTGCCAAAATTGCAATGCCATAAGTCAGAGGTTTCAGCTTTGGCTGGCCAAGTTTAATATTGTCCAGCAAAGGATATATTTTGTTCTGGGGTGAAATTCAATTGCCAAAATAGCAATACCGTAAATCTGGTTTCCCAGCAGTGGCTGGCCAAGTTTAATAGTGTCCGTCAAAGGATTTATTATTTTCTGCAGTGAAATTCAGTTGTCAAAATAGAAATACAGTAAATATGGTGTTCCAGCTGTGACTGGACAAGTTTCATAGTGTCCGTCAAAGGATATATTATTTTCTGGGGTGAAATTCAGTTGCAAAAATATAAATACTGTAAATCTGGTGTTACAGCTGTGACTGGACAAGCAGGGCCGGTTCTAGGTGAAATGGGGCCCGGGGGCGAAAAACATTAAGTGGCCCCCCTCCATGTCACGTCATCAATCACCCCCTTCGCGTCACATTATCCCCCCTCCCCCTTTATGGCAGCATACAAAAATACAACGCCCCATACCCCCTCTCCCCCGAATGGCACATTTCTCCTCATGTATGGGCCAGTGTCAGCAGCACATCTCTTCTCCCCCCTCCCCCGCCCCATGGCTCATTTCTCCAGCACATCTGCACATCTCCCCCATGGCTCATTTGTCCTCCAGTACAGATGCACATCTCCCCCATGCTCCCCCAAATGGTTCATTTCTCCAGGACTCCAGCACAGACTAGTTAGTCTACAATGCACATCTCCACACCCCACAATTTACCTAGAACAGATATGCACCCCTTGTTCCTTCCCTTCCCTGTGTATCGTCACTGGTGGGCAGAGCAGAGACTCTGAGAGCCACAGAGGAGTAGAAGTCAGCAGGCGGCAGCCACGGTGAGCGAGGGCAGTGCGCACTGCGCTCGCTCCTTCTTCTTCTGGTTCTAGGGGCGAGGCTCTGGCGACGTCAAGACCGCGAAGACGTGCCTGTGCGGCGGCACGCCCTGAGCCCCAGCAGCCACTGCTCTCTTAAAGAGGCAGAGAGGCGCTCAGAGCAGCCGCGGCGCGGCCCGCCCCATATCCAATTGTAGTAAGTTAGTTGCGGGCCGGCTTGGGGGCCCCTAAGGACTTGGGGGCCCGGGGGCAATTGCCCCCCTTGCCTCTATGGAAGCGCCGGCCCTGTGGACAAGTTTAATAGTGTCCAGTAAAGGATATATTTTGTTCTGGGGTGAAATTCAATTGGCAAAATAGCAATACCATAAATCAGTGGTTTCAGCTGTGGCTAGCCAAGTTTAATAGTGTCCGGCAAAGGATATATTTTTTTCTGGGGTGAAATTTAATTGCCAAAATAGCAATACCGTAAATCTGGTGTCTCAGCAGTGGCTGGACAAGTTTAATAGTGTTCGGCAAAGGATTTATTATTTTCTGGGGTGAAATTCAGTTGCTAAAATAGAAATACAGTAAATCTGATGTCCCAGCTGTGACTGGACAAGTTTCATAGTGTCCATCATAGGATATATTATTTTCTGCAGTTAAATTCAGTTGCAAAATAAGAAATACCGTAAACCTGGTGTTCCAGATGTGACTGGACAAGTTTAATAGTGTCCGTCAAAGGATATATTTTTTTCTGGGGTGAAATTCAATTGGCAAAATAGCAATACCATAAATCAGTGGTTTCAGCCTGTGGCTGGCCAAGTTTAATAGTGTCCGGCAAAGGATAAAGTTTTTTCTGGGGTGAAATTCAATTGCCAAAATAACGATACCGTAAATCTGGTGTCCCAGCAGTGGCTGGACAAGTTTAATAGTGTTCGGCAAAGGATTTATTATTTTCTGGGGTGAAATTCAGTTGCCAAAATAGAAATACATTAAATCTGGTGTTCCAGCTGTGACTGGACAAGTTTCATAGTGTCCGTCATAGGATATATTATTTTCCGCGGTGAAATTCTGTTGCAAAAATTGAAATACCATAAATCTGGTGTTCCATCTGTGACTGGACAACTATAATAGTGTCCGACAAAGGATATATTTTTCTGGGGTGAAATTCAATTGCCAAAATAGCAATACCATAAATCTGTGGTTTCATCTGTGGCTGGCCAAGTTTAATAGTGTCCGGCAAAGGATATATTTTTTTCTGCGGTGAAATTCAGTTGCAAAAATAGAAATACAGTAAATATGGTGTTCCAGCTGTGACTGTACAAGTTTAATAGTGTCCGTCAAAGGATATATTATTTTCTGCGGTGAAATTCAGTTGCAAAATAGCAATACTGTAAATAAGGTGTCCCAGTAGTGGCTGGCCAAGTTTAATAGTGTCCGGCAAAGGATATCTTTTTTTCTGGGGTGAAATTCAATTGCCAAAATAGCAATACCGTAAATCTGGTGTCCCAGCAGTGGCTGGCCAAGTTTAATAGTGTCCGGCAAAGGATATATTTTTTTCTGGGGTGAAATTCAATTGCCAATATAGCAATACCATAAATCAGTGGTTTCAGCTGTGGCTGGCCAAGTTTAATAGTGTCCGTCAAAGGATATATTATTTTCTGGGGTGAAATTCAATTGCCAAAATAGCAATACCCAAAATCTGGTGTTCCAGCTGTTGCAGGCCAAGTGTAAATCTGTCCGTAAAAGGGTATATTACACTCAGCGTGCATCTCCAAGTGTATTTCTTTCCGTTAAAGGGTATATTACAGTAAGTGTTAAAATACAGCATAATCCTCTACATTTACACACACTGTTTTGCATCTCTAAGTGTATTTCTTTCTGTTAAAGGGTATATTACACAAAGTGTTAAAATACAAGTTCTGAAAGCATAATCCTATATATTTTTTCACACGCTACTGTGCATCTCAAAGTGTACATCTGTCCGTAAAAGTATACCTTTCATCCAGGGCCTAAATACTAGGCCTACAATTGATATGCCCCTAAATCTGTGGTTACTGCTGTGCCTGGATTAGTGTAATACGGTACAAAAATAGATAGCCAGATAGTGTTAGGTGCCTGTAAAAAAAGGCCTGAATTTGAATTCAATACATTGGGCCAAATAATTTTTTTCTTATTGTGGTGAATGGTAACAATGAGAAAAACATCTAGTAAGGGACCCGGACATGGTCGTGGTGTTGTTTTTTTTTTTTGTTTTTTTTTAATATCTTTATTATTTTCTCAATAGAAATATAAAATCTCACAACAAAGAGCTTACAAATAAAGTAAAACAAAATATATATAATAATTATACATAGGGATATTATAATATTAATCACCCACCCTCCCTTATTCACCCACCCTTATTCACCGTTGCGAGGTCAGGCCAAACCTTTTTTTGACACTTTTATATTAGCCAGGGATAAAAGGATTAAGAAGCACCAATCCCATCCATTCTAGATTGATTTCCTTGCTATTTTGCTATAGGCATCAATAGTGTCCATCAGAGTCAGCCATTCAGAAAAACTAGGGCTATTATTAGTGCCCCAATATTTAACTATCAGGACTTTTGCAGCCATAAAGCCCTCCATACAGGAACATCTCTGATGGGTTGTTAAGTTAGAAGATCGTGTGGCAGGGGAGAGTACGGGCGCTCCTCGACAAGCGTTCGACACTCTTCCTGAGGAAGCTGAATACGCGAAACACGCATCGAGGAGCGCCCGTACTCTCCCCTGCCACACGATCTTGTTAGGTAAGGCTAATAGCCTCCAACCTATGGATGTTTTGGTTACTAAATGTTAGGGCCTTGCAGTTAGACATTGCATTAGCCACGCTATGTTTTGCAGGCATTAATAGAAAGCTGCCGCAGCGTTAGCCAGATATGGTATACCAGATTTGTCTGAATATGTATTAATTAACCACTGTGGCATGGCTTTGTGGGTTACTGCGGTGTATAGATTTAGCTTGGGCTATAGCATATCTGTTTGAGACTTTTATTGTATTTATTAATGTGTATGGCTTATAATATTGTGGGAGGGTATTGTGCACCAGTTCTTGTCCCATAGTTTTTTATTCATGTGATATAAGTATTTTATGGTAAATTAATGAATAAAAATTTGTTTTTAATGAGAATCTTTGATTAGTGTTGTTCTTTTAGATTGAGTAGAGAAGGAATAGTCAGGATAGATCGAGATTTTATTTCCATTATAGTCCAAATCTCCTAATTCTCTTTCGCGCCTCAATATTTTGTCCCGGTCACTGCAGGCGTTTTTTTATTAGGGACTCTATGTGCCCGTTCCACCGTAAACAGTGTTAAAAAGGACTCTGGGCCCATTGAGTCCATCAACCAATTCTGGATAAAACCCTCTAAGTCATCTTTTTCTGTTCCTTCTGAGAAGCCTATTAGTCGAATGTTTCCTCTGCGCGATCTATCCTCTAAATCGTTTAATTTATCCTTGAGGGTCATATGCTCTAATTCAATTGTCTCCATCTTTTTGCCCAGTAAGGAGACTTCTTTTTTTGTTTCGGTTAGAGATAGATCCGTTTCATGAGCCCTAGAGCGGATTTTGTCCATATTGTCCCTAATAAGAGAGATATCAGACTGCATTGAAGCCACGGTGGTTATCAGTGTTCCTAAGGCTTGATTAGTAATTTTTAAAGTCTCCAAAATATCCCCCAGTTTTTGCTCAATTATTTTCATACGCGAATGTATCCTATTGTCCATAGATTCCTTTCCGCTGTTATCGGTGGGCTCTAAGGTATTTCTGGCCCCTTCCTTTTCCTCTAGATAAACAGGGGGTTTAAGTGTACCTCTTGTTTTTGTGGGTGAGGATCTTAAGTACCTCTCTATATAAGGTTTTGGGCTTTTGATTTCTGAGGCTTTCGGAGATGTATTTCCCAAAGATTTCCTATTTTTAGGGGCCATGTTTCAGCCTTTAATTGATGAAATAATCAGTCACATGAGAGAATTGCCCCCAATATAGTTCTGCGTTGTATCCCTCTAACCGCAAGCTTATTCAGGAAACCTCTTTACACAGAAATAGGTGATCACTGTCACCTTAAGTGGATCGGTTTCAGGGTATATCTCAGACAATTTCAATGTATATCAATATACTGTATATGTCAATATACAGTTGTGTTCAAAATTATTCAACCCCCACTGAAATTGAGTGTTTTGGCCAGTTTGACATTGATTTTGATCATTTCAGTCATCTTGTTTACAATTAAATCAAAGAGGCACTTGTAAGCCAGACAAATATAACATAACATTTATAATGAAATAACCACAAAGGTCTTTTCTGTGCTCACATCATTATCAGTTTTATTCAACCCCGAAGTGACATTCAATCTTAGTACTTAGTACAACATCCTTTTCCAGTTATAACAGCTTTTAAACGTGAAGCATAGCTTGACACAAGTGTCTTGCAGTGATCTACGGGTATCTTCGCCCATTCTTCATGGGCAAAAGCCTCCAGTTCAGTCACATTCTTAGGCTTGCGCGCTGCAACTGCTTTCTTTAAGTCCCACCAGAGGTTCTCAATCGGATTTAAGTCTGGTGACTGCGATGGCCACTTCAAAATGTTCCAGCCTTTAATCTGCAACCATGCTCTAGTGGACTTGGAGGTATGCTTGGGATCATTGTCCTGTTGAAAGGTCCAATGTCTCCCAAGCCTCAGGTTTGTGACGGACTGCATCACATTTTCATCCAATATCTCCTGGTACTGAAGAGAATTTAGGGTACCTTGCACACGCTGAAGCTTCCCTGTACCTGTAGAAGCAAAACAGCCCCAAAGCATGATTGACCTCCCGCCATGCTTCACAGTAGGCAAGGTGTTCTTTTCTTCATAGGCCTTGTTCTTCCTCCTCCAAACATAGCGTTGCTCCATGGGCCCAAACAGTTCTAATTTTGTTTCATCACTCCACAGAACACTATCCCAAAACTTTTGTGGTTTGTCCACATGACTTTTGGCATACTGCAGTCGACTCTTCTTATTCTTTGGAGACAGCAACAAGGGGGTGCGCCTGGGAGTTCTGGCATGGAGGCCTTCATTACGCAGTGTACACCTTATTGTCTGAGCTGAAACTTCAGTACCCGCATCTGACAAATCTTTTTTCAGTTCCTCAGCAGTCACACGGGGACTTTTCTCCACTTTGCGCTTCAGGTTTCACACAGCAGTCGAAGTCAGCATCTTCTTTCTGCCACGACCAGGTAGCGTTTCAACAGTGCCCTTTGCCTTGAATCTGCGAATGATGCTTCCTATGGTGTCTCTTGGTATGTTTAACATCTTTGCAATCTTCTTATAGCCAATGCCCTTCCTGAGAAGAGAAATCACCTCTTCTCTTGTCTTCCTGGACTATTCTCTTGACTTCACCATGTTTGTAAACACACCAGTAAATGTCTACAAGGAGCTGAGTATCACAGTCATTTTACATCTGCCTAATTGGTGCTTATTATGCTTGATTGCTGCTCCTTGACATCCACAGGTGTTTTCAATACCTAATCGAAAACACTTGAATGAACCTCTGTTCTTAAGAGTGGTAGTCTTTAAGGGGTTGAATAATTGTGTTAATGAAGAAATCACAAAAAAAACATTTAATACTGTATTACAAAAACAATTGATGTCATTTTAGTTGCATTTGGTTCTTTAAAAAGTCCTTGTAAGATTTCATTCTGAACACAATTACAAATGTACACTAAATTCCCTAAAACCCTTTACAGCATTGGGGGTTGAATAATTTTGAACACAACTGTATGTCTCAGGCAGTTTCTTTATAGTACCAGCTATTCATAGACCGATCTATTTGTTAGTATTGTTTATGGGCCGGCTGGATTATCCCACAAGTAGTGGCCCTGTTTTGACCTGAAAACCGGTCCGAGGTCCAATTAATAGCAGTGTTAGTGATATGATTAAACAGAGAGGATCGGTCGGTCAGTCGGTCAGTCGGTCGGTGGATCAGGGCCAGCGATACTCTCCAGGGTCACTGTGGTCCCATCTGCCAAAAAATGCCACCTCCACCTGAGACGCCAGGTCAACGCTCTCCTGGGAGTTTATGCGCCGCACAGACCACCTGCAGTTCCCTCTCACAGCCTGGCACCTCAGTTTGTGAAGCGATTCCCACCACAGCTTGCATCAGGCGCGGATTGCATCAAGCGCCAGCCCGGGTGTGGTACTGCTAGGCACACTGGCCATCCAAACCCACCATGTCTAGCAGCATTCAGTCGGCAAGAGTCAGCAGATGGCAGAGGAGGTGGAGGAGACGGAGTGGCTCAGAGCAGCGGTGAGGGGGGGAGGAGCCCGCAGCACGTCCTACGTCATGCTTATACGCTGTTTTTTCCTCGTGGTCGTGGTGTTGTTAGTGGACCCTCTGGTGCTGGGAGAGGACGTGGCCATTCTGCCACAGCCACATGTCCTAGTGAACCAACTACCTCAGGTTCCAGTACCCGCTAGAATTTACATCGATATTTAGTGGGGCCCAATGCCGTTCTAAGGATGGTAGGGCCTGAGCAATAACAGGCACTAGTCAATTGGGTGGCCGACAGTGGATACAGCACATTCACAACATTATCTCCCACCCAGTCTTCTGCAGAAAGCGCACAGGTGGCGCCTAAAAACCAAGCCCATCAGTCTGTCAGTGGTGGAAGACATAGAATGCACTGATGCACAACCACTGATGTTTCCTGATGATGAGGACATGAGAATACCACCTCATCGGAGTCCACACGTCTCTGATGATTACGAAACACAGGTGCCAACTGCTGCGTCTTTTTGCAGTGTGCAGACCGAACAGGAGGTCAGGGAGGAAGACTGTGTGGAAGACAATGCAGGGGACGATGAGGTCCTAGACCCCATATGGAATGAATGTCATGCCACTGACTTTCATAGTTCAGAGGAAGAGGCAGTGGTGAGACCAAGCCAACAGCATAGCAAAAAAGGGAGCAGGGGGCAAAAGCAGAACAGCCGCCGCCAAGAGAGTTTGCCTGCTACTGGCCACCGCCACCAGGGACCGAGCACCCTAAAGGCAGCTTCAAGGAGTTCCCTGGCATGGCACTTCTTTAAACAATGTGCTGACGAAAAGACCCAAGTGGTTTGCACGCTGTGCCATTAGAGCCTGAAGCGAGGCATTAACATTCTGAACGTTAGCACAACCTGCATGACCAGGCATCTACATGCAAAGCATGAACTGCAGTGGAGTAAACACCTTAAAAACAAGGAACTCACTCAGGCTCCCCCTGCTCCCTCTTCTGCTGCTGCCTCGGCCTCTTCCTCCGCCTCGGGAGGAATGTTGGCACCTGCCGCGCACCAAACAGAGGATGCGTTACCGACACCACCACCTGCGTCACCAAGCATCTCCACCATGTCACACAGCAGCGTTCAGCTCTCCATCTCACAAACCTTGGAGAGAAAGCGTAAATTCCCACCTACCCACCCTCGAGCCCTGGGCCTGAATGCCAGCATTTCTAAACTACTGGCCTTTGAAATGCTGTCATTCAGGCTGGTGGACACAGACAGCTTCAAACAGCTGATGGCGATGGCTGTCCCACAGTATGTTGTTCCCAGCCGCCACTACTTCTCCAAGAGAGCCGTGCCTTCCCTGCACAACCAAGTATCCGATAAAATTAAGTGTGCACTGTGCAACGCCATCTGTGGCAAGGTCCACCTAACTACAGATTCTTGGACCAGTAAGCACGGCCAGGGACACTATATCTCCCTAACTGCACACTGGGTAAATGTAGTGGCGGCTGGGCCCCAGGCGGAGAGTTCTTTGGCGCACGTCTTTCCGCTGCCAAGGATCGCAGGGCATCATTTTTTGCCTCCTGTAGCCTCCTCCTCCTACTCGACTTCCTCCTCCTCTTCTTCCACCTGCTTATCCAGTTAGCCACACACCTTCACCACCAACTTCAGCACAGCCCGGGGTAAACGTCAGCAGGCCATTCTGAAACTCATATGTTTGGGGGACAGGCCCCACACCACGCAGGAGTTGTGGCGGGGTATTGAACAACAGACCAACGATTGGTTTCTGCCAGTGGGCCTCAAACCCGGCCTGGTGGTGTGCGATAATGGGCAAAATCTCGTCGCAGCTCTAGGACTAGCCGGTTTGACGCACATCCCTTGCCTGGCGCATGTGCCGAATTTGGTGGTGCATAAGTTCCCTCACAACTACCCCGACATGTCAGAGCTGTTGCATAAAGTGCGGGCCATCTGTGAACGCTTCCGACGTTCACATCCTGCCTCTGCTTGCCTGTCTGTGCTACAGCGTAACTTTGGCCTTCCCGCTCACCGCCTCATATGCGACGTGCCCAGCAGGTGGAACTCCACCTTGCACATGCTGGAGAGACTGTGCGAGCAGCAGCAGGCCATAGTGGAGTTTCAGCTGCAGCATGCACGGGTGAGTCGCACTGCGGAACAGCACCACTTCACCACCAATGACTGGGCCTCCATGCGAGACCTGTGTGCCTTGTTGCGCTGTTTCGAGTACTCCATCAACATGGCCAGTGGCGATGACGCCGTTATCAGCGTTACAATACCACTTCTATGTCTCCTTGAGAAAACACTTAGGGCAATGATGGAAGAAATGGTGGCCCAGGAAGAGGAGGAGGAAGAGGGGTCATTTTTAGCACTTTCAGGCCAGTCTCTTAGAGGTGGCTTAGAGAGAGTTTTTTTTGCAAAAGCAGAGGCCAGGTACAAATGTGGCCAGCCAGGGCCCACTACTGGAGGACGAGGATGAGGAGGTGGAGTAGGATTAGGATGAAACATGTTCACAGCGGGATGGCACGCAGCTCAGGCCCATCACTGGTGCGTGGCTGGGGGAAACGGTGGACGATAACGATACACCTCCCACAGAGGACAGCTTGTCCTTACCTCTGGGCAGCCTGGCACACATGAGCGACTACATGCTGCAGTGCCTGCGCAACGACAGCAGAGTTGCCCACATTTTAACGTGTGCAGATTACTGGGTTGCCACCCTGCTGGATCCCCGGTACAAAGACAATGTGCCCACCTTACTTCCTGCACTGTAGCGTGATAGGAAGATGTGGAAGTACAAGCGCACGTTGGTAGACGTGCTACTGAGAGCATTCCTAAATGTCACAGGGGAACAAGTGGAAGCCCAAGGTGAAGGCAGAGGAGGAGCAAGAAGTCGCCAACGCAGCTGTGTCACGGCCAGCTCCTTTGAGGGCAGGGTTAGTATGGCAGAGATGTGGAAAAGTTTTGTCACCACGCCACAGTTAACTGCACCACCACCTGATACGGAACGTGTTAGCAGGAGGCAGCATTTCACTAACATGGTGGAACAGTAAGTGTGCACACCCCTCTACGTACTGACTAATGGTTTGGCCTCATTCAACTTCTGGGTCTCCAAATTGTCCACGTGGCCAGAGCTAGCCTTTTATGCCTTGGAGGTGCTGGCCTGCCCAGCGGCCAGCGTTTTGTCTGAACGTGTATTCAGCACGGCAGATGGCGTCATTACTGAAAAACGCAGCCGCCTGTCCACAGCCAACGTGGACAAGCTGACGTTCATAAAAATGAACCAGGCATGGATCCCACAGGACCTGTCCATCCCTTGTGCAGAATAGACATTTATAACTACCTCCCCTGAACCATATATTTTTGTACTCCAGGGCACTTCTTTATTGAATCCACTTTTTTTCATTTTACTATTATTTTGCAGGGCAACCCAAAGTTGAATGAACCTCTACTAGGTGCCATGGCCCTGAGTCTGTAAATGAGGCCTGTGGCACTGCAGGCAGACATAAATCCTTTTTGGCTGTGATGAGAACATCAACTCCCATAGAATTCCCATCTGATGCCTCCCCAACCTCCTATTCCACCTCCTCCTCCTCCAAGTTGCCAATTGATATTGGTTAATTTCTATTTTTCGGGAAGTTTTTTCGGGAACTTCTCAAACCCTAACATCCAGGTGTTCGCTCAACTCTAGTCAGCAGTTTTTTAGCAAAGTGTGAGCAATGTGCTGACACTTTGCTAGAACCACTAGACACCAGGGAAGAATAGAGAACTGCCTCCCGCCGCCCGCCTCCCAACACTTTGGGGGCATTTAGTCTCTGATCCTTGTGGTCACAGACTGCGGGGTCAGAGATCGCACAAAGCGCTGAAAACCACAGGTCTGAATTGACTTGCGGTTTGCAGTGATCGCCAATATGGGGGTCACAGGACCCCCCTGGGCATTGTAACAAGGTACCTGCTGAATGATTTCAGCAGGTACCTTGTTCCGATCACTGCCGGCTGAGCAGCAGTGATCGGAAATACTCATGACGTACCAGCACGTCATGGGTCCTTAAGGACTCGAGAACCATGACGTACCGGTACGTCCTAAGTCCTTAAGGGGTTAACTTCTTGCTTGTGGGCCAATGTGAGAAGGCTGCAATATTGTAGTCTGTAGTGAATTAGAATATTCTTCATTATAATTTTTTTTGTCTCTTATGCAAAATATCGGCAATGTAGTATGCGCGTAATCCAAATATTCTCACACCCGAATATGTAGCACTATAGAATATAGTGCTATATTTTCATTTTTTAGAATATTTGTTATTTTTTTCCATCTGAAGACATGATTCCTCACTGCTTAAGTTGCTTTTGGGCCAATGACTGTTCACATTACATTGGAAAAAATGACGAATATTCTAAAAAAAGAATATATAGCACTATATTCTATAGTGCTATATATTCGTGTTTCAGAATATTCGCATTACGCAAATATTACATTGTCTATTTTTCGCATAAGACCAAATAATTTTTTTTCTCTTATGCGAAAAATCGGCAATGTAATATTCGCGTAATTAGATTTTTTTTTTCCAATTTAATGTGAACAGTCATTGGCCCAAAAGCAGATGGGAAAAAATTACTAATATTCTAAACAAAGAATATATAGCACTTTATTTCACAGTGCAATATATTCGGATTTTAGAATATTCGCATTACGCGAATATTACATTACCGATTTTTCACAAAAAATCAATAGAATAATCTCAAATACGAATATTCGTGAATATATGATGAATATTCTAACAAATATTTGCGAAATATTGCGAATTCGAATATTGACCGTGCCGCTCATCACTACAAAATAAACATTTTTTTTTTTTTTTTTGGGGGGATGTGAGCATGGGCTAGACTTTATTTATATTTACTAATCTTCACTGATCTTAATTTTACTGTCATTTTTTATTTATGCCACTAAAAGAGTTGAGCTGAAATCTGTTATGGCAGTGGGTGTGCTAATCTAAAGGACATAATCCTGGCAGTCCTCTGGTTTTCACCCTTTAATCCCTGTACAGGTATCAAGACTTTGCTACATTGGAACCACCAGCACTACCACCTGGAGTAGTAGTGTCTGTGTGTCAAGGTCCCTCAGGTGACTGATCTTAGGAGATCAAGGAGACTGGCAGAGCGTGGAAGAATCTAACAGCCTCCTTGATTTCTTTGATTCAGTGTTGATAGGGTTAATGACCACTTCCTTGTCTCAGCTGTTGCTCAGTTGTCATCACTTCTACCTTTTATAGTCTAACCCCACCCTTCTGACTATGCGGTAGATTGCTTCATTTGGTTTTGGATAGAGCTGGAGTGTGGTTCTCCCTGAGTTCCTTCTCATCCTTCTACTACAGAAGCTAAGTGTCTTGCTTGTTGGTATTTTGTCTCTTCCCCTTGGTTGTTGTTACTAGGCCTCAGGGAGATGCTTGTTCCTTCATCTTGGAAAGAACAGGTTGTTTCAGCCCTGCCAATTTCTTTAGGGCTCCTCAGGGTCTCCAGGGCTTCCAGGTTCCTGTGTATGGGAATTTCTACCTTCAAGGGGTGCCCATAAGGTTTGGAGTCAGGGCCAGGAGTAGCGTTTTTTAGGTGGTGACCCTTTCCCTTCGCTAGCCTTGAGGCCTAGTGGCTTCCCCCCCCCCCTGGTTGTTGGTGTGGTGTTTACCCCTTTACCTCATCTATAACACTGTGTGATTGACAGCTAACCAAAGTGGGCTATACTGATGCAGGGAACTAAGTGATCAGGCAAAACCATGGTCAGGGACAGGCCAAGGTCAAAGTAGGCAGAGTGTGAGAAATATGATAAGCAGTCCAAGGTCAGGGTAGGCAGAGAAGGGTCAGACAGACAAACAAATACAACACACCTTTGAACAGAATTAGCAAACTAGATAACCTATTGTTCAGGCACCCTCCCATAGGTAAAGGTGCCCTATGGATCCCTGAATTGCCAGCCATTGGCTGGTGTTGCTTAGGGTGTATACTGGCCCTTTAAGAGCCAGAGAGAGAGAGAAGGGGAAAAAATAAATAAAAATAAGTGTTAGTCACAGACTTCTTTTGGATAAAGTCCCAAAAAGTTTTGGAATAACTGGAGGGCGAAAAAGGGGAGGAGAAAGGAACCTAGAGTATTAAAGAAAATGTTGGAAGGCTGAATATGCGGCAGAGGCTGCTTCATATAGCAATGAGTAAAGGACAGAAAAAGGAAAAAACCCAGCCACAGCGGGGGCGCCAATTACCTAGATGTAGTAAAAACACATGAGATAAGATGGAAGAAAAGGTAAAATTCCAACAGATGTTATCTAAAGCATTACGGTATAAAACCAATCAGTGTATAAAAGCATATATAAAAGTAAATATCTATATATGAGTGACTCACTTCACTCGGGGGGTAGTCTATGGGATAAGCTCAAGACACATATAGGCTTTGCCCTCCTGCCAGGATCGCTTGTGGAATCATAGGAAGAACCGCAGTCACCACGGAAGGTACTTCTGGAAATTTCCCTTTATTGGTATTAAGGCTCAACGCATTTTGGGGGTTTCTTAGCAAGCACTCCCTTCCTCATGAGCAGTCAATATACATATACAATAAAATCATAAGCATATAAAAGTGTGTCAAATACATGGGTCTCATATACCTCTGTGTGGTGTGTGCCAGCTTGAAACATGCACGTAAAGGGGCAGGATAGGAGAAATTAGGCCACTTGCGGTTTCGTGGAGCACTTGTTCCAGTCAAAAGCTGGAACAAGTAAAGTGGAAGAAGTGTCAAATATCTGTACAATGCTTTCCTTAACTAAATATTCTGCTAACTTTACCTTCACAAGTCAATTCCTGAACTATACACGATTACATTCTAATATAGGTAGCTGGATGTTAAGAATGACTATTTATACTGCAAAAGTTGTTCTAGGTTGTTCTACTGCCAGAACCTGAGATGTAGTTTCTGCTGACAGTGAGCACATAAAAGCACTTTCTCCCTCCCTTTTCCTTCTTTCTCACACAGCTCAGTGTCCATTCCGTTGTAATTGGCTCCCGAATTATTTATGACATTAATTGCTGTATTATCGACTGTCTGTCAGCTGCCCTGCCAGTCAGTCCATGGTTCTGAGCTCACAGTGCAGGGTGCAGCCTCCGTCAGACTGACAAGCTAATTAGACCCGTCACCCGCCTCTGTGACAAATGCTGCTCCCTTTGAACAGTTCCCTGAAATAGGCTTCTCGTTTCTGGCCCACCTGTCTCCCCTACCCCCACCTTTTTTTACTTTTATAGTTTGGCAGCGATTTCCAAGAACATCAAAGTGTAATGTAAAAGGCAGAAGCAATGTAAGTCAGTATGAATCTGAGGACTGATACGTAAGAATAAAATGCACCAAATTGTCATCTTATGACCACATTATTATGAAAGTCCAAGAAATAAACTTGTCTGAAATAAGTGAATTATATCACATACAATAATCATGTGTCCACGTATGGTCATTATACCAGGCAGTAAATATAATATATGAAACATCACTCCTAGGTTAAAGGGGGTGCAAAGGTGGCGGCTTCAAGCTTAAAAACATCATTTTTGCAAATAGCTTTTGAATAACAAGCAACACAATAAATACAGCAATGAATAATAGAAGGAACTACAGGTCCCAGCCTGCAGAGATTGTTCTATAAAACATCTCAATGCAGAACTACCTGGAGCCAAGGGGTTAACATGCTGGCTTGTTTTTTAATGTAGAACAGTATAAAGCATATCTAATAGGCAATTAGACATTGTGAGTTTGACCCCTTAAGGACTCGGCCATATTTCACCTTAAGGACCAGGCCATTTTTTGCAGATCTGACCAGTGTCACTTTATGTGCGAATAACTTTAAAACGCTTTTACTTATCCAGGCCATTATGAGAGCCTTTTTTCATCACATATTGTATTTCATGACACTGGTAAAATGGAGTAAAAAAAAATGCATTTTTATTTATAAAAAACACCAAATTTAACAAAACTTTTGAAAAATTTGCAATTTTCTAAGTTTCAATTTCTCTACTTCTATAATACATAGTAATACACCAAAAGAAGTTATTAATTTACATTCCCCATATGTCTTCTTCATGTATGGATCATTTTGGGAATGCCATTTTTTTTGGGGGGACGTTACAAGGCTTAGAAATTTAGAAGCAAATCTTAAAATTTATCAGAATTGTTCAAAAACCCACTTTTTAGGGACCAGTTCAGGTCTGAAGTCACTTTGTGAGGCTTACATAAAAGAAACCACCCAAAAATGGGGTCTAATATAAAGAGTTACACACATATAAACATAAAAACAAAAAAAAAGGGATGTACTACCGCGTTTCGGGGATAACAGTTCCCCTTCATCACTTGATGATCGGGAACGGTTATCCCCAAAACGCGTAGTACATCCCTTTTTTTGTTTTTATATATATATGTGTGTGTGTGTAACTCTTTATAATAAAAGAGGATACCTTTTTTAAACATAAATAAGACAACTGAACTCCATAAGTTTGCGCCAAAAAAGTGGAATCTCTTCTTCTTCACGTTTATTAGATGGGGTCACTTTTATGGAATTTATACTCTAGGAGGTACATCAGGGGTTCTTCAAATGGGACATGGTGTCAAAAAAGGCCATCAAAATCAGGATTCCAGAAACCATATGGCATTCCTTTCCTTCTGCGCCCTGCCGTGTGCCCGTACAGCAGTTTACCACCACATATGGGGTGTTTCTGTAAACTGCAGAATCAGGGCAATACATTTTGAGTTTTATTTGGCTATTGACCCTTGTTTTGTTACTGGAAAAAATTGATTAAAATTGGCACCGTTTTTATTTTATTTTTCTCATTTTAGGGGTTGGGTCATGGGGTCATTTTATAGAGCAGATTATTACAGATGCAGTGATACATAATTTGTCTACTTTTTTTAAAATTTATTTAGTTTTAACACTATATTATCCTATTTTAAGCAAAATATTTTTTTTTTAGTATCTACACTGTCTAAGAGTCAGTTTTTTTTTAAGTTTTTATCCGATTGTCTTAGGCAGGGGCTTATTTTTTGCAGGATGAGAGGATGGTTTTATTGGCACCATTTTGGGGGGCATATGACTTTTTGATCACTTGCTATTACTCTTTTTGTGATGTAAGGTGACAAAAAAAATCCTTTTTTTGCACCTTTTCTTTTTTTACCGTGTTAATCTAAAGGGTTAGGTCATGGGGTATTTGTATAGAGCAGATTATTACGGATGCGGCGATAAATAATTTGTCAACTTTTATTATTATTTTAGTTTTACAAACTATCATTTTTGAAAAAAAAAATTTGGGGAGGTGTCTCAAGTCTGAGAACCATAGTTGTCATCTGATTGTCAGTGGCTAAATGGAAAAGGGGATAATAAATTTAGTACTCCATGGAAGTGTGGTACTCCCTGAAGCAACCAATAATGCAGAGGCCCGGATGATCGGGGCACGTGTCACACTCAGTGGTGGTGTCCTTCCGTATCCCCTCCTGTGACACACTCTGCACCTTTTTTGGGTCTGTCCCTTCTTTCCAGTATGGGGGACCACACCTGGCAAGTGTTGGCCAGGGACGATCCGGGCGCCTCCAGTTCCCGAGGTACTCCGGCCTGCTCTTTCCTGGTCAGAAAAGATCAGGGCCTTGGGTACTGCCTCATAGAACTGCAGGAATTTCCCTGTGTTGCCAGTGCACTGGAACAGTACAAAAGAGTTGTACATGGCAACCTGCACCAAGTAGACTGCAACTTTTTTGTACCATGCCCAGGTTTTGCGCATGGCGTTATATGGCTTGAGGACTTGATCAGAGAGATCAACTCCTTCCATATACCGATTGTAGTCGACAATACAATCGGGCTTGAGGACCGGTGCTGCGGTACCTCGCACAGAGACAGGGGTGATGCCGTTACCGTTAATTGTGGTCAGTACAAGGACATCCCTCTTGTCCTTATATCTGACCAGCAACAGGTTTCCACTGGTAAGGGCACGGTCTCACCTCTGGGGATAAGTACCTGGAGTGGGTGGGTAGGGAGGCCGCATTGATTTTTCTGCACGGTCCCACAAGCGGACGTGGATCTGGCAGCGAGGGACTGGAACAAGGGGATACTAGTATAAAAGCTATCCACGTACAGGTGGTAACCCTTATCTAGCAGTGGGGGCATAAGGTCCCACACAATTTTCTCGCTAACACCCAGAGTGGGGGGACATTCTGGGGGTTCAATGCGGGAATGTCGCCCCTCGTACACACAAAGCTTGTAAGTGTACCCTGAGGTACTCTCACAAAGTTTGTACAGCTTAACGCCATAACTGGCCCGCTTTGAGGGAACATACTGGCGGAAAATGAGTCTCTCCTTGAAAGCAATGACAGACTCATCAACCGCGACCTCCCTTCCAGGTACAAAGGCCTCCAGAAATTTGGCCCCGAAGTGATCGATGACCGGCCTGATTTTGTATAGGCGGTCATAGGCAGGATCACCTTGGGGGGGAAATGCTGCATTAGCTGCATAATGCAGGCATTTCCACGTGGCCTTAAACCGGGAGGGTGTCATGGCCGTATTGTAAAGTGGAGTCTGGTAGAGGACGTCCTCACTCCAGTACAGCCTGGCACTAGATTTTTTGACTAGGCCCATGTGCAGCATGAGGCTCCAAACGTCCTCATCTCGGCTGCACTGACCTATGTCCAGCCACCGGACCTAGCCAAAAAAGAGCCCGGGTGTTGAGCAATGAACTGTTGGGCGTACAGATTTGTCTGCTCCACCATCAGATTCCCAAAGGGGTCACTGAAAAAAATATTAAAATAGTCGTATTCAGTTAAGCCCACTGTGGGAATCTGGATTCCTGGTTGACCAACAAAATCAGGAATCATGGGCTGAAAATTAGGGGTCGACCGATTATCGGTTTGGCCGATATTATCGGCCGATATTCATGATTTGCACAGTTATCGGTATCGGCCCCTAACCAGGCCGATATACCAATAACTGTGCTATCACAGAACATGAGCGCGCCGGTCTCAGCGCGGCCATGTTCCCTCAGCAGCACAGGGGAGAAGGAGGCAGTGTCTCTCCCTCCCCCTGTGCCGCTCTGCCAATGGAGAGAAGAGGAGGAGGAGGGGCTGAGGGCGCACTGGCCACCAATGAGAGAAGAGGAGGAGGAGGGGCTGAGGGCGCACTGGCCACCAATGAGAGAAGAGGAGGAGGAGGAGGGCTGAGGGCTCACTGGCCACCAATGATAATAACGTTTAAGATATTTCAAACGCAGGCATTAGAAACACATTGCCCAGACCCTGCCTCTGATAGAGCGGACTAGGTGCGGACTCTCGGACTAGGTGCTTCACCTGAGGGGTTAATTGCCGCGGATCGCAGTGCTCTATCAGAGGCAGCGTCTGGGCAATGTGCTTCTAATGCCTGCGTTTGTAATATCTTAAACGTTATTATCATTGGAGGCCAGTGCGCCCTCAGCCCCCCCTGTCCACAGTATAAAAAACATTGGTGGCCAGTGCTGGGGCTCCGATCGGTTACCATGGCAACCAGGACGCTACTGAAGGACAAGGGATGTAAAGAGCACAGATTCTACCCCTAAGGGGGGAAATGGTAATAAAATAAAAAGTAAAAAAATTTAAAATAGTAAAAAAAATCTAAATATTAAGTATAAATAAACCCTTTTCCAATTTTACATATACAATATATAAACAATAAATAAAAAAACATATCGCCGTGCCCAAAAAGTCCAAACTATTAAAATATTTTTTTTTAAAAAGCGTTACACTGTTACGCTGTAACAGAAAAAAAAAATCCAAAAATTAAAATGCGCAAAATATCGGTATAAAATATCGGCTATCGGTCTGAAAGTTCACGAATATTGGTATCGGTATCGGCTCTAAAAAATCAATATCGGTCATCCCCTACTGAAAATCATCTGGGGTACACCATCCAAGTTCACTGGTAGGGGGCTCAGGTGAACTTATCTGGTGGGCCAGAAAACTAGTACGAGCCCCAGAGCTGCTTGTACTAGGGTGGGCCACCGGGTCCCTAGCATGGCGGTCCACTTGCTCCACCTGGTGGCGTCTCCGCTGCCTTTGGGGCTCATCATAATCGCTAGATGATGAGGAGGACGTGGATGACAAAAGGAACGTGGGGACATCCTCATCCTCACTGGCGCTCTCGGACTCGGAGGCAAGCTGGGCGTATGCGTCCTTGGCCGAGAACATCTGGCGGGCCATAGGGGGGAGTGTGTGTGTGTGTGTGCGTGCATGGAAACCTTTATTCAGTGTGCGTGTGTGTGTGTGTGTGTGGGGGCACGGGTGTTCCCAGACTTTTCCCTAAACCTACCAGGGAAAAATAAAAAAATAACTAACAAAAAAAAAATGTAAAAAATTAAATAAAAATTCAAACTCGCTGATCAGCCGTCCGAAGCTGATCAGCTGTGGGGTGGGCGATGCGCTAACAGTGGTCAGATGCTAAAGAGTGCCAGCCACTGTCAGCATATACAAAAAAAAAAGCTTGTGCCCTTCAATGGAGCTTGTGCACTATGGAGGGTCTGGGGGTGCTGGGCTCTCCGGATGCAGGCTCCTCTTTCCTCACTCCACCAATGGAAAATGGAGGAGCAGAGGAGAGCAGGGGGGACTTAACCCCGCCCGCCCGTGCAGCCAATAGGAAGCGATCCTGTGAGGTGATGTCACCATCACCTCTCAGAATGCAAGGATGGTGATTGGTGGTGTATTATCACACCACCGATCGCCATCCTATTCCAGGTTATCGGGTCACCAGAGAACAAAATAACCCGGAAACGCAGCAATTGAATTGACCTGTGGTTTGCTGTGATCACCGCTGCGGGGGGATCACAGGACCCCCCTAGGCATTGTGACAGAGTGCCTGCTGAATGATTTCGGCAGGTACTCTGTTCCGATCACCCCGCACTGCGCGGCGGTGATTGATTGTGCTCATGACGTACCGGTACGTCTTGTGTCCTTAAAGGGTTAAAGGTCTATTAAAGGTTTATTAGGGTTTAAGCAAATAAAGCTCACTGTGTGTGTGTAGAATAGAAGCACCCTAGCAAAAATTGACCCCATGAAAACGCAGCTTTTACTGTGTTCATTAAAAAACTCAACATAACCCCCAAAAAAGATCGACATACAACATAATCCGTAGCCTTAGGTTAGAAGTATAGGATATATACATTTCATGGAGGTTGGGGCCACTGTGTAGAATTACACATGGTCCATCTATACTTATGACTGGTAGACACAAGATAGAGGGTCGTCAAGTCATCACAGGTGGGGCCTTGGATGATTTGTGGCTAATGTTGCTATACATCATTCATTAGGGTTTTTGGATTATAATCAGTTGATATCACTTTAATCCATCTGGGACATATGGCTTGCCCTATAATGCCCCTTTCCTTATCGTCCTTCAGGCACCACAATACAAAGGATTAATGTCTTGTTCCTCCTGTCTAGGACAGAAGATAAATCATTAGTAAATCAGACTAATTATCGTTCATTTCTAACGATAATTTGTTTTCCCTTAGTCCTAACAGCAGCACAGATGGGGTTAATCACCCCCCCGTGAACTGGTAGGACCGGCAGAATTTTAATGAGCCCAAGCACAATACAAAACTTTACACCCCTAAAAAGGAGGGGACACCCCCCAGCCCATGTGTTTATAGCAAGAAAAAGAACTCACTAGGGTGGAAATATGTGTGCTGCTGTTAGGACTAATGGAAAACAAATTATCGTTAGAAATTAACGATTCCCTTACGTCCTACCAGCAGAACAGATGGGGAGATAGTAGGAACAACTTCTAGGGAGGGCCCTCATGCCCTGCAGAACTAAGAATTGTCTGCACAAAGGCCGAAAACTCAGCTACCCTATCATCAAGCCTGTAGTGGGAAATGAAGGTAGTCTCAGAGCTCTAGGAGGCAGCTTTACAGATCACATGCAAAGGAAGGAGACTTCTTTCCGCAGAAGAAGTAGAGACGGCTCTAGTTGAATGGGCCTTCACAAACTCTGGAGGATACAAAGACTGAGGCCCGAAAGATTCTCTGATGGCCTCCTTAATCCAGCGACTAATAGAAGTCTTGGACGCTTTACGGCCATTAGACTTACCGGCAAACAGGATAAAGAGGTTTTCATCTATCCTGAACTCCCTGGTTCTATCCACATAGACCTGGAGGCATCTCGAAATATTCAATGGATGTTTGACAGGATCCCTGGAGGAGGTAGAAGAAGAAAATAAAACTAGTAAAGAAATCACTTGATTGATGTTTTGGAAGGATGGAACCTTAGTCCCTGAAATACGAAAGGAATCTTAGGAGAACCCGGTCCTGTAAAAAGGTTGTATAGGGTTGCTTGGCCGAGAAAGCATGAAGTTCGGAGACCCTCTTGGCCGAGGTTACAGCTAGTAAGAAAACCAACTTCAGGGTCACAAATTTAAAATCTACCTCCTCCAAAGGCCCAAAGGGGTGAGATGCTTGCTCCTTGAGTACAACTCATAAGTAGAGATGAGCGAACACCTGGATGTTCGGGTTCGAGAGGTTCGGCCGAACTTCCGGAAAATGTCCGGGTTCGTGATCCGAACTCAACCCGAACTTCATCCCGAACCCGAACCCCATAGAAGTCAATGGGGACCCGAACTTTTGGGCACTAAAAAGGCTGTAAAAGACTCCCGGAAAGGGCTAGAGGGCTGCAAAAGGCAGCAAAATGTAGGAAAATCCCCTGCAAACAAATGTAGATAGGGAAATTAATTAAAATAAAATAAAATAAATAAAAATTAACCAATATCAATTGGAGAGAGGTCCCACAGCAAGGAATCATGTGTCATATCACCCACCACTGGAGAAGGCCACTCTCATTTATTTCGGACAGGCACCCAGACAGAGGATACAGGTCCCACAGCAAGGAATCATGCGTCATATCAACCACCACCGGAGAAGGCCACTCTCATTTATTTAGGACCAGCACCCAGACAGAGGAGAGAGGTCCCACAGCAAGGAATCATGCCTCATATCAACCACCACCGGAGAAGGCCACTCTCATTAATTTGGGACCAGCACCCAGACAGAGGATATAGGTCCCACAGCAAGGAATCATGCGTCATATCAACCACCACCGGAGAAGGCCACTCTCATGTATTTTGGACCAGCACCCAGACAGAGGAGAGAGGTCCCACAGCAAGGAATCATGCGTCATATCAACCACCACCGGAGAAGGCCACTCTCATGTATTTTGGACCAGCACCCAGACAGAGGAGAGAGGTCCCACAGCAAGGAATCATGCGTCATATCAACCACCACCGGAGAAGGCCACTCTCATGTATTTTGGACCAGTACCCAGACAGAGGAGAAAGGTCCCACATCAAGGAATCATGCGTCATATCAACCACCACCGGAGAAGGCCACTCTCATGTATTTTGGACCAGCACCCAGACAGAGGAGAGAGGTCCCACATCAAGGAATCATGCGTCATATCAACCACCACCGGAGAAGGCCACTCTCATTTATTTTGGACCAGCACCCAGACAGAGGATACAGGTCCCACAGCAAGGAATCATGCCTCATATCAACCACCACCGGAGAAGGCCACTCTCATGTATTTTGGACAAGCACCCAGACAGAGGAGAGAGGTCCCACATCAAGGAATCATGCGTCATATCAACCACCACCGGAGAAGGCCACTCTCATTTATTTTGGACCAGCACCCAGACAGAGGATACAGGTCCGACAGCAAGGAATCATGCGTCATATCAACCACCACCGGAGAAGGCCATTCTCATGTATTTTGGACCAGCACCCAGACAGAGGAGAGAGGTCCCACATCAAGGAATCATGCGTCATATCAACCCCCACCGGAGAAGGCCACTTTCATTTATTTTGGACCAGCACCCAGGCAGAGGATACAGGTCCCACAGCAAGGAATCATGCGTCATATCAACCACCACCGGAGAAGGCCACTCTCATGTATTTTGGACCAGCACCCAGACAGAGGAGAGAGGTCCCACATCAAGGAATCATGCGTCATATCAACCACCACCGGAGAAGGCCACTCTCATTTATTTTGGACCAGCACCCAGACAGAGGATACAGGTCCCACAGCAAGGAATCATGCCTCATATCAACCACCACCGGAGAAGGCCACTCTCATGTATTTTGGACCAGCACCCAGACAGAGGAGAGAGGTCCCACATCAAGGAATCATGCGTCATATCAACCACCACCGGAGAAGGCCACTCTCATTTATTTTGGACCAGCACCCAGACAGAGGATACAGGTCCCACAGCAAGGAATCATGCGTCATATCAACCACCACCGGAGAAGACCACTCTCATTTATTTCGGACCAGCACCCAGACAGAGGAGAGAGGTTTTCACAGCATCAGGCATTTAGATCACCCACCACAGGAGTAGGCCATCATTTAATGGTACCCCGGCAACCATGTCAGATGGCACAAACATCAGTTTCACATCACCCAGCACAAGAGAAGGCCACTTTGAGAGACTTTGACCCCTGCACCCAGACGGAGGAGAGAGGTTTCACGGCAGAGAATCAGGCATTTAGATCACCCACCACAGGAGTAGGCCATCATTTAATGGGACCCCGGCAACCATGTCAGATGTCACAAACATCAGTTTCACATCACCCAGCACAAGAGAAGGCCACTTTGAGAGACTTTGACCCCTGCACCCAGACGGAGGAGAGAGGTTTCACAGCAGAGAATCAGGCATTTAGATCACCCACCACAGGAGTAGGCCATCATTTAATGGGACCCCGGCAACCATGTCAGATGGCACAAACATCAGTTTCACATCACCCAGCACAAGAGAAGGCCACTTTGAGAGACTTTGACCCCTGCACCCAGACGGAGGAGAGAGGTTTCACAGCAGAGAATCATGCATTTATATCAGCCAGCACAGGAGAAGGCCGCTTTCAGTGACTTAGGCCTTAGCACCGACACAGAGGAGACAGGTCAGATAGCACAAGCATCAGTTTCACACCAACCACCACAGGAGAAGGGTACTTTTAGAGACTTTGACCCCTGCAGCCACACGGAGGAGAGAGGTCCCACAGCAGAGATTCAGGCATTCATATCAGCCAGCACAGGAGAGGGCCGCTTTCAGTGACTTAGGCCTTAGCTCCGACACAGAGGAGACAGGTCAGATAGCACAAGCATCAGTTTTACATCAACCACCACAGGAGAAGGGCACTTTTAGAGACTTTGACCCCTGCAGCCACACGGAGGAGAGAGGTCCCACAGCAGAGATTCAGGCATTTATATCAGCCAGCACAGGAGAAGGCCGCTTTCAGTGACTTAGGCCTTAGCACCGACACAGAGGAGACAGGTCAGATAGCACAAGCATCAGTTTTACATCAACCACCACAGGAGAAGGGCACTTTTAGAGACTTTGACCCCTGCAGCCACACGGAGGAGAGAGGTCCCACAGCAGAGAATCAGGCATCATGTCAACCACCACAGGAGTAGGCCACCTTTTGTTTCTTTGACCCCTGCACCCAGAAAGAGGAAGGGGTCCCACAGCAGAGAATCAGGCATTTCGATCACCCACCACAGGAGAAGGCCGCTTTCAGTGACTCTGGCCCCCTGCACCCACACAAAGGAGACATGTCAGACAGCACAAGTATAACATTCATATCACCCAGCACAGGAGAAGGACACTTTCATGTACTTTGGCCCCGGCACCCAGACAGAGGGAAGGTTCATTCAACTCTGGGTTGCACCCCAAGATCCTACTTAATTTCAAAAATTGATTTTTCAATGAAGAAGTGGCCAGGAGTACAAGACAACATGGTTTAAGGCAGTTATTAGGGACTACTCTGCACAAGGGAGGGTCAGGTCTTGTGGGATCCATGCCTGGTTCATTTTTATAAACGTCAGCTTGTCCACGTTGGCTGCGGACAGGCGGCTGCGTTTGTCAGTAATGATGACCCCTCGACCCCTGCCGTGCTGAATACACGTTCAGATAAAACGCTGGCCGCCGGGCAGGCCAGCACCTCCAAGGCATAACATGCTAATTCTGGCCACGTGGACAATTTGGAAACCCAGAAGTTGAATGGGGCCGAACCATCCGTCAGTACGTGGAGCTGTGTGCAGACGTACTGTTCAACCATGTTAGTAAAAAATGTTGCCTCCTGCTAACACGTTCCGTATCAGGTGGTGGGGCAGTTAGCTGTGGCGTGGAGACAAAACTTTTCCACATTTCTACCATGCTAACCCTGCCCTCAGAGGAGCTGGCCGTGACACTGCTGCGTGGGCGACCTCTAGCTCCTCCTCTGCCTTGGCCTTGGCCTTCCACCTGTTCCCCTGTGACAGTTGGGAATGCTCTCAGGAGCGCGTCTACCAGTGTGCGCTTGTACTCGCGCATCTTCCTATCACGCTCCAGTGCAGGAAGTAAAGTGGGCACATTGTCTTTGTACCGTGGATCCAGCAGGGTGGCCACCCAGTAGTCAGCACACGATAAAATGTGGGCAACTCTGCTGTCATTGGGCAGGCACTGCAGCATGTAATCGCTCATGTGTGCCAGGCTCCCCAGAGGTAAGGACAAGCTGTCCTCTGTGGGAGGCGTATCGTCATCATCCTCTGTATCCCCCAGCCACGCACCAGGGATGTGCCTGCGCTGTGCTGGGTGCCACCCCGCTGTGAACCTGCTTCATCCTCATCCTCCTCCACCTCCTCCTCATCCTCCTCGTCCTCCAGTAGTGGTCCCTGGCTGGCCACATTTGTACCTGCCCTCTGCTGTTGCAAAAACCTCCCTCTGAGCCACTTCTAACAGACTGGCCTGAAAGTGCTAAAACGACCTGTCATCCTCCTCCTCCTCCTCCTCCTGGCCCTGGCCCACCTCCTCTTCCATCATCGCCCTAAGCGTTTTCTCTAGGAGACATAGAATTGGTATCGTCACGCTGATAACAGTGGCATCGCCACTGGCCATGTTGGTGGCGTACTCTAAACAGCGCAACAGGGCACACAGGTCTCGCATGGAGGCCCAATCATTGGTGGTGAAGTGGTGCTGTTCCGCAGTGCAACTGACCCGTGCGTGCTGCAGCTGAAACTCCACTATGGCCTGCTGCTGCTCGCACAGTCTCTCCAGCATGTGCAAGGTGGAGTTCCACCGGGTGGGCACCTCGCATATTAGGAGGTGAGCGGGAAGGCCGAAGTTCCGCTGTAGCGCTGACAGGCGAGCAGCGGCAGGATGTGAACGCCGGAAGCGCGCACAGACGGCCCGCACATTATGCAGCAGCTCTGACATGTCTGGGTAGTTGTGAATGAACTTTTGCACCACCAAATTCAGCACATGCGCCAGGCAAGGGATGTGCATCAAACCGGCTAGTCCCAGAGCTGCCACGAGATTTTGCCCATTATCGCACACCACCAGGCCGGGCTTGAGGCCCACCGGCAGCAACCACTGGTCGGTCTGTTGTTCAATACCCTGCCACAACTCCTGCGCGGTGTGGGGCCTGTCCCCCAAACATATGAGTTTCAGAATGGCCTGCTGACGTTTACCCCGGGCTGTGCTGAAGTTGGTGGTGAAGGTGTGTGGCTGACTGGATGAGCTGGTGGAAGCAGAGGAGGAGGAAGCCGAGTAGGAGGAGGAGGCTACAGGAGGCACAGAATGATGCCCTGTGATCCTTGGCGGCGGAAGGATGTGCGATAAGGAACTCTGCGCCTGGGGCCCAGCCGCCACTACATTTACCCAGTGTGCAGTTAGGGAGATATAGCGTCCCTTGGCGTGCTTACTGGTCCACGTATCTGTGGTTAGGTGGACCTTGCCACAAATGGCGTTGCGCAGTGCACACTTGATTTTATCGGACACTTGCATGTGCAGGGAAGGCACGGCTGTCTTGGAGAAGTAGTGGCGGCTGGGAACCACATACTGGGGTACAGCCACGGCCATCAGCTGTTTGAAGCTGTCTGTGTCCACCAGCCGGAATGACAGCATTTCAAAGGCCAGTAGTTTAGAAATGCTGGCATTCAGGCCAAGGGCTCGAGGGTGACTAGGTGGGAATTTGCGCTTCCTCTCAAAGGTTTGAGAGATGGAGAGCTGAACACTGCTGTGTGAAATAGTGGAGACGCTAGGTGACGGTGGCGGTGGTGGTGGTGGTGTCGGTGGCACATCCTCTGTTTGCTGCTCGGCAGGTGGCAACATTCCTCTCGAGGCGGAAGCCGAGGCAGCAGCGGTAGAGGGAGCAGGGGAGCCTGAGCGGGTTCCTTGTTTTTAAGGTGTGTACTCCACTGCAGTTCATGCTTTGCATGTAGATGCCTGATCATGCAGGTGGTGCTCAGGTTAAGAACGATAATGCCTCGCCTCAGGGTCTGATGGCACAGCGTGCAAACCACTCTGTTCTTGTCCTCAGCACATTGTTTGAAGAAGTGCCATGCCAGGGAACTCCTTGAAGATGCCTTTGGGGTGCTGGGTCCCTGTTGGCGCTGGCTAATAGCAGGCGAACTCTCTGGACGGCGGCTGTTCTGCTTTTGCCCCCTGCTCCCTCTTTGGCTTCGCTGTTGTCTCGGTCTCACCACTGCCTCTTCCTCTGAACTATTTAAGTCAGCGGCACGACCTTCAGTCCATGTGGGTTCTAAGACCTCATTGTCCTCTGCATCGTTTTCCACCCAGTCTTCCTCCCTGACCTCCTCCTGTTCAGTCTGCACACTGCAATAAGACGCGGCAGTGGGCACCAGTGTCTCGTCATCATCAGAGACTCGGTCACTCTGCTGTGGTGGTATTCCCATGTCCTCATCATCTGGATACATAAGTGGTTGTGCGTCAGTGCATGGAATGTCTTCCACCGCTGGGGAAGGGCTAGGTGGACGCCCCTGGAAAACCGTGGGAGCAGAGTCTTCAAACAGAATAAGAGACTGCTGCATAACTTGAGGCTCAGCCAGTTTCCCTGATATGCATGGGGGTGATGTGACAGACTGATGGGCTTGGTTTTCAGGTGCCACCTGTGCGCTTTCCGCAGAAGACTGGGCGGAAGACAATGTGGTGAACGTGCTGGAAGCACTGTCGGCCACCCAATCGACTAATGCCTGTACCTGCTCAGGCCTTACCATCCTCATAACGGCATTGGGCCCCACCAAATATCGCTGTAAATTCTGCCGGCTACTTGAGGGAGTTGGTTCACTACTTTGTGCGCCTGAGGCCGAACGGCCACGTCCTCTGCCAGCAACAGAGGCTCCACGGACACCACCACGACCGCGTCCTCATCCCTTAATAGAATGTTTCCTCATTGTTGCGATTCAACTCGCACCACAATAAAATATATTATTTTTAGCCCCAAAATTCCCACACTGGAAGATATAATTCCTTTTTCCGGTATTAATTACAAGAAGACTGCTGCAAATTGGACACCAGAATTTTTAAAATGCTAGTTTTGGTACATAGGTTCCCACACGGGAGATATAATTCCTTTTACAGGAGTAAAAACGTGAGGCCTAGTGTTTCTGGACTGGTCTAACAAACACTAGATTGATTAAATTGGCCTTTTTCACCAAAATTACAACACTGGACAATAATGCCTTTTGCGGTATTATTTACAAGAAAACTGCTGCAAATTGGACATCTGAATTTTTAAAATGCTAGTTTTGGTACATAGATTCCCACACGGGAGATATAATTCCTTTTACAGGAGTAAAACGTGAGGCCTAGTGTTTCTGGACTGTCTAACAAACACTAGATTGATTAAATTGGCCTTTTTCACCAAAATTACAACACTGGACAATAATGCCTTTTGCGGTATTAATTACAAGAAGACTGCTGCTAATTGGACACCAGAATTTTTAATATGCTAGTTTTGGTACATAGATTCCCACACGGGGAGATATAATTCCTTTTTACAGGAGTGAAAACGTGAGGCCTAGTGTTTCTGGACTGGTCTAACAAACACTAGATTGATTAAATTGGCCTTTTTTTCACCAAAATTACAACACTGGACAATAATGCCTTTTTGCGGTATTAATTACAAGAAGACTGCTGCTAATTGGACACCAGAATTTTTAATATGCTAGTTTTGGTACATAGTTTCCCACACGGGGAGATATAATTCCTTTTTACAGGAGTAAAAGTGTGAGGCCTATTGTTTCTGGACTGGTCTAACAAACACTAGATTGATTAAATTGGCCTTTTTTTCACCAAAATTATAACACTGGACAATAATGCCTTTTTGCGGTATTAATTACAAGAAGACTGCTGCAAATTGGACACCAGAATTTTTAAAATGCTAGTTTTGGTACATAGGTTCCCACACGGGGAGATATAATTCCTTTTTACAGGAGTAAAACGTGAGGCCTAGTGTTTCTGGACTGGTCTAACAAACACTAGATTGATTAAATTGGCCTTTTTTTCACCAAAATTACAACACTGGGCAATAATGCCTTTTGGCGGTATTATTTACAAGAAAACTGCTGCAAATTGGACATCTGAATTTTTAAAATGCTAGTTTTGGTACATAGATTCCCACACGGGGAGATATAATTCCTTTTTACAGGAGTAAAAACGTGAGGCCTAGTGTTTCTGGACTAGTCTAACAAACACTAGATTGAATAAATTGGCCTTTTTTTCACCAAAATTACAACACTGGACAATAATGCCTTTTTGCGGTATTAATTACAAGAAGACTGCTGCTAATTGGACACCAGAATTTTTAATATGCTAGTTTTGGTACATAGATTCCCACACGGGGAGATATAATTCCTTTTTACAGGAGTGAAAACGTGAGGCCTACTGTTTCTGGCCTTTTTTTCACCAAAATTACAACACTGGACAATAATGCCTTTTTGCGGTATTAATTACAAGAAGACTGCTGCAAATTGGACACCAGAATTTTTAAAATGCTAGTTTTGGTACATAGGTTCCCACATGGGGAGATATAATTCCTTTTTACAGGAGTAAAAACGTGAGGCCTAGTGTTTCTGGACTGGTCTAACAAACACTAGATTGATTAAATTGGCCTCTTTTTCACCAAAATTACAACACTGGACAATAATGCCTTTTGGCGGTATTATTTACAAGAAAACTGCTGCAAATTGGACATCTGAATTTTTAAAATGCTAGTTTTGGTACATAGATTCCCACATTGGGAGATATAATTCCTTTTTACAGGAGTAAAAACGTGAGGCCTAGTGTTTCTGGTGTAACAAACACCAGATTGATTAAATTGGCCTTTTTTTCACCAAAATTACAACACTGGACGATATAATGCCTTTTGGCGGTATTAATTACAAGAGGACTGCTGGTATTTCAGAACACCGGAATTTTTAAAATGCTAGTTTTGCTAGATAAATTTCCCACACTGGGAGAAATATTGCCTAAGCCTTTTTACAGTATTAATTACAACAGGAGTGCTTCTTCTGGTCTAACACCAGAATAATTTTATTATTACGGTGAAAGCTTTTTCTAATTTATATTTCTGGCACATAAAAAAAAATATATATTTCTGGCTGACAGTATTGGACTTGGCTGTAGTGCCACTGGCTAGCCTAGCTGGAACAGCACATTCATGGGATTTGCTATCCAAGTGGGTTACTTTCAGTTTCACCACTGATATATTAAATATCTTTGCAGTTAGTATGGGTGAGACAAGCACAGCCAAACCCCTGATGTAGTATATCTATGAAAAAATCGACTATTACATGAGATTAATGGACGTTGTGGCAGCTTTTGCTGTAGCACCACAAGTCCCAAAATAGCCGCCGCCTATCAGCCCAGTAACATGTGCCAGAAAATGGTCTGCCCAGCCAGAAAAAAAATAGACTTTGACTGAGCAGCTGAATCGCTGTTGTTCTGATTCACAGGTGTAGATTTTACACTTCTTTGGAGCTTTGGTTTAGACTCTGTGGCAGCTTGTGCTGGCGCACCACAAGTCCCAAAATGGCCACCGTCGGTCAGCCCAGTTACATGTGCCAGTAAAAATCGCTCTGGCCAGTCTCAACAAAATAGTGACTTTCAGTGAACAGCTCAGCTGAGTTGTTCTGATGCACAGGTGTAGAAAGGTAGATCATTCAATCACTTCTTTATCCCTGCCTATCTCGCCCTCACAGAAGCTGCATCCTCTCCCTACACTAGTCAGAGCAGTGTGACGTGCGGCGCTACGTGACTCCAGCTTAAGAAAAGGCTGGGTCACATGCTGCACTTGGCCAATCACAGCCATGCCATTAGTAGGCATGGCTGTGATGGGCTCTTAGGGCAAGAAGTAAAACGCTAGCTGATTGGCTGCTGTGCAGCCCTTCAGAAAGCGGGAAGAAATCGACGAACACCGGACCCGAACCCGAACTTTTTTGAAAATGTCCGGGTTCGGTTCCGTGTCACGGACACCCCAAAATTCGGTACGGACCCGAACGATTCTCGAACTGTTCGCTCAACACTACTCATAAGTCCCACTGAGGAATGGGTCTCAATACTGTAGGCTTCAATCTTTCGGCTCCTTTAAAGAAGCGTTTGATGAGTGGGTCCCGAGAATAGGGCCTGTTGAGACAGGCCGAGATGTCAGACATCTCGACTTTCAACGTGGATGGAGCAAGGCCTTTGTCAAGGCCGTCCTGCAAGAATTGAAGTATCGCAGAGAAAGACAGATCTGCAGACGCCACCTGGTTCGAAGTACACCACGACGAGAAGATTCTATAATTCTGGAGTAGGCTTTTTTAGTGGATTCTGCTCTTGAATGCAACAACGTTCTCAGGACTGACTCCGAAAGCACTTTTACTCTGGGAAGGGACTGATCAACCTGCGGGCTGTCAGGTTGAACCTGTGCAGATCCGGGCAGAGTTGGGTGTCCCACGACACCAGGGTCTGCTGGGGGGGGGGGGAGCCTCCAATAATGTCCCCGACTCATCTAAAGGAGCTGGGTAAACCAGGATCTCTTGGGCCAAAATGGAATGATGGCAATCACCGAGGCCTGATCCTGACGGATTTTCATCAATACCCTCGGTATCATGGAAAACGGAGGGAAGATGTAAGCCAGCCTGAACCTCCATGGTATTGACAGAGCATCTATCGCCAGGGGGTTGTCCTAACTGTAGAGGGAGCAGAACCTCTTCACCTTGGCGTGGAACCTTGTTGCCATGAGATCTACCTCTGGCAAATCCCTCCTGAGGACTATCTGCCTGAAGATCTCCGGATGCAAGGACTATGCCCCAGTCTACTTGGGACGCGTCCGTTGTCAATATGACCCAGGAAGGCTGGGTTATATACTTCCCGTCCGGAAGATGGAACCACCATCAATAAGCAATACCACTTGGAAAGGACCTCCAATTGTAGAGTCAACTGGAGTGACATCCCAACGGAGTTGACTATGAAGCCAAGATAAATAATCTAAGTCGACGGGCTCACGTTCGACTTCTGCCAGTTGATAATCCACCCTAGGTGGAGCAGAAAAGAGATTGCTATATGAAGATGGTGTGGGTGAGGACTGGAATTGAAGAGGCTTTCAGCAGCCAGTCGTCCAGATAAGGAATTATGGTCAGCCCTTGAAGTCTCAAAGCTGCCACCACTGAGACCACCACCTTTGTGAAGGTGAGAGGAGCAGAAGAAATCCTGAAGGGCACGGCGGCAAACTGAAGATGCCTGAGGACCCCCGAGACCTGGACCGCGATTCTGAGATTTTTCGAGAGGCAGGATGCATCGGGATGTGAAGGTACGCATTCTTGAGGTCCAGGGTAGCCATCATCTCTCCAGGATCGAAAAAGTGGATCACTGACCTTATAGTTTCCATACGAAACTTTGTTTTCCTTATAAATCGATAGAAAAATCTAAAATCGATAATCATCCGGAGATCTCCGTTTTTTTGGGGGACTACAAAAACCGGAGAGTAGATCTCTAGGCCACGCTCTCCTACCGGAACCTCCTCCAGGGCACCTTTGAAGATGTAGTCCTGAATATAGGACTCTAGAATCATCTGCTTGGTAGGCTGTAAGCGCTGATTGATGTTAAACCTTTCTGGGGGAGGAGACTTGAGGTCTATTAAATAGAAATGACTTTCAGTGCCCAAGGGTCCGGGCTTTCATGAGCACAAACTTCTCTGAATATGGGCCAGACGTCCTCCCACGGGTACCTGGGGACAAGGAATTTGGAAATTTTGAGACAGGATGGTAGGTGTAGCGGGGGGTAACCGAGAGCCTCGGGGAGGCCAGTAGTCAGGAGGGCTTAGCCTCCTAAATTGGTCTGCGAGGGCGCCTCGAATTTCTTCATTGTGCCCTCCAGTCTCTACATGCTTTTGTCTGCTGGCCAGATCCACCGCCCCGATCTTGCCTGCCTCGACCCTGAAAGGGCTGCTGGGGAATATTTTTTCCTTTTTTGTCGGAGAGGCCCTCTATGATTTTATCTAATTCTGAGCCGAACAAGTGGTCCAGCTCAAAGGGAAGACCACATAAGTTATTTGGATGTATTATCCGCGACCCAGGGTTTCAGCCATAAAGGCCTGCGGGCTGCAGAGACTAGGGCCATGGATTTTGCCGCCAATTTTAATTGTAGTTGTGCGGTGTCGATAAAAATATAAAATATAAAATATAAAAATTAGAGTTATTTGTACTGAGACTAGAAGCGTATGTCTGTGTCTCTTTAAAATATACTCTCCGGACAGTCGAAGGGAAAGCAGGGTGCAGAAGAAACATCCTTTCAGCTGGGGGCTCGAGTCCAGGATAGAACATACAGGAATTCGGTAAGTATGGAAAATCCCTGCCTTTAGGATTGGGGAGATTCCGATGCTTTACAAAAATTAAGTGACTAAATAGACTAAATGGCAAATAGAGCGATCTTTTTGGGAAGGATTTAGAAAACAGGAATTCTTTTGGAAAGAATTCAAATATCTTCTGCACCCTGGTCTCTCGTCACCCCATGTCTACCGCTTCTTATCTGTCGTTTACTCGTGCTCTCTGTTATGTTATGATCTTATGAAACATTAAGTAATTTTATTTTATGCTGAAGGTAAGCAGCCAATGATATTGTACTAACTTTATTGTGTGTATCCTGGAGAACCGTAAGACGCCCCACCACTCTGGCAAGGGGAAAACCGCTAACCCAGAAACTGGTGAAAGCAAGTGACGGTTTTAAGGAATAATACTAATAGGCAGTTGAGAAGGAAGTTGAGCACAGACATAAGTCCTCTACCCAGTTCACAGGACTTGTCAGAGCCTTCATGGTTCAATACAGCCAGTCCTGGAAAGAGTTCTGCACTGCTTCCGTCTCAATTAAATTATAAAAAATGGGTGCCAAGCAAGGAAAAGTCTCTCCACCTCCTCCGCATGTGGGAGAAACATACAAGGATTATCTAACCCGGGTCTGTGGGACTAATCATTATTTAGTTACTTCCTGGGTGAATAATATGGCAGAATGGACAGAGGGGATGAAGAGTATAAATCCGTTCCCTTGGGAAGGGGCTAATGACACCTTCCATATGGACATGGTAAAAGGGTTATGTTTGGGTGACATTGAAGTATACCCATATTATGGTCCAGACCCTCAGTGGGACATGCAGTATATGAGGTTGGGAGGGCAAAATTGGCTTACTTATGCACCATATTGATATGACAGACCAAATTAAAAGGTTAAGAAACAGAAGACAGAGAACCAGGAGGGATATACTGTAAAAAGAAACATGAGTTAAAAAAATAATTGACAAGGGGGTCACTACAGAAGCACCCTCCCCCTATTTAGAAAATATCCCAAAGATATATCCATCCCTCTCAAAAGATGATTTAGATCTACTGGCAGCGTATACTGCTACTAACATCTAACCATCTACGCCTCCCTAGCTCCCGCAGCCACCTCCGCAGTTGCCCCAACCTATGCCTGATCAAAGTCGTCAGGATCCAGCAGCTGGTGCTGTCGGTGATGGGGATGTCATATCTCCCATGAGACTGAGATCAAAAAAGTATTTTCCCAAACCTGAACATATACCTCTTCCTGACAGTGACCCCGAGGAACAGTTCCCTTTTATGACTGTAGGGGATATCTTGTTAAAGAAACCTCTTGATGTAGATGATATTATTAAGAGTGTCAAGCACTTTTCATTATTTGAAGAGCGCTTGTAAAGGGAGATGTCTGACACAGGAGGATATGCGCCTTATAATAGATGGATTAGTTGGGCACAATTCCCCCTGGGATTGGAGCAAGGTTCCCTTTATAAGCACTATAGAGGCCCCGAATACCTCGGCTGGAAATCATAAATTAAATACTGAGGCGGGCATAGACACAATGTGGGAAGAAATTAAGTGTGAAATGTAGAGGTGTTTTCTGACTAGGTCCTCGCTGCCGACTGCTGTAGCCTGTAAACAAAAATCAGGAGAGTCTGTTATAGACTTTTGGAAAAGGTTTAATGAAGTTTGGACTCTGGAGGCAGGAATAAGTATTCAGGATAATATGCATTCTATGCTCATTAAGACTTTCCTTACCAATCTACAGCCACATCTCCAGCTTACTGTTAAACGAATGATCTCCGAATGGCCTAGTCTTAATAAAGATCAATTCCAAAATAAGTTAATGGAAAAAGATGCAGCTGGTTGTTTTGAAATGGTGAGACCTAAAGAGGCCCATTTCCAAACTCAGGATAGGAATTGTCGCACGAATCAGCCCAATAAGGGAAGTAGAAGGGGTAGAGGGCAATACTCTGGGAAAGGGGGGTATAATAGAAATCGTCCTGCAGGTTGCTTTAATTGTGGTAAGACTGACCACTGCATCAGTCGATGCCCTTACCCACTCAGACAACATGCCCCAAATGATACCCAAGCTCAAGGCTCCCAACCATATCCACAAGCTCAGATCCGAGATCTTCCCCCACCACTGCCACAGCCCCAGAATAATACCCCTCGCTTTCCCGTAGCCTGAGGACAGCAGACATCAGAATGAGGATGCCCAGGGGACAGTATCCCAGCATTCACTCTCATCCCAAACCACTATAAGGAATCACCACTGATAGTGTTAACCATAAAGGGACGTCCACTCCCTTTTCTTGTAGACTCTGGTGCTATTAGTAGTACTATATGTGAGGATTATTATAGTGGTCCAAGAGAGAATGCTGAGCCCTCTGTGGGAATTAATGGGATACTGACCAGATCTTACAAAACTCCTCCTCTCTCGATCCAACATCCATATAATCACCAGTCAATGTTCACACACAGTTTTAGGATCATTCCAAATTGTCCTGTGAATTTATTAGGGAGAGATTTGTTTGTTCTGTTAAGGTTGCGATTAGCAAGATGGGACATCTACATGCCTCATCCTCAGTTATGTCCATTTATGTACCAAAGGGTAATTGTTTTCTATATGTGGAATGCCAACCACAGGATCCGCTACTTGATCAGGTGCCTCCTGAGGTTTGGGCAACTACTGACCAAGATGTTGGCCTTATCTCTTGTACACCATATAAGGCAATTCTTAAGCTCGGCGCTGCACCTGTTTATATTAAACAATACACCCTTTCCCCGGAAAAAAAAAAGGGGATTGATCCTATGTTGATGGAATTCATAGAGGCAGGGGTAATTGAGGAAATTATTTCCCCTATAATGCACCTATCAACCTAGTGAGAAAGGCTGACAATACCTTGAGGTTTGTCCAGGATCTTAGAGCAGTAAATGCACAGCTCATACCCATAGCCCCTGTGGTTCCAGACGTACCATCTCTTCTATCAGCTATTCCTGCCCATGCAGAGTTATTCTCTGTTATTGATTTAAAGAATGCATTTTTTTTCTGTCGCCAGTATACTTGGTATAGAATGCCTCAGGGTTATGTAGACTCCCCAGTAGTCTACTTCATTGTCCTCCAAGCTACACTGCGCCCTTGGACTGACCCTCATGGTTCTGTCCTTCTATAATATGTGGACGATCTTCTCATATGTAGTTCTACTCAGGAGGCTTGCCAGGCAGACTGTGTTAGTTTAATACTGTGGTTATGTGAACGTGGTCACAAAGTTTCTAGGAAAAAATTACAATGGTGTATGGACGGTGTTGAATACTTAGGCTTTGTTCTTAGTAAAGGTGAGAGGAGAATCAGCCATGCCAGAATTACTGCTGTACTGGGTCTGCCCCGCCCACAAACCAAGAAAGACATGTTAACCTTTCTTGGCATGATTGGTTACTGCCGCCAATGAATTGCTGATTGTTCCTACTATGGTATTATTCAGAGACAAGCCACTAATACTGATATGCCTGACTTCATTACATGGTCTGATGAAATGTTACAAGCTTTTAGTCATTTGAAATGTGCAATGGTTTCAAGTCCTGGTTTGGGCCTACCCGACTATGGCGTGATGTTTCACTTACTTGCCAGGGAAAATTGTAAAACCATGGCGTCCTGGCACAGGATCATGGAGGCAAATTTCGCCCTGTTGCCTTTTTCTCAAAGGTGGTTCCCGTACAGGTTCAGGGCATGCCTGCGTGTCTCAGGAGTTTGGCAGCTTGCGCTATGGTCGCTGAGATGGCTACGCCTATCACCCTAGGTCCTCCTACCACTCTTCATACCTCACAAAATGTTCAGGCCCTATTGAAGAACATACATACTCAACATACAGTATGTCAGCACAAAGACTGAGTGGATATGAAGTTTTGTTGCTCTCTAATCCTCAACTTCATATCAAATACTCATTCGGTCCAATGGCTATACTGAATGCCCTACTAGGATACAAGGGAGAGCAGGATGATTTGCCTCCTTCTCATGTATGTACTGAGCTTATACATTAACATACCTCACCTAAGCCTGACTTACAGTCCACACCCATTGAAGGAGCACCTGATGTTTTTGTGGATGGATCCTGTTCCCGCCCTAATGACAACACTTATCATGCAGGATACGCTGTGGTTCAACTCCCTGATGTCATTCTGGAATCAAATCCTATACCTTTTCAGTCAGCCCAAGCAGCTGAACTGATTGCCCTCACTAGAGCTAGATCTATTGCTCAGCCTCCAGGATTTGGCTACCAGTAGTGACAAGATGAAATGGCAGTCGGTAGGTGCAGTACAAGACCCTGATACGGGTCTTATCTGCAAAGAGGGGAAACCATGTATTCCAGTTGCAAGCGCCCCAATTTTAATTGCACAATATCACAGTCTTGGCCATAGGGGAGCACAGGCAACCACTGACCTCATTCGGAGAGATTTTTTTATACCACATCTTAGGTCAATGGTACAATCTTATGTTTGACAGTGTATTATATGTTTTAGAAACAACCCAAATTATTCATAGAAGGCCCAACACCAGCATCTGAATTACCCAACTTCGCCATTCACTCACTTACAAATTGATTTTACCCATATTCTAAAGACAGGAAGTAAGCAGGAGTATGTCCTTGTAATTGTGGATATGTTCTCTAGATGGCCGGAGGTTTTTCCCACTACCAATGAAACCACACAAACTGTGGTAAAAATCTTGTTACAAGAGATCATCCCCAGATGGGGGTGTCCTGTTCCAATTAACTCAAATAATGGCCCAGCTTTTGCTTCCAGGGTATGTAAGGAGCTTTCCAAAGCCCTTAGGATTGACTGGAAATTCCACCTCCCGTATCACCCCGAGACAGTTCCGGAGAAGTAGAAAGGATGAATCGAACAATTAAAGAAAAAATAAGGAAAATTACTGGAGGCACATTCACTAATTGGAAAAAGTTCTTACCTATAGACCTAGCAGAAATTAGGATGCAGCCTAATAAGAATACTGGCTACTCACCATTTGAGGTCCTAATGGGAAGACCCTTCCCTACCCCTTGGGGTCCAAAAGCCCCTGTAATAGAAAAAGGGGATCTAGAAGTAGCACAGGCAGAATATGTGAGGAAACTTGTAGAAACTTTAGATCAAATTGAACAAAATGTTGCTCGTGCCTCTCCTTTCTCTCCACAGGAACCTATGCATCCTTTCCAACCAGGAGATGTGGTGATAGTCCAGCGCCTGGCAAAAGGACAAAAACAGATTGAGTTCCCGTTTGGACCACCCACCCGAGTGGTAGCAGTCACCAGAACAGCGATTCTCATAGAAGAGGCTCCAATCTGGATTCACGCTAGCAGGATAAAAAGGGTCCCAGAGGCTTCCTCCCCGGTGACAGATAAAGACAAAGAGGGTGAAGCAGGTGTGAAATCCCTGAACAAAGAGGGGAGCTCAGAAGAAGTTCCCCTGAAAAGTGCCTTACCACAGGCTGAAGATGATGACCCCACAATATTCTGGGAGATTTGTTTGTCTGCTGATAATTATTAGTCTTTGTGTTTTCTTGCCAGTCTGGCTCATTACTACATGTATTTATCACCCAGAGAAGAGGAGTTTCTTCTGTGGTGCACTAAATAATCGGACAGTACATAAAAGAGCTCAGGAACAAGATCCCTTTGCTTCTGGCCTCTTTTATTCTGAACAGAACAGTATAGTTAGGATGGCAAATGCCCTAAATGTTAGTTCATTGTGCCTTAAAGACTTACAGAGCCTGCGGGATCTTATACAAACATGTGTTATTGCTGTGCCTACAACCGATGAATCCCTCCTTGAAGTTTGGTCATGTGGCTAATACACAATCTTTCATTCCCTTGTATGACTTCTGTGGGGAGTGCCAGAAATTAGCAGATAGCCGGCATAATATTAGGATAATTATTATCAATGTGACTGCAGCAGAGACCTGTTTCAACTTTTCCCAGGATATGACATTATATTGTGATGGTAGAGACATAAAAAGTGGATTAGCTAAGAAGAGTGTATATGATTACAATGACAACACTTATAAAAAGGATAGTAGGCTTGCTAGCTCCCTGAATAATTCCATGAGTTGTAATAAGACCATTGTGAATCCTAGTTTTATCTATAATATAATGCTCCCTAAGGGATGTTTTTTGTCTTGTGGTAACAGCACTTACAATTTCATTCCTGCTAATGTTATTGGAGGTCCCTGTGCGTTATCCAGTCTGACTTTGGCCCTTCCCAGTCAACCCCTTATCAGGAGAGCTCACAGATCGGTTAGCAAGACTTTATCAGAAGACTGTGACTCTACTTTACCCCTTCTCAGCCGTGCAGAATATACAAGTTTGGGTGCCTCGATATTAGGAGTGCTCGGACTGGCTATATATAATGCTCATGCTATAAATTCTATTGCATGTGCCTTGGCTAAATCTCTGAATCATATCTCTATTGGTTTATCAGACATACTTTTAGATTTACAAGGCATAAGAGGAACAGTGCTAGAAACTAGGTTTTCTGTAGATTATCTGTTACTTAAACATTATATAGAATGTCAAGATTTTAAAGGAATGTGTTGTTTTAATCTATCTGACCATTCCAGATCAATCCAGTTGCATATTCAAGCGTTACATAAAATTGCTAATAATATTAAGAAGGATGTTGATTCATCCTCCTAGTGGGACTGTTTATTGAGCTGGCTGCTGGATTTGAGTTGGTTAAGAACATTATTTATCAGTATTATAATTTTAATTGCTTCCTTGATTATCATATGTTGTTGTATTCAATGTATCAATGTATTCCTTCTCTCATTCAGATGTTTTGTGCAATGTGTCCAAAACCCACAGATCCTGGACAACCATATTCATGACTTAAGAGGGGATTGAAGGGTTAAATCAAGCAAGCCATGTGCTATGTATTGAGGAGTTTTATAAAGAAATGCTATTTGATCTGTACCAAGGACATCAGTCAAGTATATTTACATTAGCCTATATAGGGAATTGTTTGTACTCAGCAACCTTGTATATGTAAACCACACCTGTTAATGTTTGTTAGAATGAATGTATATAGTAACATAGTAACATAGTAACATAGTATATAAGACCGAAAAAAGACATTTGTCCATCCAGTTCGGCCTGTTTCCTACAAGTTGATCCAGAGGAAGGCAAAAAACCCCTGTGAGGCAGAAGCCAATTTTCATCACTTAAGGAGAAAAAAATTCCTTCCCGACTCCAATCAGGCAATCAGAATAACTCCCTGGATCAACGACCCCTCTCTAGTAGCTGTAGCCTGTAATATTATTACACTCCAGAAATAAATCCAGTCCCCTCTTGAATTTCTTTATTGTACTTACCATCACCACCTCCTCAGGCAGAGAGTTCCATAGTCTCACTGCTCTTACAGTGAAGAATCCTTTTCTATGTTTGTGTACAAACCTTCTTTCCTCCAGACGCAGAGGATGTCCCCTTGTCACAGTCACAGTCCTGGGGATAAATAGATGATGGGACAGATCTCTGTACTGACCCCTGATATATTTATACATAGTTATTAGATCTCCCCTCAGTCGTCTTTTTTCTAAAGTGAATAACCCTAATTTTGATAACCTTTCAGGGTACTGTAGATCCCTCATTCCAGTTATTACTTTAGTTGCCCTCCTCTGAACCCTCTCCAGCTCTGCTATGTCTATAAGACTTAGACTACACAGATAAAAATGTATTTGTACTGAGGCTAGAAGCGTGTGTTTGTTTCTCTTTGAAATATATTCTCCGGACATCCGAAGGGAAAGCAGGATGCAGAAGAAAGACCCTTTCAATCACTGAAATGGAAGTGTGTCCAGAGTTATATGCATGTTATAGAGCTGGAGGTGTGCTCCAGATCAGTCATGTCATGCGGTTAATTCTGGAAGTGGTTTCCAGAGTTTATATGTATGTTATAGAGCTGGAGGTGTGCTCAAGAATTAACTGCATGACATGACTGAACTGGAAGTGTGTACAGAGTTATATGCATGTTATAGAGCTGGAGGTGTGCTCCAGAATTGGGCTTCTTTCGCACGAACGTATTGGTTCCGTGGCCGTATTGCGGGCCGCATACGGCGGTTCTGCAATACATGGGGCACCGGCTGTGTGCATTCCGCATCACGGATGCGGACCCATTCGCCCATTCAATGGGTCCGCAAATCCGGAGATGCGGTCTGAAACAGAATCTTCCGTGGGGTTCCGTTCCGTGCTTCCGTTCCGCAAAAAAATATAACTTGTTCTATATTTTTGCAGAACGGACGGAGCACGGACCTATTAAAGTTGAATGGATCTGGATCCATCCGGCCACTGCACGGATGTTACCTGTGCATTGGGGACCGCAAATTGCACAGAATGGAACCAATACGTTCGTGTGCAAGGAGGGCCGGTGCATCCTATAGGCGGACTAGGCAGCCGCGTAGGGCGCCCCTTGGGAAGGGAGGCACCAGGAGTGCCGGCCCCCCTCATGCTGAAGCCACCCGAGCGCTCTATATAGAGCCTCAGGCGGCTGCAGCACTGCCCAGGTTGGCGCGTCCATGAGGGCACACCACCCAGGCACAGCAGGAGGAGAGGGGCTGACAGGAGGGAAGTGCTCAGTGCTCCCTCCTGTCACTCCCTCATTGTAGCATGGCCGAGCTCTGTATGGTCCGCTGGTACAGGGAGCATCTGTCTCCTGTAACCGGCCGGACTGACAGGAAGAGCAGGGAGGGCGGCAAAAATCCTTGCATCGGCCCAGTGTGCAAGAGGCCTTAACTGCATGGCATTACTGAACTGGAAGTGGTTTCTAGAGTTTCTAGAGTTCCATTGAGCTGAAATTTATCCTGGAGTTTTCCTGGTGAGTTTCTCATATGCAGCGGGTGTTCGCTGCAAACTATCAATGGATGTTTCAGGTTGTGTCCCTGTGAGAAGTGCTGGTTTGGCTTTTACAAGCACAGTTATTACCTTCAGGCAGTGTCTCCATCTCAGGAGTCATTTTGGAGTAGAAGTATTCAGGTGCAGCTAAGCTAAACTTGATGGGTAACATGTTAAGTAAAAAATGGCAGAAGAGGTTAACAAACTCTTTCAATGTATTTCAATAGTTTTTCACAAAGTGGTATGAGATAACCTTGTGTTATCAGAGTCCCTTTTAGCTCAGCTACATCACTTTCCCAAACTTGGAACCAAACCGAACTCGACTTTGGGAAATGTTTTTTTAAAAGTAGAAATAATTTATAAAGTTATTATGCGAAGTCGCGCAAGACTTCGCAAAGTAATAACTTCGGCTCATAGAAACCAATACATTCTAATACTGTATGGAGTGGTCTCTCAATACAGTATTCAAACAAAGTATTATGCGAATTGACTTCGGATGTTTCATCCGAAGTCAATTCGCCCATCCCTAGTCATGACATCAATGGAAAACATAAAAATAGGACAGCACTACTCACTGGTTATTCCCATGCGTTTCCTTTTAAGTGGCTGTGCCTCCGTTAATTAGGTCCTGGCCTTCCGGATCTAAAGTGAAGTCAATATCAAAAAGAACCCGCGGCACTCCTATTTCAGTAAAGCTTTTTATTCTTTTTTAGCACCCAAAAAATGACAGCGATGTTTCGACCTCCAAGGTCTTTATCAAGCTCAGTTAAAACACCAAACATAGTGAACATATATACCCCACCAATTCCATTCATTGGTCAGGGCCAGGCACAAGCTGATTGGTATACAGCTCGGCCCTACCCACCAAATCATTAGCAGCTTAGACATAATCAAAAACAGCCTCTCCAATTAGTATGGTCATAAACACATTCTCACCTGCAATAGTTGCTGGCAGCCCCCTTGATGGATCCAGCCATTCTCCTATTTCAAAATATTCGCGCCGATATTGGCGTCCCACTTTCGAATGTCACATGCGCACACAACGTCATTGCTGACGTGCATCATTAGATCTTTTGCGTGTCCAACGCAACCATTCAGATGTGTACGTGCGCACATGACGTCATTACTGACGAATATCTTGTGCACATTCTTTCAAATTTATGGCGCACATCCCTACATGTATTAAGCGCATCCTTAATGACGCGCTTAGTCAGAGCCTAATCTTTCGGATGTGCACATGCGCACACAATGTCATTGCCGACCAATATCATACGCCTCTCCCTTTAATTGTAAGTCACGCATCACTGTGTATATTGAGCGCATCCTTGATGAGACGCATCACCGCGTCTATTATGCACATCCTTTTGACTATTTTGTGAACGCGCATTATTCCATCTACTTATGTGCGTCAGTGAAGCCTAATCACATGAGCACTACTGGGTCACGTGAGCGGCTTTTTCCTTTGTACCTATGCATATGTACTCATTATGGTTTAACTTTTATACACAGCAGACTTTCCATATGGTCACATGACGCGAACAAATTGCCATGGCAACGATATAGGGACGTCCTCTCAGATAATTACTTGCAAATTCAAAATGTTTACTTGCAAATTCCTATCAACCCATCTTGTGAATCACATAATAGATGCAATTAGTGCTGTATAGAGTCTTCACAACAGATAGGGATAAAGGCCCTAATGTAGGTCAGTACCCTCTGGGGTTCAGAACAGTGGGCACAACACACCAAGCAGAGAAGATGCCCTATGTCCAGTGAATGTATCAAGGTCAATAATATAAATCGTTCCATATTAGAGGCAACTTTCAGGGCCGGGGGCCATCCATTCATCCATATCATTTGAGGCACCCTTATGTTAATAACAGGGTAATGCCACTTGATTCATGATCCACAATCTGTCCCATATGATACATTCTTAGGACAGCATAGCTACCTTTTAGATGATCTTACAAGGAGTTTGGCCTCCTGATTCCTTCTCCCTCCCTCACGGGGATATAAGGTTAAAGTGCCTAATCCTGTACATTCTTTATATTCCCCTTAAACTATAAGGTGCCAAAATCCATACATTCTTTCTTATCCCAAGCTCTCCTGGAGTGACTCAAGAAAAATTATTAAAAAAAGGTTTAACATGGACAGGGCACATGGGATTGCTATTTTGGCAATTGAATTTCACCCCAGAAAAAAATCTATCCTTTGCCGGACACTATTAAACTTGGCCAGCCACAGCTGAAACCACTGATTTACTGTATTGCAATTTTGGCAATTGAATTTCACCCCAGAACAAAATGTATCCTTTGCCGGACACTATTGAACTTGGCCAGCCACTGCTGGACACCAGATTTAGTGGATTGCTATTTTGGCAATTGAATTTCACCCCAGAACAAAATATATTCTTTGCCGGACACTATTAAATTTGGCCAGCCACAGCTGAAACCACTGATTTATGGTATTGCTATTTTGGCAATTGAATTTCACCCCAGAACAAAATATATCCTTTGCCGGACACTATTAAACTTGGCCAGTCACTGCTGGGACACCAGATTTAGGGGATTGTTATTTTGGCAATTGAATTTCACCCCAGAAAATTATTTATCCTTTGCTGGACACTATTAAACTTGGCCAGCCACAGCTGAAGCCACTGATTTACGGTATTGCTATTTTGGCAATTGAATTTCACGCTAGAAAAGTATCTATCCTTTGCCGGCACTATTAAACTTGGCCAGCCACTGCTGGGACACCAGATTTATGGTATTGCTATTTTGGCAATTGCATTTCACCCCAGAACAAAATAAATCCTTTGCCAGACACTATTATACTTGGCCAGCCACTGCTGGGACACCAGATTTAGGGGATTGCTATTTTGCCAATTGTGGTCGCAAACCGACCTTCTGATGTGATGTGGTGTCCTAATTTTTCTGTAATAGAGTGAGCCAGGTCTAGTGGGACAAAATATGGAGACACACATACAAGGTGTGTTTCTCACAATGGCCACACTTTTATTGCAATGAGCAGTACATGTATTTATACACAGATAGACACAATAGAAACTGTCCTATTGTACACAAGCTTTGAGTTTCTATGTTTAGTTTTAGATAAAAGAAAGAATGGTCAGCAAAGGGGGAGTAAGGGCCCATTGTGACATTTGTACTTTAGCCTTTCAAAGCTAAATCCCTTTCTTGTATAAGCGCAGGTTATACATACATATAAAAGGAATACAAAATGGACGCCTTATAATTTCCCTCACAAATCCCCCCTTTTGTGAATAATTTCAGGTATTGCTCAGGAGTAGAGATGAGCGAACTTTAAAAAAAAGTTTGGCGTTCGGGTTGTGGTAACTCGCGCATCCCATTATGGATTCCACTACCGCGGACTATCGCCGCATATGGAATCCATAAGGGGCGGCTTCCACCAACCCGAACTGTTGAATAGCCGAAGGACCTGGGGTGACGTCACCATCATGTGATCAGTGCAGGGGGCGTGGCTCAGCACTGGATTTGATCCCGTGCTGAGCCATGCCCCCTGCACTGATCACATGACGGTGACGTCACCCTAGGTCCTTCGGCTGTTCAACAGTTGACAATATCTAGCTCCACGGGTAGGAGGAGGCAGTCCATGAGTTCTCTGACTCCTTCTGCATTTTTGATCGGCCATAGTCATGGGCAATCCCAAAAGCATATCGTGAGTCAGTGTGTATATTAGCTGTCTTACCCTTTGCCACTTTACACGCTTCAGAGAGTGCCTTCAACTCCGCTTCCTGTGCCGATTGGTGAGGAGGGAGTGGTTCTGCTTTTATTACCTCATATTGTGTAACCACTGCATATCCGGTATAGAAGCGTCCGTTCTCTTGGTATCTGGATCCATCTACAAAAAGCTCAAAATCTGCATTAGCAATGGGTTCATCAGACACATGTTCAAATCCCACAGTTTCTTGTGCCATTAAGGCAACACAGTCATGTGCTGCTAAAGATTCCTCAAGTTCTTCCTCATTGAGGGACAGAAGGAATAAGTTTGAGTCACTGTCTCCCCCCTTGGAATCTATAGTCAGCAAAGTGGCTGGGTTTAAAGTAGTACTTCTCTGAAGGGTGACATTTGGGGGCATCAGGAGGGCACACTGCAGCCGCAGTTGCCTAGCCATGGAGATATGTGTAGGCTAGACTTGGGAAAGAATGCCATGGATGTCATGCGGTGTAAATACTGTGACTGGATAATCCAGTACAATCTCAGAGGCTTTGTTCAGCATAAGGTGTACAGCAGCTACAGCCCTGACACAGGAGGGCGCACCCCTCCCTACTGGGTCCAATCTGCCCAAGTAGTATGCTACAGGTCTCTGTTGGTATCCATGTATTTGTGTGAGGACTGAAGCAGCATGTCCTCCTATCTATGCACAGTAGAGTGAAAAAGGTTTGCAGTAGTTTGGAATGCCAAGAGCCGGTGCAGACACAATGGCTATTTTAAGAGAGTGGAAAAAATTCACTGCCTCTTGTGTGAGTGTAAATGGAGTCGTAGGGGTGCAGTCATAGAGAGGTTGCATTAGACTAGAGGCGGCCCGTATCCATGGTCTACAGTAGGAAACCAGTCCAAGGAATGTACGTAGTTGCAAGACATTCCTGGGAAGTTTCATGGCTTCTACCGCCTGTTTCCTTTCAGCTGTAAGGTGTCGAGATCCTTGGGATATGCAATGTCCATGAACACAACCTTATCCTGACAGTACTGAAGTTTAGATATGGAGGCCTTACATCCCTGTTCTGCTAGGAAACAGAGCAGAGATATAGACACTTGAGAGCAAATGCCTCTATCTGGACAACAAAGGAGAAGGTCATCCAATATTGGAGGAGCTCCACCTGATTATGGGGTGGTTGCCACAACTGCAGTATAAATGCCATTGCTGCAGTGTACATTGTGGGGGAGTTCTGAGCTCCTTGTGGCAACACAGTCCATGTGTACTGCTTCCCTTTGAATGTAAAAGCAAACAAATATCGACAGTCTGTAAAAAGGGAATGAGAAAAATGCATTTGCTAAGTCAATAACAGTAAAACAGGCTAAATCATGTGGTATCTGAGCTAACAGTGTGTGCGAGTTCGGTACAACAGGTGTCACTAGCTCAGTCACTGCATTCACAGCCCGAAGGTCATGGACCATACGATACGTATCCGGCTGGCCCCTTTCTGTATTTTTTCTTATTGGGTACAAAGATGTGTTACATACTGAAGTGATTAGTTTCAGGGCCCCTGCTTTCAGGAGATCCCTAATAGTGACATCAATTGCTGCTTCTTGGGCTGGGCTCAGTGCATATTGTTTCTGCTGAGGTGGGGTTGCCCTGGCTTGAGTTTCACCAGGACCGGAGGCACCCTCAGCTTCCCGATATCCGTTTTACTCTGGGCCCATAGTGTACTGGGCACCTGGTCCAACTCTGTGTTCTCTTCAATAGCCGGGCATACTCCACAAACAGCATGTGGGTACTGGACCAGTGCCCCCAGTACAGCAATTTGTTCTTCATTGAGGCCGGTAGAAAAAGACACCAACCCATTTGCCTGGCATTGAATATTGGCTTGAAGAGCCTGTAGTACATCAGCTCCCAAGAGGTTGACTGGTGCAGTGTCACTGACTAAGAACTGTGTGATAAGTTTTTGTGAAGGGGGCAGCGTAATACACATTACTTTAGTCAATGGGGTGTCAACTGGTTTTCCATCTATACCCGCACACTGGATAAAATCATCCGTTACTTCATAGGGAAAGATATGACTGGCATGCACAACAGATTTGGCTGCCCCAGTGTCAATTAAGAAGTCAAGGCAGCTACCATCCCCCAGTGTGACTTGCATCATAGGGGCTGGACCAACTTCCTCACTGACTCTTATGGTGTGCACGCCCACTGGGTTACCCCTGATCTATTGTAGTGGTGGTGGGATGGGCCCTTCCTGAGGAGGTGACCGGCAGTTGCGTTTGATATGTCCCAACTGCCCACACCTATAACAAATGATTTGTCTTCCTCACTGGCTACGACCTCTGTCTTGGTTCTGGGTATTAGCTGTGTATGTCATTATGCCTCTCGGTTTTCTCTGTTGCTCCTACTCAATCCCTCCACAAATGCAGTACTTAACAACCTCATATCTAGCATATGTCTGGGAGTATATCCCATGTCAGACCAGCGCATTTGCATGCGAGCAAAGAATTTTTCTACACTTTCGCCCTTCTCTTTTGTCATATCATTTAGGGTCACGGACTGCTCTGCCTGTTTCTCCTGTGCCCAGTTAGTTATGAAGTGACAGTATTCCACTCCTGAGGCTGTATTTTTCAGCCAATCTGTTCCTCCATTATACATACGGGAATTTATATGATGACTAGTAACTTGTTCAAGAATGTGACCCAAAGCATCTCCTGCCTTTCCTTTTACTAATGATTCTAAATCTTGCCAGGTACAATTGTACGTAGCTTGTATCTGTTTCAGTTGTTTAACAAATGGCACTGGCTTTTCATCGGGGTCCGGTAGCTGTTTGAGCATGGCTAATTGGTCATCCTCAGCAACCTTTTCCCATTTTTCTGCAGTATTCTCTAAGCCTTCATCTATTAGCCATCCCCTACATTCTTTCCTAAAATGTTTCCACCATTCAAGATCTAGACATCCATTCTTACATATATTAGCTTTTTTTAACATTTAATCACATCCTTTCAAAGCATCTTTTCCTACTCTCTCTCTCACAATTTGTCTGGCAGTTTTCCTATTTTGCTCCCCGGACTTACTTCCTGTGGTCCCCATGGTCTGTCTCAGTCCAATCCGAGGATTTGGGTCTGGCTCACAAGGCACTTTAACACCCCAAATCCTAAATTAATTTGCCGGCCGGGCTTTCCCTCGGTCCTCCTCCCTCGGATTATACCAGGAGTCCTCTTGCTCCACTTGCAACAGCAAGTAGAGCTCACCTCCATCAGCAGAAATCCTTCTGGTACACCTAGTCAAACTCTAGGTCCTCCTACCTCAGACAGTCCTTCTGGTACACCTAATCTAGGTCCTCCTCCCTCAGACTATCTTTCTGGTTCACCTAGTCAGGACTTACGCACAGACCACTTTGGGGACCCACCCCCTCTCTTAACTTCAGTACGGGGTGCCCCTTTAATTTTTCCAGTCAGACAACAAAATCATCAGTACACACTATACTATAGCTACTGTCTATACTTCCTCTATTACTATTTCAGACTTCTATTCTTCTACCCTTCCCTAGATCTTTTCTATATCTTTCTAGGGATGTTTTACAATCTGCAGAATCTGGTCTTAAAATTTTGCTCTCTAATTTGGGAATGCCTCTCTTTACTATACCCTCAGGCTGCACAACTCTAACCCCTATCCTTTCAGGTTGTCCCTGACTGCTATGCTGGACCCCCGGGTCTCATTCACTCATGCGCCACGTGATGAGGCTATGGTGTGTTTGGGATAAAAGTCACTTTTGACACCCTTCTTCGTGGAAGCTTCCCTTATCAATTTACAAAGAATTCACCACGTCCCCAGTGTACTTTTTCACTATGGAAATTTCCTACTGGTTATATTTCTCACACACATCCCTCTTCTTCCATCTCCTTAAGGGAGACAGACTCGTCTTGTCACGTACAAGACGTCACACCTACTGGAATCCCTCATCATTCAGGGACACATTCTTTTGTCCCTCATAGGTCATTCACACTCTTACACCTTCTCATTCAGGGATTCTCATAACACAACATGCAGTCTATATCTCTTCAAATAAAGATTTCCTGACTTCTATAGATGTCTCAATCAGTATCACATTTTAACCCACTAACAAGATGATGAATTCCTACTTAGATTAGTTTGTATAGCCCCAACAAATGTTTTACAAAACTGACAGTAATATATAATGCATACAGTTGGATTTTTCTGTTATGAGGCTACAATGCTCGCTGCACTCTGGGAATGCCAGAGCCGCTTACCAAAACGTAGCCGCGAGACACGCAAACCAGTTACTCAAAAGTAAACCCTGGCGTCCGTAGATTGTCTCAACTCTGGACTTAACAATGTTATTACATAACCGACTGAACTGCTCACTGCACCTGAGGAACGCCCCAAGCCGCTTACCAAAATGCAGTCGTGAGACCCGATACCAGTTGCTCGTGACAAACCCTGGTCTGTGGAGACTGTCTCACCTCCACATTGGCAGCATAACATTAAACCAACATCACATCAATATCACAGTTCTTTGGGCAGGACAATTATAACATGTAAGACTCACCCAGATCTTAGCAGTCAACACAGAGAGGGACAGAGGTTCATTTTGTAAGAATAACATTTCTTACCTTGCAGCTGCTTTATGGTCTGTCCATCCCAGTGGAGCACATGCCGTTGTTAATCCGAATGGCCTTACTCGATGTCCTGTCCCTGTTCAGGGCGCCAATTTCTGTGGTTGCAAACTGACCTTCTGATGTGGTGTCCTAATTTTTCTGTAATAGAGTGAGCCGGCTCTGGTGGGACAAAATATGGAGACACACATACAAGGTGTGTTTCTCACAATGGCCACACTTTTATTGCAATGAGCAGTACATGTATTTATACACAGATAGACACAATAGAAACTGTCCTATTGTACACAAGCTTCGAGTTTCTATGTTTAGTTTTAGATAAGAGAAAGAATGGTCAGCAAAGGGGGAGTAGGGACTCATTGTGACATTTGTACTCTAGCCTTTCAAGGCTAAATCCCTTTCTTGTATAAGCGCAGGTTATACATACATATAAAAGGAATACAAAATGGACGCTTTATAATTTCCCTCACACAATGGAATTTCACCACAGAAAAAAATCTATCCTTTGCCACACAGCAGACAGTATTACACTTGGCTAGCCACAGCTGGAACACCAGATTTCGGAGATTGCTGTTTTGGCAATTGAATTTAACCCCTCAATAAAATATAGAAATTTCTATCCTGAGTTTCTAGGGGTGACAATAAGCACAGCCAAGCCCCTGATGTAGGATATAGCAAAAAAAAAAAACTAGTATTGACGGATTGATGGACTTGGTGGCAGCTTGCGCTGGTGCACCACAAGACACAAAATGGCCGCCGATCACCCCAGAAAAAAGTGACAGAAAAATGCTCTGTGCAGCCTAAAAACCAGTGAGCAATTAACTAGCAGAAGTTGAATGATTCACCGCTGCAGATCGATCACTTCATTAGGTGTTTTTGCTGAGTTTTCCCTGCCTAATCTCGCCCTCACAGCAGCTGCGTCCTATCCCTACAGTAATCAGGGCAGTGTGACGTGCGGCGCTACGTGACTCCAGCTTAAATAGAGGCTGGGTCACATACTGCACTTGGCCAATCACAGCCATGCCATTAGAAGGCATAGCTGTGATGGCTTCTTAGGGCAAGAAGTAAAACGCTAGCTGATTGGCTGCTGTGCAGCCCTTCAGAAAGCGGGAAGAAATTGCCGAACAACGAACCTGAACCCAAACTTTTTTGAAAATGTTCGAGTCCGTGTCCGTGTCCCAAATACCCCAAAATTCAGTACGAACCCGAACTATACATTTCGGGTTCGCTCATCCCTACATAGGATATCTGCAAGTCTTTGGTAGCTCCATCCATGGACCTATAGAAGATCAATCTATATGAGGTTGTTGTTGGTGCTGTTATGTGTCTGAGCAGCTATAGAGTGGTAAGTGGCCTGAAGGTGGGTTAGGCCCATATTGAGGTGAGACCGAGAGTGCACCACTTGAGCTTAGGGGTAAGCCCTGTCCATGTTAAACCTTTTTTTAATAATTTTTCTTGAGGCACTCCAGAAGACCTTGGGGTAAGAAAGAATGTGTGGATTTTGGAACCTTATAGTTTAAGGGAAATATAAAGAATGTACAGGATTAGGCACTTGAACCTTATATCCCCCAGGAGGCCAAACTTCTTGTAAGATCACCTAAAAGTTAGCTATGCTGTCCTAAGAATGTATCATATGGGACAGATTGCGGATCATGAATCAAGCTGGATTACCCCGTTATTAACATAAGGGTGCCTTGAATGATATGGATGAATGATGGATGGCCCCCGGCCCTGAAAGTTGCCTCTAATATGGAACGATTTATATTATCGACCTTGATACATTCACTGGACATAGGGCATCTTCTCTGCTTGGTGTGTTGTGCCCACTGTTCTGAACCCCAGAGGGTACTGACCTACATTGGGGCCTTTATCCCTATCTGTTGTGAAGACTCTATACAGCACTACTTGCATCTATTATGTGATTCTTAAGATAAGTTGATAGGAATTTGCAAGTAATCATTTTGAATTTGCAAGTAATTATCTGAGAGGACGTCCCTATATCGTTGCCATGGCAATTTGTTCGCGTCATGTGACCATATGGAACGTCTGCTGTGTATAAAAGTTAAACCATAATGAGTATGCAAAGGTACAAAGGAAAAAGCCGCTCACATGACCCAGTAGTGCTGACGTGATTAGGCTTCACTGACGCGCATAAGTAGATGGAATAATGCGTGTTCACAAAATATTCAAAAGGATGCGCATAATAGACGTGGTGATGCGTGTCATCAAGGATGCGCTCAATATACACAGTGATGCGTGACTTACAATTAAAGGGAGACGCACATGAAATTGGTCGGCAATGACATTGTATGCGCATGCGCACATCCGAAAGATTAGGCTCTGACGATGCAGGTCATTAAGGACACGCTTAATACATGTAGGGATCTGCGCCATAAATTTGAAAGAATGCGCACAAGATATTCGTCAGGAATGACGTCATGTGCGCACGCACACATCCGAATGGTTGCGTTGGACACGCGAAAGATCTAATGATGTATGTCAGCAATGACGTTGTGTGCACATGCGACATTCGAAAGTGGGACTCCAATATCGGCGCGAAAATTTTGAAATTGGAGAATGGCTGAATCCATGAAGGGGGCTGCCAGCGACTATTGCAGGTGAGAATGTGTTTATGACAATACTAATTGGAGAGGCTGTTTTTGATTATGTCTAAGCTGCTAATGATTTGGTGGGTAGGGCCGAGCTGTATACCAATCAGCTTGTGCCTGGCCCTGAACAATGAATGGAATTGGTGGGGTAGATATGTTTACTATTTTTTGGGTGCTAATAAAGAAGAAAAAGCTTTACTGAAATAGGAGTGCCACAGTTTCTTTTTGATATTGACATGACGTCAATGGATCATTCTTATGTACCAACAGCAATCCTGGTTATTATGCGCACATGCAACCAAGCATAGCGATACCATATTAAATATTTAAAATCAAAACAGTGCTAATACGTTGACTCTTAGATGCTTACAGAAAAACACTTAGATAATTTTTTCCCCTCACCCACGACAGCACCACGAGAGAGAGGCTCTGCACCCACAGAAACCTGAAGTACAAAAAGGCGGAGGCTCTTCTCCCACTTCAGTATGGTTTCCTGTCTCTGGAGGGAAGCCTGAAGTTCCTAGTGGCTTCTCCCTGTGGGTATCCCTGCTTTACCTGCGGTTCCTTCCTGTATTGGGTGGCATAGTTGTGCGTTGATGGACCGTTAGAGTTGCGATAGCCAAGATGGAGGGCTCGATAGCGCTGTGGGGATGTCTGCTTGGTGGCGCACAATAGTCAGTCAGAGACGAGTACTCGGGGAGGAGCGGAGCTTCCGGAGTCCTGAGTGGCTAAGCAGGAACCGGAAGACGTCAGGAAAGAGGCTTGGAACGCAGAGCGCCGGAAGTGAAGCGTGCTCTGTGATGACGTCAAGGGAGGCTCTGTTAAAGAGCACGTAACCCGAATGAAGTTGCCAGCGGGTGCATGGGAATTTAATGCAGATCGTCTCCTGGCGGGTGTCCCTTCTCATAACCCGGATTAGGAAGATGGATATTCCGTTGCAGGTGTCTATGAAGGAAGACAAAAAGGACGTTCCTAAGGATCCTGCTTGCACTCCAGCTCTGGTACCCGAAGGGGGGTGAGCAGCCTCTGGCCAAATTTTTATACAATATGGCCTGTATAATTGATGAATATATGTATATTTCAGGGTAAAACTAAAAAAGCCTAGACTAAAAGGAAAAATAATGTGCCCTATGCAGATTTCCTCTACCATCTGAATATGTGAAAACGTTGTATCAGGCCTGCATTGACAGAACGGTGGTGGAAGAATCGCATTCCTTTTATAAGAACCTTCAGACACCTTGTCAGGTCTGAGGTCAACACTTCAACGTCAACAAGAAAGTCTGGGTGTCAGAAACAGGCAAAAGTCTAAAAGAGCCCAATATCCTAGGGTGTTGAGTTCATCAGGATTTTCATTAATTTCAAGATCTATATTCAGACATATCTTCCTTTTCTTCTGGGGAAGAGGAGAAAGAATTTGGTAGGCCCTTTTTTCCGCCAGCGTGGCCGGGAGTCAGCAGGGTGGCAGAAGTGGGAGGTTAGGAGCCAAACGTGCCCTGGGTAGACCACCCTTTTCATAGGAGCTTACCTGCCTGGGAAGTAGCGGTGCCCAGATTCAAGGAGGCAGCGGCGGTAGCAGTGAGTTGGAGTATAGAGTTGGGGGTAAAATCACCTACTCGGCGGTGTGGCAGTGTTTTGCTAAGATGTCGGAGGAGGTGAACATGGCCAAATGTAGAATATGTGGGCAGAAGGTGAAGTGTGGCCAGGGTGCCAATGTTGCAGTGCATATACAGTGTCACCATAAAGTGGCCTGGGACAACAGTGGCTCCGATGTGGTGGTCCAGCGTGCCGTAGCAACCGCTGCATCACCCAGTGGCACGCACCCGGTTTCAGACAGTCAAGGCTTCACCACCTCAGCCGAAGGGAGCGGTCTGTCCTACCCATTATCTGCTGATCCTGATGCTTCTGCTCCTCGCCCTCCTACTCCTCGTCAGTCATTCCATCAGCAATCGATCACCGAATCGATTGTCAAGAGCCAACAGTATGCGTACACTCATGAAACGACGCAGAAGCTAAGCGTGCTCCTGTCCAATTTACTGGTGGTGCAGTCCCTCCCTTTCCAAGTCGTAGACTCTGCACCTTTCAGAGAACTGATGTCTTGTGCTGAGCCGAGGTGGAGAGTCCCAAGCCGTCATTTCTTTGCCAAAAAGGCAGTACCAGCCCTGCACACACATGTAGAACAGAAGGCGGGCCAGTCCTTGAGCCTGTCGGTGTCTGCCAAAGTGCAAGGCAGCGGATTCACTCAGGGAAGGAACTGCTCCGTATCCTTCATCAAGAAATCGCATTCTGGCTTTCTGCGCGACAACTTAAAATCGGAACCATGGTGACCGACGACGGGGAAGACCATGGTGTTAGCGCTGTTTCAAGGGTGGCTGAGCCATGTGCCCTGCATGGCACACGTGTTCAATCTGGTTGTCAAGCGGTTCCTGAAGTCTTCCACCCATCTTCAAGACATCCTAAAAATGGCCAGGAAACTTTGCATGCACTTTAGCCACTCGTATACCGCAAAGCACACCCTCCTTGAGCTGCAGTGGCAGAACGGCATCCCCCAACATAGGCTGATATCCGACGTTTCCACCCGTTGGAATTCCACCCTCCATATGTTGGACTGACTATATAAACAGAAAAAGGCCATAAATTATTTCTTGATGATCCAAGCAGACAGGAGTACTCCCCTGTGTAACCTCCATGTCAGCCAGTGGCAGCTCATGCGTGACACCTGCCGTTTGCTCAGGCCCTTTGAGGAGGCCATGTTATTTGTCAGTCACCAGGACTATGGGATGAACAACGTCTTTCCACTGCTTCAAGTCCTAGAACAGATGCTGGTAAATCTGGCTGGTCAGGGGACTGGAAACGTGACGCCTAGATCTCATGGCCACATGAGCCCTGTGGGGGCCGAACTGCAGGGGGACGAGAAGGAGAAATTGGAGCACAAGCAATGTGTAGAGAAATGGGTGTTTTTTTTTACACAGGTGACAGAAGAGGAGGAAAAAGAGCAGCCAGAGGAGCTACAGGGCGATGAGGAAGAGGAGGCAAAGGACCCATACACACTGTGTCATTATACAGTGGAGATGGAGACAGGGATTCCCTCTGAGTCACTTGCACAAATGGCCCGATTCATGCTCACTTGCTTGCGTAGTGAGAGCCGAATTGTCACCATTCGGCAGAGGGATGACTTCTGGCTCTCCACCTTGTTTGACTCCAAAATGAACTCCAAAATGGGGGCCTTTTTTATACCCGCTGAGAGGGAGGACAAACTAAACTACTATAGAGACATACTATGTAATCAGTTGGCCGCTGCCTATCTGCGCCATCATCCATCCTCTCGCAGGTCTTACCAGGGGGGCCCTCTGCGCTCACGTTCCACTGCCATGGCTGCTGGGGAGGTGTGGGGTGGCAGGAGCAGTTGCAGCTCTATCAGCAGAAGCCTGAGTCTAGAGTCTCGTCTGAGCAGCTTTCTTCACCCGCCTAATGAAGAAACTACTCACCAGCAGCAGCAGCTAGACCTGGAGGAGACCCACTCTGAAGATCCGCTGGACTACTGGGCAGCCAAACTGGATTTGTGGCTGCAACTGGCAGTTTGCCCTGGAAAAGCTGTCCTGCCCATCCAGTAGTGTGGCATCAGAGCGGGTGTTTAGTGCGGCGGGGGCCATAGTTACCCCAAGAAGAACTCACCTGTCCCCCCAAAATGTGGAGAGACTGACCTTTCGTCAAGATGAATCAGACATGGATCAACCAGGATTTCCACCTACCAATGCCTAATGCATCAGACTAGATCATCCATAGTGCCAAAACACTGACAACAGAGACCGGTTTCTTCTGGCTACCTGCCTCAGCTACTATTCTGATGCTTCCACCCGCCTGATGCCACATATCTGATTCCAATTGCTCCTTCTTTCACCCACCATCTTCAGCTGGTACTGTTATTGCCACACACACAATATATGCCACCTGCAAAATATTCCTCCTGATGCTGCTGCTGCCACCTCCACACTGTCATTGTGCCACTCTGTGGCCTCCTCCTGATGCTGCCACCACCTCCACATTGTGGTTGTGCCAGGTGGTGTGCCACTTCTCATGCTGTTCCCTCCCTCCCCACTTCATGACTGGGCCACTATTTTGCCTTTCGGCTTGGCTGACATCATCATTTATTTGACCCTTCTTTTGATCTGTCAGAAGGAAGGAAAAATGAGACGCACAACTGATCCTGTCTGTGTAGCAGCTGTAAGGCCTGTAAGGTCCCATCAGAATTGGCTTATGATTAGCCAAAAGCAGGAGTGGATACAAAACACAGAAGACTTATAAACATTCCATGCATGTGTCATCTCTGTTTTGGATTCACTCCTGTATTTTTTTTTTGGCATAAGCAATACTGATGGATTACTGACCAAATGCTCACTGAGTGAAGGCGGATGCTCAACAGACAGGTCTGTTTTTTGAGGGTTGTTGTTCTGACGGATCAGAGGAAGGGCAAAATAATCGGTGACTTAAAAACCAACTTACTGATGACACCCTCTCTACTCTGTCGGGGGTTCAACTTATATAACAGTTTCTATAGACATCTATGTGGAATCAGCTGACGATGGTTTAAAAGGAGTCCACTTCTTTTTGACGCTAACATTGACCTGTAAGGCTGAGTTCACACTTGAGTTATTTGGTCAGTTTTGGCCCCGTGACTGCCCAAATAAGTGAAGTGTGCAGTGATTCTAAGAGCGACACCTGTCATCTGCATGTCATACGGACTCACAGTATTATTTCACTAACAGAGCAGACTCCCTATGCGTGTTACTGCAAGACAGTGTTCTACACCACTATAAAGGCTTTCTGAAGCCAGGAAATAGCAGTTTTTTAACACGATTCAAAGCAAATAAATTCAGATCAAACCAAATTTTTCCCCAAAAATTTGGCGACCTGGTGAATCAAATTTTTGAAAAATTCGCTCAAATCTACTCACCAGGGTTTCTTATTTTCAATTCACTAGCTTTTGGTTTATCATCATCGCCTGGTGTTTTTACTAAGTTAGTTGTGGCACTAACTGCAGCCCTTAGCTTTCAGTTAGACTCCAGAAACTGTTTTCTTAAGCTCTCACAGGAGCGGATCCAGAAATCAAGGTGGATGTGAGATCTAAGACCCCATCACCTCACCAAGTGCCAGTCAAGACCCAGTGGAGTAACTAGAAATAACTTGGCCTCACAAAACATATTTGAACAGGGCTCCCCCCAGCAACTTCTGTGCAAACCCCCCTCCCAAGCAACCGCCAGGCAGCCGCTCTGGCTATAAATATGTACTTTCCTGAACTCTTCGATAGAAACTGTAGCATAGGTGTTAGTGTACATTGCAAACCAGCATCATTTCAGGAAGAAACCAATATTTTTCAAGTCTCGTTTTTCTTGTGGTGATCAAGTCAGAAACTTGGGAAAACCTGTCTTGATGGCTTCGTCCAAGAAATACTGAACAAGGTAGATTTTTCTGGCCTTTCCAATATATCTGGTCAGGAAGCACACTTCCACATTCTTTCAGTTCAGGAGAGATTGTCTCCTCAAGAGTTGTATCTGTAATCCAATATCAGAGACCCGGGAGCAATAAATCCTAGCTCTTCATTTAGGACAGGCTCAAGAATCAGTCAGTGGTGGAGCAAACTGATAATATCTCCACCATGTGCTATATTAAAAATTGGCACAGTAGTCGCTCTGATCCACAGAACAGTCAATACAGTCAAATTATGACTTGCGCAGTGTAATGTCTGTAGACAGCCATCCACATTCAAGGTATTCTGAATCTTCAGGCGGATCTGTTAAGTAGGTCACAGTTGAAGTCTCAGCGACTGTATTTTTAACAGATTGCGTGCAAATGGAGTACCCCCATTGAGATGCAATGGCGACAGCCTCCAATAGCTGAAGAAGTTCTGCTCCCTGAATCCAGCAGATCCACCAGAAACAATAGATAACCTGTCTTTCAGTTGGGAAGGAATTTTTGTTATCCAAATTTTCCTCTATTTCCCCTCATATCCTGAGTGCTCAGGAAATTGAGATGAGAGTCTAAGCCATAGCTATAGTGCTTATCTGACCATGATCCCTTCCCAGAGTAAATTATTGAAGATACAGTACAGCCAGATCTTTTGTTTCAGCTTACAGCCTGGAATCACAAATGATATTGTATTTATACTTTATATTATATTTATACATCACAAATTTTAATCGCGAATATCGCCACTTTGAGAATTCGCGAATATTTTGAATATAGTGCTATATATTTGTATTCCCGAATAGTGTTGATTGGAATATCGGCACTTAGCAACATCCCTAGCAACCAATAGGAAAGTTGCCTACCACTTAGTGTTGATCGCGAATATTCTAATAGCGAATTTTTATCGCTAATATATTACATTGCCGATTTTCGCAATCAAATAAATAATGACTGGAGATCACAAATTCTTGAATTTGCGAATTTATGGCGAATATTCGGCCAAAAATTTGCGAAATATCTCGAATTTGAATATTGACTATGCTGATCATCACTATTTGGGTTAAACCTAACACTGTAAGAGTGCATTTCACGGCTGCCACTGCTTGCATAAATGGAGACTTCATCATTTATGCATTTTTTTGCATATTTTATTCAGTTTAAATTAATCGGTTAAGCCTCCTATTCCAGCCTGGGATCATGCTATTTTCCTCAAGACCCTGGTTAAATCTCTATTTGAGCCTCTTACAGAAGCACCACTAAGGTTTGTATCTTGGAAGGTTTTATTTCTGTTGGCAATTGCATCAGCCAAGAAGGTGTCAGACTTTGCAAGCTCTATCATGGGCCATATCTAAAAGTACATCAAGAAGTCTTGATTTTAAGGTTTATGCCCTATATCCTACCAAAGGTCTCATCTGACATGAATGTAAGTAAAGAAATTGATCTATTAGAATCCTCAATCAGCTTAACAAGACTAGCTTCATCTACTGGTCATTGGAGAACCAGAGTCCTTCAGGTCAGCTGACTAGCTATTTATAGAGAAGTATAAAACCCAGCAAGCCTACACTGCTTGGATTAGGACTACTATTAGGGTTGAATGAACCCAAACTGTATAGTTTGGTTTCGTAACGAATTTTGGGGTGTTCAGGACCCGAACATTTTCATAAAAGTTCGGGTCCGTTGTTCGGCAATTCTTCCCGCTTTCTGAAGGGCTGTACAGCAGCCAATCAGCAAGCGTTTTACTTCTGTGCCCTAAGAAGCCATCACAGCCATGCCTACTAATGGCATGGCTGTGATTGGCTGAGTGCAGCATGTGACCTAGCCTCTATTTAAGCTGGAGTCATGTAGCACCACACGTCACTCTGCTCTTCTCAGTATAGAGATAGGATGCTGCCTCTTCTGTGAGGGACAGATTAGGGAAGAAATCTGCAGAATCTGTTGCACTTCTATCCACAAGATACAGCAAATAGAGAGGGAGGGAGCTTCAACAATCTTACATTTCTGTACGCAGCCACTGACAAGAATTCTTTTATTTTAATCTATCGTTTACAGAGGTGGGGGTCGGCGGCCATTTTAGCCATTGCAGTGTACTGCATGTCTGCCAGTCTGGCAGGGACATCTGCTTAATCCTTTTTGGCAGCTCAGTGAAGGAGAAAATGCTTTTTTTCTGGATGCTCAAGTCCCCTACATTACATTTTGTATAATTAAGGGGTGACATAGTCCATTTGTCTAGTCTGGGACCTGTGGTGCCACAGAGCACTTTGTGTATACAATGCACTAAACTGTATATTCAAATTCTGCAGTATTTTTTGTGATAAAAAGCAGTGATGCTGGTCCACAAAGCAGTTTGAAATACACCACCCAAATACACATTTGACATTTCTGCAGTGAAATAGTGAATAATTTATTTATTTATTTTTGTGGGAAAAAAGCAATATTCTTGCTTTACAAAGCAGTTGAGCATACAGTGTACAAATACATATTTAATATTTCTGCAGGGAAATAGTGCATCAGTGTGTTTCAGGGGAAAAAAACGTTATTCTTGGTCCACAAAACAGTTTGAAATACACCCCCCAAATACACATTTGACATTTCTGCCGTGAAATAGAGCCTCAGTGTATTTTGGGGAAAAATAGAAGTATTCCTGGTCCACAAAGCAGTTCCAAATACACCACCCAAATACACATTTGACATTTCTGCAGTGAAATAGTGAATTCATTTTTATTTATTTTTGTAGGAAAAAAGCTATATTCTTGCTTCACAAAGCAGTTGTGCATACAGCATAGAAATACCAAAGTTTTTTTGTGTTTTATTTAAAAAAAAATCCTTGTTCTGGGTCCACAAACCACTTGTGCATACAGCGTAGAAATAGCTAAGTTTTATTAATAGCAGTGAAATTAAAATGAACCAGGCATGGATCCCACAGGACTTGTCCGTACCCTGTGCAGAATAGACATTTATAACCGCCTCAACCATACATTCTTGTACTCCAGTGCACTTATTCATTGAATCCTTTTTTTTTTTTTTACCATTATTTTGGGGGCTACCCTAATTTGAATGACCCTCTCCTCTGTCTGGGTGCCTGCGGCCTAAATTACTGAAAATGGCCTGTTGCTTTGGTGGGTGACATGAAGCTTGTTTTGCCGTGCATTGACCTCTCTCCTTTGTCTGGGTGGCTGCGGCCTACATTTATGATAATCGCCTGTTGCTTTCGTGCATGATATTAACCTCTTTTTGCCGTGCATTGACCTCTCATCTGTCTGGGTGCCAGGGGCCTACATTTATGATAATCGACTGCTTCATTGCTGGGTGACATGATGCCTGTTTTGTTGTTACTTGACCTCTTTCCTCTGTCTTGGTGCCAGGGGCCTAATATTTCTGAATATCACCTGTTTCATTGGTGCGTGACCTTAACCCATTTTTGCCAGTGATAAGCCACAGCTGTGCATTGCTGGCAGGAAACAAAATTTTGTAAAAACGTATGTTACTGATCAAAAGATGCGTGACTACTGACTACAAAACGCACGCTGGTAGACGCACTGCTGATGGCATTCCCACCTGACGAATCCCCAACCTCCAATTCCACCTCCTCAGAGTTGCCAATTAATATTGTTTAATTTTGTTTTATTTTATTTTATTTTAAGTTATTTCCCTATCCACTTTTGTTTGCAGGGCACTTACCCACATTTTGCTGCCTTGGCAGCCCTCTAGCCATTTTCAGGGCTATTTTACAGCCAAAAAGTTTGGGTCCCCTTTGACTTTAATGAGGTTCGGGTTTGGGGTCAAGTTCGGGTCAAGTTCGGATCACGAACCTGAACCTTCCGTGAAGTTTGGTAGAACATCCAGGTTTCTGCTCAACTCTAATTACTATTAGTCTGCTTCTGAATTATAAGTTAGTAGCAGACTCTGCTTGGGCAGAGAAAAGAGGAGGGGGGGAGAAAAGCATTGGATCAAATATGCAGGGCTGCTACATAATCTTCTCCATGCATCTTTACAAAACAATATAAGTTGGGTGTATCTGGTGCTTGCGATTCTGCCTTTGACCGACAAGTGATTATTAAGGCTGTGATTTTGACCCCCCCCCCCCCCCGCCAGCCCCTTGTTTAATACTGCTTCTCAGATCCCTTTGTGTTGTGTTGCCTGAAGGACGATAAGGAAAGTCTAAATTTGCTTACCGAGTCTGGAGGTTGCAGCAACATGAGGAGACCACAGAGCGGCACAATGACATAGTCTGGAGGTGGCATCAGCATGAGTAGGCCACAGAGTGGCACATTGACAGAGTGTGTAGGTGGTAACAGCATGAGTAGGCCACAGAGTGGCACAATGACAGAGTGTGGAAGTGGCAGCAGCATGAGTAGGCCAGAGAGTGGCACAATGACAGAGTCTGGAGGTGGCAGCAGCATGACTATGCCACCGAATGGGACAATGACCGAGTCTGGAGGTGGCAGCAGTATGAGGAGGCCAACAAGTGGCACAATGACTTAGTCTGGAGGTGGCAGCAACGCACGGGTCAGTCGCTCTGCGGATCAGCACCACTTCACCACCAGTGACTGGGCCTACATTGGTGACAATTCGGCTGACAATTCGGCTACATTGGTGACAATTCGGGTGACAATTTGGCTGTCACTACGCAAGCAAGTATGCATGCATTGGGCCATTTGTTCAAGTGACTCAAAGGAACTCCCTGCCTCCATCTCCACTGCATACTGTCACTGTGTGTCTGGGTCCTCTGTCTTGTCTTCCTTATCACCCTGTAGCTCCTCTGGGTGCTCCTCCTGCCCTGCCATCTGAGTAGAAAAACCACCCATTTGGCTACACATTGCCTGTGCGCCAACGTCCTCCTCCCCCTCCTCCTCCTTTTCCAATTTAGCTCTCACAGGGCTCGTGTGGCCGTGAGATCGAGGCACCACGTCTCCTGTTCCCTCACCAGCCATTGCTACCAGCATCTGTTCCAGGACATGAAGCAGTGGAATGACATTGTTCATTCCGTAATCCTGGCGACTGACAAATAACGTGACCGCCTCAAAAGGCCTGAGCGAACTCACACATGAGCTGCCACTGGCTGACATCGAAGTTACACAGGGGAGTACTCCTACATGTATCTGCTTGCATCATTAAGAAATAGTTAATAGCCTTTCTCTGTTCGTATAGTCGGTCCAACATATGGAGGGTGGAATTCCAACTGGTGGAAACATCGCATATCAGCCTATGTTGGGGGATGTCTTTCTGCCGCTGCAGCTCAAGGAGGGTGTGCTTTACAGTATACGAGTGGCTGAAGTGCATAGAAAGTTTCCTTGATATTTTTAGGATGTCTTGCAGATGAGTGGAAGACTTCAGGAACTGCTTGACAACCAGATTGAACACATGTGCCATGCAGGGCACATGGCTCAGCCTACCTTGACACAGCGCTGACACCATGTTTTTCCCGTTGTCGGTCATCATGGTTCCGATTTTAGGTTATCGTGGAGAAATACCGGATTCGATTTTTTGATGACGGAGTAGTCCGACTGCGTCTTGATGACGCAGTAGCCCTGCCCATGTGGTATGCTGGAGGGGCACTGTGACTTGTCCCTGCAGTGGAGGCTGAGGACATGGTCAAGGATGAGGAGGCAGAGGCGGACATTGTCGCAGGACCAACGGCATGACAACATGGAGGCGGAAGCGGTGTGACCTGTCCAAGTTGCTGTTGTGGCTGTGCAGGAACCACATTCACCCAGTGGGCCGTAAAGTACATGTATTGTCCCTGACCGTAATTACAGCTCCACACGTCGGCGCTGCCATGCACTTTGGCAGACACCGAACGCTCAAGGACTGGCCCACCTTCTGTTCTACATGTGTGTGCAGGGCTGGTTCTGTCATTTTGGCAAAGAAATGACGGCTTGGGACTCTCCATCTCGGCTCGGCACAAGCCATCAGTTCTCTGAAAGGTGCAGAGTCCACCACTTGGAAATGGAGGGACTGAAGCACCAGCAACTTGTACAGGAGAACATTCAGCTTATGCGTCGTTGGATGCATGCACGCACACTGTTGTCTCTTAGCAATCGCTTCGGCGATCGATTGCTGACGGAATGACTGATGAAGAGTAGGATCAGGAGCATCGGGACCAGCAGAAGATGGGATTGACAGACAGCTCCCTTCGGCTGAGGTGGCGGAGCCTTGAATTGCTTAAACTGGGTGAATGCCATAGGGTGATGTAGTGGTAGCTGTGGCAGGCTGGACCACCACATCGGAGCCACGGTTCTCCCAGGCCACTTTATGGTGCCAACATTAGCATATGGCCACGCTTTACCTACTGCCCACATATTCTACATATAGCCTTGTTGACCTCTACCTGCGGCTAGACAAAAAACTGCCCCACTGCCGAGTACCCGATTTTCCCCCCAACACTACTCACTGGCTGACTGCTACCACCGCTGCTTCCGTGAACCTGTTCACCACTCCTTATATATCTATATTTTTCTGTTTTTTCTGTAATACGCCCCTATACGCCTTCAACAAAAATAACAGTGCAGTGCATATATAGTTTTCTTTTTTTACTGTAATACGCCCCTATACACTTTTAACAGAAATAACTGCAACAGTGCATAGCGTATATATTTTTCTATTTTTCTGAAATATGCCCCTATACGCTTTCACTAGAAATAACTGCAGAAGTGACCAGAGAATATATATTTCTTGTTGGACTGAAATAGACCACTATATGCTTTAACCAGAAAACAATTAAAGAGTGAAGTACGTATATATTTTTCTTGTAGTACTAAAATATGCCCCTATATGCTTTCACCAGAAATAACTGCAGAAGTGAAATGCGTATATATATTTTTTGTACTACTGAATAAGATACTAAGACATAAGCCACTAAAGGCTTTTCAACATAACACTTGCAGCCCGATAACAAAAAGCTGGAATGACAGAGCTGTCTAATGACTATTTGGATACCCAAATAATCTTTCCCTGCACTTGTAAATCACTTTCCTTTCAATGTCCCTAGCGCCTTCTGATGTCTCTCTCCGCACTCAGATGCTATGAAATGATTTCACCCTATCCTTTCCCTGCACTTATAAATCGTTTTTTCTGTCTTATTTTTTCCACAATCTTATTTCCACTTGCTGTCCCTAGCGCTTTCACACGTTTGTCCCTGCACTCTGAATGCTAGAAAATATCTGACTGTAAGATGGCCTCCGTATTTATAGGGCTATGAAATCACAGAGCTGGCTGCTGATTAGCTGCATGCAGGCATGTCAATCTGCGTGATCCCGCCTTCCCAGAGTTACTTGCCCCATGTCCTCAGTCCCCACATATGTAGCCGCCATTTTAGAAAAATTGTGATTCGTTATTATGAAGCGCAAGGAAATTCACATTTGTTGCGAATCAAATTTTTCCTGAAATTCTAAACGAATTCCACTTCGTCAGCTTTGATTCACTTATCTCTATAAACCATCTGTAGAAATTAGCAAATCCTACAAAACGCTAAATCTCTTTCACATTCTTGGCGTTGGCCAGTCAATTATTGCTTGAATCTTGCTGGAGTCCATATGCAATCCTACAGGAGAAATTACATAACCTAAGAACTGAATTTCTGTTTGAAATTCACATTTTTACAACTTAACCACTTGAAGACCACAGGTTTATACCCCCCTAGTGACCAGGCCCTTTTTTACAAATCCGCACTACACTACTTTCACCGTTTATTGCTCGGTCATACAACTTACCACCCAAATGAATTTTACCTCCTTTTCTTCTCACTAATAGAGCTTTCATTTGGTGCTATTTCATTCTTGCTGACATTTTTACTTTTTTTGATATTTTACTTTTTTTGGCGAATTTTTTTTTAAAAAAATGACATTTTTCACTTTCTGTTGGAAAATTTGCCAAATAAAACTACATTTCTCTATACATTTTTCACTAAATGTATTGTTCTACATGTCTTTGATAAAAAAAAAATTCTATAAGTGTATATTTATTGGTTTGGGTAAAAGTTATAGCGTTTACAAACTATGGTGCAAAAAAGTGAATTTCCGCAATTTGACTTTCTGAGCGCCTGTCCTGTTTCCTGACGTGCTACAATGCCCAGACAGTAGAAACACCCCATAAATGACCTCATTTCGGAAAGTAGACACCCTAAGGTATTTACTGAGGGGCATAGTGAGTTCATGGAAGTTTTTATTTTTTGTCACAAGTTAGCGGAAATTGTTTTTTTTGTTTTTTTTAAATTTCATTTTTCGCTAACTTGTGACAAAAATAAAAACTTCCATGAACTCACTATGCCCATCAGCGAATACCTTAGGGTGTCTACTTTCCGGAATGGGGTCACTTGTGGGGTATTTTTACTGCCCTGGCATTTTAGGGGCCCCTAAACGTCAGAAGCAGTTTGGAATCCAAATGCGTAAAAATGTCCTTTGAAATCCTAAAGGTACTCATTGGATTTAGGGCCCCTTTGCGCATCTTGGATGCAAAAAAGTGGCACACATGTGTTATTGCCGTACTCAGGAGAAGTAGGGCAATGTGTTTTGGGGTGTATTTTTACATATACCCATGCTGGGTGTGAAAAATATCTCTGTAAATGACAACTTTTTACATTTTTTTATTCAAAGTTGTCAATTTACAGAGGTATTTCTCACACAAAGTATGGGTATATGTAAAAATACACCCCAAAACACATTGCCCTACTTCTCCTGAGTACGGCGATACCACATGTGTGACACTTTTTTGCAGCCAAGGTGCACAAAGGGGCCCTAAATCCAATGAATACCATTAGGATTTCACAGGACATTTTTACGCATTTGGATTCCAAACTACTTCTCTCGCTTTAAGGGCCCCTAAAATGCCAGGGCAGTATAAATACCACACAAGTGACCCCATTTCGGAAAGTAGACACCCTAAGGTATTCGCTGAGGGGCATAGTGAGTTCATGGAAGTTTTTATTTTTTGGCACAAGTTAGCGGAAATTGATTTTTTTTTTTTTTTTTTACAAAGTCTCATATTTCACTAACTTGTGACAAAAAATAAACTTTTACATGAACTCACCATACCCCTCACGGAATACCTTGGGGTGTCTTCTTTCTAAAATGGGGTCACTTGTGGGGTATTTATACTGTCCTGGCATATTAGGGGCCCCTAAACGTCAGAAGCAGTTTGGAATCCAAATGCGTAAAAAATGTCCTGTGAAATCCTAAAGGTACTCATTGGATTTAGGGCCCTTTGCGCATCTTGGCTGCAAAAGTGGCACACATGTGGTATCGCCGTACTCAGGAGAAGTAGGGCAATGTGTTTTGTGGTGTATTTTTACATATACCCATGCTGGGTGTAAAAATATCTCTTTAAATGACAACTTTTCCATTTTTTTATACAAAGTTGTCCATTTACAGAGATTTTCTCTCACCCAGCATGGGTATATGTAAAAATACACCTAAAACACATTGCCCTACTTCTCCTGAGTACGGCAATACCACATGTGTGCCACTCTTTGCAGCCAAGGTGCGCAAAGGGCCCTAAATCCAATGAGTACCTTTTAGGAGGGCATTTTTACGCATTTTTCTTCTCTCGCTTTAGGGCCCCTAAAATGCCAGGTCAGTATAAATACCCCACATGTGACCCCATTTTAGAAAGAGGACACCCCAAGGTATTCTGTGAGGGGCATGGCGAGTTCATATTTATTTATTTTTTCGCACAAGTCAGCGGAATTTGATTTTTTTGTTTTTCTCACAAAGTCTCCCTTTCCGCTAACTTGTGACAAAAGTTCAATCTTTCATGGACTCAATATGCCCCTCAGTGAATACCTTGGGGTGTCTTCTTTCCAAAATGGGGTCACATGTGGGGTTTTTGTACTGCCCTGGCATTTGAGGGTCTCCGCAATCATTACACGTATGGCCAGCATTAGGAGTTTCTGCTATTCTCCTTATATGGAGCATACAGGTAATGAGATTTTTTCCGTTCAGCCTCTAGGCTGAAAGAAAAATGAACGGCACAGATTTCCTCATTCGCATCGATTGATGTGGATGAAAAAATCTCTGCCAAAAATATGCAAGAAGAAAAAGGGGCCTGGCGATTGCCAGGACATAGGGGCTCCGCCCAAACATCCATACCCACTTCAGCTTCTATGTCCTGGCAAACGTGATTTCTCCATTCACATCGATCAATCGATCGGTGTGGAGGAAGACATCTTTGCCAGATTTTTTGATACAAAGTGTTTGCCAAAGCATATGAACTCCAACACCTCTCCTCAGCTCATATGCCAGGGCAAACGTACCTGTACTGCAGAGGAGAAATCTCGTCTTGCAGCGCCGCATACACCGACTTCATGTGTCTTCTGATAGCAGCGCAATGCTTCTCTCAGAATGCACATCAGTGCTGCAGCTGGCTCTTTGCTTGATCCACCTAGAAGGTAAAAAAAAAAAAGAAAGAAAACCAGGCAGCAACGCAATAATTTTATTAACATTAACTTTATAGAACATTAGAAACCGAACGTTAACTTAAACATTTGAAACATAACTTGAACTTTTTGCTTACCTGTGGATTTTTTTTTTTTTTTTTTATGCCTTAGTACACGGCCGTGAAACACTGCCGTGCATGGATCGTTAGTATCTCGGCCTGGCAGCCATCTGACAGCAGGAGCGCACGGCGCCACTGGTTGCTATGACGCCGCACGCTCCTGCTGTCAGATGGATGCCAGGCCAGGATACCACGGTCCATGCACGGCGTGTTCCACGGCCGTGTGCATGAGGCCTTAGAGGATAAACCTCTCCTTCCTCGTGGGACAATGTGCAAAGCACAAATCACCCAGAGCTGTGGCGAAGTACATTATGCACTTTGTCCCAGGTGAAAGGAGAGGTTTGCAGCAGCTCTGTGTGAAAGGGCCTTGCACACGAGCGTTGCTCACGCATGGTGATCGCAGAGGAGCGCCTGGCCTGACTTCTCCACACAGACGGGTCGCATAGCATCATATTGATTTATGATGCTATGTAGTCCTACAGTTCTGGAATGCATTGGATAGCACTGGCAGCAGCAGTATGCCAGTGCTATCCAATGCATTCCAGAACTGTAGGGTTACATAGCATCATAAATCAATATGATGCTATGCGACCCCGTCTGTTTTTGAGAAGTCAGGACGGGCGCTCCTTTGCGATCACCATGCGTGAGCAACGCTCGTGTGCAAGGGCCCTAAGACTCTGTGTGCCTGGCCTGTGTCTTGCAATCCCTATGCTAATAATGTACCTGGGTGTGATACTTATGGAAGCACTCCCTATGCATAGGGCAGGCTGGTCAGGACAGTCAGGACAAAAACGGTGGTGTCACGCCTTAGTCCACTCCTGCTACAGACACGACATCTTTTTCTTGGGGAACGGTGGCTTGGGGTACCAGGGAAGACACTGGGGAAGTGTATCTCATGTAGCCGGCTCACTACATCGGGGACTTGGGGCACAGAACCTCCTGGATACAGGAGTTCCGAAATGATCTCTTCCTGGAATTTAAGGAAGGATCCCGTTCTCCCAGCCTTACTGTAGAGAACGTAACTGTTATATATGGCCAATTGAATCAAATATACAGACACCTTTTTATACCAGCGTCTGGTGCGTCGGGAAACTAAATATGGAGCCAACATTTGGTCATTGAAGTCCACCCTCCCATGTGGAGATTATAATCGTGGACTGAGAGGGGCTTTTCAATGACTCCTGTCGCCCGTTCTATTTGGACAGTCGTGTCTGCGTGAATGGTGGACAGAAGGTAAACGTCCCTCTTGTCCCGCCACTTCACCGCGAGCAGTTCTTGGTCACACAAGGCAGCCCTCTCCCCGTGCAAGTCGGGTATTAATGAGCCGTTGGGGAAGCCCCGCGACTAGGCCGCCGGTGCCACAGCATTGGATTCCGACTAGATGTAAGTGCCGAAAGAGGGCCACACTTGTGTAAAAATTGTCCACGTATAAGTGGTACCCCTTGCAGACTAAGGGTGACACCAAGTCCCAGACAATCTTGCCACTGTACCCCAGGTAGTCAGGGCATCCGACCGGCTCCAGTTTTGAGTCTTTTCCCTCATAGACCCTAAAACGATATGTATAGCCTGTGGCCCTTTCACAGAGCTTATACAATTTGAGCCCGTACCGGGCGCGCTTGCTGGGGATGTACTGTTTGATGCCAAGGTGCCCGGTGAATTGTACAAGGGACTCGTCTATGCAGATGTTCTGACTGGGGGTATACGCATCTGCAAATTTAGATGACAAATGGTCTATGAGGGGCCGAATTTTATGGAGCCGGTCATAAGCAGGGTGGCCTCTTGGATGACAGGTTTCATTGTCAGTGAAATGCATAAAGCGCATGATGACCTCAAACCGTGCCCTGGACATTGCAGCAGAGTACATGGGCATGTAATGTATTGGGTCTTTAGACCAATATGACCGCAATACATTTTTTTAGTTATGCCCATGCTGAGGGTAAGGCCCAAAATGTTTTAAATTCGAAACGGTGACTGGTTTCCACCGGAAAGGCTGGGCATAGAAGCTTTCCGGATTGGCGGTTATATATTGTGTAGCGTATCGGTTGGTTTCTGCCACAACTAAGTCGTAGAGATCCGCGGTGAAGAACAGCTCAAAAATTCAAGGGCCGATCCAAAATTGGCTGTCTCCATGCGAACTCCTGACTGGGCGGTGAAAGGAGGCAATACGGGTGCGGCGGAAGGAGGGGATTGCCAATTAGGGTTTGCCAGCACCTCTGGGAGACTAAGGGGTCTACGGGCCTGAGAACGCGGTGGCTGCGACGGGGAGTTAGTGCACGTGCCACCGTACCAGCAACTGCCCTTCTGGTGCTCGCCACTTCACCAGGGAATACGGCAGTGCTGGTAGAAGGTCCAGGATGTGCTGCGCTGCCGGTGTATGCCGCACCATCAAAAAGGTCAGCGCTAGCACCACTCTGCTGCATATGAGGCTCATCACGCGGGATATGCGAAACACTGACATGGGGTCGAGTACGCCTGACCGTAGCAGGGACCTCAACCTCGTCATCTTCGCTAGCGGTTAGAGTGCCACTGCTGTCTACAGGTTCATATTCTGAACCACTGGATTCAGCGGGTGAAGCGTCCCCATCGCTTTCATCCATCACAGCCAGAATCCTGTAGGCCTCTTCAGCGGAATACCCCTTTTTTACCATTTTGGAGTAACTAAATTTAGGGGTATTCCTCTGAGACTACCCAGGAAAAAGAGCACACCTACCTAGTAAAAGGGAGTGCTTATGAGTAACGCTGCGATCGCTAATAAAGATCCAATAACTCAAAAGTGATCTTTTATAGCGGTGCAGCGATTTTACTGTGTTTTTGCAGTGATCAGAAAAAAATTTCTGTCACTGCGGTGGGCGGACTGAACGCAAGTGTGCGCACAAGATCAGGCCTGATCAGGCGTAACAATGCGTTTTTATAGAGCCTAAAGTGACCCTACTGATATAGATCTGATTGCGATCAGTCTTGATCACTTACAGATACTATATTAGTATTAGTGCTGATATGCGACAGTGATGACGCTAATCAGCGACTAATAAGTGACTGTGCGGTGCGGTGGGCTGGGCGCTAACTACCTAACAAGTAGCTAACTACCTGACGGTGATTAGGACCCTTATAGGGGGTGATCTATGACAGGGGGTGACAGAGGGTGATCAGGGGTTTATATGGGTAATCAGTGGCTACTAAGGGGCTACTAAGGGGTTAATAACTGACAGAGGTGGGGGTATGTAATGTATGTGTGGTGATTTGGTGTACTTACTGAGCTGCTTGTGTCCTCTGGTGGTGGATCCAGCAAAAGGGATCACCAGAGGACCAAGCAGGACTTATATCAGACGCTATTTTGTAAATAGCGTCTGATATCTGATTTTCATAGGTCGATTTAAAAAATTACAGCCTGCCAGCCAATGATCGCGTTCATGTGAAATCTCGGGTCTCACGAGATGACGCCGATAGGCGGCAGTGAGACCTGAGAGAGCCGCCGTGCTGACGCCCATCGGCGTTAGCGTGGCGGCAAGTGGTTAATAAAGAGTTGATGAGTTCGTAGACGCTGTAGCACAATTCTAACATGGTTTTGGTGTTCTTCTTCAGAATTAGAGAAGAGATTAGTATATCATCCAGATAAATGACTACAAACTTATCTAGCAGATCTTTGAAAAAGTCGTTAACAAAATAAAGCTGAAAGGTTGCAGGTGCATTACAAAGTCCAAAAGACGTGACTAGGTACTCAAAATGTCCATAACGTGATCTGAATGCTGTTTTCCATTCGTCACCAGGTCTGACACTCACCAAGTTATAGGCACCACGTAGGTCTAGTTTGGTGAAAATCTTTAACGGACTCTGTCCAGCAACTCAGGTATAAGAGGCAGAGGGTAACGTTTCTTTATTGTTATTTTATTTAGTTATCTATAATCGACGCAAGACCTTAAGGTACCGGCTTTATTTTTACAAAAAAATTTTGGTGCACCTGCTGGTGAAGTGGATGGGTGAATAAATCCTTTAACTGAATTTTCATCTATGTATTCTTTAAGTGCTTTTAGTTCAGGCTCTGCCAATAGATATATGCTTCCAAAGGGTATAGCTGCTCCTGGCAACAGTTCAATGGGACAGTCATAAGGTCGATGTGGGGGCAATTTGTCAGCATTCTTTTTATCACCTACATCAGCAAATTCTTTATACATAGACGGCGGTTTAGGGGATGTCTCAAAGTCCTCGGTACCATATATATACATGAGGTTAATTAGATAAAGTCTGTGCTGAGTGAACCTCTGTTGGGAAAGACACTTTCTTACTTTGGTTTCCTAGTTGATCTGAGGGTTCTGAGCTTGAAGCTATGGTAATCCCAAGATGATTGGAAAATGTGGTGATTAAATTTATAAGAAAGATAAAACCTCTTGGTGATTAGATTACAGAATTATCTCCAAGGGTTCAATCTCTTGATCAATTAGGCCTGAGTTCAGTGGGGATCCATCAACAGTTTCCATCAGAATTGGTGATAGTGTCCCCTGGATTTTCATTCCATGCTTATTAGCAAAAGCGATGTCCATAAAGTTTGCTCCAGAGTCCACCATGGCAGAGGTAGATATCCACTGTGAGCTTGTGTGAAACTTGATGGAAATGAAACAATGAGAGTCCTTGCTTTCTTTCTTAATATTAGGTGATATCAAAGAGTTTGAGTGGATGACTGCATTCACTGGTGGCATTGGTCCAGAAAAAAACTGATTCATCCTCAGATAGGTCAGGATCCACTATAACCGCCACTGACTTACGTCGACGACTTAGACAATTAATGAGAAACTGATCAGGTTTACCACAATAAAAGCATTGATTTTCCCGAAATCTGCCTTCCCTTCTATCGGCACTTTAACTTTTTTATATGCTGTCAATCTGCATAGGTTCAGCATCAGATTCAGGGTATTTCTTAGTTTCAAAGTATCCTTTTTGTAGAGGATGGAACAGATAAGTACTGATTGTTACAAAGCCAGTTAGAACTCCTAGAACTTTTCTTGCCTATGCTTAGACAATCAAGTATCAATATGAACACAATGATGTACAAAATCATCAAAATTTGTGGGAACATCAGCACATGCTAATTCATCTTTAAGTGCAGGGCGGCACTAGGTTCATTTGGGCACTTGGGTGATAAATCTCAGTGGGCCCCCTTCAGGCATTTTTTTACATTTTCATGTCCCCCTGTGGCTCCCACATGGTATAATGACCTCCAGTGGCCCCACACACGGTATAATGACCACTAGTGGCCCGTCACATAGTATAATGACCCCTCACACAGTATAATGACCCCCAGTGGCCCCCTCACACAGTATAATGACCCTACAGTGGCCCTCCATTCAGAATAATAACCCCCAGTCGCCCCCCATTCAGAATAATGACCCCCAGTGGTTCCCACACTGGGGGTTATACTGTATAGAGGGGGAACTGGGGGTCATTATACTGTATAGTGGTCACTGGGGTCATTATATTGAATGGGGGCTCTGGGGGTCATTATACTGTGTAAGGTAAGGGGCCCTCACAGTATAATGACCCCCAGTGCCCCCCACACAGTATAATGACCCCACAGTGGCCCTCAATTCAGAATAATGACCCCCAGTGCCCCCCCCCCCCCACAGTATAATGACACCGCCATACTGTGACCGGATAAAAGGGTATAAGAGGGTACAGTACAGGGAATGACTAGGGGCACTGTACAGGGTGTGGTAAGAGGGCACAATGCAGGGTTTAAGGGAGCACAATATGGGCCGAGGGGCACAGTACGGGTGACCCTGTGACTTTAGAGGGTCCTTATGATGAATGTGGTTTAGACACCACCATAATGAGAGGCAGAGGAGTGACACAGGGACCCGGGGCCATGGATGGACAGGAGGGGTGAACACAGCAAGTAGGTGGAAGGGGCTGAGGGGAATTCATTAAAGAAGTAGTGGCAGGAGGTCTGTGCAGGGCAGCAATAGGAGTCAGGAGCTCTGGATACATGAGGGAGAAAAGGAGACAGCAGGATATGAGGGGGAAGGTGTCATGGAGGCAAACTGCTTCATGAAGCAGTAAAACAAATAGCATGAATCTGCTTGTCTACTACAACATCCAGCAGCACCTGGAAGAGTTACCTGTCCCAGAGGCAGTCACAGTGCAGATTCACTACTAACAGCCCTGGGATCTTGATCTTCTCTCTTCACTGTCCTCAGGCAGCACTGTAGAGGGGTCGTGTGTGAGTCTCTGCAGCAGCTTCATTTGACTATCAGAGGGCCCTCCACAAGGGGTACTGCGTAAGTGAAATGACAGCAGCGATGAGTTCTTCCATCTGTATTGATGGAAGTGCTCATAGCAGCTCAGTGGGCCCCCCAAGAAGCAGTGGGCCCCGGCACTTGCCCTTGTATGCTGGGTTCTAGCACCAGGCATGTTTAAGTGCATTAGATAGTCCATTCTTGAAGAATGTTAATTTTGCAGCATTATTCCATTCAGTGTCAAGGACCCACCTTCTGAATTCTTTGGCGTTTTCGGCAATCTAGCATCTGCCCTGACGTAAAGCCAATAATGTTGCTTCTCCTGTTGCACATTAGGATCATCAAATACTTGGCTCATAGCTGCAAGGAAGGCTTCCAAATTATCAAGACGTGAATCATTGATCTCAATAAGGGGATTAGCCCTACCGTATCTTATGTGTCAGAAGCATAATAATACACAATAATAAGTGAGAAGGGTGTGCACCAAAATATAACTTGCTTTGATTAATAACATAGTAACATAGTATATAAGACCGAAAAAAGACATTTGTCCATCCAGTTCGGCCTATTTCCTATAAGTTGATCCAGAGGAAGACAAAAAACCCCTATGAGGCAGAAGCCAATTTTCCCCACTTAAGGGGAAAAAATTCCTTCCTGACTACAATCAGGCAATCAGAATAACTACCTGGATCAACAACCCTTCTCTAGTAGCTATAACCTGTAATATTATTACACTCCAGAAATACATCCAGTCCCCTCTTGAATTCCTCTATTGTACTCACCATCACCAACTCCTCAGGCAGAGAGTTCCATAGTCTCACTGCTCTTACCGTGAAGAATCCTTTTCTATGTTTGTGTACAAACCTTCTTTCCTCCAGATGCAGATGATGTCCCCTCGTCACAGTCACAGTCCTGGGGATAAATAGATGATGGGAGAGATCTCTGTACTGACCCCTGATATATTTATACATTGTTATTAGATCTCATCCTCAGTCGTCTTTTTTCTAAGGTGAATAACTCCAATTTTGATAATCTTTCAGGGTACTGTAGTTGCCCTATTCCAGTTATTACTTTAGTTGCCCTCCTCTGAGCCCTCTCCAGCTCTGCTTTGTCTGCCTTGTTCACAGTAGCCCAGAACTGTACACAGTACTCCATGTGTGTTCTGACTAGTGATTTGTAAAGTGGTAGGACTATGTTCTAATCACAGGCAACTATGGCCCTTTTTATGCAACCCATTATCTTATTGGCCTTGGCAGTAGCTGCCTGACACTGGTTTTTACAGCTTAGTTTGCTGTTTATTAAAATTCCTAGATCCTTTTCCATGTCAGTGTTACCGAGTGTGTTACCATTTAGTATGTACGGGTGACTTGCATTATTCCTTCCCATGTGCATAACTTTACATTTGTCAGTGTTAAACCTCATCTGTCATTTCTCTGCCCAAGCCTCCAATCTATCCAGATCCCTCTGTAGCAGAAAACTGTCCTCTTCAGTGTTAATTACTTTATACAGTTTAGTGTCATCTGCAAAAATTTATATTTTACTGTGCAAGCCTTCTACAAGATCATTAATAAATACATTGAAGAGAATAGGGCCCAGTACTGACCCCTGAGGTACTACACTAGTGACAGTGACCGAATCTGAGTGTGTACCGTTAATAACCACCCTTTGTTTTCTATTACTCAGCCAGTTACCTACCCACATACAGACATTTTCTCCCAGTCCGAGCATTCTCATTTTATTTACTAACCTTTTATGGAGAAGTCCAAATATACGACATCCATTGATTCGCCACTGTCAAGTCTAGAACTTACCTCCTCATAGAAACTGATTAAATTCGTTTGGCATGACCGATCCCTCATAAAGCCATGCTGATATGGCGTTATTTGCTTATTTTCATTGAGATACTCCAAGATAGCATCTCTTAGAAAACCTTCAAACAGTTTACCAACAACAGATGTTAAACTTACCGGCCTATAATTTCCATGCTCTGTTTTTGGACCTTTTTTGAATATTGGCACCACATTTGCTATGCGCCAATCCTGTGGAACATTCCCTGTCAGTATAGAGTCTGTAAATATCAGAAATAAAGGTCTGGCTATGACATCACTTAATTCCCTTAGGAAACGGGGGTGTATGCCATCCGGTCCTGGCGATTTGTCTGTTTTAATCTTTTTAAGTCGCTGTTGCACTTCTTCCTGGGTCAGACAGGGCACTTTTAATGGGGAATTTACTTTTACATTCGGCATTTCATCTGACAGTTTATTTTCCTCAGTGAATATAGTGTAGAAAAAAATATTTAATAGTTTTGCTTTATCTTCGTCGCTCTCTGCAACACCTCCCTCATTGTTGTGTAGAGGGCCGACTCCTTCATATTTATATTTTTTACCTTTTATATAATTGAAGAATATTTTAGGGTTAGTTTTACTCTCTTTGGCAATTATTCTCTCAGTCTCTAGTTTGGCAATTTGTATTAGTTTTTTACATATTCTATTTTTTTCCTTATAGTTTATCAGTGCTTCCTGGTTCCCCTCCTGTTTTAGTGATTTATATGCTTTCTTTTTGCCATTTATTGCTTTCTTTACAGTTCTATTTATCCACATTGGTTTATTATTGTTTCTTAGCCTTTTATTCCTATAAGGTATGTACATCTCACAATTAGATGTTACAATGCTTTTAAAAATCTCCCATTTTGTGGTTGTGTTTTTATTTTTGAGGACTTTGTCCCAGTTAGTTAGGCCTATGGCCTTGCTTAGTTGGCTAAAGTTTGCTTTCTTTGAAGTTTGGTATTTTTGTTCCTCCCTTTAGAAACTCTCGTTTAAAGGATAATTGAAAGGTTATTACTTTATGGTCACTATTTCCTAGGTGTCCCCCAACCTGCACATCTGTTGTTCTATCAGGTCTATTGGTTAATACTAAGTCCAGTATGGCCGTCCCTCAATTTACAGCAGGGAAATGCAATTTTTTTGTATCTTATTACAAAAATACTTGTTCTTGTTCCACAAACCACTTGTGCATATAGCGTGCCAAATTTTTTTACATTTCAGCATTGAAATTGAGAATCAGTATATTTTGGGCACAAAAAACATTATTCTGGGTTTCACAGAGTATTTTTATGACACAGGCACTGCCTTAGCGAACTTAATTGTCAACTAGTGGCAGGTAGATTGACACCGGAGAGAGACTAATCTTTCAGCTTGGTGGGTGAACACAAATAATGAGGATAACATCAAATAAGGGACGTGGGCATGGTCGTGGTGGTGTTGGTGGAGCTCCTGTTGCTTGGAGAGGACGTGGCCATTCAGCGCCAACTACCTCTCCAAGTCAAATACCTTCCTCTGGTGCGAGTAGGCGACAGAATCTGCAGCGTTATTTGTTAGGCCCATATGCCGCTCTACGGATGATGAAGCCAGAAAATGTACAGGCAATAGTAGATTGGGTGGTTGACAGTGCCTCAAGTTTCTTCACAGTATCTAACACCCAGTCCTCTGCAGAAATCTCAGAGTTGGCACCTGCAGCCCATGCCCATCAGTCTTCCACCTCACCCCCTTGCAAATCAGCCAAACAGTCAGAGCCCTTATGCTTTTTGATGGCTCTGTTGGCAGGGTTCCCCTGGCCCATAAACCTAGCCCTGCCCCAGAATAGGAAGACCTTGAATGCACTGTTGCTCAACCACTTTTGTTGCAGGATGAGGACATGGAAACACCGCCGCAAATTGTCTCTGATGATGACAAAACACAGGTGCAGACCGACGAGGGGGCCAGGTGTCATAAATGGGTGGAAGATGATGTGGAGGATGATGAAGTCCTAGACCCAGACTGGACTGAAGGTTATGCTACTGAGGCATGCAGTTCTGAGGAAGAGGCGGTGGTCGCACAGAGGCAACAGCGCAGGAAAAGAGATTGCAGGGTGCAAAAGCGCAGCGGCTGTTCCAGAGACAGTATGCCTGCTTCTGACCACCGCACCCAGGCACCGAGCACATCAAGGCCTGCTTCAAGGAATTCATAAGCGTGGCAGTTCTTCACACAATGTCCTGACGACAAGACACGAGTGGTTTGCATGTTCTGCAATGAGAACCTGAAGCGAGGCATAAACGTTCTTAACCTGAGCACAACCTGCATGACCAGGCATCTACATACAAAGCATGAACTGCAGTGGAGTAAACACCTTAAAAACAAGGAACTCTCTCATGCTCCTCCTGCTCCCTCTTCTGCTGCTAGCTCGGCCTCCCCGTCCACCTCTGGCGTCAACGTGGCACCTGGCGACCAGTAAATAGAGGATGTTCCACCAACACCACTACATACGACACCATCACCAAGCATCTCCACCATGTCACACGGCAACATTCAGCTGTCCATCTCCCAAACATTGGAGAGAAGGAGGAAATACCCACCATTACAATACCACTGCTATGTCTCCTTGAAAAAACAAGTAGAAGCACAAGGCTAAGGCAGAGACGGAGAAGGAAGAGGTCGCCAATGCAGCTGTGTCACAGCCAGCTCCTCAGACAGCAGGGTTAGCATGGCAGAGATGTGGAAAAGTTTTGTCACCATGCCACAGCAAACTGAACGACCAGCTGATAAGTAACGTGTTAGCAGGAGGCAGCATTTCAAAAACATAGTGGAACAGTACGTGTGCACACGCCTCCACGTACTGACTGATGGTTCTGCCCCATTCGACTTCTGGGTCTCCAAATTGTTCAGATGGCCAGAGCTTTCCCTTTATGCCTTGGAGGTGCTGGCCTGCCCTGCGGCCAGTGTACTGTCTGAACGTGTATTTAGCGCAGCAGGACGTGTTATTACAGACAAACACAGCTGCCTGTCCACAGCCAACGTGGACAAGCTCACGTTCATTAACCACTACAGGACCGCCTAACGCAGGGATGCGTCCTGCGGGCGGTCCTGTAGTTCTGAGACGACGCATCGGTGCGTCATCTCGCGAGACGCGAGACTTCCTGTGGACGCGCGCGCGAGCTTTACAGTGAAGCGCGTCTCAGGAGTTCTCCTACAGCCTGCCAGCGACGATCCATCGCTGGCAGGCTGTAGATGCGAATTGAATCACATCAAAGAGCTATATCAGACGCTGGTTTGTGAATTCGTAATTCCGGATCCGAGCGGGACAAAGTCTGTCCCCATACAAATGAATAGGTCCGCAATTCCGTTCCGCAAACAGAATTGCGGACGTGTGAATGGGGAATAAGGGTCCCTTATCACCGCCAGTTAGTTAGCGCCCAGCCCACCGCACCGCAGTCACTGATTTTGGCAGAGTTTTTCATCCACACTGATCGATGCGAATGAAAAAATCTGTGCCGTTCATTTTTTTTTTTCAGCGCAGAGGCTGAACGGAAAAAAAAAATCTCATTACCCGTATGCTCAATATAAGGAGAATTGCAGATACTCCTAATGCTGGCCATACGTGTAATGATTGCGGAGACCTTCAAATGCCAGGGCAGTACAAAAACCTCACAAGTGACTCCATTTTAGAAAGAAGCCACCCCAAGGTATTCCGTGAGGGGTATGGTGAGTTCATGTAAAATTTTATTTTTTGTCACAAGTTAGTGGAATATGAGACTGTAAAAAAAAAAAAAATATCAATTTCTGCTAACTTGTGCCAAAAAATAAAAATTCTGTGAACTCGCCATGCCCCTCACAGAATACCTTGGGGTGTCTTCTTTCCACAATGGGGTCACTTGTGGGGTTTTTATACTGTCCTGGCATTTTAGGGGTCCTAAAGCGTGAGAATCCAAATGCGTAAAAATGGCCTAAAATTGGTTTTAGGGCCGCTTTGCGCATCTTGGCTGCAAAAAAGTGTCACTCATGTGGTATCGCCGTACTCAGGAGATGTAGGGCAATGTGTTTTGGGGTGTATTTTTATATATACCCATAATTTGTGTGAGAAATATCGCTGTAAAGACAACTTTTAAAATTTCTCTCACCCACCATGGGTATATGTAAAAATACACCCCAAAACACATTGCCCTACTTCTCCTGAGTACGGCGATACCACATGTGTGACACTTTTTTGCAGGCAAGATGCGCAAAGGGGCCCAAATTCTAATGAGTACCTTTTAGGAGGGCATTTTTACGCATTTTCTCACGCTTTAATGTCAGGGCAGTATAAATACCCCACATGTGACCCCATTTTGGAAAGAAGACACCCCAAGGTATTCGCTGAGGGGCATAATGAGTCCATGAAAAATTAAACTTTTTGTCAAAAGTTAGCGGAAAGGGAGACTTTGTGAGAAAAAACAATAAAAAATCAATTTCCACTAACTTGTGCCAAAAAAAAAAATCTTCTATGAACTCGCCATGCCCCTCATGGAATATCTTGGGCTGTCTTCTTTCCAAAATGGGGTCACATGTGGGGTATTTATACTGCCCTGGCATTTTAGGGGCCCTAAAGCGTGAGAAGAAAAATGCATAAAAATGCTCTCCTAAAAGGTACTGATTGGAATTTGGGCCCCTTTGCGCAACTTGGCTGCAAAAAAGTGTCACACATGTGGTATCGCCGTACTCAGGAGAAGTAGGGCAATGTGTTTTGGGGTGTATTTTTACATATACCCATGCTGGGTGAGAGAAATATCTCTGTAAATTGACAACTTTGAATAAAAAAATGTAAAAAGTTGTCGTTTACAGCGATATTTCTCACACACAGTATAGGTATATGTAAAAATGCACCCCAAAACTCATTGCCCTACTTCTCCTGAGTACGGCAATACCACATGAGTGACACTTTTTTGCAGCCAAGATGCGCAAAGGGGCCCTAAAACCAATGAGTACCTTTAGGATTTCACAGGGCATTTTTACGCATTTGGATTCTCACGCTTTAGGGCCCCTAAAATGCCAGGTCAGTATAAATACCCCACAAGTGACCCCATTTTGGAAAGAAGACACCCCAAGGTATTCTGTGAGGGGCATGGCGAGTTCACAGAATTTTTATTTTTTTGGCACAAGTTAGCAGAAATTGATATATTTTTTTTTTTTTTTTTACAAAGTCTCATATTCCACTAACTTGTGACAAAAAATAAAATTTTACATGAACTCACCATACCCCTCAGGGAATACCTTGGGGTGTCTTCTTTCCAACATGGGGTCACATGTGGGGTATTTATACTGTCCTGGCATTTTAGGGGCCCCTAAAGCGTGAGAAGAAGTCTGGAATCCAAATGCGTAAAAATGCCCTCTGAAATCCAAAAGGTACTCATTGGAATTTGGGCCCCTTTGCGCACCCAGGCTGCAAAAAGGTGGCACACATGTGGTATCGCCGTACTCAGGAGAAATAGGGCAATGTGTTTTGGGGTGTATTTTTATATATACCCATACTTTGTGTGAGAAATATCTCTGTAAACGACAACTTTTAAAAATTTTTACACAAAGTTGACAATTTACAGAGATATTTCTCTCACCCAACATGGGTATATGTAAAAATACACCCCAAAACACATTGCCCTACTTCTCCTGAGTACGGCGATACCACATTAGTGACACTTTTTTTCAGCCTGGCTGCGCAAAGGTGCCCAAATTCCAACGAGTACCTTTAGGTTTTACATGGCGGCTCACAATTTTGCCCTGCCCAAAATGCCAGAACAGTAAACACACCCCACAAATGACCCCATTTCGGAAAGTAGACACCCCAAGGTATTCACTGAGGGGCATAGTGAGTCCGTCTGAATTTTTTTATTTTTTTTGCCAGAAGTTAGCAGCAATTGAAAGTGTCATTTTCCCCTAACTTGTGAAAAAAAAAGAAATGATATATGAACTCACCATGCCCCTCCGCGAATACTTTGGGGTGTCTTCTTTCTAAAATGGTGTCATTTGGGGGGGTATTTATACTATCCTGACATTCTAGCACCTGAAGAAACATGGCAAGTGCTCAGAAAGTCAGAGCTGCTTCAAAATGCGGAAATTCACTTTTTTGCACCATAGTTTGTAAACGCTATAACTTTTACCCAAACCAATAAATATACACTTATTGGACTTTTTTTTATCAAAGACATGTAGAACAATAAATTTAGAGAAAAATTTATATAGAAATGTAGTTTTTAAAAAAAAAATTTACAACAGAAAGTGAAAAATGTCAATTTTTTGCAAAAATGTCGTTAAATTTGTATTAATGGCAAAAAAAGTTAAAATGTCAGCAACAATGAAATACCACCAAATAAAAGCTCTATTAGTGAGAAGAAAAGGAGGTAAAATTCATTTGGGTGGTAAGTTGTATGACGGAGCAATAAACGGTGAAAGTAGTGTAGTGCAGAATTGTAAAAAGTGGCCTGGTCATTAAGGGTGTTTAAGCTAGGGGGGCTGAAGTGGTTAAAATGAACCAGGCATGGATCCCACAGCACTTGTCCGTACCTTGTGCAAAATAGACATTTAACCCTGCCTCGCCCTTAACCATACATTTTTGTACTCCAGGGCACTTCTTTATTGAAATCTCTTTTTTTAATTGTAACATTAATTTGTGGGCAACCCCAAGTTGAATGAACCTCTCCTCTGTCTGGGTATCAAGGGCCTACATTTCAGCTAATTTCCTGCTGCTTTGGTGCGAGACTTTAACCTCTTTTTACTGTCAAATGACTTTTCCTCTGTCTGGGTATCAGGGGCCTATATTTTGTTTAATTGCCTGCCGTATTGATGGGAGACATTAACCTCTTTTTGCAGACAAATGACCTCTCCTCTGTATGGGTGTCAGGGTTCTATATTTCCTTTCATCGCCTGCTACATTGGTGGGAGACATTAACCTCTTTTTGCTGTCAAATGACCTCTCCTCCATCTGGGTGTCAGGGCCTACATAAATGATAAAGGCCTGTTCCTTTGCAGGTTGACCTGAGGCCTGTATTGCTGTTATCGGACCTCTCTCCTCTGTCTGGGTGCAAGGGGTCTACATCAATGATAATCGCCTGATGCATTTTTGGGTGACATGATGCCTGTTTTGCTGTTATGGGACCTCTCTCCTCTGTCTGGATGCAAGGGGCCTACATTAATGATTATCGCCTGCTGCATTGGTGGGTGACATGATGCCTGTTTTGCTGTTATGGGACCTCTCTCCTCTGTCTGGGTGCTAGGGCCTAAATTGCTGAAAGTGGCCTGTTGCATTGGTGGGTGACATGATGCCCGTTTTGCTGTTATGGGACCTCTCTCCTCTGTCTGGGTGCCAGGGGTCTACATTAATGATAATCACCTGCTGCATTGTTGGGTGACATGATGCCTGTTTTGCTGTTATGGGACCTCTCTCCTCTGTCTGGGTGCAAGGGGCCTACATTAATGATAAATGCCAGCTGCTTTGGTGGGTGACATGATGCCTATTTTGCTGTTATGGGACCTCTCACCTCTGTTTGGGTGCTAGGGCCTAAATTGCTGAAAGCGGCCTGTTGCATTGGTGGGTAACATGATGTCTGTTTTGCTGTTATGGGACCTCTCTCCTCTGTCTGGGTGCTATGGCCTAAATTTCTGAAAGTGGCCTGTTGCATTGCTGGGTTACGGGACAGCTCTCCTCTTTGCAGGAGCCATGGGCCTGAATGAGCGATTGTTGCCTGTGCCACTGCTGGGTGAAATCAATACTGTTTTGGCGTGATTTAACTCACCTATTTGTGGGTGCCAGGGGCCTGAGTCTGTGCATAAGGCCTGTGTCACTGCTGGCAGACATGAATCCTTTTTGGCTGTGATGAGAACTTCTCCAACTCCCATGTATGGTTGCCATGGGCCTGAAGCTGTGAATGAGGCCTGTGGCCCTGCAGGCAGACATGAATCCTTTATGGCGGTGAGAAGAACTTCAACTACCATAGCATTTTCACCTGACTCCACCCCAACCTCCTATTCCACCTCCTCCTCCAAGTTGGCAATTAATATTGGTTAATTTTTATTTCTTTTATTTTATTTTAAGTCATTTCCCTATCCACATTTGTTTGCAGGGGATTTACCTACATTTTGCTGCCTTTTGCAGCCCTCTAACCCTTTCCAGGGCTATTTTACAGCCATTTTAGTGCCCAAAAGTTCGGGTCTCTATTGACGTCAATGGGGTTCGGGTTCAGGGTCAAGTTCGGGTCAAGTTCGAGTCGAGTTAGGATCCGGAACCCGAACATCTTCGTGAAGTTCGGCCGAACTTCTTGAACTCGAACATCCAGGTGTCTGCTCAACTCTAATGGAGATTAACAAAATAAGAAAATTTGTAAGGATCTGGTTGACCCACTCCACTTGGCCATTAGACTGAGGATGATATGCCGACAAATAGTCCAAAGACATGTTCAACAGCTTTAGAAGAGCCCTCCAGAACCTAGAAGGGAATTGAACACCTCTATCGGAACCAATACAATGAGGAAAACCATGAAGGCGGAAGATGTGCTGAATGAATCTTTTGGTCAGTTGAGATGCTGAAGGAAGACCTTGCAGAGAGACAAATGCGCCATTTTGGAAAAGCGATCCACGACTACCCAAATGACGAACAGCCAGAAGAAAAAGGCAAATCTGGTATAAAATCCATTTGCTGCCAGGGAGCCTCGGAAACAGGAAGCGGAAGTAAGAGACCAGCAGGGCGTTGTTTAGGCAATTTATTCTGTGCCCACAAGGGACAAGCAGAGACAAACTCTTGAATATCCTTCTGCATGGCTGGCCAACAGTACCGTTGAGCGATGAATTGGAAGGCCTTTGGCTGACCAGCATGACTTGCAACTTTCAAGGAGTGACCTCAGTGTATGACCCGTCTCCTGAGAGACTTAGCAAAGAAAGTCTTTGTTAGCAGGGTGGGGGGGTAGAGCAATGTCCAGGATCGATTTAGCGCTTACCAATGAGAGTAATTTGAACAATATTAGAAGGATACGATATGGAGTAAGAACAGTTTCAGACCACTCACCCGTATCTATTGAGGTTCGCATTGGGGAGAATAAATATAATAGGGGGCTTGGCTTTAAGCTGAATCCATATTGGCTTACCATTATGGATAATTATCAGTCTATTAAATTACATGTATCCTCCTTTTGGGAGGTGAATCTCCCCTCTGCTAAAATCAATTTAGTTTGGGACGCCCTGAAAGCATATCTGAGGGGGGTTCTTATAAGTGATATTGTAGCATCCCCAAGTCAGAGCAATGTGTGGGACTAACCTGGGGAATGCCAGTGATGGAGAGGCCGGCACGCTGTTCCTCTGGGGCACTCTCTGGGTTCTGAAGGGACACAGCCAGGTGCAAGGTGAGGTGCCCTTGGTGTTGTAGTTTAACGTGCCTATGGCTAAGTCCCTGATGTTTCGTGACGCCAGTGCCAGTAAACGGTGGTACACCGTATTTATAGTAGGAATAATAGAGGTGCAGACTTGTAGCTTGAAAACAGAATTCCAACTTTACTGAAACAGTGGTAATACAGAAGGCACTCTCTTAAAACAGTTCTTGTTGCAGACAATAGGCTTTGGTACAGTCTAGTTACAGCAGGCTTATATCCAGCAAGGTAAACAGAGGGTTAAATCACAGGACTTTTGAATTGCAGGTGAACCTTACTTTCTTCCTGACTTGTCCTGACTGGCAATTATTCTTCAAGGCCCCAATGCCCTACTTCTGGCTTATATCCTTGAATCTCCAGTTTGCTGCGTACCTCCTCTGACATTACAGTACCTCTTGCTCTAGGGATTGCCTCAGCTTGACTTCTGCTGACTTGCCTAGGCCCGTGACATGTGGCCTTCACAGACTCCAGGGTCTGCACTCCTTCCCAGGCCCAGGGCCTGGTGTGGACTTCACAGGCTCATGGCCTGGAGTAGACTGAACTGACTTTCCCTTCCCTGCCTGGGCCTTATATAGACTAGGGCTCCCTAGCTCCCTCTAGTGACTAGAGCTGGAATTAAATCCCTAGCAGGCCTGAATATGGCACATTTCACAGTAACAGGGAATTAAATAGCATTACATTACATTGCATTTTAAGAATAGGACTTATACCAGCCTCCCCATAAATGAGAGGAACGACAGCATCCAAGTGACCCTTCTGTAGTGACGGGCATCACAACTCCCGTACACTACATACCCCGCTGCTTTAAGCTGAGTACGACCTCGTACTCTAACAGGGCACCGCCCGTCTGGAATTTTCACCTGAAAGAGAAAAGGAACATGCAGGCATACATACTCATCAGTAATCAATTCCATCTGCATTGACAATTATTATCAGGTCCAGCTGGTAACGGAGAAGTGCGGTGACAAGGGGCGTCGTTCTCTTCCTTCAGGATAATGAGTGCAACTGGGGCGCTGACCTGGCACAGCGGATGTTAGGGAATACCAGGATAGTCCATGACAATGAATGAGTCCACAATAAAAGCAACATCTCAGAGGCTCACACATAGGAAGTCCATCTCTGGGCACATAGACTTGGATAAAAGTTTTGAGCAATAAATACACATTGCAGCACATACATAAAATGACAATACAGGACTCTGACAATACCAGGGTAACACCTTCCTGGCAAGTCCTGCGTATATTTAAAGTGCTGACATAAAAGAACCCTTTTCAACCTGAAATGGGGGTTAAAGGGGGATAAGGTGCAAATAAAAGCACAACTTGGATTTATTAAAGTACTTGACGCCAAAATGGTAGCAGCAGGCAGGATGTCCCGGAACAGAAAGAGGCAGGCTGGGAGCAGTGGTTCACAGTGGCTACTTATTTGTCAAACATGCCACCGGCCGTGGGGAAATGGCAGCAAGCTCCACCAGCCTGACAAACTAAAAGGGACAGTTCCTGCAACAAAGATGATGTCCCTGTGAGGATGAGCAAAAATGGCCTAGCAGGCCTGCTCACAGGTACGTGTCAAAGGATCCCTGTTCATCAGAGGTAGTGCAGCCCTGTGCTGCTGGTAGTCTGGGCCATGCACCAGGGCCACTTGGAGGGGGTGCCCACCAAACAGAATGGGCTGGAAACATCACAGGTATTGGGCCTACCCACCTCACTGGCCCGCTGGGTTGCGGACAAATAGGAGCTGCTGGTCTCGGGACACGGGCCGGCACTGGGGTAGGCGCTTCCTCTGGCCGGGACATGATGCTCCCGTCAAGGCGGACTCGGCTCCTGACATATGTCAATTTATCCGCTTTTACACGGACCTTGGGTGGCTCAGCGCTGGTAGTAGGACTTTGTACTACGGGTTCGGGCGGTACAGGGGTCACAGGTAACTCACCACCGCTGGACTGCTGCGCTGTCTTCATAGCATCCGCCACTTGCCGCAGGCCATCCAGGTAAACTTGCAAGGAAGCGATCCGCTCCTCCAGGGCGGAGATCTCACTGCTGGATTCCGGCACACTTGCAGCAGGCTCAGACGAGGTTCTTTCATGGCGGCTCCTCCGCAGATCATCCATGGCATCAATAAACTGGGCCATCCGCGCCCAATCAGCGGCTGTCTTCTCTCGTCGCGGCAGCTCTGGAGAGGGGTAAGGACTGGGAGGCTTGTCCAGGATCGTCGGCTGCCAGAAGATGTTCGGGCCGAGAAAGGAACTCTTCTCCTGGTACGTATTTCGGATGGGTCCCGGCGGGTCCTCTGCCTCCACCGGCTCTTCTGTTTCTTAGACGAAATAAAGAAAAAACAGAGAGTTATTCTCTGAGACTCCTACAGGAAGAGACCCAGAAAACACTTTGGCAGGGCACCAAAGGAGGCCAATGGAGGAGCAGGAAGTAGGTTGGGGTGTTTTCGATGGGGTCGGGGTCGGCTGCCAGTGGTTACACCCTTTTGCACTTGCAGTGTTTGGGTGTAGGAAACGAGGTAAACGTTCGGTGAAAAAAGAGACCGATAAAAGCACCTTGGAGTAAGGTGAAAAAAACCACTATAAGAAGGCGCCAGCCCTTAGGTTAAAATCTAGCAAAATGGGGATCTAATATGCCAATAAAAGGAAAGCAAATTAAAACATTACTGTTATAAAATATTGAGATGTGAAAACTCACTTCACCCAGGAGGGTCTCATGGGTCACTTCTCAAAATAACCCATAATATACCCTCCTGCGCCTGGATAGTCTGAGTCACAGTATTGACAATTGGTGGTAATCACAAATAGTAGAAGGTAGAGTGCGGTCAGACTTACTTCACCCAGGAGGGTAATGTGGGGTGACTAAAAGTGTCCACATTAGAGCCTCCTGCGCCAGGGTCGCCTGTGATGGTGCTTGAGAATAAGCGGACGTCACTCCAGGATGAATCTTTGACTTCTCTTTATTGTTGGGATGTGGTACAGGAGTTGGAAGAGGCTCGACGCGTTTCGGGGTATGTAGACCCCTTTTTCAAGAGCATAAAAGGGGAGCTGCTTTAATCTGGGTTTAAATAGGGCCAGAGAAAGGCGCCAAAAATGACTAAAAACGTCACTTCCGGTATGCGTTCCAGCGTTGAACGCACTGGGAGTCAGGTAGATGATTCTTAATATTTTTATTATTTTTAAAAAGTATGGATATATAAAAACTATTTACCATTAAAAACGTGCGGCAGGATCGGGTGAATAGGTATGGAAAGTCTAACATGCGTTCCAGGGTGGAGCGCATCACGGAGAGTGGATGTGCTAGAAGAGCGAGACCGGAAATGACGGCTCTTCTCTATGCGGTCCATCGTGGAGCGCACAGGATCACTCAGCGCACAAGGGGGGTGTAATGTGGTAATTTAATAAATGAATGGTGATAAAAATAAAGTTTTGATAAGTGGCTGGAAATATAGAGGATAATATTTTTTTGCGGAATGGCATTCTTTTAAGGTTCTTTCTTTTGTTAGGTTCTTTTGTTATTTCAGTGATTGGAACAGTTTAGATAAGTGGTGATGAGGTTGGGAAAGATACCTGGGGGGATTAAAAACATACATTGGGTGATGGGGATAGGGAGTGTATAGAAATATAATATTTTATAAAAACTGTGCGAAAAAAACATATTAAAATATAATATATAATTAGTAATTGGTGTACTCCAAACACTCATTTAGACCGGACGGGGTTAGTGTATTGAGTGTAAAAATCCAGAACATTTCTTTTTGACAGAGTTCTTGATAAGAAAAAGGGACCATTTCAATGGGAGTAACTGTAAGGCTTGTGTGCGTCCCATGATGTTTTTCGTGGAAGTGGCGCGATACACTATGGGTAAGGATATTTCGTTTTATATTTGAACGATGTTCACACATCCTTTCTCTCAGGGCTTGAGTGGTGCGTCCCACGTATTTCAATCCGCAGCCGCATTTCAGAAGGTAAATAATATTTTTGTGCCACAGTTGAGATCTTGTCTCAGAGCCCAAGATCCCACTGGGTTTTCTGTTTGGATTTCTTTTAAGCCATGGGTGATCATGTTACAACATTTACATTTTCTTAAACCACATCGAAGGCTCCTTTCTTTGGGGCCGCTACAGGTTGTATAAAGTTTTTGTTTGAGGGTCTGATTTTGGGACAAGATGGGGCCAGGATATTTTTGAGGGTTCTAGCTCTTCTAAAAGTGATAGAGGGTTGTTTCGGAAGGAATCTCGTTAAAATGGGGTCTTTTTGTAAAATGGCCCAATGTTTATTGAGTATTTTTCTGAGGGTTTGGTGTTCAGTGTTATATCTGGTGATTAGATTGAATTGATATGCGCTATTTTCGTTCTTTTTGGTTGAGCTGGTAGGAGTGCTTCTTTTTGGTTTAATTTAAGAACCCGTTGGGTGGAGGCTTTTATGAGGCTTTTGGGGTAGCCTTTTTCCAAGAAGCGATTTCTCAGAATCCCTAGTTGTTTCTTTAGGGTGACATCATTGGAGCAGTTTCTCCGGATCCGCTTCATTTGCCCATATGGTATGTTTTTCTTCCAGTTTGTGTGGTGGCAACTTGAATAATCTAAATAGCTGTTTGCATCAACCTGTTTGAAATGGGTGCTGGTGGAGATTTTATTGTTAGTTATATTTATAAGGATGTCTAGAAAGACAGCTGTACTGGGGTCAGATTCGGAGGTGAATCTGAGGCCCCAGTCGTTCTCATTTAGTTCACAGATGAGAGTAGACAGTTCTTGGGTCTTCCCTCCCCATATAAAGAATATATCGTCTATAAAACGTCTGTAGAACAATATATCCTTATGGGAAAGGAGATTCATCCTGTGTTCAAAGAGGCCAACGAAGAGATTTGCGTACGCAGGGGCAAATTCGTACCCATTGCGGTTCCGCGGGTTTGGATGTAGAAAGTGTCGTCAAAGGTGAAATAATTATGTATTAGAACAAATTCTATTGCTCTCAGGATGAATTCTTTTTGTGTGGGGTTCATGTCTGGGTCTAAGTCTAGGTAATGTTTAGCTGCTTGGATTCCTAAGTCATGTTGTATATTGCTGTATAGGGATGCTACATCGAGTGTTACTAGGATATAGTGTTCTTTCCATTCTATTGAATCTAGGCTGTTGATGAGGTCTGAGGAGTCTCGTAGGTAGGATGGAAGTTTAAGTACATACTTCTGAAGGAACTTGTCAATATAGGCTGAGAGATTGGATGTAAGGGAATTGATCCCAGAGATAATAGGTCTACCGGGTGGGTTTGTAATGGATTTGTGAATCTTGGGGAGAAAGTAAAAACGAGCTAGTGATGGGTGGTTACATGTGAGGAATTGTTTTTCTTTTTATCTATAATATTAGCGGCAAAACCAAATTCGATAAGTGTTTGTAATTTGCTTTTGAAGGAATTTGTGGGATCTTCGGTAAGTTTTCTATAGTAGGTGGTGTCTGAGAGAATTCTTTTAGATTCCGCAATGTAATATGTGCGGTCCATTAGTACCAACCCCCTCCCTTGTCTGCATTCTTAATCACGATCTCTTTGTTTTGTTTCAGGTTGAATAGAGCTTTTTATCCTGTTTGTTTTAAATTATGTGTCCTGGGATTTTGTGTAGTTTTGGCTATGTTTTTGACTTCGTCTAGGATAATGTTAAGAAAACTCTCCAAAAAAGGTCCTCTACTTTTTAGTGGGTAGTAGTTGGATTTTAATCGTAAGCCAGAAGGAGTCGGGTTAGGAATCTGGTGTAGTGGATTTGTAATAGGAGTGGGGCCTTCACTAGTGGGCCTACAATATGACGCTTGGCTAGGTGGATGATCTTTCATGGTGTCAGGGGTTGGAAGAGTGTCGTCTGTTGTTCTTGTTTTATTCCATTCTTTTAGAGCAAAGTGTCTTTTGAGAGTCAGTTTTCTGATCCACTGGTTTAAATCGACGAACAGTTCAAAGTTGTCGGGCGCGTTGTTGGGACAAAAAGAGAGTCCTTTGCTTAAAAGGCTGATCTCATTAGGTTTGAGGGGATATTTTGAAAGGTTGAAGATCCCATGGGTGTTGTTTGGTTGAGTTTGGGGTTTAGAGGCTGGTGTCACAAGTATGATACCAGACATATGACTCGACTGGGTTGTGTTTTTTGTTTTGTTTATGTTTTTTGTGGTTTGGATTTTTTCTTTAATGGCGTGTTTGGATCTTCCTCCTCGGCTTCCACGGTATCGTTTTTTGTTCTTTTTCTAATAGTGATGTTGGGCTGAAAGTTGTGAGAGGTTTGGGGAGTGGAGGGTCCTATGGGTGTGTAAAATTGGCTCAATGTCTGGACGCTTTGAATGGTTCGTCTGGCTGGCGGAGTGTCCGTATTGATGTTGTTTATTGTCGGGAAATTCTGAGAGGTTTGGGGGTAAGGCTAAAAAAATCTCTGATTGGTTAGTAGATGTGGAATAAGTAAAGATGTTATTCACAGATAGTATAGATACTTGCGGGTTAGATTCTGTGGGGGTTGAGTATAGATTTAACTGGCATTCAGAGGATGTTGGAGGTGTGTGTTTCGTTGTGGCCACAGGGGGGGGCGGGGTTGTTTTTCTTATTGTGCTCCGGTTATTGAGAATGTTCAGTCCCAGAGGGCCCTTTCTCTGAGAAAGGCTTGGGCGTGAAAATGGTCGAGGGTCAATATGGATGTCCATAAGTTGGGGTAATTTGGTCGGACGCACGGTGGGGGGAGTTTGGAACATGGTTTTAGATCGGTATTTCAATGGGTTGTTGGGATGTGTTATCTTAGATTGGTTGAAAGTACTGTTGTAAAAGGTTCTGGGGTGTGTGGAGCCCCAGGGTTGTGGAGGGTTATACGGGGAGTTGTGGTGTGTTGTAAATGTTTTGTGGTAGGATCTACTAGGTCTAAATGGGTGGTTGGGGCGGGGAATATTTTTTCTGTCCCATATTCAGATCAAGTTTTGGTTGTAGTCGGTTGTATCTCTCATTAGTTTTTGGCATTTTTTATAAACTTCATTATATTCGAATTGTCTGAAGTGGTCCCATTTGAGGTGGGAATGAGGTGGAGGGCAAGATTCCTTGTTGGTGGAATGCCAATTTAGAAGGTTTTTAACTAGATTGGCACATATGGATTTCCTTTTTTCAATAAGGAGTTTCATATACTGTTGGGAGCAGGTGTCGCTAATGCATAGCCAATTGTCTACAAAGGTATGGTCATTTGTAAAAGTGGGCTTTGATGAGAGTCTTAGACCTCGAGGAATCAGTCCCATAGATAAATATACGGAAAGGAAATACCAGTCAATCTCGTTCTTTATGAAGCTCTTAAGGATGTCCCAAGGTCTTAGTGGTTCTTGTTTGCTGTCAACGAGAGGGTTGTTGTCTTTTAGTTCTTGGTGGGTTGCCCAGGTTCCTTTTGTAGTAGTGGTAGGAGGTAGTTTCAAAGTAGGAATGGGCCATCTCTTAATTTCCCGTGCGATTCTTTCAAGTAGACCAGGGGCATCAACTTCCAGGTAGGCCAAACCTATGTCAGCCACTGCTCCTCTGGTCGGTTGATGGTCTCCCATCAGCCGAACAAATATGAGTCAGAGACGAAATAAAGAAAAAACAGAGAGTTATTCTCTGAGACTCCTACAGGAAGAGACCCAGAAAACACTTTGGCAGGGCGCCAAAGGAGGCCAATGGGGGAGCAGGAAGTAGGTTGGGGTGTTTTCGATGGGGTCGGGGTCGGCTGCCAGTGGTTACACCCTTTTGCACTTGCAGTGTTTGGGTGTAGGAAACGAGGTAAGCGTTCGGTGAAAAAAGAGACCGATAAAAGCACCTTGGAGTAAGGTGAAAAAAACCACTATAAGAAGGCGCCAGCCCTTTGGCTAAAATCTAGCAAATTGGGGATCTAATATGCCAATAAAAGGAAAGCAAATTAAAACATTACTGTTATAAAATATTAAGATGTGAAAACTCACTTCACCCAGGAGGGTCTCATGGGTCACTTCTCAAAATAACCCATAATATACCCTCCTGCGCCTGGATAGCCTGAGTCACAGTATTGACAATTGGTGGTAATCACAAATAGTAGAAGGTAGAGTGCGGTCAGACTTACTTCACCCAGGAGGGTAATGTGGGGTGACTAAAAAGTGTCCACATTAGAGCCTCCTGCGCCAGGGTCGCCTGTGATGGTGCTTGAGAATAAGCGGACGTCACTCCAGGATGAATCTTTGACTTCTCTTTATTGTTGGGATGTGGTGCAGGAGTTGGAAGAGGCTCGACGCGTTTCGGGGTATGTAGACCCCTTTTTCAAGAGCATAAAAGGGGAGCTGCTTTAATCTGGGTTTAAATAGGGCCAGAGAAAGGCGCCAAAAATGACTAAAAACGTCACTTCCGGTATGCGTTCCAGCGTGGAACGCACCGGGAGTCAGGTAGATGATTCTACCGGTCCTGGACGGGTCACCGCAGTGGCATATGGGCCTCGCAGGCCCTCCGCGGGAGTGAACTCTACTCTCTCCCCGACCGCTAGATTATGCAGTCGCCCTGGGAGATAGCTGCGCTTGACGGACCGGCGATTCACATAATAGTCCCGGTTGGTGCCGGTTTCTTGGATGAATCCAAATCCTCTAACCTTGTCAAACTCCAGTACTACTCCAGTGCGGCGTTCGAGCTGGGGCTTGCTGTCCCTGGAATCCTCATAAATCCGCTTGGTGACTTCCTCAAGTACTTTTTCTGAGTGGTAGTTTTTAAAGTTGCCGCCACTCGGATCTCGGCCATAAGGGCCGACCACGCGGGTTCCGCGGGAGGAAGCCTTCTCGCGGCGGGTGGAAACGGCAGGGCTCGGCTTAGGCCATGGACATGTCTGAGCCATGTCACTGGGAGTATACGCTGGGGGCGCTGGGCGCTCCTTAGTCGCTCCTGGGGTCGCCTCCATTGCTCCAACTACGGCTCCGGATCCCTCTAATTCAGGTAGGAAACCCCGTAGCAGGGTGAGCCACTGTTTCTGCAGGCTCCACCCCGTCGTTTCTTGCACGCCCCCTAGGTATTTCAGTATAGGGTAGGCGGTGTCCATATTATAATCCTCAAAGGGAGGCGGTACCTCCAGGCAGTCTTCTCCTCCCTCTTGGAGGGTTTTGGCGCCAAATTTTCGCGCCACTGTAGACAGTGATGGCGCAAGAAGAAGTCCAACGGTGCCGGCGGCCATCTTGGGCGCCATGATGCAGCTATTCAGTGACAGCAAGCAGGATTGTAAAAAGTCCACAAAAACACACTTGGAAGTGGCGATTTTCTTCCTCTTGATAACGCAACACTGCACAGCGCTTTCTGGAGGTTTTAGGGACACTTTTTGTATGTTTTTCAGTCCTCAAAGTTCACTTCAAATAAACAGGCGTTTTGTCACTTGGCAAACTGGTTAAGGCACAAAGTTCACGTTTTGCTCACAGTCCGTAAAACGTGCGTATCCTGTTCGTGACGCCAAAATGTAGCATCCCCAAGTCAGAGCAATGTGTGGACTAACCTGGGGAATGCCAGTGATGGAGAGGCCGGCACGCTGTTCCTCTGGGGCACTCTCTGGGTTCTGAAGGGACACAGCCAGGTGCAAGGTGAGGTGCCCTTGGTGTTGTAGTTTAACGTGCCTATGGCTAAGTCCCTGATGTTTCGTGACGCCAGTGCCAGTAAACGGTGGCACACCGTATTTATAGTAGGAATAATAGAGGTGCAGACTTGTAGCTTGAAAACAGAATTCCAACTTTACTGAAACAGTGGTAATACAGAAGGCACTCTCTTAAAACAGTTCTTGTTGCAGACAATAGGCTTTGGTACAGTCTAGTTACAGCAGGCTTATATCCAGCAAGGTAAACAGAGGGTTAAATCACAGGACTTTTGAATTGCAGGTGAACCTTACTTTCTTCCTGACTTGTCCTGACTGGCAATTATTCTTCAAGGCCCCAATGCCCTACTTCTGGCTTATATCCTTGAATCTCCAGTTTGCTGCGTACCTCCTCTGACATTACAGTACCTCTTGCTCTAGGGATTGCCTCAGCTTGACTTCTGCTGACTTGCCTAGGCCCATGACATGTGGCCTTCACAGACTCCAGGGTCTGCACTCCTTCCCAGGCCCAGGGCCTGGTGTAGACTTTACAGGCTCATGGCCTGGAGTAGACTGAACTGACTTTCCCTTCCCTGCCTGGGCCTTATATAGACTAGGGCTCCCTAGCTCCCTTTAGTGACTAGAGCTGGAATTAAATCCCTAGCAGGCCTGAATATGGCACATTTCACAGTAACAGGGAATTAAATAGCATTACATTACATTGCATTTTAAGAATAGGACTTATACCAGCCTCCCCATAAATGAGAGGAACGACAGCATCCAAGTGACCCTTCTGTAGTGACGGGCATCACAACTCCCGTACACTACAATATTACTGCTGTGAGGAGAACATTTAGGAAAAAAGAGGAGGAACTGGTTAAGATCGTGGCATCCACAACGGAGCGCTTTATTGATCAACCTACTGAATATAATAAGGAAGAGATGCAGAAGGCTAGTTGCTCCCTGGAGGACTATGTAATGGAAAAAGCAAACCATAGATTGTTTTTTAAGGGACAAAAGTACTTTTCAGAGTCCGGACGTCCTGGTAAGCTCCTATCCAGAATAATTTCACAACAGGACAAGAAAAACAAAGCTATTACTTTGATTCGTAATCTAGACGGTGTAATTATATCAGACCCAGAGGGAATTAGAGATACTTTTCTGCAATATTTTTCCCAGATATATAGAGCTTCTCCTGGTTTGCCACCTGACCTGGTGAGGCAGTTCCTGGAGAAAATTTCTCTTCCGATGTTAACGGAAGTCCAAAAAAAATTCTTAGAAAGAGAATTGTCTCTTCTCGAGATCCAGGAGGCCCTGAGGTCTATCTCTGGGAACTCATCGCCAGGGTTAGATGGTCTTCCGTATGAATTTTATCGTAAGACAAGGAATTTCATCCTTCCTCACCTATTGGAGGTGTTTTCTCAAGCTTTACAGGGAGGGGGCTTACCACAGTCCATGATGGAAGCTTTGATAGTTAGCAATTTCTATATTTTATTAAGGGGTTAAATACAATTGCGATCTCAGATAACTTAACAGGGCAGACAGCAATTTTAGCCAGATCAATGATGTGTTGAGGTTTATCCTCCTGATTGGTAGAATCAAAAGACCTGGAAAAGACCATGTTGTTTTCTTCTGCCGCATGTCAGTGGAAAATTGAATCAAAGCGGGCAAAAAAAAAGGACCGTCTGGCTTGAGGAAAATTAAGTATTTGTGCAAACAGCGTTGTGTTCCAAGGTATTGAACATGTGCGGATGTCACCTAGAGGAGGGGACATTGATACCTTACTTTTGAGAAAGGAGGCCCAGTGGACTTTTACTCTTGATACCACCAAACCGAAAGGCCTCAATGATTCAATATCGTATGGTTGCTTCATCTGAAGGGGCACGCCCCCCTTCCACATATTCAATGCCACACCGTGGCAACTAAGTGACAGATTTATATGTGCGGTTCTGACATGCATAGGATGATATTTACACCTTTGTCACTTTTCATTGGAACCCAACATTACGCGGTTTTATGGGATTGTCTCTTACAAACACATCCCTTGTCACAATTTGTCAGATCCGATCCATGGGTGAATTTATCCCAGTCCACCGCTATCTATAGATCCATGGTGTCTATATTCTAGTCACCGTTTATGGTTCAGCGATCCCTATGTGAGCTTCCACCACCTTGAAGTGACTGTATACAAACATGAGCCGTGTACTACAATGGGGATGTCCTCTTATGATTACAGGATTCCTAAGCATTCATCACCTTTACATTGCTTACCCCAAGCGCCGATAGCAATGAGATCATGATGGGAGGAGGCGTGGTCTTCTAACAACGATTGCCTCATTGGATGCTGTCTGCAGGCTGGGCGGAGATGGGGCGGAGAGTTCTCCACTTAAACAGCGCAGGGATCGCCCGCGCTATAGCCAGAGCCGTCTTTAATATTGATTGGACCCTGGGCGAGAATTTTCTTGGGCCCCCTGGATCCCGCCTTCCCACGCCCTAGCATGCAGTCACGCGCTCCACCACCATATATAATACAGCTTACAATGAATTACTGTAAATACTTACAGTTCTGAGACTCCAACAGGCTCAGGATCAGTGCTCTGGGCAGCTGGGCTCAGGGCTAGAGGTGGGCACCGCTCTGCAGTTCAGGAAGGAGACCGGGGCTCGGCTCAATCTAGCGTTACAGTGCACCCGAGCACCCCACAGTATAGCACCCTATAGTATATAGCACCGTCCAGTATATAATCTCACACAGCAGCCCCCCCGTATATAATCCCACAAAGCAGCCCTCCAGTATATAATCTCATACAGCAGCCCTCCAGTATATAATCCCACACAGCAGCCCCTCAGAATATAATCTCATACAGCAGCCCCCCAGTATGTAATCACACACAGCAGCCCCCCAGTATATAATCCCACACAGCAGCCCCTCAGAATATAATCTCATACAGCAACCCCCCCAGTATATAATCCCATACAGCATCCCCCCCATTATATAATCCCATACAGCATCCCCCCCAGTATATAATCCCATACAGCAGCCCCCCCAGTATATAATCCCATACAGCAGCCCCCCAGTATATAATCTCACACAGCAGCCCCCCAGTATATAATCTCACACAGCAGCCCCCCAGTATATAATCCTATACAGCAGCCCCCAGTATAAAATTTCACACAGCAGCCCCCAGTATATAATCTCACACAGCAGCCCCCCAGTATATAATCTCACACAGCAGCCCCCAGTATATAATCCCATACAGCAGCCCCCAGTATATAATCCCATACAGCAGCCCCCAGTATATAATCTCACAGCATACAATCCTCAGCCCTCTCCAGTAGTTACATCCACAGTACCTCTCCAGTGCTGACATACTCTCTCCCCTCTACAGACACTGCTGAGCAACCATCCCTGATCTTCTTCCTCTGCAGATAGTCGGCCAGTGCCTGTACCCACGTGACCTACCCTTCTCCTGCAGGCTGCAGCAACACAGTCACAGAGTCCTGGAAGAGGAAAAGGACCTTTGATTACCTCATAGCCATGTGACCAGTAATATTGCTATGTTACTGGTCACATGGTGATGATGTCATGAAAGGTCCTTTCTCCCACAGTTCTTACTCTAACAGTTCGCATCCTCCCTGTGCTGACAGCCTGATATCTGGGGTGGACGGCCACTCAATTTAATTGAAATTGGCTGCAGTGGTCAACGGAGATCAAGAGGCAGCTGCCTTGGGCCCCCCAGGAACAACTGGGCCCGGGGCAGCTGCCCCTTTTGCCTCTTGTTAAAGACGGCCCTGGCTATAGCTACCTCCATGCCGGAGGCTCTTTTGTGCTGCACTCACGCCATCAGAAGTGTGCAGCATTGTAACTAACTTAAAACACAGCTAATCCACAATCGATACTGTCTCTGCAGGCACGTCATCAGAGGCTAGCAGTGCGGTGATTGTGGAGCTTATCATAGCTTAATTCCGCATCTCTGCTGCACGCCGGCTATTAGGAGTGTAGCGTGATAGGTTCCACCACATATTCTCGATCTGACATGTGGTGTAACCAAACAATGAATTAATGCTCCTCAACTGCTCCTGAGGAAAAACCGCAGTATAGCGGTAAAGAAACACGTGAGTGAATGAGAGCAAATGAGCGAATGAGAACAAATGAGTGAATGAGAGCATAGGAGAGCGTCTCAAATAGCGACACACAACCCATGTCGAATATGCTGAGCGCCAATATACACGTCATACCTTGACATTGAGCCATGTAATATGAGGGCAATCATAGCACAGAATTTAATAGGGGTGCAAGACTCTTAAACTGATTGTAGATGTACCTGGAATCCGGCTCCTAGTGAGGATTCTGTACAGGAGAGAGTACACTACCCTATAGAGGTCTTGAGAAATTTTTCCACACGTGATATATGGGCCCCAAATCCAGCCCTCAGATACAAATACCTTTTTTGGTGGATGTGAACGTTGTTGGGCTGGGAATATACATACAGTTCCAGACTCACACTCGCACCACCAGCCTCAATTGTTTATTTTTTGGTGGAGAACCCATTTTAATATTGAGTAATAAAAAGTTTTTAGTGTACTTCAATCAGGCAGTTAACCAAACAGAAGATGGATAAGATTCTTGTAGTCGGTATAGTTACCAGAGGATGAGCTGCTCCCTCCAGAAGGTAACGCCATTCCTGCAGTTCCTCAGCTGTCCAATTCTTGGGGTTCACTCCTTTGTGGGTCAAGGCTGAAATGGGAGCAGTTAAGGACGAGAAATGAGGCACAAACTGGCGGTAATAGTTGGCGAACCCCAGGAAACGCTGTATTGCTTTAAAACTAGAAGGATGAGGCCACTTAAAAATCGCTGAAAGCTTCTCAGGGTCCATCTGTAGACCAGTATCAGATATTATGTACCCCACAAATAGAAGGTAGGACTGCTCAAAAATACATTTTTCGAACTTGGCATACAGATGATTCTCTCTTAATCTTTGCAAGACCTAACGGACCTGTTTCCGGTTGGAAGCCAAATCTGGAGAGAAAACAAGAATGTCGTCAAGATACACCACAACACAGGAATAGAGCAAGTCTCTGAAGATGTCATTCACAAACTCTTGGAAGACTGCTGGGGCATTGCTTAAGCCAATGGGCGTCATTAAGTACTCGTAGTGACCATCTCTTCCACTCATCCCCTGATCAAGTTATAGGCCCCAAGTGGGTCTAATTTGGAGAAGTTCTTTGCTCCCCTGAAGCGGTCAAACAACTCAGGAATCAGAGGAAGAAGATATTTTTTCTTTATGATGATCTTGTTAAGACCCCTATAATCGATGCATGGACGTATGGTGCCATCTTTTTTCTTCAGAAAGAAGAACCTTGCGCCAGCCACAGATGAAGATTTGCAGATGAATCCTCTGTCAAGATTTTCCTTGATATACTCGGACATGGCCTGAGTCTCCACTGGTGACAGGGGATAGATGCATCCACGAAGAGGTGAGGAACCAAGAACCAAATCAGTCAGGCAGTCATACATCCTGTGTGGTGGTAACGTCTCAGCCTCTTTTTTGTCGAAGACATCTGCGTAGGCATGATATGCTGCAGGCAGACCCTGGAGATTGGGTGGTACCTGTGGTAACCGTGCCGGCTGAAAAGAAGAAAGACATCTCGCTAGGCAGGACTGTTGCCAATTAAGCACTTCTCCAGTCCCCCAGTCAAGAACAGGTTCATGAGTACGAAGCCATGGAAGTCCCAGGAGGAGAGGATGGACAAACTGGGGAGAATCAGAAACAAAGTCTCTTTGGTATGAAGAGCTCCCACCTGTAGTTTTACAGGTTCAGAAATTAACTGTATGGACTAGAGCCCTTCCATCGACTGACGATACCGTCAGACTCTGCTAGCGTCGAACAGGACTCTCATGACGATCTACTAGACCTTGTTTTGAAAGTTTCCTGCTGCTCTCGAATATATAAGCACCGTCTCCATGAATCAAACAAGTCAGAAAGAATTGTCTTCACCTAGGGTCGCCTCCCCAAAAGACCCTAGGCTCGGGAATTTTCTGACTTCTGAGGACATGAATGTAAGAGATGTCCAGAACCGCCACAGTAGAAGCAGAATCCACTAGTACTACGATAGTCGCGTCCCTGTTCAGCAAGCCCAACACTGTCAACCTGCATGGATTCAGGAGCAGCAGCAGAGATGGAAAGCTGAGGGACAGAAGACCGCTGGAAAGAGGATGCTGGATGATATGATGTTCTGATGTTCTTTCACGTGCTACCTCCTTAGTACGTTCCTGAAAGCGTAGGGTAGAGGGGGCATCCCGACCGGCCAGCTGATACTTTTTCTGGAGAGGCCCTCTCAGAAGGCGGCCACTTGTGCGTCATTATTCCAGCCTAGTTCAGAAGCTAGGGTCCGGAATTGGACTGCCTACTGGCCCGTGGACTGACTCCCCTGGCACAGGCACTGTATGGAGGAAGCGGCTAGGACTGCTCCAATAAGGTGCGACATCAGGAAAGCCACTTTGGCACGATCCAAGGCAAATTGACGGGGTAAAAGTTCAAAGTGCATTGTGCACTGTTTAATAAAACTGTTTGGGGTCACCACTGAAGTGAGGCGTAGCAGAAAAATTAGGTCCTGATCCGGATACATAGGAGGATGGTGAAGCAGGAGACAGGTTAGCTGCTGCAGCGAGAGCTGGTGGTGCAGGACTGGTGGACGTCAGGTCATTGAGATGCATATTCACACTGCGCACATAGGCAAGAATCTGATCCTGACGTTCTCGCTGTTGAGCCATCTCCTGGTATAATTCAGTGAGGCTTGGAATGTTCTTATCAGTGGGTCCATGGCCTAAGCAAACTGTTATGACCAGCGGCCCAATGTGACCAACTCCCTCTGAGGGTGATGTCTAAGCACACCCCTCATTCTTCACACGATACCTCTGATGGTGAGGAGAGACTTTCCCGAGGGGTGTACCAGGTGCTACCTCAGAGGGGAATTGGAACACAAGGGAATCGGGACCAGAGTGTGAACCCACTGGACTAAACTCCAGGTGACACAATGCACCCAGCGGATGCTGGAAGGCCAGAGGTCGATCAGTCCGTAAAATGTAATGCAAGAACCAACAGAACAGCTTCAAAGCAAACAGGAAACTAGACACGCTAGGAACCTAAGTTGCTCAGGTACCTAGCTGTAGAAGGAGGCGCCTTTAAATACCTTTTGCAGACCAGCTATAGGCAGGGGAAGATAGAAAGCTTGCGCAGGCTACCTCACAAAGGGAGGAGAGACAGGCCCGCCCACACCCTAAATACACACAAGGAACTCTGAGCCAGAGTGCAAGCTCTGCTCAGAGCCAGGAGGGAAATGCTGGTGGCAGGAATGCAAACCACAGCTAAGAACCCAGCTGCCTGCGCCTGTCAGCATGGCGTGCAGCAGCGGGAAGGAGTGATGAAGCCCGGCGCCCGTACCTGACAGTGGGGATAGAATCCCAGGTACAGGACGATGGGCTAATAATGAGCTAATCCATAAAGCCCAGGAAGTGATGCGTGCTGGCCTTTAAGGAAGTGCTACATGGAACAAGCAGCAAGCATGCTGTGGCCAGGGCTGGAAGGAAACTGTGGATCGGATTCCAGAACAAACAATGACAGCAACGTGAGAGCCCAGGACTGCAGCAGTGAATGGAAACACCGGAAGCAGATCACCACTGAACACGGAGCCCGGGAACACGGCTGTAAGCAGGGGAACATTGGCGGACAGGAGCAGCTGTTACATACTGAATGCATTTGAAGTTCTATGTTGTACTTAGCAAAAAAATAAATAAATAAAAACTTTATCATGTTTAATTCTGGCCTTATTCTTCATTACTACATTTTCACAGCAACAATCCCCAGGGAACCATGGCCTGAAGGAGTATACTGTGACACAACATTTCAGCAGGGCCACTGCCACTCCCATCCTCTGCACCGGCTCCTCTGGGATATAATACCTAGTAGTATAATACCTAATTTGGAGCCTTAGGACAACATTTTGTCTAAAATTAGCTCTGTGTACAGTACAACCCGATACATGTATGTGGTGGGTGCCCTATTATTGCTCAAACATCACAAATAGGGCACAAATAAAGAAAGGGTTTGGCCTTTCCTTATAGATGAATTTACATATGTTAGCATTGTGCTCAGATATACTGATAGATCAAGCACAAGGTATAATGTGCACTTATTTTGTAGGAAATAATCAAACAGAATATTATTGTATTCATCACAAATGGATCTAAGCCTTTAACATGAATTTGATTTGAAACGGCTTTTGGTTTGGTTTGAAGTGAATATATCTTCCTATTCTGATATGTATACTGCTTTAATCACAGAGTAAAATCTCATCTGGCCATGTCCCTTTAAAGAATCATCATTATGAAGCATGCCCCAGTGGGTTCTATCCTGGTTGACCTCTGTAGATTCTTTGCAATGTAACATTTAAATAATAGCAGCAGTTCATATCCTCGAACCAAGAAAAAGCAGGCTTTAAATGTCAGGAGATAGGATAGGAGGTTGGCCCACATGCTAGCTACTTTCTAATTAATCAAAATAACATCTCTTTTAGTCATTAGACAGGGAAATCAATGGAGTCAGCTTCTGTGAGGCAACCAGGGACACAGGAAAACACCTTGTTTTGGCAGATTTCAGGAATACTTAACTATTTAAGGGGAACAAACCCTTTTAGGTATTTAAAAGATCAATTCAGCAAGGATACGACACAAACAAAATGCAGTATACATAAACATTAATAAGATATAATTGTTTTAATTGCAAGTTGTTTATTTCTTTCTGTTAAGGCAGTTGAATGAGCCAATACAGTATATGTGGAAGATATATTTTGCTTCATCAGAAGCTGTTTTATGGGGTCTTCTCACCTGGAAGCATTGCTTCAAGAGCAAAATATTTGTACTACTGTAATAGGGTAACATAAAGGGGAACATGGAGAGACCTAAAGCAAAATAATCACTCAATTAAAAGCTGCAGATTCCATTTCTAAAAGTAACCATCATATAACCAAAGGGACCCTGAGGAGCAATACGGTCAAAAGGACACATATGACAAATGTATAGTAAATTACAAAAGTCTGTAAATCTCAGCATTACATAAATTCTAATTAGACACAGGAATAGGGAAAATTTACTACACTAAGAGAAGTGTGACTGAATTGTGTTGAAGAAAGGGACGAAAATGGGTTCTTAGCAAGCTCTGCCACTAATGCCACCAGATATAATGCAGCTATCCTAAAAGGTCAATGTTCGACACTTTAGACATGACTCAGATATTAAATTAGCCAGAACCTTATCTACAGACAGGTGTCTCGAGATAATTGCCCCTCATTAGTGCAGAGAAGTGAGTACTGGCTTAACTGGATGAGAGGCCTAAGTCAGGATTTGGGGGGGGGGTAATATCTTTCTTTGGGGAGAGTGCCTTAATTCGTGTCTGCAGATGAGGTGCTGGCTTATTTAATATCTAAGTCATGTCTCAAGGCCTATTTAAAAGGGTCATACAGTGCTTTGCAAAAGCATTCACCCCCCTCGACTCTTTTCGTATTTTGGTACATTACAGCCTTAAGTTCAATGTTTTGTTAATCAGAATTTTATGTGATGGATCAGAACACAATAGTCTAAGCTGGTGAAGTGAAATGAGAAAAATATATAAATAAAACTATTGTTTCGAAATAGAAAACATGTGCGTATGTATTCACTCCCTTTGTTAGGAATCCCATAAAAAGCTCTGATGCAACCAATTGCTTTCAGAAGTCACATAATAAATGAAATGATGTCCACCTATGTGCAATCTAAAACCTGCACCACCTAAGCAAGAGGCATCACTAACCAAACACTGCCATGAAGACCAAGGAACTCTCCAAACAAGTAATGGACAATGTTGTTGAGAAGTAAGTCAAAGTTAGGTTATAAAAAAATATCCAAATCTTTGATGATCCCCAGGAATACCATCAAATCTATCATAACCAAATGGAAAGAACATGGCCCAACAGCAAACCTGCCAAGAGATGGCCGCCCACCAAAACTCATGAACCGGGCAAGGAAGGCATTAATCAGAGAGGCAGCACAGAGATCTAAGGTAACCCTGGAGGAGCTGCAGAGTTCCACAGCAGAGACTAGGGAATCTGTACATAGGACAACAATAAGCCGTACGCTCCTTAGAGTTGGGCTTTATGGCAGAGTGGCCAGAAGAAAGCCATTACTTTCAACTAAAAACAAAAAGGCATGTTGTGAGTTTGCGAAAAGGCATATAGGAGACTCCCAAAATGTATGGAGGAAGGTGCTTTGGTCTGATGAGACTAAAATTGAACTTTTGGGCCATCAAAGAAAACACTATGTCTGGCGCAAACCCAACACATCACCCAAAGAACACCATCCCCACAGTGAAACATGGTGGTGGCAGCATCATGCTGTGGGGATGTTTTTCAGAAGCTGGGACTGTGAAACTGGTCAGAGTTGACGGAAATATGGATGGTGCTAAATACAGGGATATGTACCACTCTGTGCGTGATTTGAGGCTAGGACAGAGGTTCACCTCCCAGCAGGACAATGACCCGAAACACACTGCTAAAGCAACACTTGAGTGGTTTAAGGGGAAACATGTAAATGTGTTGGAATGGCCAAGTCAAGGCCCAGATCTCAATCCAATAGAAAATCTGTGGTCAGACTTAAAGATTGCTGTTCACAAGCGCAAACCATCGAATTTGAAGGAGCTGGAGCAGTTTTGCAAAGAGGAATGGGCAAAAATCCCAGTAGTAAGATGTGGCAAGCTCATAGAGACTTATCCAAAGCAACGTGGAGCTGTGATTTGCCGCAAAAGGTGGCTCTACAAAGTATTGACTTTAGGGGGGTAAATAGTTATGCACATTGACTTTTTCTGTTATTTTGTCCTATTTGTTTCACAATAATAAAAAAAAAAAACATCTTCAAAGTTGTGGGCATGTTCTGTAAATTTAATGATGCAAATCCTCAAACAATCTATGTTAATTCCAGATTTTGAGGTAAAAAAAGGCAAGGGGGGTGAATACTTTTGCTAGTGACTGTATATTGACTTATAGAATAGCTGCAAAGAGCTCATTTGCATCTCTTTCTTCCCAGAATTCGAGCGGAGCATATATGTCCTATAAGTCTCGTCACACCGATTAAGGTGCTCTCCCCAAGGAGAGACAGTAACCCCCAAATCCTTAATTGTGTTGCAAATTATTAAGCAGGGTACATGGTGTGTACCAAATTTAAAATGCATTTTATGCATCCTCTGATTGGCACATGTATAATGCAGCATGCCACAAACAGTACTCCTTTTTATCACATTTGACACAATTGTTGTTTCCTATGATTTTATTAATGAATCTGTTTCTTTTAAACAAAGGATTAAAAACACACGAAAATGCAACACAAAAAGTAGGCTCATTTCTCTGCTCCATAAAAAAAAATCCTGCTCACTGTTGTCATTGTGATGGCAATAAAATGAGGTCATATTAGAAAAAGATTTACTATATTGAAAGAGCTTTCATGATGTCAATCACCAAACTTTCTGGTTGGAATCGGCACTTCCTCCACTTTTCACTTATACAAGTTTGGATACATTGCCCTTATGATTTTGTAAATCAGCTGTATTTCCTAAACATGAGGTTGTTTTCAGAAATGTAATCAAGCAATATTGTTGTTTGGTAACCAGGAGGGATATCCATGGGAAAGCAGGGAGATCGCAAAATTGCATCATTCGGCATTACTATATGCTACTAAATTGGAAAAATGTACACAGAACAGCACTAAAATCATAATCATCTCCAAAAAAATATTACACATAGACCTAACATTAAAGGCACTGATAGATGAAGTGAATAACATTGATTATCTCATGACAGTGCACCTGTCAAGGGGTGGAATATATTATGCAGCAATTGAACAGTCAGTTCTTGAAAATGATGTGCTGGAAGTAGAAAAAACGGGCAAGCGTAATTATCTGAGTGACTTTGACAAGGGCCAAATTCTGATGGCTAGATGACTAGATAAGAGCATCTCCAAAATAACAGGTCCTGTGGGGTGTTTCCCATATGTTAGACTGTAAAAATTGTTCAGGAAAGGTTTGTAGGACACAACAACTGTCTCTATGTATCCATAGATCTGAATTTGATTGAGCATCTGTTACAGTATACAGTATGTGCTGGAAAAAAAAAGTCCAACTTACAGGTTTTAGAGGATTTGCTGCTAAAGTCTTTGGCACTGACTTATCAAAGCCTTGATAGGGCCTGTGCATCTGGAGATGACATTGTCATAAATTACCTGCCTCCCCTAGCTTCTGGCATAAATAATGATAAATTAGCTGGGTTTGATGGCTCTGCCCTTGCAACACCCTCACTCCATCTCACTACACCCCTTTTTCTCTAAGAACTAGACAAGGGCGGTGTAAAATGCAGTTTGCATCTAGAAAAGTCATGAATGCATTATAAGGTCACACACTCTGTTACAACTATAGGTAGCACTGGTGGCATTTTTAATACTGTCGGCAGTATAGGGACACTAAGGCATTTTTAATAGAGATGTCCCGAACTATTCGCTGGCAAACAGTTCCCGGCGAACATCGCATGTTCACGTTCGCCGCGGCGGGCAAACATATGCGATGTTCGGTCCGTCCCTATACGTCATCATTGAGCAAACTTTGACCCTGTACCTCACAGTCAGCAGACACATTCCAGCCAATCAGCATACCCTCCCTCCCAGACACTCCCACCTCCTATCAAAAAGCAAGAACAGCATCAACCTTAGATTCATTCTGAAGCTGCAGTGTTAGGTCCCCTTCACACGTCCGCAATTTTGTCCGCATCCATTCCGCAGTTCTGCGGAATGGATGCGGACTCATTCATTGTGAATGGGGCCAGACGTGATGCGGATAGCACATAGTGCATTTGCGGAGCCGCGGCCCCGAAAAAGTATCCCGGTAGGCCAGTCGGTAGGCCAGTCCGGCCCTGACTCCAGTCCTCAAAGACTCATCTGCTGTAGGGACAGCGTCCTGACAGCACCCCAAAATGCCCTTTTTAGGGCTGGTACATCAGTCTGCTTTTATTTAATTTTTTTCTATATATATATATACATATATATATATTGCAGTTGCCTGCCCGTGTGTGAGAGGCCGCAGGCCCACAGATTGTACTGTGTGCACACCACTAATATGGGGTGGCACAGTAACTTGCAGATAAAGTTATATTATTTTTACCCTTTAATATAATTGCAGTTGCCTGCCAGTGTGTGTCAGGCCCACAGACTGTACTGTGCCCACTGCCAGTGCCCACCACTCATATCGGGTGGCACAGTACCTTGCAGATAAAAAAGTAATTTAATTTTTACCCTTTAATATCCAAATCTCTCCATACAAGGATTTAATTCAATACACGTCCCCTGATAGGGGACTTAACAAAGAATAAAATGGTAAGAATAGTAGTTCACACTATTTGTATTGGTGGCACAGTACATTGCGCGGCGCACGCGCAGTGCCCCAAATTGCAAGTAAGAGGACCGACCAATCATCTTTTTCCATCTCCCGGTTCAACAACCTTCACACAGCTTACCAAGCACCGCACTGTATATTGTATAGCGGCTGTTCTTGGTATCGCACTCAGCCCTATTAAAGTGAATGGGGCTGAGTACGATACCAAGAATAGCTGCTATATAATATACAGTGCTGTGCCTGGTAAGCTGTGAGAAGGTTGTGGTGCTTACAGGAGCGCTGGTGCCTTCTCAAACAACTAATCAGTGGGGGTCCTGGGTGTCGGACCCCCACCGATCAGATACTGATGACCTACCCTGAGTATAGGTCGTCAATTTCAAAATCTCTGAAAACTCCTTTAAGATATCTGTGTGACAACCTCTGCAGAGGTGATGGCAGTCTCCTCAAAAAGGAGAAGATAAGGAAAAAGAAAACCTACATCAGAGGAGATGTCACCATATAATTGGTATGTAGTGATGTGCTCTGCTGTATGTCTGTTAGTGCTGAAAGATCAGGAAAAATGCTGCTGTGGCTCACATTTCACCTACTCAGCCACGTCTTCCATATTTTAATTAGAGAAAGCAGGAGGACAGAATGTGGCCGCTGGCGCTTTACACTACAAAGGGATAGCTTCTAAGGAAGAATTATGTGCTGTTGGGCAGTATTTTGTGCTGCATTGTGGTATTTCGTTCTGCTAGGGATATATTTTGTGCTGCACTGTGGAATTTGGTTCTGACAAGAAAGCCTATTGTGCTGCAAGATAGCCTTTTGTTCTGCAGGGGTGGTATTTGGTGCTGCATTGTGGTATTTGGTTCTGTTCTGGCAGTATATTGTACTGCACTGTGGTATTTGGTTCTGCTGGTGTGGTATTCGGTACTGCACTGTGGCATTTGGTTCTGTTGAGATAGTATATTGTGCAGTGCTGTGGTATTTGGTTCTGCTGGGCTAGTACATTGTTCTGTATTGTAGTATTTTGTATGGCTGGGGCAGTATATTGTGCTGCATGGTGGAATTTGGTTCTGCTGGGGTGGTATTTGATGCTGCACTGTGGTTTTTGGTTTTGTTGAGGTCATATATTGTAGATCTGTTGTATTTAGTTCTGCAAGGGCAGTATATTGTGCTGCACTGTGGTATTTGGTTTTGTTGTGGCAGTATATTGTGATGCACTGTGGTATTTTGTGCAGCTGGAGCAATATTTTCTGCTGCCCTGTGGTATTTGGTTCTGCTGAGTCAGTATTTTGTGCCACACTTTGGTACTTGGTACTGCTGGGGCAGTATATTGTGCTGCATAGTGGAATTTGGTTCTGCTGGTAATATATTTTGTGCTACACTGTGATATTTGTTTCTGTTGTGAAAGTATATTGTGCTGCACTTTGGTATTTAGTTTTGCTGGGGAGTATATTGTGCTGTACTGTGGTATTTTGTGCTGCTCTGTGGTATTTGGTTCTGCTGGGGTGGTATTTGGTGCTGCACTGTGGTATTTGGTTTTGTTATGGCAGTATATTGTCCTGCGCTGTGGTATTTAGTCTGCAATGGCAGTATATTTTTCTGTACTGTGGTTTTGTTGTGGCAGTATATTGTGCTGCCCTGTGTTATTTGGTTTGGTTGTGGCAGTATATTGTGCTGCACTGTGGTATTTGGTTTTGTTATGGCAGTATATTGTCCTGCACTGTGGTATTTAGTCTGCAAGGGCAGTATATTGTTCTGCACTGTGGTATTTGGTTTTGATGTGGCAGTATATTGTGCTGCCCTGTGGTATTTGGTCTTTCTGAGTCAGTATTTTGTGCCACACTTTGGTACTTGGTACTGCTGGGGCAGTATATTGTGCTGCATGGTGGAATTTGGTTCTGCTGGGAATATATTTTGTGCTACACTGTGATATTTGGTTCTGTTGTGACAGTATATTGTGCTGCAATTTGGTATTTAGTTTTGCTGGGTAGTATATTGTGCTGTACTGTGGTATTTTGTGCTGCTCTGTGGTATTTGGTTCTGCTGGGGTGGTATTTGGTGCTGCACTGTGGTATTTGGTTTTGTTATGGCAATATATTGTCCTGCACTGTGGTATTTAGTCTGCAATGACAGTATATTGTTCTGCACCATGGTATTTGGTTTTGTTGTGGCAGTATATTGTGCTGCACTTTGGTATTTAGGTTATCTGGGTAGTATATTGTGCTGTACTGTGGTATTTTGTGCTGTTCTGTGGTACTTGGCTCTGCTGGGGTGGTATTTGGTGCTGCACTGTGGTATTTTGTTTTGTTATGGCAATATATTGTCCTGCACTGTGGTATTTAGTCTGCAAGGGCAGTATATTGTTCTGCACTGTGGTATTTTGTTTTGTCATGGCAGTATATTGTCCTGCACTGTGGTATTTGGATTTGTTATGGCAGTATGTTGTGCTGCACTCTGGCATTTAGTTATGCGAGAGCAATATATTGTGCTGCACTGTGGAATTTGGTTTTGTTATGGCAATATATTGTGCTGCACTGTGATATTTGGTTTTGTTTGGCAGTGTATTGTGCTGCATTTTGGTATTTGGTTTGCAGAGGAGATATTTTGTGCAACATTATGGTATCACTGGCCCTGACTACTTTTGTTGGGCCTGCAACATAAGGCCAGTATTAGCTTTTTTATAGGACCACTTTAAGTTCCCAGTAATGTTGATCAAGCACCAAAGTGCTCGGGTACTCTAGTAGAACACTTTGGCATGCTCGGGTGCTCTACAGAGCCCCAGAGCACAATGAAAGTCAATGGGAGAACTAAATCATTAAAGCAGGCACCCCCTGCTTTAAAGAGGGGAGGGTGTCTGGTTCAGCAGAAAAGGTCAGAAATTGATGGAAACACCACTGAAATGGTTCGGGAACAGCATAGGGAGGATGTCTGGATGCATCTTAAACTCCCAGGTCGCTGCTGTTATCCGAGTAGTGCGCCACTTTTACAGACTGACAATAATACGCACAAAACCAAAGATAAAATCGATTTTAGAGGAAAACTTGTTAGCAAACATTCTTTCCTTATATTTAGTTGAATATAAAGTGCAAGTGCTGCCACAAATTACAAGCAAGAGGCACTCCGATACAACCTGTATATCACATAAAGGAGGGCCTTTATTCATATTGTGGTACAATTGTTAAGGAAGTTGGACACCTACACTCATAAAGCCTATGCACTAAGTGAAAGGGCTGCCAAAAATTACAAGGAACCATCACTCCAATACACCCTTTGTTACACATAAAGGAGGACATCATACACATCCTTGAAAAATTATGATTGATGGCCTGCTTGTGACCCTCAAAAACATTAGAAACAAGGGCCTGCTGGTGACCCTCTAAAACATTAGGGGCGAGGGCCTGCTGCTGATCTGACCATCTAAAACATTAGGGGTGATGGTCTGCTTCTAAGCTGACCCTCTAAAACATTAGGAACAAGGGCCTGCTGGTGACCCTCTAAAACATTAGGGGCGAGGGCCTGCTGCTGATCTGACCCTCTAACACCTTAGGAGCAAGGGCCTGCTGGTGACCCTCTAAAACATTAGGGGCGAGGGTCTTCTGCTGATCTGACCATCTAACACATTAGGAGCAAGGGCCTGCTGGTGACCCTCTAAAACATTAGGGCAATGACCTGCTGCTGATCTGACCATCTAAAACATTAGGCGTGAGGGTCTGCTGCTGAGCTGACCCTTGAAAACATTAGGTGTGAGTGCCTGCTGCTGATCTGACCATTTAAAACATTAGGGGCGAGGGCCTGCTGGTGACCCTCTAAAACATTAGGGGTGAGGGTTTGCTGCTCAGCTGACCCTCTAAAACATTAGGAGCAAGGGCCTGCTGGTGATCTGACCATTTAAAACATTAAGAGGTGAGGGCCTGCTGGTGACCCTCTAAAACATTAGGAGCAAAAGCAGCCTAATATGAACGTTGATTTGATGGAGGAGGAGGACGAGAAAAAGAACATTGAACCATATACCCTTTTTGTGTTGGAAGGGGTGCATGGGAATACAGTGCATTCAATACACCATAAAAACCACATTTAACATGCCTTTATGTTCAGCCGCTTTCCTCTGGTGGAGTAGAGAAGTCAGGGACAATCCAGGCCTTGTTCATTTTAATAAGAGTCAACCTGTCAGCATTTTCATTCGACAGGCGGATGCGCTTATCAGTTATTATGCCCCCAGCAGCACTAAATACCCGTTCTGACAAAACGCTGGCTTCAGGGCAGGCCAGCACCTCCACGGCGGAGATGCTGTGTTACGGGTTGGCCAATCCTCTGTCGTAGACGCAGGCCTGGATGACTCCCGCCCTGCAGCTGGGCCTTCGCAAGCACCATCTGCTAGCACACCCACTTCTGTGTCCAAGCACAGCGTACAGTTGTCCCCAGGCCTTTGAATATAAGCGCCAATACCCCGCCATCCACAGGCCATAGCACTAAATGCGCACCTTTCAAAATTTGAAATTAATCACAAAATTCCGCGGCTCAACCTTTTTTCATTTATGGATAGGTGCTCTCCTTGTAGGCCCACCCTTTTCCCAAAAAATTTGAAACGTACTATATCAAGGGGCACACACACTCATGAACACCCAATAATTTATTTGTACCTCTATAAAATTAATGCTAGAACAATACACAATAAAAATACAGTATAATAAAATCTCCTAATTCAGGTATTCTTATTATGTATTCCCATCAATGAAGAGAAGATAAATAACATAATTGTCCAACCATCATAGTTTAAGTCCACATCCAGATTCTGCCTTTTGTGTCAGCCGCAATATCACAGCGGCGCTTTGACCCCCACACGAATGCACCACTGTGGGATGGCAGTATAGATCAGTATGTGTAACTGCACCAATGTGCCAAATACTAAAATACAATAGATCAATTCATATCACTGCAACAGCTTGAGCATATTTTCTTTAATTTCCGTTATGATGGCCAGTCCTCCTTGATGTTCCCAAGATAGGGCAAAAGGGATCTTATGCTTCCTGCGTCAAAATATTGTCTGGACACACTTGTATTATATTATACAAAGTTGTACAGAGTTGCGTGCTTACCACTCTTCACTGCTCTCTCGCGGTGTTGCTGGCCGTCAACCTCTCTTACGTGGCGTCCCACATGGTGTGCTATGCTCCGGCGTGGCGTCCCACATAACCTGGATGCTAAGCAACAGAAAGAAGAGGAGGTGCCGTCAGTGAAGTGGATATGTGTGGTCCTAAATTCCAGTCCGGATTGCCCTATCTTGGGAATAACAAGGAGGACTGGACATCATAACGGAAATGAAAGTAAATATGCTCACGCTGTTGCAATGATATTGTTAAGGGGGAATATTAATTATTAATATTAATGCAAATATCAATAATTAATATTCATAAATAGGCGAGGTTGACTATTGATGACTCCGCCTATTTATACCTTAAATAAAGATCTATACCTCCTTTTGCCCTTACACTATCCACTGAACTCAACTACATGCGACTTACACTGCTACTATATACTGTGGCGCCTATGATAACAAAAGACTACATGCTGTGCTTAGATAATAAAAGGTATTTATTAACACAATACACGTCAATAGTCTATAATTATATATATCCATATAAAAGGGAGTATGAATATATACCGCATTTTTTGCCCTATAAGACGCACCGGCCCATAAGACGCACCTGGGGTTTTTGGGGAGGAAAATAAGAAGAAAAATATTTTTAACCAAAAGGTGTGCTTTTGGAACTAATGGTGGTCTGTGGATGGCACTATTATGGGGGATCTGTGGATGTCACTGTTATGGGGGGGATCTGTGAAGGACACTGTTATGGGGGATCTGGGGATGGCACTGTTAAGGGGGATCTGGGGATGATGCACTGTTATGGGGGATCTGTGGATGATGCGCTGTTATGGGGGATCTGTGTCTGACACTGTTATGGGGGATCTGTGGATGATGCGCTGTTATGGGGGGATCTGTGTCTGACACTGTTATGGGGGATCTGTGACTGACACTGTTATGGGGGGATCTGTGAAGGATACTGTTATGGGGGATCTGTGAAGGATACTGTTACAGCCCCCTGTAACAGTATCCTTCACAGATCCCCCATAACAGGGCTGGCACTGTTATGGGGATCTGTGGATGGCACTGTTATGGGGATCTGTGGATGGCACTGTTATGGGGGATCTGTGGATGGCACTGTTATATATGTGTCATCCACAGACCCTCCCCACCCCATAACAGTGCCATCCACAGATCCCCCATCCCATAACAGTGCCATCCACAGACCCCTCCCCCCATAAAACTGAGCGAGCGGGGAGGGACTGGGAGGGAGAGCTGGGGCAATTGCGGAGGGGCCAGTTACGCCCGCTGCACAGACCAAACTCCCCTTTTAATGCACCGCAAACAACCGCAAACAGTCCATTTGCACAACCGCAAACTCCCCATTTGCACAAGGTTGGATACCAAGCTAGCCATGTCCCGGTGATGTCATTGAAGGTTTCTTCCTCCACCCAGCCATGTACAACACCAAGGGTCCCCGAAAGGTGAATTGAATTGATTTTTTGAACGGGGAGATGGTTAAAAAAACGCTGGCTCCCTCCGCTTTGTTTTAATCCACGGTCACTGCGTCTGCGCCGTGCAATTTACTCTCACACCCGATATGAGTGTTATTTTCTGTAGTTCTCTTCTCATCAGTTTAATCCCTGTTACGTCCCCAATCTGGGGTCCATTTATTGAATTGATTTTTCGAACGGGGAGATGGTTAAAAAAACGCTGGCTCCCTCCCCTTTGTTTTAATCCACGGTCACTGCGTCTTGTTACTTCCAATTTGGGGCACTGCGCGTGTGCCGTGCAATGTACTCTGCCACCACTCGGTATGAGTGGTGGGCACTGGCAGTGGGCACACTACAGTCAGTGAAAGTGGGCCTGACACACACTGGCAGGTAACTAACCTTAGATTAAAGGGTAAAAATGAAATGCCTTATTTATCGGCAAGCTACTGTGCCACCAGGTATGAGTGGTGGGCACTGGCAGTGGGCACACTACAGTCAGTGGAAGTGGGCCTGACACACACTGGCAGGCAACTAACCTTAGATTAAAGGGTAAAAATTAAATGGCTATTTTTATGCAAAGTCCTGTGCCACCCGGTGAGAGTGGTGGGCACTGGCAGTGGGCACACTACAATCAGTGGAAGTCGGCCTGACACACACTGGCAAGCAACTAACCGAGTTCAGAAGAGCCCCCCTTTGTAGTGGCATGCCCTAATATGAGGTTTAGGGCTCTGACATCACTCCACTGAAGTGACTCTACCTTGTGAGCCCTCCCCCCAAGTATTTTGGAGATAGGGGGGGGGGAGGAAACAGGTTTAGCATGTAAGCCATGTGCTGATCAAAAGGTGCCATAAAGTCTGCAATCTCCTGTCCTGGACCCACATCCTAGTTAGCATCTCTATGCTAACTACCCCCCAGGGACAGTTGGGCGACTTAACAGATAACAATGCAAGCCATGGCCTACAGCTAAACATGGGCCTGTATCAAGTTGATAAGAGTTGATATTATATATATCCTATGGAAAGAGGGGGAATATATGGGTTATATATATGAAAGGGGACATATTCTATAAGGGGACACACACATACATATATATATATATGTATATATATATATATATATATATATATATATTTATATACATATATTTCAACCCTCCCTCAACAGATAAGTATTTGGCACATTGGTGCAGTTACACATACTGATCTATACTGCCACTCTACAGTGGTGCATTGGTGTGTGTGTCAAAGCGCCGCTGTGATATTGCGGCTGACACAAAAGGCAGAATTTGGATGTGGACTTGATGGTTGGGCAATTATGCTATTTATCTTCTCTTCATTGATGGAAATACATAATAAGAATACCTGAATTAGGAGATTTTAGTATACTGTATTTTTATTGTGTGTTGTTTCAGCATTAATTTTATAGAGGTACAAATAAGTTATTGGGTGTTCATGAGTGTGTGTGCCCCTTCATATAGTACCTTTCAAAATTTGGAGAAATGGAAATGTTGCCATTTAGGCCTGTGGTCACTGAGGCTTTCCTCAGTCTCATGGCAGTGGCCGTCCTTCATCAATCAGTCCCCAGCTGTCACTATTTTTCTTGGTGTGCCATCCCCGCATTACATTGTGTCCCGTAACATCACCCGTGCCCTGACCAACAAAGTTATTGGGAAGGTCCACTTAACGACGGACACACGGACAAGTGCTTTTGGCCTGGGATGCTACATTTCCGCGACGGCACACTGGGTAAAACTTGTGGAGGCCGCTAGCGAATCGTACCCTGGGATGGCACAGGTGCCACTGACGGCAAGTATTTCCGGGCACTACTTCCATCAGGATTTCTGCCACCACCTACATTAGTGGCTGCAACCCCCCCTTCTTCTCCTCTGCCTCCATCTCCTCCTCCACTGCAAACTCTGAATTCTCATGGGGAAGCGGCAAGAGGCCTTGCTGAAATTCATTTGCTTAGGTGACAATTCAAACAGCCCACTGCCGCAGAGCTGTGGCAGGGTATAAGGGACCAGATTGGCTGTTTCTGATAATGGCCATAACTCTCTAACAGCTTTGTAGCTCGGCAAACACACATGGCAATCATACATCATATATGTACCATGCACAACAAACATCCCAAACTTATACAATATAACTAAAAACATAACACACAAGAGTGGAGTTAAACCAATGTCATGAACTTTTTAAGAACTCATAAATAACTAAATAAACATAACACATTTTATTTTACAGCCTAGTCATAAACTCAAACCAAAGCAATAACAAAATCAAACCCTGGAACATAACAGGCCCAGCCCTCAGCGAATCAGGCCCAGTGAAGAAGGGAAAATTGTACATGGGACAAATGCTTATATGGCCAAGTGGATCCCACCTTAATGTCTGGGATCCGGCCATACCATGCCTAGGCCATGTGTTCTCAATTTTCTCCCCACCTACCCCATTTTGCCTGAACTACTGGTGAAGGTGCACTGTGTGTGTGCCCATTTCCGAAAGTCATCTACAGCTGCAATCGGTTTGGCAACACTGCTGCAGCGCTTGCATTTGCCAACTAACAGACTATTGTGCGACGTGAGCACACGCTGGAACTCTACATTCTACATGTGGTCCAGGCTTTGTGAGCAGCAGAGGGCAGTAGTGGAATATCAGCTGCAACATGATCTTGTATGTTTTACCTCTGTGAGGTTTTACGTAACTTCGAGGGATAAACAAGATGGTGAGTGGTGATGCCGCTATTATCAGCCTAACCATACTACTTCTGTGTCTAGTGAAATGCTGGCTGCTAACGGTGAAGGCGGACACTTCACATGTGGAAGAAGTGGAACTAGGGGGAAGACATTACATAGAGTGATATCCAGAAAACCATCAGTTCGGGGTCTCGCTGTTAATTGGATGATGATGATGAGGAGGAGGAGGAGGAGAAAGAGACAGTTGCCTACACTACAGAGGGTAGTAACAATAGCAGGTTTATTCCATCTGTTTTGCATAGATGGGCAGGAGAGGAGGAAGAGGATAAAGAGAGTGAGAGTCATCCTCCTGATGACAACAGCGAAGTCTTGCCTTTTGGGAATCTGGCACACATGGCTGACTTCATGTTAGGCTGCCTTTCCCGCGACCCGTGCGTTACACACATGTTAGACAACACGGATTAATGGTTGTTCACCCTTATCGACTCCCCCCCCCACTCCTACTGTCATCTCTCATTCCTGTGGTGGATGGGACGAGCAAAACGATGCAATAACAGAATATTCTTGTTTAAAAATAGCTTAGAAAATTTCCATATGACAACACTGGAGGCAGAGCACGTAGTTCCTTAGGCAACCCAGGAGGGGAGATGAGGGGGACACACCGCAGTTCCAACAGGGGCAGGACAACACTGTACAAGGCCTTGGACAGTTTCATGACACCCCGCCGCCAGCATCCTCACCCTGATGCGCGGCCTAGTGTCACAAGTAGGGAAACATTTTGGAAGATGGTGAAGGAGTAGATAGCAGACCGTGTCAGCATCCTCAGTGATCCCTCTGTGCCTTACAACTATTGGGTGTCCAAGCTGGACACGTGGCTCAAACTTGCACTCTATGCCTTTGAGTGGCTGGCCTGTACACTGTATTCACTAAATCCTCATCCAAAACTTACATGTTACTATAAAATGCAAACATAACATACAACAGTGGTGGTAAAACAATGGCATGGCCTGTTGAATAACTCCTAAATAAGTAAATAAATAATAATAACATATCTTACAGACTAGTCATAAACAACAAAAAGTCAAACACAGTACACAGGGTGATAGCCACACCACCCTCAGTTTGTCTCCTTTACACCTCAGAGGTGCTGGCCTGTCCTGCCGCCAGCGTTTTAGCACAGCCCGTATTTAGTGCTTCTGGGGCGATAATAACAGAGATAAGTGCATGCGCCTGTCAATTGAAAATGCTGACAGGTTGGACATTTAAAAATCGGCATCACCGCCTGGGAGTACAACACATGCTTTTTCAGGCCAGGAAATTGATCGCCAAACATTGGCTTCGACCGCAAGCTCCAACTAGGAAATAATTCCTAAATAGGTTGTCGGAAGTCTTGCGACTGGAAAAGGGTGTTTATGTTAAAAGAAAGTGTGTGGCAAAAATTGATTAGATATAGGAAAACTGGGGAAACTATAGGATACGTTGCCCTCACTAGCCTCCCTTATTAAGGATGTAGAATCGGGAGCTGCTGTATTGATCAAAATGTTCTCCTCTCTATGATGCTTCTACATGTCGCCAAGCCTGGGATCCCTGATATGTACAATTGAAATACCACTGGTATGGTAGGTTCATGCCTGCTGTACTGTTATGGGTGGTAATTTAGGTATTGACCATTAGAGTTATGAACATTGGTGGGAGAAAGGTTTGGTTGGTTGGGTGGGAAATTTTCCGTTCATTATCTAAAAGTGAAAAAGTCGATTTGTATGCCTTGTACAATTGACCACTGCACACTGTGATGGCGGTCACTGTTGACCTTTATTATTGTATCGATTGTATTTTACCCTTTTCATTCGCTTAATGGACAGATGGACTCTGTGATGATCTTTGTAACTGCTTCATTCTCTGTTAACAAGATATTGTACAAGCATTCTTTGTTCTGTGGAACATCGTTAATAAAAACTATCTGATTTAAAAAAAAAAAAAAAGAAAATGCTGACAGGTTGACTATTATAAAAATGAACCGGGCCTGGATTGCCCATGACTTCTGTACTCCACCAGATGAAAGAGGCTGAACATAAAGGCATTTAAATGTGTTGTTTGTAATGTACTGAATACACTGTATCCACATGCACCTCTGCCATCACTAAAACGGTTATATGGTTCAATCTTCCTTTTCTCGTCCTTCTCCTCCTCCTCCATCATATCAACATGCTTTTTAGGCTGCCCTCGCTCATAATAGTTTATAGGGTCAGCGAAACTCGTGCACAGGTGTCAGAGGCGACACTCAGAGACCTCTCTGTGGGCACCCTTACCCTTGAAAAAGTCTGTGGTGCACCAATATGCCTTATACTTTTCCTGCCATTCATCAGCATCAGGTACGGCGGGGGGTTTCCATGGGTAAGTGGGGGGCGCATTTGGGGGGTAAAGTGTTGGTAGAGTTCAGAAGTCTGACCGCCGCAGGGAAGAAGGTGTTCCTCCACCTGGTGGTCCTGGCAACGATGGCCCAAAACCTACAACCTTATTTAAGTCCGCTGAGAAGGCAATGCCCCGGGTGAGACTGATCGCCTGTGATCTTGAGTGCCCGTGAGCGCATTCTATTGTCGTGGATGTGATGCAGAGGGATTCGCTGATGATATGTTCCGCAGAGCGAATGACCCGCTGGATATTTTTCTGGTCACCGGTGGAGGAGCCAGCATACCAAACTAGGATGGATGAGCTCAGGACCGATTCTACGGTTGCGGAGTAGAATGACCTTAGGAGCACTTTGGCTGTGTGCCGAATCTTCTTAGTTGGCAAAATAGAAAAGAAAATAGAGGCGTTGTTGCGCCTTACTTTGGGTAGCGGTGATGTTTTCCCCCCAGGTTAGGTCCTCTGAGATAATCGTACCCAGGAGATGGACTGAAGAGACCCTCATGACTGCGGTGCCGTCTATGTGTATAGGAGGAGGTGTAGTGGCATTTCTTCTGAAATCTATGATCATCTCTACGGCTTTTGTTGTGTTCAGGACCAACTTATTCCCGCTACACCAGCCATTGACTCTGCTAACCTCTTGGCGATATTCGTGCTCGTCGTCGTTGCTGATGAGGCCGACAATGGTGGTGTCGTCCGCAAACTTGATTATCTTGACAGTCCACAGTGGATGAGCAGTTGTTTGTATAAAGGGAGAACAGGAATGGTGACAGTACGCAGCCTTGTGGTGCTCCTGTGTTGGTCTCCCTCGGTTTGGACGTAATCTTGCCCAGCCTGACAACCTTGGTCCATATAGTTGGGTGAACATCCAGGTCTGTGAGTCTGGTTTGAAGAATGCGGGGGCAGATGGTGTTGAAGGCTGAGCTGAAATCAAGGAGAAGAATTCTGGCATAGGAGTCTGGCCTGTCCAGGTGTTCTGTGATATTAATGGTGTCATCGGTGGACCTATTTGCCCTATACGCAAACTGGAGTGCGTCCAATCGGTCCTGAGTAGAGTTGAGCGAACACCTGGATGTTCGGGTTCGAGAAGCTCGGCCGAACTTCCCGAAAATGTTCAGGTTCGGGATCCGAACTCGACCCGAACTTCTCCCCAAACCCAAACCCTATTGAAGTTAATGGGGACCCGAACTTTTGGGCACTAAAAAGGCTGTAAAATAGCCCAGGAAAGGGTTAGAGGGCTGCAAAAGGCAGCAAAATGTAGGTAAATCCCCTGCAAACAAATGTGGATAGGGAAATGACTTAAAATAACATAAAATAGAGAAAAATAATAAATAAACATTCCCCCTACCCATGGCTCTGAATGCCTTATTTCAAACTTCCTGGTCCTTTGAAATGCTGTCATTCTGTCTGGTGGACAGTTTTAAGAACCTTATGGCAGTGGCTGTCCCAAAGTACGTGTATCCCAGCCGCTGCTACTTTTGCAGACGAGCCATCCCTTCCCTGCACAACCAAGTGGCGGACAAAATCAGGTGTGCACTGCGCAACGCTATGAATGGCAACGTCCACATAACCAACAACACAGTGGGTAAATGTAGCGGCTGGCCCAGAGGCGGATAGCATTTTTGCGAATGTCCTTCCACCCCCGAGGATTGCTGGGCACTTCTCTTTGAATCCTGTTACCTCCTCCTCCTCCTCCTCCTCCTACTCTGTTTCCTCCTCCTCCTCTACCACCCCCTCATCCACTCAGTGTAACACCTTCACCACCCACAGCAACACAGCCAGGGAAAATGACAGCAGTCTGTTTTAAAACTTGTGTGTTTGTGGGGAAAAAAACACAACGCGCAGGAGCTGTAGACAGGCATGGAACAACAGACGGATGATTGGTTGGTGCCATTGAGCCTTCAGCCCGGCCTGGTGTTGTGCGCTAAAAGGGCAAAATGTAATAGCAGGTCTGGGCCTAGCCGGTTTGACACACATCCCCTGCCTGCCACATGTGCTTAATTTGGGGTGCAGAAATTCCTAAACACCAGACAGCGAAAATCAGTTAATCGAACATACACAACACTCCCCCCCCCCTGTTTCACTCAAACCATTAACAAACCATTTACAAATTTACTTAAAACATATTAAAATAACTATAATGCAGCTAAACTAACCATACAAACAAACAAAACCATATACACGCCTTATCCTTAACTTAAGGCCAGCCAATTACAAGTGGCTCGGAGGGTGGGTTACTGCTCCAACACAATTGTCCAGCCAGGGCACAGTTCTGGAGGATGAGGAGGAGTAGGAGGAACGCTGGGGGATGCAGAGGACACAGACAATATACCTCCCTCAAAGAGGATAGCTTGTCCTTACTTCTGGGCAGCCTGGCAGACATGAGCGACAACATGCTGAAGTGCCTGCGCAATGACCGCCCAGTTACTGCCACATTCTAACTTGTGCTGCTTACTGGGTGGCCACCCTGCTGCATCCCTGTTACAAGGACAACGTGCCGTCCTTAATTCCCTTTCTGGAGTGTTATAGGAAGATGAGCCCGCTAGTAGACACGCTGCTGATGGCATTTACACCTGACACCGTGGACTCAGTGGAAGCACAAGGTGAAGGCAGAGGAGGGGGAAGAATTTGCCAATGCAGCTGGGTCACCACCAACACCTCAGAAGGCAGGTTTATCATTGGCAAAATGTGGAAAAGCTTTGTCATCACGCCACAACAAGCTGCACCACCAGCAGATCTAGAACATCTTAGCAGGAGGCAGCATTTCAGCAACATGTTGGAACAGTACACATACTGACTGATGGGTCTGCCTAGGGGAATAGCTACAGGGGAAGCAGGGGAAGCAACTGCTTTGGGGCCATGACCTAGAAAGGGCCCATCCAGGAGGAGGAGGAGGAGTAAAGGACTTTGTCAGGGCCCCCTCAATAGTATTATACAATTAAATTATATACAGTGGCAGTATAGACAGTGTAGAAAGCGAATGGAACAGCTGCTGGGCCTGCTCTGAGAGAGCGATCTTTAGTAGCCACAGGCATGGCGGCATGAAGGGAAGGGGTTGCGCAAAAATTACTAGGGGAGGGGGGCCCCATTCAAAAATTTGATGTGGTGCCCAATCATTTCTAGCTATGCCACTGGGTCTGGCCCATTCAACTTCTGGGTCTTCAAATTGGGCACATGTCCTGAGGTTGCCCTTTACGCCTTGGAGGTGCTGGCCTACCCTGCAGCCACTGTATTGTCTGAACGTGTGTTTAGCAGGGCTGGGGACATTATCACAGACAAGTGCAGCCGCCTGTCCGCAGACAATGTTGGCAACTAAGCTTTTGTTTATTAAAAAGAACTAGACATGGATCCCACAAGACTTGTTTGAACCTTATGCAGAATAGACATGTATACCGGCCTTAACCAACCAGTGTTGTAAAATTAAAAATTAAAAACCAGTTATTGGAGACTACCTTTGGCTTCACAGCCCAAAAAGGCTTCATTTCATGCAAGAATGTAACCGCCAATTGTAAGTTCCCTTTCAGTTATGCAGTGCAGTGGATTGTACCTGGCAAAAATGATTTATGGTATTGCTATATTTTGTCAATTGAATTTAACCCCAGAACAAAAGCTATTCTTTGATGGACACTATGAAACTTGTCCAGCCACAGCTGAAACCCCAGATTTACTGTATTTCTATTTTTGCAACTGTATTTCACCCCAGAAAATAATATATCCTTTGACGGACACTAGGGAAATTTTCCAGTCACAGCTGGAACACCAGATTCAGGGTATTGCTGTTTTGGCAATTGAATTTCACCCCAGAACAAAATCTTTCCTTTGACGGATACTATTAAACTTGTTCAGTCACAGCTGGAACATCAGATTTACTGTATTTCTATTTTTGCAACTGTATTTCACCACCACAGAACAAAATCTATCCTTTGACGGACAATAGGGGAATTGTCCAGTCACAGCTGGAACACCAGATTCAGGGTATTGCTATTTTGGCAATTAAATTTCACCCCAGAAAAAAATATACCCTTTTACGGACAGATTTAAACTAGGCCTGCAAAAGCTGGAACACCAGATTTACAGTATTTCTATTTTGGCAACTGAATTTCGCCCCAGAAAATAATAAATCCTTTATTGGACACTATTAAACTTGTCCAGCCACAGCTGAAACCACAGATTTTTGGTATTGCTATTTTGGCAATTGAATTTCACCCCAGAACAAAATATATCCTTTGCCGGACACTATTAAACTTTGTCAGCCACTGCTGGGACACCAGATTTAGGGGATTGCTATTTTGGCAATTGACTTTAACCACTCAATGAAATATAGAAATTTCTATCCTGAGTTTCTAGGGTTGACAATAAGCACAGCCAAGCCCCTGATGTAGGATATAGCAAAAAAATGGATTGATGGATTGATGGACTTGGTGGCAGCTTGTGCTAGTGCACCACAAAACACAAAATGGCCTCCGATCACCCCAGACAAAAGTGACAGAAAAACGCTCTGTGCAGCCTAAAAACCAGTGAACAATTAACTAGCAGAAGTTGAATGTTTAACAGCTGTAGATCCATCACTTCATTAGGTGTTTTTGCTGAGTTTTCCCTGCCTAATCTCGCCCTCACAGCAGCTGCGTCCTATCCCTACACTAATCAGAGCAGAGTGACGTGCGGCGCTACGTGACTCCAGCTTAAATAGAGGCTGGGTCACATGCTGCACTTGGCCAATCACAGCCATGCCATTAGTAGGCATGGCTGTGATGGCATCTTAGGGCAAGAAGTAAAACGCTAGCTGATTCGCTGCTGTGCAGCCCTTCAGAAAGCGGGAAGAAATCGCCGAACAATGGACCCAAACCCGAACTTTTTTGAAAATGTTCGGGTCCGGGTCCTGAACACCCCAAAATTAGTTGGATAGTTCGGGTTCGCTCATCCCTAGTCCTGTGTGGAGCTCTTGAGGTGGGATAGGACCACTTTTTTAAAGGCTTTCATTATCACGGACGTTAGAGCAACAGGTCTGAAGTCATTTATGTCTGAGGAACCAGGCTTCTTTGGTACCGGAATAATGATCGATCGCTTGAAGCAGGCGGGCACATCCCCTGCGCTAATTGAGTTTGAGAAGATGGGGGTCATAACTGGGGCCAACTGACGCAAGCAAGATCTGAGGCATGCTGGTGACACACCATCAGGACCCGAGGCCTTCCTCTCATTCAGGGTAGACAGGAGACTCAGGACTTCGGCCTCTGTCACGACCAGAGGGCACTCGTTCAAGTATGGGTCAGCACCATCCAGGACAGATCGGAAAGTGGAGGGGGATGATGTCCCCACCTCCGGGGATGCGCTGCGCTAGAATCTACAGAAGAATCAGCTGAGGTCCTCGTCTAGCATTGAGCTTGGAGTAGTAAGCCGGGGGGGAGGTGTGTAGTTTGTAGCGGCGTGAAAGTCCCTCCAAACCACCTGGGGGTCGTTTGATCACAGGTTTTGTTCCACTTACGCCCGTTTCGCCGCACGCAGTTCCCACCTTAAGGAGTTCCTTGCCAGCATGAAGTCTTTCAGAGAGCCGGACTTGTGCGCAGCTTCTTTGCGTTTCCATAGTTGCCGCAGTTTGTTTGAGAACCATGGCTTGTTGTTGGGGTAGATTTTGAAGGATTTAGAGGGGACACAGGAGGACTCACAGAAGCTGATGTATGATGACACTACGTCAGCCCACTCATCCAGGTCGAGTGAAGCCAGGGCCAACCAGTCCGTACATTTAAAACAGCCCTGGAGACGTAGTTTGGCATCGTTTGACAGCACCCTGGTTGTTTTCAGGATCAGTTTAGCCTTTTTCAGACGCCTTCTGTAGGTGGGAATCAGGTGAATGAGGCAGTGGTCAGAGGAGCCAAGAGCTGCCTACAAGACGGCTTTGCAGGCATCCTTTAGTGATGTGTAACAGTGGTCCAGCGTACCAGTGTGTCTGGTGGGGCAGGTCACGTGCTGATAGTAATGTGGCAGTTCCAAGCAAAGGTTTGCTCTGTTAAAGTCCCCCACCACGATTACCAGAGCATCCGGGAGGGCCGTTTCCCACCGCGTGATGGTTTCACTAAGGTCTTGAAGGGCTACTTTTATGTCGGCGTCAGGGGGAATGTATACACCAGCAAAGACATAGGAGGTGAACTCTCTGGGCGAGTAGTTCGGCTTGCAGTTTATTAGAAGGAGCTCCAGTTCGGGGTACACTCCTGGGCCAGTATGGATGAACGACGGCACCAACCAGAGTTGACGTAGAAGCAGATGCCTCCCCCTTTACTCTTCCCCGACAAGGAGGGTGCACGATCCGCTCATGTGATGCTGTAGCCTGGAAGAAGTATGACATTATCCGAGATATTCTCATGCAGCCACGTCTCCGTGAAGCAGAAGACCGGAGTGTTTTGACCAAGCTCTCTTCTACTGTACAAGATAATGGAATGTTTAATATACACACTGTATTCAGATGCAGTTCAGTATAGGACAGAAAATCCAACAGATTTTGAACACTACACTAGGCAAAGATTAATCGAATTTGTAATATACACTGTATTCAAATGCAGTTCAGTATTGGATACAAAAAAAAAAACAGATTTTGACCACTATATTAAGCCCAAGATAATGGAATTTTTAATAGACACACTGTATTCAGATGCAGTTCAGTATTGAATAGAAAATCCAACAGATCTTGAACACTACACTAGGCAAAGATTAATCGAATTTGTAATATACACACTGTATTCAGATGCAGTTCAGTTCTGGATACAAAAAAAAAAAAGATTTTGGGCACTATACTAGTCCCAGGATAATGGAATTTGTAATATACACACTGTATTCAGATACAGTTCAGTATTGGATACAAATTTGTCCCAAATAAAATGTATTCTCTACTGAAATAATGTATATACGGTTGCGGCCAAAATGCACACACAGAGGTGCCCAAAACTAGTTAAATTGGGCAAAAATATAAATCACTCTCTGCTGGAGGAATGAATATAATGGTTGCGGATTGAACGCACATACAGATGTGGCACAAAGTAGGTTAATTTCCCCAGAAAAAAAAAAATTCTCTGATGGTGCACTGTATATCTCACTAGCAGACACACTGTAGTGAATAAGCCCCTTTTTATAATGTCTGCTCGACACACACTGCGGTCTGATGGTGTATTGTAGATGTCACTAATCTGAAATCTTTCTGTCTTTTAAAAGTTTGGGTACTCAAAAAAGCGATTTTCAAGCCCTGCACTATCTGTCCCTTCCTAAAGACGCCTGTCCCTGATAGTGCTGAATTAAACCTTTTGTTAAATAAAATAAAAAATGGTGCTGCACTGCTGTCACACACACACACTGTAGTCCTTAAAAGGACCGTTTGGTCTTTCGTTAAGGATTTTGTAGGGAAATCAGTAACTTTACAGCAAACCGCTATCTGTCCTTGCCTACTGTCTGCTCTCCCTGACACTGAATGATCTGAGTGCCGGACCTCAGCTCCTATATGAACTTGAATCACGTGTTCCGGCCAGCCAATCAGTGTAAGGCTTACAGGTAACATGGCTATGGCCTTACACTGAAGGGAATTACTTACCGGGACCTTGATTGGCTTAGGAGACGCCAAACGTGAGGGGAGGAGACTCGAGCAATGCGAAGAACACACGTGGTGCTCGGCCGAGCATCCTCGCTCATCAATATTGCCCTGCCTCTGTTGGAACTGCTGTGTGTTCCCCTTGTCTCCCCTCCTTGGTTGCCCAAAAAACCACATACTCTGCCAACAGCATTGTCAGCTTGAAATTTTTGGAACAATTTTTCCACAAGGACCTTCTGGTATTCCACTATTTTGCTAGTCCTCTCCACAACAGGAATGAGAGATGAGAAGAAGTTCTCTTTGTAGCGGGGGTCGAGAAGGGTGAACAACCAGTAATCGGTGTTGGCGTAAATTGTGAGGGTCACGGGAAAGGCAGCATAACGTAACGTCAGCCATGTGTGCCAGAGTCCCAACAGACAAGACTTCACTGTCCTCATCAGGAGGATGACTCTCAATCTCCTCATCCTCTTCCTCCGTTTCGGCCCATGCACTCTGAACAGATTGAATAAACCAGCTATGGGTACTACCCTCTGTAGCGAAGGCTACCTTCTCCTGCTCCTCATCCTCATCATCCAATTCGCTCTGAAAAGACAAACGGAGGGTGGTCTGGCAATCACCCTGTGTACTGTCTTCCTCCATTTCCACCTCTTCTACATGCAAAGCGTCCACCTTCATTGTGAGCATTTCAGTAGACAAAGAAGTGGGATGGTTACGCTGATGATAGCAGCATCGCTGCTCACCATCAGTGTTGATTCCTTAAAGTTGCGTAAAACCTCATAGAGGTCAGACATCCATGCCCATTTGTCACTTCTGAAAAGCGGAAGCTGACTGGAAAGTTGACGACCATGTTGCAGCTGGTATTACATTACTGCCCTCTGCTGCTCACAAAGCCTGGCCAACATGTGGAACGTGGAGTTCCAGCGTGTGATCACGTCGCACAACAGACGGTGAGCTGGCAATTGAAAGAGTCACTGCAGCGTTGCTAGACTGGGGGCAGCTGTAGATTACTTTCGGAAATGGGAAACACACGGCGCACCTTCATCAGTAGCTCAGGCAACTTGGGGTAGATTTTGAGAAACCGCTGAACCACTAAGTTGAACACGTGGGCTAGGCATGGTATGTGTGTGTGTGAGCTTGCCGAACTCCAAAGCCGCCACTAAGTTACGGCCATTATCAGACACAACCATGCCTAGTTGTAGGTTGAGTGCCACAGCTCATTCTTGTCCTTTATACCTTGCCACAGCTCTGCGGCAGTGTGCTATTTGTCACCTAAGCAAATACATTTTAGCACCGCCTGTTGCCACTTCCCCACTGCAGTGCTATACTGCTTACAGCTACTGACTGATGGATGACTGGTGCTGCAAGATGAGAATTCAGAGGTGGAAGTGGAGCAGGATGTGGAGGAGGAGAAGGGGGGGATTGCAGCCACTAATGTAGGTGGTGGCGGAAATCATGATGGAATTACAGATGTAGAATGGGATGTAGCATGGTTAGCACTCCTTTTTTCTGAGATTTCTGAGTTTGGTTATCTAATCTAAGCAATCATCTTCAATTGCTTTTCAATGGCTATTTTCTCAAGATAATGAAATGAGTTAAGAAATTTGAGTTAACAGCGGGAGTGCTAACCCTGCTACATCTGTAGGGCTCGCAATCCTTGGCATCAGTAGCACATGTGCCATCCCTGGGTACGACTCTCTCCTGGCCTCCACAACGTTCACCCAGTGTGCCATCAGGGAAATGTAGCATTCCTTGGCAAAAGCACTTGTCCATGTGTCAGTCGTTAAGTTGACCTTCCCAATAACTGCTTTGGTCAGGGCATGGGTGATGTTACGGGACACATGCTGGTGTAAGGCGGGGACGGCACACTGGGAAAAATAGTGGTAATAAGAGCCCATCAGGCTGCGGAAAGCCTCTGTGTCCACAAGCCTAATTGGCAACATTTCCAGGGTCAGAAATTTGGAAAGGTGGGCATTTAGTGCCATGGCCTGTGGGTGGGTGGCTGGGTATTTGCGCTTTCGTTCAAAGGTCTGGGTTAGGGACATCTGTACGCTGCAGTGGGACACAGAAGTGGATCTGCTAGCTGATGGTGCTTGAAAAGGTCCAGGTGCAGGACGGGAGGCATTCTGGCCTGCGTTTCGGACAGGGATTGGTCAGCATGTAACATAGAGGAAGAAGAGGCAGTGGTGTGACCCACAGACACTGATTTTGGACCCAGGCGTTCGGCCCACCTATTAGGGTGCTTTGATGCCATGTGGCAGATCCTGCTGGTTGTTGTAAGGTTGCTAGTGTTCACGTCCCTGCTCACGGAACAGGTTGCAAATGGCAATTCTTTTATCGTCTACACTTTCCTCAAAAAAGTGCTAGACTGCAGAACACATACCCCTTGGCAAGAGAGATTGCTGCAAGGGGGTGCTCCGGGGAACAGTTGCGGGCCTATTTGGTATGGCCTGTCTTCTCCCTTTTGCCACCTCACTGCCTTTCCAGCCTGTTGCAGTGCTGCTGATCCCTCCCCCTCTGTACTGCTGCCCTCGCTCAGCTTGCCACCTTCCCAGGTTTGGTCAGTGATTTCATCATCCACCACCTCCTCTTCCACTTCTGGTCATCCTCCTGACTTGTTGACCTAACAAGAACCTGACTTATTGACAACTGTGTCTCATCCTCATCATGAACCTTTTGAGACACTAATTGCCGTTGACTTATTGGAAACTCTGTCTCATCATCATCCTCCACCTCATGAAACACTAATCGCCGTTCCCCACCATCTTTTTCTGACTGTGGATGCCTGACTGAGTTTGGGAATCAGTGCACAAGATCTTCTCATATCCCTCTTCAAGCGGGCTTGGTGAGAGGGCCAAATCAAGGAATGGCAACGAAACAAGCTCCTTGGAATATCCGAGTGTGGAATCACTTGTTTGCCAAGACCCATGGTGGGAGGAAGGAGGATCAGGGTGGAGATTCTATTGATCAGACTCTTGGCTACAGAGACTGGACTTTGTGGAAGACAGGGTGGTGCTTAACCGACTGGAAGCATTATCTGCTGCAATCCAACTGACCACCTGGTCGCACTGGTCTGACTTTGAGAGTCTTGTCCTGAGCCTCCCTGCAAACTGGGACATGAAGCTAGGTATCATGGATGAGTGTGTTTCTTGTGCTCTGGCAGCAGACACAGTTTCACTGCGCCCAGGTCCACGGCCTCTGCGTGTACCATCAGCAGCACAGCCCCTCCCCCATCCCTTACTGCTCTCCTACATTATATTAAATGTTATATGCTTGCAAGTATGTCACACGTACAGTAGTGCAGGTTTTGTAACTGTATGCACAAATAAATTACAGTGAATGTTACAGATATTTGGGATATGGAAATGTTGTACAGGAGATGTAGGATAGGTATTGTCGCTGCTGTCACCAGCGGCTAATAAAAAATTACAGGGAATGTCACAGCTATTTGTGATGCTCAAATGATATACATGAGATGTAGCGCAGGTAATGTCGCTGCTGTCACCAGCGGCTAACGTTATACAGGAGATGTAGCACAGTTAATGTCGCTGCTGTCACCAGAGGCTAACGCTATTCAGGAGATGTAGCGTAGGTAATGTCGCTGATGTCACCAGCAGCCAAACAATTGCACACAATTTAGAGCACGTTGCGCTAATATATTTCACAGCCAGATAAAACAATAGAGATCCAACAGTCCTTTTAAGGACTAACACCCTTTAACAATCAAAACTACCTAAAAAAAAACACACAATTCCTCTCCCTACTGTTTTAAAGTCATGGAGGGAGGTAAATAAAATCCAGAATTGTTACAAGGGTCTCAGCAATGTTTAGGTTGCTGAGATGGTTTTGTTACTTCATGGGCTGGATTTTATGGATTGGGATATCAAGGGGAAATAAAAACACAGCCCTGAATGTCAGTCAGAGAGAGCTGTGCATGGAACCAGGCTGGAGAAGCCAGAATCTCAGTGTTTTTTCTGAAGGTGAGATAGACTGTGCTGTGTTAGCAAGACCCAGATGGGCAGGACTTTATTTTGTGTAATTTATGTTTTACGCTGCTGTCCTTCACTTTACCCAGTGAGGTTTAACTGGGTCTTGCCTGTATTCCTGGAGTGACAAAAAATAAAGCACCTTTTTATTCGAACTGTACTGTATGCAAGCGAATCTGTCACCGCCACCCTGCTGGAGAGAGAAGATCGCTTACACTACACTATCTGTCCCTTCTGCTGCAGCTTGTCCAGATGACACGTCCCGGCCAGCCAATCACTGTAATGCCAGTAACCAACATCGCTACGTCATTACAGTGAGTGGCAGTACCTCCCCGCATGTTCGGCCAAACACCGCGATGTGCCGAGGATTGCGATGCTCGAGTGAAAAAGGTGTTTGGCCGAGCATTCTGGCTCAACACTAGTTCCCAGCAAAATGGGCAATCCGTATGGAACTTTTGCCATGGATTTATTAGGGACTATTCCACTGCAGGCAATGTCCTGTGGGGATGTACCCTAAAGCTTCTAAATAGACATTTAAAGGGCTTACAAGGTTGATACAGCTCTCTATACACTTCACGTCTCTGGGTCCATACTGTACCGCCTATAATATGTACATGAGCCTTAAAAATCATTGCTTATTATAGATTTAAAACCAATGGCGAGCATGCAAGGATCTGGACACCCAAAATGTATTCTTGTAACAATAATATGATGCCCTGAGCTGCCGTAATCCAGCCAGTCTTCCTCTATACCAGTAACCTTTAAGTGTCAAGAAGCCTAGACTGTAATATAATTAGTAGGGACATTTATGTAGTCCCTGGGAAATAATTAATAGACTATTTTTTTTGTTCTGTTCCTGAGGGAACTTTCACTCACAGAATTACAGCTCACTAAATTTATTTGTCTGAAATTCTGTTTGTGCATCTCACTGCAAACTTATCAAAAAACACCCAATTGCTGTTCAGGCATAAAGCTCTCTTTGCATTAGCTTCCTCCACTGCGTTCTTGCCAAATGTGCAAATGCAATATATTTTACCTATGTATTATTAATTATGTGTTTATTAATGCATGAGACTACAAGCCATTTCAATACAGAACAAAATGATGCATTTTGTACAATACAACACTCCTGCAGAACGTCGGGGAACTTAATATAACATGAGAGGTTGGTGGGAGGGGGACCTGAAAACAAGGGGAGAACAGCTGTTCTAAATAATGAATCTCTGACAACATACAGGGAAGTACTGGTCATAAGCTAACAAGCACGTTTTATTGATACAACCGTGCTATCAACCTGTGGGTTACCAAAAAAGAGGAAGATGTAAATAAGTCACAGAGTAACTTACGCAGTCAGGCAACATGCATATAGCAGAGTTTAGTGCACATAGGTTTTATGACACCCTAGTATGGAGCTGTGCAACCTCTGTGTGCTTACATACAGGATGCATAAGGCGCAATGCTTCTGGGTAGAATAGGCCTGTATGTAGGACATCTGATGTAGCATGACACAATTCTTCTAAGGTATCCAGAGGTACAGTAGACGTTTTGTGCATCTGTTTGGCAGCCCTATTACTGCTTTGTACAGTAGAGAGCCATAATTTTACTGTGTGCATAAGTTGATTTCAGTGGACACCTGGAAGTTCGGGTTTGACGGGTTCCGCCAAACTTCACAAAAAGGTTTGGGTTCGGGATCCGAACTTTACCCAGAAACCCCTTTGAAGTCAATGGGGACCCGAACTTTTGGGCACTAAAATGGCTGTAAAAAAGTCCTGGAAAAGGGCTAGAGAGCTGAAAAAGGCAGCAAAATGTGGGTAAGTGCCCTGCAAACAAATGTGCATAGGGTAATGACTTAAAATAAAGTAAATAAAAATTAAAAATAACAATCTTGATCTAGGAGGAGGAAATTGATGTGGAGTAGGAGGATGAGCAAGCATCAGGGCGTATGCTATCAGCAGCGTGTCTACCAGCGTGTGTTTGTAGTCACGCATCTTTCGATCAGTAACAGACGTTTTTACCAAATTTTTTTCCCTGTCAGCAATGCACAGCAGGGGTTTTTCACCGGCAAAACTTTGTTAATGTCACCCACCAATGGAACAGACAATTTTAAAAAATGTAGGCCCCTGGCATCCAGGCAGAAGAGGGGTTTATTCACGGCAAAACAGGATTCATGTCACCCACCAATGGAACAGGCGATTTTTAGAAATGTAGGCCCCTGGAAACTAGGCAGAGGAGGGGTTTATTCACGGCAAAATGGGGTTCATGTCACCCACCAATGGAACAGGCGATTTTCTTTAAAATGTAGGCCCCTGGCATCCAGGCAGAGCAGGGGTTTATGCACAGCGAAAATGGTAATATTGCAACCAACAATTTAAAAGAAGATTTTTCTAATTTTGGGTCCCTGTCACCTATGTAGAGCAGGGGTTTCTACCAGGCAAAAATGGTAATATTTCACCCAACAATTTAAAAGACGATTTTCCGCATTTTCGGTCGCTGTCACCTATGCAGAGCAGGGTTACTTGACAGCAAAAAATTGGAATATGTCAACCCCTGAACTCCCAGATGGATTAACTATATTATTGTCCCCGGCACATATGCAGCACAGGCTGCAAAGGTAATTCCTGGCCTAAAAAAAATATGATTTTTTCACCACCCATGAAAAACATGGATTTAAGTGGTATATTTTGGAGTGTAGGACCTCATCATTCTCAAAATCAACTTCCACCCAGTCGTCACCCCTGCCCTCTTTGTTGGTCTACACACCACAGAAAGCCGCAGCAGTTTGCACCTGTGTTTGGTCATCATCAGAGACGTGCTACGGTGGTCTTCCCATGTCCTCATCCTCAAACCTAAGTTGTTGGGCATCCGTGCACTCAATCTCTTCCACTTCTGGGGCAGGGCTAATGTTATGGCCCTGTGAAACCCTGTAAGCAGAGTCATCACAAAGCAAAAGAAACTGCTGCATGACTTGGGGCTCAGATTGCTTGGCTGATTTGCAAGGGTGTGTGGTGCAAGATAGATGACCGAGGGCTGCAGGTGACAAGTCTGTGCTTTCAGCATGGGAAGGGGTGGGAGATAACGTAAAGGAACAGGAGGCACTGTCAGCCACCCAATCTATTATCGCCTGTACTTGTTCTGGCCTCACCATCCGTAAGCGGCATTTGGGCCTACTAAATAACGGTACAGGTCCTGTCGCCTACTCGCACCTGAGGAAGGTGTTTCACTTGGACCTGTAGCTGGCGTAGAACGGCCACGTCCTCTCCCAGCAACAGGAGATCCACCAACACCACGACGACCATGTCTACGTCCCTTATTTGATTTTCTCCTCATTATTTGCGCTCACCCACCAAACCAATAGTCAACAATTAAGTTCACTAACAGTAAGGCAGTGCCCGTGTCATAAACAGAATACATTTCTTATGCCACACAACAGTGTAATGCAGCAATTCAAAACAATTACTTGACTATCACCAAAAATTAGATTTTTCAAACCAACAATGTAACAGCAGAGGTTAACGGTTTAATTTCACTGTCAGAAATGCAGCGTACACCGCAAATGTGCTATCTACCACAAAACCAGTGTGTTTGCAACCAACTATGGAAATGCGGAGTAAAAAAGGTTACTTAACATGACTGAAATACAGGGTAGGCCTCAGATCTGCTATGTAGCACAAAACCAGTGTTTATTACAACAAACTACAGAAATGCAGTATGTCACTACTGAATTTTAAAATAGGTTTTTCAGCGTTGTATGCAAAACTGCTCTGTGGAACAACAGTACGGGTTATTTCCCCCAACTACAGAAATGCAGTATGTCACTGCTAAATTTTAAAATAGTTTTTTAAGCGTTGTATGCAAAACAGCTCTGTGGAACAACAATACAAGTTTTTTCCCCCAACTGCAGAAATGCAGTATGTCACTGCTAAATTTAAAATAGGTTTTTAAGCGTTGTATGCAAAACAGATCTGTGGAACAACAGTACGGGTTTTTCCCCAACTACAGAAATGCAGTATGCTACTGCTAAATTATAAATTAGGTAATGTAGGGGGACTTGACCTGCCAGAAAAAAGGAATTTTTCCTGCACTGAGCTACCAGAAAATAACTAGACTAATGTCTGTGGCACACATGCAGGTCACATGCAGTTCCAAGGACACTGAAGTTGCTAAAATGGCCGCCGACCCCCACCTCATTAACAGATGGATTGAAAATGATTTTGCAGTATCACTGGGCTCAGGGCTGGGTACAAATATGTAGCATAGCACCCTCAATAATCGCTGTATTTCGATTATTTAACACCACCAAGTTTAACAGATTTCTTCCCTAATCTGTCCCTAACAGCAGCAGCATCCTATCCCTACACTGAGAAGAGCAGAGTGACATGCGGTGCTACGTGACTCCAGCTTAAATAGAGGCTGGGTCAAATGCTGCACTTAGCCAATCACAGCCATGCCATTAGTAGGCATGGCTGTGATGGCTTCTTAGGGCAAAGTAGTGAAACGCTTGTTGATCGGCTGCCCTGCAGCCTTTCAAAAAGCTGGAAGAATCGCTAAACAACGAACCCGAACTTTTACGGAAATGTTTGGGTCCGGGTGCGAAAAACCCTAATGTTCGGTACGAACCTGAACTTTACAGTTCGGGTTGGCTCAACCCTATGCATAAAGCTAAAGGCTAGGGCTGCATGCAACATAAGTCATGTGACAAACAAAGGTACAGCTGCACAGCGAGAAAGTCGCCTGACATTTCATGTAATGTATTACAATGGTGTCGCAATATGACATGCTGCTACAGCGATGCGACAATAGCAACAAAAATATTGGATACATTTTTTGTGTGACTGTGGCAGCATATCACATTTCAACAACATTGAAATAAATTACATGAAATGTCGGGCAACTTTCTTGTATCCCTAGCCTAAAACTTGTCACAGACACAAAGATTTGGCCAAGAAGAAACAAATGTCCTAATTTACATGTGTGTAATGCTACATGCACATGAACATTGTTTGTTTCCATGTCCATTCTGGGTTTTTGCGGATAGGATGCGGACTAGTGATGAGCGAGCACCAAAGTATTCGGGTGTTTGGCCCGAACACATTTCTATATTCGTATGCTCGGCCGAGCACTCAAATATAATGGAAGTCAAGGGGAGACAACAAGGCACTCCCTGCTCTGAAGAGGGGAGGGTGCCTAGTCCATTGGAAAAGGTCTGAAAGTGACAGAAACAACACCGTAAAGGATTGGGAACAGCATGGGGACGATGTCTGGATGCATCTTGGACTCCCAGGTCGCTGCTGGGAACCATGTTGTCCGAGTTGTACGCCACTTTTACAGACTGACAAAAATATGCCCAATCCCCCCCCCAAAAAAAATAATAATAATTGTATATAAAGTGCAAGTGGTGCAAAAAATTACAAGCAAGAGGAACTCCTAAACAACCTGTATATCACATAAAGGAGGGTCCTGTTCACATTGTGGTGAAATTGTTCAGGTAGTGGGACTCCTACACTCATAAAGCCTATGCACTAAGTGAAAGGGCTGCCAAAAATTACAAGGAACTGGCACTACAATACACCATTTATTACACACAAAGGAGGGCATCATACACACCCTTGAAAAATTATGATTGGTGGCCTGCTGGTGACCCTCAAAAACATTTGGAGCAAGTGCCTGCTGGTGACCCTATAAAACAGCTGACCCTCTGAAACATTAGGGGCGAGCTGCTGCTGGTGAGCTGACCCTGTAAAACATTATGGTTTAGGGCCTGCTGTTGAGCTGACACTGTAAAACATTATGGTTGAGGGCCTGCTTGTGAGCTGACCCTATAAAACATTATGGTTTAGGGCCTGCTGGGGAGCTGTCCCTGTAAAACATTATGGTTGAGGGCCTGCTGGTGAGCTGACACTGTAAAACGTTGTGGTTGATGGCCTGCTTGTGTGCTGACCCTATAAAACATTATGGTTTAGGGCCTGCTGGTGAGCTGACACTGTAAAACATTATGGTTGAGGGCCTGCTGGTGAGCAGACCCTGTAAAACATTATGGTTGAGGGCCTGCTAGTGAGCTGACACTGTAAAACATTTTGGTTGAGGGCCTGCTTATAAGCTGACCCTATAAAACATTATGGTTGAGGGTCTGCTGGTGAGCCGACACTGTAAAACATTATGGTTGAGGGCCTGCTGGTGAGCTGACACTGTAAAATATTATGGTTGAGGGCCTGCTGGTGAGCTGACCCTCTAAAACAAGCATCCTCAAACTGTGGCCCTCCAGCTGTTGTAAAACTACAACTCCCACAATTCCCTGCTGTAGGCTGATGCCTGTAGGCTGTTTGGGTATGCTGGGAGTTGTAGTTTTGCAACAGCTGGAGGGCCGCAGTTTGAGAATGCTTGTTTTAAAACATTATGGTGGAGGGCCTGCTGGTGAGCTGACCCTGTAAAACATTGTGGTTGAGAGCCTACTGTTGAGCGGACCCTATAAAACATTATGGTTGAGGACCTGCTGGTGAGCTGTCCCTGTAAAACATTATGATTGGTGGCCTGCTGGTGACCCTTAAAAACATTTGGAGCAAGTGCCTGCTGGTGACCCTATAAAACAGCTGACCCTCTGAAACATTAGGGGCGAGCGGCTGCTGGTGTGCTGACCCTGTAAAACATTATGGTTTAGGGCCTGCTAGTGAGCTGACACTGTAAAACAATGTGGTTGAGAGCCTGCTTGTGAGCTGACCCTATAAAACATTATGGTTTAGGGCCTGCTGGGGAGCTGTCCCTGTAAAACATTATGGTTGAGGGCCTGCTGGTGAGCTGACCCTCTAAAACATTATAGTTGAGAGCCTGCTGGTGAGCTGACACTGTAAAACGTTGTGGTTGAGGGCCTGCTTGTGAGCTGACCCTATAAAACATTATGGTTTAGGGCCTGCTGGTGAGCTGACACTGTAAAACATTATGGTTGAGGGCCTGCTGGTGAGCAGACCATCTAAAACATTATGGTTGAGGGCCTGCTGGTGAGCTGACCCTGTAAAACATTGTGGTTGAGAGCCTACTGGTGAGCGGACCCTATAAAACATTATGGTTGATGACCTGCTGGTGAGCTGTCCCTGTAAAACATTATGGTTGAGGGCCTGCTGATGAGCTGACCCTCTAAAACAGGCATGCTCAACCTGCGGCCCTCCAGCTGTTGCAAAACTACAACTCCCATCATTCCCTGACAGCCCACAGCTATCATCCTACAGAAGGGCATCGTGGGAGTTGTAGTTTTACAACAGCTGGAGGGCCGCAGGTTGAGCATTCCTGCTCTAAAACATTTTGGTTGAGGGCCTGCTGGTGAGCTGACCCTCTTTAAAAATGGTAGTGGAGGGAATATATACAATTTGGAGGAGAGAAAACAAAATTCAACCATATACACTTTTAGTGGTGGAAAAGGTGCATGGGAATACACTACAATAGACTAAGTACATTATAAACAATACATTGAAATTGCCTTTATGTTCATCCTCAGCTCAGCTCTCCTCTGGTGGAGTTGAGAAGTCAGGGACAATCCAGGCCTTGTTCATTTTTATCTGACTCAACTTGTCAGCATTGTCAGTGGACAAGCGGATACGATTATCAGTTGTAATGCCACCAGCAGCACTAAATACAAGCTCAGACAAAAAGCTGGCAGCAGGGCAGGCCAGCACCTCCAAGACATAGAGCGCATGTTCGTGCCACGTGTTCAGCTTGGACACCCAGAAGTTCTAAGGCACTGCCACTGAGGGATCATTTAGGACGCTGACACAGTCGGCGATGTATTCCTTCACCATCTTCCAAAACTTTTCCCTCCTTGTGCCACTAGGCTGCGCTTCAGGGTGAGGTTGCTGGCGGGGTGCAATGAAAGTGTCCCATGCCTTGGAGAGTGTTTCCCTGCCTTTTTTGGAACTGCTGTGTGTTTCCCTTGTCTCATTTCCTCGGTTTCCTCAGTAAGTGCGGACTCTGCCGGTCGCGTTGTCAGATGGAAAATTTTGGAACAATCTCTCAACAAGTACCTTCTGGTATTCACCATTTTACTCGTCCTCCACACCACAGCAATGAGAGATGACAAGTTCTCTTTGTATCTGGGGTCGAGAAGGGTGAACACCCAGTAATCTGTGTTATCTAAAATGCGTATAACGCGAGGGTCGCGGGAAAGGCAACCTAACATGAAGTCAGCCATATGTGCCAGAGTACCAACAGGCAAGACGTCAATGTCAACATCAGGATGACTCTCTATTCCATCATCCTCCTCTTCTTCCGCCCATCCATGCTGAACAGATGGAATTAAAGTTCGATGGGTACTACCCTCTGTAGCAGAGGAAACTGTCTCCTCCTGCTCCTCCTCTTCATGGCCCAATTCACGCTGAGAAGACGAACTGTGGGTGGTCTGGCCAACACCCTGTGTAATGTTCTAACCCATTTCCTCGTCTGCCACATTCAGAGCGTCGTCCTTAATTGTGAGCAGCGATCGTTTGAGTAGACACAGCAGTGGGATAGTTACGCTAATAATAGCGTTATCGCCACTAACAATCTGTGTGGATTCATCAAAGTTTTTTAAAACCTCACAGAGGTCTGACATCAATGCCCACTCCTCGCTTGTGAATAGTGGCAGTTGACTGGAAAGGCGATGGACATGTTGCAGCTGTTATTTGACAACTGCCCTCTGCTGCTCAGAAAGCCTGGCCAACATGTAGAACGTAGAGTTCCAGCGCGTGCTCACATCGCATAACAGTCGGTGAGCTGGAAGCCGCAATCACTGCTGCAGCATTGACAGTTCGGTCTGGTCCCTTGTACCCTGCCACAGCTCTGTGGCAGTGTGCGATTTGTCCCCTAAACAGATCAGCTTCAGCACTGCCTATTGACGCTTACCCACAGCAGTGCTACACTGCTTCCAGCTAGCGACTGATGGCTGACTGCTGCTGGAGGTGGAAGTGGAGAAGGAGCCGGCGGAGGAGAAGTGGGGATTGGAGCCAATAAAATAGCTGCTGGCGGAGATCCTGATGGACGTAGGGCCCGCAATCCTGGGAGTTGGTAGCACCTGTGCCATCCCAGGGTTATGACTCACTCCCGGTCTCCACAACATTCACCCAGTGTGCAGTCAGAGAAATGTAGCGTCCCTGGCCACCAGCACTTGTCTGTGGCGAGGTGGAACTTCCCAGTAAGTGCGTTGGTCAGGGCATTTGTGATGTTGTGGGACACATGCTGGTGTAAGGCGGGCACAGCACACCATGAAGAATTGTGGCGGCTAAAAACTGTGTACCGAGGAATGGCCGCCGACATCAGGCTGCGGAAGGCCTAAGTGTCCTCAAGCCTAAATGGCAACATTTCAAGGGCCAGTCATTTAGAAAGTTGCACATTTAGTGCTATGGCCTGTGGGAGGGTATTTCCGCTTGCATTCAAATGCCTGTGTTATCGACATTTGGACGCTGTGCTGGGATAGGGAAGTGGATGTTTTTGTTGACGGTTCTTGCGAAGTTCCAGGTACAGGGCGTGGGGCCTCTTGGCCTGCACCTTCAACAGGGGATTAGCGAGCAGTGCGTAATTACAGGGGAAGAGGAGGCAGTGATGTGACCCGCAGACCCAGATTGTGGACCGAGGTGTTCGGCCCACTTATTAGGTGGCTTGGATGCCATGTGGCGGATCATGCTGGTGGTGGTGAGGTTGCTAGCGTTATCGCCACGGCTCTTTTTGTTATGGTGTAGGTTGCAAACTATCACTCTTTTGTCATCTGCACTTTCCTCGAAAAAGCGCCATACTGCGGAACACCTACCCCTTGGCAAGGTAGATTTTCACATGGGCGTGCCCGGTGTAATGGTTGCGGGCCCTTTTGGTGTGGGCCGACTTCTGCAACCCCATTGCCTATTCCAGACTGTTGCGGTGATCCCACCCCCTCTGCTGTCCTCGCTCAGGTTTTCACCTTCCCATGTTGGGTCAGTGACCTCATCGTCTGCCACCTCCTCTTTTACTTCCTCACTCTGCTCATCCTCCTGACTTGATCTAACCACAACCTCAGTGATTGACAACTGTGTCTCATCATCATCCACCTCGCAAACGAATTATTGCCGTTCACCACCGTCATCTTCTTGAGACTGTGAAGGCTCAAGAGGTTGGGAATCAGGCACAATATCTCAGGTACCTCTTCAAGCGTGTTTGGCGAGAGAGCCAAACCAAGTACTGGTGATGAAAAGAGGTCATGTAAATATCTGAGTGTGGGATCACTTGTTTGGCCAGACTCGACATGGTGGGAGGAGTGAGGATTCGGTTGACCAGATTCTTGGCTACAGAGACTGGACTTAGTGGAAGAGAGGGTGTTGCTTAACCGACTGGAAGCATTATCTTCAGCAATCCAACAAACCAACTGTTCGCACTCGTCCGACTTGGACAGTGTTGTCCTGCGCTGCCCAGCTAAGTTGGACATGAAGCTGGACAAGGTGGATTTTTTTTTTCTGGTGCACTGGCAGCTGGCACAGTTTCATTGCGTCCAGGGCCATAGCGTCTGCTTGCACCATCAGCATCATGCCCACTTCCCCGTCTCTTGGTGCTCTCCTTCATATTAATGGTTTTGTCCGTAGATGTGGCATAGATTGTTTTATTGTCCGCTAAAGACACAGTTTTCTGATACAGGTTACAGAACACCACAAATTACGGACACTATTCTAGGCCCAGATTAATGGAAGTTGTAATATACACACTGTTTTCAGATGCAGTTCAGTACTGGATACAAAAACCAACACATTTTGGACACAACACTAGGCCCAGATTAATGGAAGTTGTAATATAGACAGTGTTTTCTGATGCAGTTCAGTACTGGATACAGAAACCAATTGATTTTGGACACTATACTAGGCCCAGATTAATGGAAGTTGTAATATAGACAGTGTATTCAGATGCAGTTCAGTACTGGATACAAAAACCTCTCTTGTGCCTCCGACTCCTGGCTTCCGATACCCAAGGACGCGCCGCGTGTGTGAAGAAGGCGCCGAGCGGGGAGCCGCTCACCGTTCTCGTTGCCACGGTAATGGGGGGCAGAGCGCGCCCGGCTGCAAGCTTCCTCTCCGTGCGGTCGGTGTCCCCCGTCCCCATAGCAACCAACAAGGCTTCTGCAGGGTGGTCATGTGGCTAGGGGCTATGGCTGTCAAGGGCTACTACTGCTACTAATCCTGCGTGCTTTTGGTTTTGACCCGTATTTGACTCTCCGTATTTGCTCCTGTCTGCTCCTCTGGATTTTGACGTGACTTCTTGGTTTGACCCGGTTTGTATTCCGACTTCTGTTTCCCCTTGGATTTGACGTGACCTCCTGGTTTTGAACTCCGCCCTGTTATCTGACTATGTTTTGTGAGACCCCCTACTGTTACTATGCTACCTCCTGGCTTTGACCCCTTGGCTTGTTTTGCTTTGTGTTTGCTGTGCCTGCAGTGTCCATTTTCTATTTCCTACTGGTCGTCTGTCGCCGGCCTTCCTGTCCTCCGCACTTATCTAGGTCAGGAACCGTCACCCAGTAGCGCTCCTTTACCTAGGACAGGCAAGTGCAAGTAGGTAGGGACAGAGGCTTGAGTGGCAGACAGTGGGTGCACTCATTCCCTCCCTTTTCTGCGGCATGATAGAATCACAGGCCCAATTTTCTCATGGGCCCCCTACAGAGTCTCACTGACTATGTCCAGAACTTGGCACAAATTGTCCAAGAATTGGGGGAGAGATTTCAGGCTCCCGATGCCCCCTCTGGCTGCTCCTCAAGTAGAACCCCACCTCAAACTACCAGATTGGTTTTCTGGAGACTGACGAGGTTTTGTGGCTTTCAGGGAGAGTTGTAAACTTTACTTCCGCCTGCGACCTCACTCATTGGGTTCTGAGCAACAGAGGGTGGGTATAGTGATTTCCCTCCTTCAGGGTGATCCCCAAGAGTGGGCTTTCTCCCTGCCTCACGACTCCCCTTGTCTTAGAACCGTTGACTTATTTTTTCAAGCACTGGGGTTGTTGTACGATAAACCTGACAGAGCGTCCGTAGCTGAGTCCCACCTGAAGGCCCTTTGCCAGGGAGATAGGCCAGTCGAAGATTACTACACTCAGTTTCGCAAATGGTGCGTACCCTCTGGCTGGAATGAGCCGGCTCTCAAGAGTCAGTTCAGGTCCAGTCTGGCGGAGAATATCAAAGATATGTTGGTATGCTACCCTTGTCCTGAGACCTTAGAAGAGACCATGACCCTAGCTATCAGACTGGATAGACGAGTTAGGGAGAGACAGAGGGAACTTCCATTGGGTACGTCCAAACCTCAGTCTGTTCCTGTGGGACTTAAGTCGGAGACACCTATGGACGAACCTATGGAGCTCGGGATGACCTGAAAAGAGCAACGTTGCCGACGGGGAAATTGTTTTTATTGTGGCGACTCAGACCATTGGGTCCGTCACTGTCCCAAGATCCCTCTTTCCTGCAGAGCATCCAAGTTGCTGGGAACTAAGGACAAGGTACTCCCGGAGGTGGTAAGAAGAAAGTTATTGTTAGCTATCTCAGTGGCCTTTTGGACCCTTAAGGGGTCAGGCAAGGCGTTCGTCGATTCAGGGTCTGCTTTTAGTTTCATGGATCTTAAATTCGCTGAACAGGTCGGAATACCTGTATTGACTCTTACCACTCCAATTTATGTAGTTGCCATTGACTCCACTCATTTACTGGGGGGAACCATTAAGTTTTGCACTCCCAAGGTAACCCTGTCCATAGGGGTGTGTCACTCTGAGAGGTGTTCATTTTTTATTCTCGAAAACCCGCCCATTGACGTGGTTTTAGGTATGCCTTGGCTACAGCTACACAACCCAGTTATTAACTGGACTATGGGTGAGTTAGAAAAGTGGGGTCCCAATTGTAACTCCTGTTTGTCTTTCATTCAGGCAGGGGTTTCCACCAATTTAATGACAGTGCTGTCGTATATTGGGGAGTTTCAAGAGGTTTTTTCTACATCTGAAGTTCTCCCCCATAGATCCTATGACTGCACTATTGATCTTGTTGCAGTGTCAAAATTTCCCAGGGGACGTATTTACAACTTGTCTGGTCCTGAGTGGGTCGGTATGAAGGAATATATCTGGGAGAGTCTCAAAAAGGGACATATTTGACCCTTGACGTCCCCCATGAGTGCAGGGTTCTTTTTCGTTAAAAAGAAGGATGGGGGGCTCAGACCCTGTATTGATTAATCAGATTTTGGGAGCATCTTGGTTCTCTAAACTTGATTTGAGAGGCGCCTATAACCTTATACGTATTAAAAGAGGGAGACGAATGGAAAACTGCCTTTAATACTCCTGAGGGGCATTTTGAGTATTTAGTCATGCCATTTGGACTCAGTAATGCTCCGGCAGTTTTTCAGAATTTGATGAATGATATCTTCAGGGAGTTTATATCAGATTTGTGATTGTGTATCTTGACGACATTTTGATTTTCTCCCCGGATTGGGTTTCTCATGTCTCCCACCGTAGACAGGTACCCGGGATCCTGCAAGAAAATCAATTGTCGGTCAAGTTGGAAAAATGTGTCTTTGGAGTACAGAATAACAGAAGATCTTGTACAGTTCGGGTTCGTACCGAATTTTGGGGTGTTCGGGACACGGACCCGAACATTTACACAAAAGTTCGGGTTCGGTGTTTGGTGATTTCCATGGCGCTTTTTGAAAGGCTGCAAAGCAGCCAATCAACAAGCATCATACTCCTTGCCCCAAGAGTCCATCACAGCCATGCCTAGTATTGGCATGGCTGTGATTGGTCAAGTGCAGAATGTGACCCAGCCTCTCTTTAAGCTGGAGTCACATAGCGCCACCCGTCACTCTGCTCTGATTAGTGTAGGGATAGGATGCAGCTGCTGTGAGGGCGATATTAGGAAGATTCAGCAAAACCACCTAATGAAGTGATCGATCTACAGCTGTGAATCATTCAATTTCTGTTAGTTCATTGCTCACTGGTTTTTAGGCTGCCCAGAGCATTTTTCTGTCACTTTTTTCTGGGGTGATCAGTGGCCATTTTGTGATCTTTTGATGCAGCAGCACATGTTTTGAGCTGCCACCAAGTTCAAAATACATTTAAAGGATCAATAGTAGGCTTTTTTTTTGCAACATCCTACATCAGGGGTTGTGCTTATTGTCATACCTTGAAACATAGGATAGAAATTGTTATATTTTATTCCTGGCCAAGTGTAATACTGTCCGTCAAAGGATAGATTTTATTCTGGGGTGAAATTCAATTGCCAGAATACCAATCCCCTAAATCTGGTTTTCCAGCTGTGGCTGTCCAAATGTAATACTGTCCGTCAAAGGATAGATTTTTTTCTGGGGTGAAATTCAATTACCAAAATACCAATCCCCTAAATCTGGGGTTCAAGCTGTTGCTGGCCAAGTGTAATACTGTCCGACAAAGCATAGATTTTTTTCTGGGGGAAAATTCGATTGCCAAAATACCAATCCCCTAAATCTAGTGTTTCAGCTGTGGCTGTCCTAGTGTAATACTGTCCGTCAAAGTATAGATTTTTCTCTGGGGTGAAATTCAATTGCAAAAATACCAATCCTCTAAATCTGGGGTTCCAGCTGCGGCTGTCAAAGTGTAATACTGCCCGTCAAAGGATAGATTTTTTTTCTGGGGTGAAATTCAATTGCCAAAATACCAATCCCCTAAATCTGGAGTTCCAACTGTGGCAGTCTAAGTGTAATACTGTCCGTCAAAGGATAGATTTTTTTCTACGGTCAAATTCAATTGCGAAAATACCAATCCACTAAATCTGGTGTTCCAGCTGTGGCTGGCCAAGAGTAATACTGTTCGTCAAAAGATAGATTTTTTTCTGGGGTGAAATTCAATTGCCAAAATACCAATCCCCGAAATCTGGGGTTCCACCTGTGCCTTACCAAGTGTAATACTGTCCGTCAAAGGACAGATTTTTATCTGGGGTGAAATTCAATTGCCAAAATACCAATACCCTAAATCTGATGTTCCAGTTGTGGCTGTCCAAGTGTAATACTGTCCGTCAAAGGATAGATTTTTTTCTGGGGCGAAATTCAATTTCCAAAATACCAACCCCTAAATCAGTGGTTTCAGATGCTGCTGGCCAAGTGTAATACTATCGGTCAAAGGATAGAATTTTTTTTTAGGGTGAAATTCAATTGCCAAAATACCAATCCCCTAAATCTGGGGTTCCAGCTGCGGCTTTCCAAGTGGAATGCTGTCCGTAAAAGGATAGATAATTTTCTGGGGTGAAATTCAATTGACAAAATACCAATCCTCTAAATCTGGGGTTCCAGCTGTGGCTTTCCAAGTGTAATACTGTCTGTCAAAGGATAGATTTTTATCTGGGGTGAAATTTAATTGCCAAAATACCAATCCCCAAATTTAGTGTTCCAGCTGTAGCTGTCCAAGTGTAATACTGTCCGTCAAAGGATAGATTTTTCTCTGGGGTCAAATTCAATTGCCAAAATACCAATACCCTAAATCTGATGTTCCAGTTGTGGCTGTCCAAGTGTAATACTGTCCGTCAAAGGATAGATTTTTTTCTGGGGCGAAATTCAATTTCCAAAATACCAACCCCCTAAATCAGTGGTTTCAGCTGCTGCTGGCAAAGTGTAATACTATCGGTCAAAGGATAGAATTTTTTTTTAGGATGAAATTCAATTGCCAAAATACCAATCCCCTAAATCTGGGGTTCCAGCTGCGGCTTTCCAAGTGGAATGCTGTCCGTAAAAGGATAGATAATTTTCTGGGGTGAAATTCAATTGACAAAATACCAATCCTCTAAATCTGGGGTTCCAGCTGTGGCTTTCCAAGTGTAATACTGTCTGTCAAAGGATAGATTTTTATCTGGGGTGAAATTTAATTGCCAAAATACCAATCCCCCAAATTTAGTGTTCCAGCTGTAGCTGTCCAAGTGTAATACTGTCCGTCAAAGGATAGATTTTTCTCTGGGGTCAAATTCAATTGCCAAAATACCAATCCCCTAAATCTGGTGTTCCAGCTGTGGCTGGCCAAGTGTAATACTGTACGTCAAAGTATAGATTTATTTCTGGGGTGAAAAAAAATTGCCAAAATACCAATCTCTAAATCTGGTGCTCCACCTGTTGCTGGGCAAGTTTAATACTGTCCTTCAAAGGATAGATTTTTTCTGGGGTGAAATTCAATTGCTGAAATACCAATCCCCTAAATCTGGTGTTCCAGCTGTGGCTTTCCAAGTGTAATATTGTCCGTCAAAGGACAGATTTTTATCTGGGGTGAAATTCAATTGCCAAAATACCAATCCCCTAAATCTGGTGTTCAAGCTGTGGCTGTCCAAGTGTGATACTGTCCGTCAAAGGATAGATTTTTCACTGAGGTCAAATTAAATTGCCAAAATACCAATCCCCAAAATCTAGTGTTCCAGCTGTGGCTGGCCAAGTGTAATACTGTCCGTCAAAGGATAGATTTTTCTCTGGGGTCAAATTCAATTGCCAAAATACCAATACCCTAAATCTGATGTTCCAGTTGTGGCTGTCCAAGTGTAATACTGTCCGTCAAAGGATAGATTTTTTTCTGGGGCGAAATTCAATTTCCAAAATACCAACCCCCTAAATCAGTGGTTTCAGATGCTGCTGGCCAAGTGTAATACTATCGGTCAAAGGATAGAATTTTTTTTAGGGTGAAATTCAATTGCCAAAATACCAATCCCCTAAATCTGGGGTTCCAGCTGCGGCTTTCCAAGTGGAATGCTGTCCGTAAAAGGATAGATAATTTTCTGGGGTGAAATTCAATTGACAAAATACCAATCCTCTAAATCTGGGGTTCCAGCTGTGGCTTTCCAAGTGTAATACTGTCTGTCAAAGGATAGATTTTTATCTGGGGTGAAATTTAATTGCCAAAATACCAATCCCCCAAATTTAGTGTTCCAGGTGTAGCTGTCCAAGTGTAATACTGTCAGTCAAAGGATAGATTTTTCTCTGGGGTCAAATTCAATTGCCAAAATACCAATCCCCTAAATCTGGTGTTCCAGCTGTGGCTGGCCAAGTGTAATACTGTACGTCAAAGTATAGATTTATTTCTGGGGTTAAAAAAAATTGCCAAAATACCAATCCCCTAAATCTGGTGCTCCACCTGTTGCTGGCCAAGTTTAATACTGTCCTTCAAAGGATAGATTTTTTCTGGGGTGAAATTCAATTGCTGAAATACCAATCCCCTAAATCTGGTGTTCCAGCTGTGGCTTTCCAAGTGTAATATTGTCCGTCAAAGGACAGATTTTTATCTGGGGTGAAATTCAATTGACAAAATACCAATCCCCTAAATCTGGTGTTCAAGCTGTGGCTGTCCAAGTGTGATACTGTCGGTCAAAGGATAGATTTTTCACTGAGGTCAAATTAAATTGCCAAAATACCAATCCCCAAAATCTAGTGTTCCAGCTGTGGCTGGCCAAGTGTAATACTGTCCGTCAAAGGATAGATTTTTCTCTGGGGTCAAATTCAATTGCCAAAATCCCAATCCCCAAAATCTAGTGTTCCAGCTGTGGCTGGCCAAGTGTAATACTGTCCGTCAAAGGATACATTTTTTCTGGGGTGAAATTCAATTGCCAAAATTCCAACCCCTAAATCAGTGGTTTCAGCTGCAGCTGGCCAACTGTAATACTATCGGTCAAAGGATAGATTTTTTTCTGGGGTGAAATTCAATTGCCAAAATACCAATCCCCTAAATCTGGTGTTCCAGCTGTGGCTTTCCAAGTGAAATACTGTCCGTGAAAGGATAGATTTTTATCTTTTGGTGAAAATAAATTGCCAAAATACCAATCCCCAAATTTAGTGGTCCCGCTGTGGCTGGCCAAGTGTAATACTATCCGTCAAATTATTGATTTTTTCTGGGGTGAAAATAAATTTCCAAAATACCATTCGCCTAAATCGGGTGTTCCACCTGTTGCTGGCCAAGTATAATACTGTCCGTCAAAGGATAGATTTTTTCTGGGGTGAAATTTAATTGCCGAAATACCAATCCCCTAAATCTGGTGTTCCAGATGTGGCTGGCCAAGGGTAATACTATCAGTCAATGGATACATTTTTTTCTGGGGTGAAATTCAATTGCCAAAATAGCAACCCTCTAAATCAGTGGTTTCAGCTGCTGCTGTCAAAGTGTAATACTATCGGTCAAAGGATAGATTTTTTTCTGAGGTGAAATTCAAATGCCAGAATACCAATCCCCAAAATCTGGGGTTACAGCTGTGGCTGTCCAAGTGTAATTCTGTCAGTCAAAGGATATATTTTTTAAGGGGTGAAATTCAACTGCCAAAATACCAATTCACTAAATCTGGTGTTTCAGCTGTGGCTGTCCAAGTGTAATACTGTATGTCAAAGGATAGATTATTATCTGGGGTGAAATTCAATTGCCAAAAAATACCAATCCCCTAAATCTAGTGTTCCAGCTGTGGCTGTCCAAGTGTAATACTGTATGTCAAAGGATAGATTATTCTCTGGGGTCAAATTCAATTGCCAAAATACCAATCCCCTAAATCTGGGGTTCCAGCTGTAGCTGTCAGGTGTAATGCTGTCCGTAAAAGGATATATTTTTTTTCAGGGGTGAAATTCAAATGCCAGAATACCAATCCCCTAAATCTGGGGTTACAGCTGTGGCTGTCCAAGTGTAATTCTGTCCGTCAAAGGATAGATTTTTTTTATGGGGTGAAATTCAACTGCCAAAATACCAATTCCCTAAATCTGGTGTTTCAGCTGTGGCTGTCCAAGTGTAATATTGTCCGTCAAAGGATAGATTTTTCTCTGGGGTGAATTTAATTGCCAAAATACCAATCCCCTAAATCTGGTGTTCCATCTGTGGCTGGCCAAGTGTAATACTGTCCGTCAAAGTATGGATTTTTTTCTGGGGTGAAATTAAATTGCAAAAATAAAAATCCCCTAAATCTGGTGTTCCACCTATTGCTGGCCAAGTTTAATCCTGTCCGTCAAAGGATAGATCTTTTCTGGGGTGAAATTAAATAGCCAAAATACCAGTCCCCTAAATCAGTGGTTTCAGCTATTGCTGGCCAAGTGTAATACTATCCGTCAAAGGATAGATTTTTTTTCTGGGGTGAAATTCAATTGCCAAAATACCAATCTCCTAAATCTTGGGTTCCAGCTGTGGCTTTCCAAGTGTAATACTGTCCATCACAGGATAGATTTTTCTCTGGGGTCAAATTCAATTGCCAAAATACCAATCCCCTAAATCTTGTGTTACAGCTGTGGCTGGCCAAGTGTAATACTGTCCGTCAAAGGATAGATTTTTTCTGCAGTGAAATTAAATTGTCAAAATACCAATCCCCTAAATTAGTGGTTTCAGCTGTTGCTGGCCAAGTGTAATACTGTCTGTCAAAGGATAGATTTTTTTCTGGGGTGAAATTCAATTGCTAAAATACCAATCCCCTAAATCTGGGGTTCAAGCTGTTGCTGGCCAAGTGTAATACTGTCCGTCAAAGCATAGATTTTTTTCTGGGGTGAAATTCGATTGCCAAAATACCAATCCACTAAATCTAGTGTTTCAGCTGTGGCTGTCCTAGTGTAATACTGTCCGTCAAAGTATAGATTTTTCTCTGGGGTGATATTCAATTGCCAAAATACCAATCCCCTAAATCTGGGGTTCCAGCTGTGGCTTTCAAAGTGTAATACTGTCCGTCAAAGGATATTTTTTTTTCTGGGGTGAAATACAATTGCCAAAATACCAATCCCCTAAATCTGGAGTTTTAACTGTGGCTGGCCAAGTGTAATACTGTCGTTCAAAGGATAGATTTTTTTTCTGCGGTCAAATTCAATTGCCAAAATACCAATCCCCTAAATCTGGTGTTCCAGCTGTGGCTGGCCAAGAATAATACTGTTCGTCAAAAGATAGATTTTTTTTCTGGTGTGAAATTCAATTGCCAAAATACCAATCCCCTAAATCTGGGGTTCCAGCTGTGGCTTTCCAAGTGTAATACTGTCCGTCAAAGGACAGATTTTAATCTGGGGTGAAATTCAATTGCCAAAATACCAATCCCCTAAATCTGGTGTTCCAGCTGTGGCTGTACAAAAGTAATACTGTCCGTCAAAGGATAGATTTTTTTCTGGGGTGAAATTCAATTGCCAAAATACCAACCCCATAAATCAGTGGTTTCAGCTGCTGCTGGCCAAGTGTAATGCTATCGGTCAAAGGATAGATTTTTTTTTCTGGGGTGAAATTCAATTGCCAAAATACCAATCCCCTAAATCTGGGGTTACAGCTGTGGCTGTCCAAGTGGAATGCTGTCCGTAAAAGGATAGATCTTTTTCTGGGGTGAAATTCAATTGACAAAACACCAATCCCCTCAATCTGGTGTTCCACCTGTTGCTGGCCAAGTTTAATACTGTCCGTCAAAGGATAGATTTTTTCTGGGGTGAAATTCAATTGCCGAAATACCAATCCCCTAAATCTGGGGTTCCAGCTGTGGCTTTCCAAGTGTAATACTGTCCGTCAAAGGACAGATTTTTATCTGGGGTGAAATTCAATTGCCAAAATACCAATGCCCTAAATCTGGTGTTCCAGCTGTGGCTGTACAAAAGTAATACTGTCCGTCAAAGGATAGATTTTCTCTGGGGTGAAATTCAATTGCCAAAATACCAACTCCCATAAATCAGTGGTGTTCCAGCTGCTGCTGGCCAAGTGTAATGCTATCGGTCAAAGGATGGATTTTTTCTGGGGTGAAATTCAATTGCCAAAATACCAATCCCCTAAATCTGGGGTTACAGCTGTGGCTGTCCAAGTGGAATGCTGTCCGTAAAAGGATAGATCTTTTTCTGGGGTGAAATTCAATTGACAAAACACCAATCCCCTCAATCTGGTGTTCCACCTGTTGCTGGCCAAGTTTAATACTGTCCGTCAAAGGATAGATTTTTTCTGGGGTGAAATTCAATTGCCGAAATACCAAACCCTTAAATCTGGGGTTCCAGCTGTGGCTTTCCAAGTGTAACATTTTCCGTCAAAGGACAGATTTTTATCTGGGGTGAAATTCAATTGCCAAAATACCAATGCCCTAAATCTGGTGTTCAAGCTGTGGCTTTCCATGTGTGATTCTGTCCGTCAAAGGATAGATTTTTCTCTGGGGTGAAATTCAATTGCCAAAATACCAATCCCCTAAATCTGGTGTTCCAGCTGTGGCTGGCCAATTGTAATACTGTCTGTCAAAGTATGGATTTTTTTCTGGGGTGAAATTAAATTGCAAAAATAACAATCCCCTAAATCTGGTGTTCCATCTATTGCTGGCCAAGTTTAATCCTGTCAGTTAAAGGATAGATTTTTTCTGCAGTGAAATTAAATTGTCAAAATACCAATCCCCTAAATTAGTGGTTTCAGCTGTTGCTGACCAAGTGTAATACTGTCCGTCAAAGCATAGATTTTTTTCTGGGGAGAAATTCGATTGCCAAAATACCAATCCACTAAATCTAGTGTTTCAGCTGTGGCTGTCCTAGTGTAATACTGTCCGTCAAAGTATAGATTTTTCTCTGGGGTCAAATTCAATTGCCAAAATAATAATCCCCTAAATCTGGTGTTTCAGCTGTTGCTGGCCAAGTGTAATACTGTCCGTCAAAGGATAGATTTTTTTTCTGCTGTCAAATTCAATTGCCAAAATACCAATCCCCTAAATCTGGTGTTCCAGCTGTGGCTGGCCAAGAATAATACTGTTCGTCAAAAGATAGATTTTTTTTCTGGGGTGAAATCAATTGCCAAAATACCAATCCCCTAAATCTGGTGTTCCAGCTGTGGCTTTCCAAGTGTAATACTGTCCGTGAAAGGATAGATTTTCCTCTGGGGGTAAATTCAATTGCCAAAATACCAATCCCCTAAATCTAGTGTTCCATCTGTGGCTGTCCAAGTGTAATACTGTCTGTCAAAGGATAGATTGTTCTCTGGGGTCAAATTCAATTGCCAAAATACCAATCCCCTAAATCTGGGGTTCCAGCTGTAGCTGTCCACGTGTAATGCTGTCCGTAAAAGGATATATTTTTTTCAGGGGTCAAATTCAAATGCCAGAATACCAACCCCCTAAATCTGGGGTTACAGCTGTGGCTGTCCAAGTGTAATACTGTCTGTCAAAGGATAGATTGTTCTCTGGGGTCAAATTCAATTGCCAAAATACCAATCCCCTAAATCTAGTGTTCCATCTGTGGCTGTCCAAGTGTAATACTGTCTGTCAAAGGATAGATTGTTCTCTGGGGTCAAATTCAATTGCCAAAATACCAATCCCCTAAATCTGGGGTTCCAGCTGTAGCTGTCCAGGTGTAATGCTGTCCGTAAAAGGATATATTTTTTCAGGGGTCAAATTCAAATGCCAGAATACCAACCCCCTAAATCTGGGGTTACAGCTGTGGCTGTCCAAGTGTAATACTGTCTGTCAAAGGATAGATTGTTCTCTGGGGTCAAATTCAATTGCCAAAATACCAATCCCCTAAATCTAGTGTTCCAGCTGTGGCTGTCCAAGTGTAATACTGTCTGTCAAAGGATAGATTGTTCTCTGGGGTCAAATTCAATTGACAAAATACCAATCCCCTAAATCTGGGGTTCCAGCTGTAGCTGTCCAGGTGTAATGCTGTCCGAAAAGGATATATTTTTTTCTGGGGTGAAATTAAATTGCAAAAAAACTAATACCCTAAATCTGGTGTTCCAGCTGTGGCTGGCCAAGTGTAATACTGTCCGTCAAAGGATACATTTTTTTCTGGGGTGAAATTCAATTGTCAAAATACCAACCCCCTAAATCAGTGGTTTCAGCTGCTGCTGGCCAAGTGTAATCCTATCGGTCAAAGGATAAATTTTTTTTTTGGGGTAAAATTCAAGTGCCAAAATACCAATCCCCTAAATCTGGTGTTCCGGTTGTGGCTTTCCAAGTGTAATACTGTCCGTGAAAGGATAGATTTTCATCTGGGGTGAAATTCAATTGCCAAAATACCAATCCCCTAAATCTGGTGTTCCAGCTGTGGCTGGCCAAGAATAATACTGTTCGTCAAAAGATAGATTTTTTTTCTGGGGTGAAATCAATTGCCAAAATACCAATCCCCTAAATCTGGAGTTCCAGCTGTGGCTGTACAAAAGTAATACTGTCCGTCAAAGGATAGATTTTTTTCTGTGGTGAAATTCAATTGCCAAAATACCAATCACCTAAATCTGGGATTCAAGCTGTTGCAGGCCAAGTGTAATCCTATCGGTCAAAGGATAGATTTTTTTTTCTGGAGTGAAATTCAATTGCCAAAATACCAATCCACTAAATCTGGTGTTCCAGCTGTGGCTTTACAAGTGTAATACTGTCCGTGAAAGGATAGATTTTCCTCTGGGGGTAAATTCAATTGCCAAAATACCAATCCCCTAAATCTAGTGTTCCAGCTGTGGCTGTCCAAGTGTAATACTGTCTGTCAAAGGATAGATTGTTCTCTGGGGTCAAATTCAATTGCCAAAATACCAATCCCCTAAATCTGGGGTTCCAGCTGTAGCTGTCCAGGTGTAATGCTGTCCGTAAAAGGATATATTTTTTTCAGGGGTCAAATTCAAATGCCAGAATACCAACCCCCTAAATCTGGGGTTACAGCTGTGGCTGTCCAAGTGTAATACTGTCTGTCAAAGGATAGATTGTTCTCTGGGGTCAAATTCAATTGCCAAAATACCAATCCCCTAAATCTAGTGTTCCAGCTGTGGCTGTCCAAGTGTAATACTGTCTGTCAAAGGATAGATTGTTCTCTGGGGTCAAATTCAATTGCCAAAATACCAATCCCCTAAATCTGGGGTTCCAGCTGTAGCTGTCCAGGTGTAATGCTGTCCGTAAAAGGATATATTTTTTTCTGGGGTGAAAATCGATTGCCAAAATACCAATCCACTAAATCTGGGGTTTCAGCTGTGGCTTTCCAAGTCTAATATTTTCCGTCAAAGGACAGATTTTTATCTGGTGTGAAATTCAATTGCCAAAATACCAATCCCTAAAATCTGGTGTTCAAGCTGTGGCTGTCCAAGTGTGATTCTGTCCGTCAAAGGATAGATTTTTCTCTGGGGTCAAATTAAATTGCCAAAATACTAATACCCTAAATCTGGTGTTCCAGCTGTGGCTGGCCAAGTGTAATACTGTCCGTCAAAGGATACATTTTTTTCTGGGGTGAAATTCAATTGTCAAAATACCAACCCCCTAAATCAGTGGTTTCAGCTGCTGCTGGCCAAGTGTAATACTATCGGTCAAAGGATAGAATTTTTTTTTAGGGTGAAATTCAATTGCCAAAATACCAATCCCCTAAATCTGGGGTTCCAGCTGCGGCTTTCCAAGTGGAATGCTGTCCGTAAAAGGATAGATAATTTTCTGGGGTGAAATTCAATTGACAAAATACCAATCCTCTAAATCTGGTGTTCCAGCTGTGGCTTTTCAAGTGTAATACTGTCTGTCAAAGGATAGATTTTTATCTGGGGTGAAATTTAATTGCCAAAATACCAATCCCCCAAATTTAGTGTTCCAGGTGTAGCTGTCCAAGTGTAATACTGTCCGTCAAAGGATAGATTTTTCTCTGGGGTCAAATTCAATTGCCAAAATACCAATCCCCTAAATCTGGTGTTCCAGCTGTGGCTGGCCAAGTGTAATACTGTACGTCAAAGTATAGATTTATTTCTGGGGTTAAAAAAATTGCCAAAATACCAATCCCCTAAATTTGGTGCTCCACCTGTTGCTGGCCAAGTTTAATACTGTCCTTCAAAGGATAGATTTTTTCTGGGGTGAAATTCAATTGCTGAAATACCAATCCCTAAATCTGGTGTTCCAGCTGTGGCTTTCCAAGTGTAATATTGTCCGTCAAAGGACAGATTTTTATCTGGGGTGAAATTCAATTGACAAAATACCAATCCCCTAAATCTGGTGTTCAAGCTGTGGCTGTCCAAGTGTGATACTGTCCGTCAAAGGATAGATTTTTCACTGAGGTCAAATTAAATTGCCAAAATACCAATCCCCAAAATCTAGTGTTCCAGCTGTGGCTGGCCAAGTGTAATACTGTCCGTCAAAGGATAGATTTTCTCTGGGGTCAAATTCAATTGCCAAAATACCAATCCCCAAAATCTAGTGTTCCAGCTGTGGCTGGCCAAGTGTAATACTGTCCGTCAAAGGATACATTTTTTCTGGGGTGAAATTCAATTGCCAAAATTCCAACCCCTAAATCAGTGGTTTCAGCTGCAGCTGGCCAACTGTAATACTATCGGTCAAAGGATAGATTTTTTTCTGGGGTGAAATTCAATTGCCAAAATACCAATCCCCTAAATCTGGTGTTCCAGCTGTGGCTTTCCAAGTGAAATACTGTCCGTGAAAGGATAGATTTTTATCTTTTGGTGAAAATAAATTGCCAAAATACCAATCCCCCAAATTTAGTGGTCCCGCTGTGGCTGGCCAAGTGTAATACTATCCGTCAAATTATAGATTTTTTTCTGGGGTGAAAATAAATTTCCAAAATACCATTCGCCTAAATCGGGTGTTCCACCTGTTGCTGGCCAAGTATAATACTGTCCGTCAAAGGATAGATTTTTTCTGGGGTGAAATTTAATTGCCGAAATACCCATCCCCTAAATCTGGTGTTCCAGATGTGGCTGGCCAAGGGTAATACTATCAGTCAATGGATACATTTTTTTCTGGGGTGAAATTCAATTGCCAAAATAGCAACCCTCTAAATCAGTGGTTTCAGCTGCTGCTGTCAAAGTGTAATACTATCGGTCAAAGGATAGATTTTTTTTCTGAGGTGAAATTCAAATGCCAGAATACCAATCCCCAAAATCTGGGGTGACAGCTGTGGCTGTCCAAGTGTAATTCTGTCAGTCAAAGGATATATTTTTTAAGGGGTGAAATTCAACTGCCAAAATACCAATTCACTAAATCTGGTGTTTCAGCTGTGGCTGTCCAAGTGTAATACTGTATGTCAAAGGATAGATTATTCTCTGGGGTGAAATTCAATTGCCAAAAAATACCAATCCCCTAAATCTAGTGTTCCAGCTGTGGCCGTCCAAGTGTAATACTGTCTGTCAAAGGATAGATTGTTCTCTGGGGTCAAATTCAATTGCCAAAATACCAATCCCCTAAATCTGGGGTTCCAGCTGTAGCTGTCCAGGTGTAATGCTGTCCGTAAAAGGATATATTTTTTTCTGGGGTGAAAATCGATTGCCAAAATACCAATCCACTAAATCTGGTGTTTCAGCTGTGGCTTTCCAAGTCTAATATTTTCCGTCAAAGGACAGATTTTTATCTGGTGTGAAATTCAATTGCCAAAATACCAATCCCTAAAATCTGGTGTTCAAGCTGTGGCTGTCCAAGTGTGATTCTGTCCGTCAAAGGATAGATTTTTCTCTGGGGTCAAATTAAATTGCCAAAATACTAATACCCTAAATCTGGTGTTCCAGCTGTGGCTGGCCAAGTGTAATACTGTCCGTCAAAGGATACATTTTTTTCTGGGGTGAAATTCAATTGTCAAAATACCAACCCCCTAAATCAGTGGTTTCAGCTGCTGCTGGCCAAGTGTAATACTATCGGTCAAAGGATAGAATTTTTTTTTAGGGTGAAATTAAATTGCCAAAATACCAATCCCCTAAATCTGGGGTTCCAGCTGCGGCTTTCCAAGTGGAATGCTGTCCGTAAAAGGATAGATAATTTTCTGGGGTGAAATTCAATTGACAAAATACCAATCCTCTAAATCTGGGGTTCCAGCTGTGGCTTTCCAAGTGTAATACTGTCTGTCAAAGGATAGATTTTTATCTGGGGTGAAATTTAATTGCCAAAATACCAATCCCCCAAATTTAGTGTTCCAGGTGTAGCTGTCCAAGTGTAATACTGTCAGTCAAAGGATAGATTTTTCTCTGGGGTCAAATTCAATTGCCAAAATACCAATCCCCTAAATCTGGTGTTCCAGCTGTGGCTGGCCAAGTGTAATACTGTACGTCAAAGTATAGATTTATTTCTGGGGTTAAAAAAAATTGCCAAAATACCAATCCCCTAAATCTGGTGCTCCACCTGTTGCTGGCCAAGTTTAATACTGTCCTTCAAAGGATAGATTTTTTCTGGGGTGAAATTCAATTGCTGAAATACCAATCCCCTAAATCTGGTGTTCCAGCTGTGGCTTTCCAAGTGTAATATTGTCCGTCAAAGGACAGATTTTTATCTGGGGTGAAATTCAATTGACAAAATACCAATCCCCTAAATCTGGTGTTCAAGCTGTGGCTGGCCAAGTGTGATACTGTCCGTCAAAGGATAGATTTTTCACTGAGGTCAAATTAAATTGCCAAAATACCAATCCCCAAAATCTAGTGTTCCAGCTGTGGCTGGCCAAGTGTAATACTGTCCGTCAAAGGATAGATTTTTCTCTGGGGTCAAATTCAATTGCCAAAATACCAATCCCCAAAATCTAGTGTTCCAGCTGTGGCTGGCCAAGTGTAATACTGTCCGTCAAAGGATACATTTTTTTCTGGGGTGAAATTCAATTGCCAAAATTCCAACCCCCTAAATCAGTGGTTTCAGCTGCAGCTGGCCAACTGTAATACTATCGGTCAAAGGATAGATTTTTTTTCTGGGGTGAAATTCAATTGCCAAAATACCAATCCCCTAAATCTGGTGTTCCAGCTGTGGCTTTCCAAGTGAAATACTGTCCGTGAAAGGATAGATTTTTATCTTTTGGTGAAAATAAATTGCCAAAATACCAATCCCCCAAATTTAGTGGTCCCGCTGTGGCTGGCCAAGTGTAATACTATCCGTCAAATTATAGATTTTTTTCTGGGGTGAAAATAAATTTCCAAAATACCATTCGCCTAAATCGGGTGTTCCACCTGTTGCTGGCCAAGTATAATACTGTCCGTCAAAGGATAGATTTTTTCTGGGGTGAAATTTAATTGCCGAAATACCAATCCCCTAAATCTGGTGTTCCAGATGTGGCTGGCCAAGGGTAATACTATCAGTCAATGGATACATTTTTTTCTGGGGTGAAATTCAATTGCCAAAATAGCAACCCACTAAATCAGTGGTTTCAGCTGCTGCTGTCAAAGTGTAATACTATCGGTCAAAGGATAGATTTTTTTTCTGAGGTGAAATTCAAATGCCAGAATACCAATCCCCAAAATCTGGGGTTACAGCTGTGGCTGTCCAAGTGTAATTCTGTCAGTCAAAGGATATATTTTTTAAGGGGTGAAATTCAACTGCCAAAATACCAATTCACTAAATCTGGTGTTTCAGCTGTGGCTGTCCAAGTGTAATACTGTATGTCAAAGGATAGATTATTCTCTGGGGTGAAATTCAATTGCCAAAAAATACCAATCCCCTAAATCTAGTGTTCCAGCTGTGGCTGTCCAAGTGTAATACTGTATGTCAAAGGATAGATTATTCTCTGGGGTCAAATTCAATTGCCAAAATACCAATCCCCTAAATCTGGGGTTCCAGCTGTAGCTGTCAGGTGTAATGCTGTCCGTAAAAGGATATATTTTTTTTCAGGGGTGAAATTCAAATGCCAGAATACCAATCCCCTAAATCTGGGGTTACAGCTGTGGCTGTCCAAGTGTAATTCTGTCCGTCAAAGGATAGATTTTTTTATGGGGTGAAATTCAAATGCCAAAATAACAATTCACTAAATCTGGTGATTCAGCTGTGGCTGTCCAAGTGTAATGCTGTCCGTCAAAGGATAGATATTTCTCTGGGGTGAAATTCAATCGCCAAAATACCAATCCCCTAAATCTGGTGTTCCATCTGTGGCTGGCCAAGTGTAATACTGTCCGTCAAAGTATGGATTTTTTTCTGGGGTGAAATTAAATTGCAAAAATAAAAATCCCCTAAATCTGGTGTTCCACCTATTGCTGGCCAAGTTTAATCCTGTCCGTCAAAGGATAGATCTTTTCTGGGGTGAAATTAAATAGCCAAAATACCAGTCCCCTAAATCAGTGGTTTCAGCTATTGCTGGCCAAGTGTAATACTATCCGTCAAAGGATAGATTTTTTTTCTGGGGTGAAATTCAATTGCCAAAATACCAATCTCCTAAATCTTGGGTTCCAGCTGTGGCTTTCCAAGTGTAATACTGTCCATCACAGGATAGATTTTTCTCTGGGGTCAAATTCAATTGCCAAAATACCAATCCCCTAAATCTGGGGTTCCAGCTGTAGCTGACCAGGTGTAATGCTGTCCGTAAAAGGATATATTTTTTTCAGGGGTCAAATTCAAATGCCAGAATACCAACCCCTAAATCTGGGGTTACAGCTGTGGCTGTCCAAGTGTAATACTGTCTGTCAAAGGATAGATTGTTCTCTGGGGTCAAATTCAATTGCCAAAATACCAATCCCCTAAATCTAGTGTTCCAGCTGTGGCTGTCCAAGTGTAATACTGTCTGTCAAAGGATAGATTGTTCTCTGGGGTCAAATTCAATTGCCAAAATACCAATCCCCTAAATCTGGGGTTCCAGCTGTAGCTGACCAGGTGTAATGCTGTCCGTAAAAGGATATATTTTTTTCAGGGGTCAAATTCAAATGCCAGAATACCAACCCCCTAAATCTGGGGTTACAGCTGTGGCTGTCCAAGTGTAATACTGTCTGTCAAAGGATAGATTGTTCTCTGGGGTCAAATTCAATTGCCAAAATACCAATCCCCTAAATCTAGTGTTCCAGCTGTGGCTGTCCAAGTGTAATACTGTCTGTCAAAGGATAGATTGTTCTCTGGGGTCAAATTCAATTGCCAAAATACCAATCCCCTAAATCTGGGGTTCCAGCTGTAGCTGTCCAGGTGTAATGCTGTCCGTAAAAGGATATATTTTTTCTGGGGTGAAATTAAATTGCCAAAATACTAATACCCTAAATCTGGTGTTCCAGCTGTGGCTGGCCAAGTGTAATACTGTCCGTCAAAGGATACATTTTTTCTGGGGTGAAATTCAATTGTCAAAATACCAACCCCTAAATCAGTGGTTTCAGCTGCTGCTGGCCAAGTGTAATCCTATCGGTCAAAGGATAAATTTTTTTTTGGGGTAAAATTCAAGTGCCAAAATACCAATCCCCTAAATCTGGTGTTCCGGTTGTGGCTTTCCAAGTGTAATACTGTCCGTGAAAGGATAGATTTTCATCTGGGGTGAAATTCAATTGCCAAAATACCAATCCCCTAAATCTGGTGTTCCAGCTGTGGCTGGCCAAGAATAATACTGTTCGTCAAAAGATAGATTTTTTTTCTGGGGTGAAATCAATTGCCAAAATACCAATCCCCTAAATCTGGAGTTCCAGCTGTGGCTGTACAAAAGTAATACTGTCCGTCAAAGGATAGATTTTTTTCTGTGGTGAAATTCAATTGCCAAAATACCAATCACCTAAATCTGGGATTCAAGCTGTTGCAGGCCAAGTGTAATCCTATCGGTCAAAGGATAGATTTTTTTTTCTGGAGTGAAATTCAATTGCCAAAATACCAATCCACTAAATCTGGTGTTCCAGCTGTGGCTGTCCAAGTGTAATACTGTCTGTCAAAGGATAGATTGTTCTCTGGGGTCAAATTCAATTGCCAAAATACCAATCCCCTAAATCTGGGGTTCCAGCTGTAGCTGTCCAGGTGTAATGCTGTCCGTAAAAGGATATATTTTTTTCAGGGGTCAAATTCAAATGCCAGAATACCAACCCCTAAATCTGGGGTTACAGCTGTGGCTGTCCAAGTGTAATACTGTCTGTCAAAGGATAGATTGTTCTCTGGGGTCAAATTCAATTGCCAAAATACCAATCCCCTAAATCTAGTGTTCCAGCTGTGGCCGTCCAAGTGTAATACTGTCTGTCAAAGGATAGATTGTTCTCTGGGGTCAAATTCAATTGCCAAAATACCAATCCCCTAAATCTGGAGTTCCAGCTGTGGCTGTACAAAAGTAATGCTGTCCGTAAAAGGATATATTTTTTTCTGGGGTGAAATTCGATTGCCAAAATACCAATCCACTAAATCTGGTGTTTCAGCTGTGGCTTTCCAAGTCTAATATTTTCCGTCAAAGGACAGATTTTTATCTGGTGTGAAATTCAATTGCCAAAATACCAATCCCTAAAATCTGGTGTTCAAGCTGTGGCTGTCCAAGTGTGATTCTGTCCGTCAAAGGATAGATTTTTCTCTGGGGTCAAATTAAATTGCCAAAATACTAATACCCTAAATCTGGTGTTCCAGCTGTGGCTGGCCAAGTGTAATACTGTCCGTCAAAGGATACATTTTTTTCTGGGGTGAAATTCAATTGTCAAAATACCAACCCCCTAAATCAGTGGTTTCAGCTGCTGCTGGCCAAGTGTAATCCTATCGGTCAAAGGATAAATTTTATTTTTGGGGTGAAATTCAAGTGCCAAAATACCAATCCCCTAAATCTGGTGTTCCGGTTGTGGCTTTCCAAGTGTAATACTGTCCGTGAAAGGATAGATTTTCATCTGGGGTGAAATTCAATTGCCAAAATACCAATCCCCTAAATCTGGGGTTCCAGCTGTAGCTGTCCAGGTGTAATGCTGTCCGTAAAAGGATATATTTTTTTCTGGGGTCAAATTCAAATGCCAGAATACCAATCCCCTAAATCTGGGGTTACAGCTGTGGCTGTCCAAGTGTAATACTGTCTGTCAAAGGATAGATTTTTTTCTGGGGTGAAATTCGATTGCCAAAATACCAATCCACTAAATATGGTGTTTCAGCTGTGGCTGTCCTAGTGTTATACTGGCCTTCAAAGTATAGATCTTTGTTTGGGGTGAAATTCAATTGCCAAAATACCAATCCCCTAAATATGGGGTTCCAGCTGTGGCTGTCAAAGTGTAATACTGTCTGTCAAAGGATAGATTGTCCTCTGGGGTCAAATTCAATTGCCAAAATACCAATCCCCTAAATCTAGTGTTCCAGCTGTGGCTGTCCACGTGTAATACTGTCTGTCAAAGGATAGATTGTCCTCTGGGGTCAAATTCAATTGCCAAAATACCAATCCCCTAAATCTGGGGTTCCAGCTGTAGCTGTCCAGGTGTAATGCTGTCCGTAAAAGGATATATTTTTTTCAGGGGTCAAATTCGAATGCCAGAATACCAATCCCCTAATTCTGGGGTTACAGCTGTGGCTGTCCAAGTGTAATACTGTCTGTCAAAGGATAGATTTTTTTCTGGGGTGAAATTCGATTGCCAAAATACCAATCCACTAAATCTGGTGTTTCATCTGTGGCTTTCTAAGTGTAATATTTTCCGTCAATGGACAGATTTTTTTCCGGGGTATAATTCAATTGCCAAAATACCAATCCCCTAAATCTGGTGTTCAAGCTGTGGCTGTTCAAGTGTGATTCTGTCCGTCAAAGGATAGATTTTTCTCAGGGGTCAAATTAAATTTATCACTACCTACAAAAGACGCATATAAAAACACTAAATTTATTATAGATATTGTCCCTTGGAACTAAAAGACAATTAAACCACGAACAGGTAATACGGATCAGTATAACCCCGGAACAAGTGAAACCAAATATACTGGTTCCCGGTACCTGATCCGTCTAAAGTGCGGTAACCTGAATTAGTCACTGGGCATACGGGGCTAGTGTATAGATCCCCCAGAAAACCCTATAGACTGGAACACTAACTTTCATTGTGGTATACGCTGTATAGATACACAGTAACAGCCTCCCACACAGGCAGCACGCAAACCGCTACTGATCACCTCACTCAGTGAGGAAACACCATCGCAGACATGAGGTGTCAGAGCGGTACAGACATGCGGCCGCTTGTTTCAATTAACGCGCTCAACGCGTTTCCACAGGACTAGGATAGTGTCCTGTATCCTCAGGAGCAACATGAAATGAGTAAGTAAATTAACACAGGGAGCCCGACACCTTTTGCGTGTCACGGCACCGGCACTGTGACGGCCGTACGCGTCCGCCAGACTGCCGGGTTTAAAAGCCCTAAGTCACACCCACTGGATATCAGCTGACCGGGCGGGAGGCGGGGCAGCCATCGAAGCAGGAAAATACACCCACTGTGTCCCGCATCCCGTCCCCTCGATGCATTATTAGATATCAGAGATGAAGGTGAGTATTTAATACATGTATGTGGGCATGAATCATCGCGGCATAGTCAAAAACCAATATCAGGCCGCAGGCACTGGAAAACCCCAAGAAAAGCGTCACAGACAAACGTAACAAACTAGATCCCTCTAGAATAAAGTATCATAGTCAAGAACAGGGATATATCGCCATCACAGAATGAAAGGGGATATTATACCAGGCAATGCCACCCAGCCACTTATATCCCAAGCCTATCCAAAAGCCGGACAGCATATGACTGAAGGATTAAGAGCATCACAAGGTTGTGTAATTTCCTGCATATTTTTTCATATAAAGCAGGCATATGAGATAGACTCATTCAGACCCTGCGGCTGGACCGTTTGTAGATCGAACTTCCATCTCGCCTCTTTCTGTAATAGGAGGCGATCAATATCACCACCCCGCAGGGATGGCCTCACCGTGTCAATACCTTGCTCCGTGAAGCACTTTCGTTCTCCATTGTGGTGGTCATGCATATGTCTCGCCACCGGAGTGTCATTAGAGTCACGTATGTCCAAAAGATGCTCCCCTATGCGTCTCCTTAATTCCCTTTTAGTCTTTCCGACATATTGAGTACCACATCGACAGGTGATCAGATAGATCACCCCTGCTGTGGTACAGCGGATAAGTGAGCGGATTCGATATTGTTTCCCAGTGGAGTGACTAATAAAGATGGAGCCCCTTCTCACCAGTCTGCACATGAGACAGGACCCACAAGGGAACGTACCCTTCAACGAGGTGTTCAACCAAGTGGTACTCATAGGTCGTGTGAACATGCTGTGAACCAGCTTATCCCGTAGGTTGGAACCACGTTTGAACGTGACAGATGGAAAGTCTGGTGCCAAACGTCCAATATCAGTGTCAGACTTTAGAATAGGCCAGTGACGCTTCAGTACCTCTTTTATCTGGATGTGTGCCCTGTCAAAAGTTGCAATGATCCTAGGGAAGGAGTTACAGTCCTCCCTAGCCTTGGGAACCAGAAGTTCCTCTCGTTTAACAGATAACGCATGATGATACGCGTCACGTAACACTGCATTCGGGTATCCCCGATCAGTAAAACGGTCCCTCAGATCCGCTGCCACTGCTTTGAAATCCCCAAGATTGGAGCAATTTCTCCTTGCCCGCAAATATTGTCCCTTGGGGATACCTCGACGCAGGGCCAGTGGATGACCGCTTCCCCATTCAAGGAGACTGTTTGTCGCGGTCTCTTTTCTGTAGAGTCTCGTTTTGATATTACCCTCTTTATCCAACGTAATCGTGACGTCCAAGAAGTTTATCGTATCTGCGTGTATCTCGTGAGTAAACGAGAGGCCTAACTCATTTACATTTAGTTCGATGACAAAGGCCTCAAAAGCCTCACGTGATCCCCTCCAGAGAATCAACACGTCGTCAATGTACCTTATCCAGAGTAACACCGACGACGTGTAGTGTTCAAGCTCTCATCAAACACGATCTCCCTCTCCCACCAGCCCAGGTAGAGATTAGCAAACGTGGGGGCACATTGGATTCCCCATCGCAACTCCCCTGAGCTGGTGGAAGAGGCGGCCATCAAAGAGAAACACATTCCGTGTCAGTATGAAATCCAACAATCGCATGATGAGGCCATTATGGCGATGACAGTGGGCTCCCCTCTGCTGGAGAAACCCCTCAAATCATGGGGAATAGAGCTGTAGAGGGCCTCAACATCAAGACTCGCCAGCCATACTCCAGTTTCGCATTTGATGCCGTCTAATCTCTGGAGGACATCCATGGTATCCCGAGCATAGGATGGTAGGGATGTCACAAAAGGGCGTAGGATCTGATCCACATACTGACTGATATTTGCAGTCAGACTACCCACACCAGAGACTATCGGGCGCCCCTTCAGCACTGGACCCTTTTTATGAACCTTAGGTAGGCCATAAAACGTGGCCACAATTGGAAATTTGGGCAACAGAAAATGTCGTTCAGATTTGCTAATCAACCTATCAGTTAGAGCTTCATCTAGAATACTTTTAAGCTCATTCCTGAAAATTGGGGTAGGGTCAGAGGGCAAGCGCCTGTACGTAAGTTGGTCATTCAGGAGGTTTAAGCACATCTGCTGATATTTTTCTACATCCATGATGACGATGTTCCCCCTCTTATCTGCCGGTTTTATTATGATGCTAGAATCATTTACTAAGCCGGTCAGTGCCACACGCTCATCCCTTGTCATATTATCACTACCAATGGGAAGTTGTACCAATTTCTGTAGATCGTTAATGACAAGGGTACGGAAGGTGTCTATCGGTGTGTTGTCACCCACGGGGGGAAACAATTTAGAGGGTTTTTTAAGCTAGTAAAGGGGCCTTCTCCCACACTTTCACCTCCCTCTGATGACAATCCTGCCAGGAGCTGAACATCAGCCAGTTGTTCAAGGTCGATGCCCAGTTCTTTGCAGGTACGCCTATCGTGGAGCATAAAATATTTCCTCCATTTTAATTTACGCACATAAAGTTCTAAGTCCCTGACCCAACCAAACAGGTTAAATTTTTGTGATGGTACGAACGACAATCCTTTATTTAGGACACACATCTCGGTGATCGTAAGTGGGCGATCAGAGAGATTAATCACGCGTAAATCAGTAATGAGGGGTCTTACTGGGGTTTTTTGTTTCGCAGCAGATAATCCGATATGGTGGGGGCTTGGTCTAAAAACCACTGCCCCCTCCTCTCTTCCCGCCTCTAGACGTACCCCCCCTTCCCCTCATAAAGGTCCCACCGAAGGCGCCTCTACCCCTTCCTGAGTTTGCTCTGATGTGACTCTCAGTGTCACTTTCAGAGGAGGAAATTTCTGTCTCTGTTTCAGGGGCTGTAGGGCGGTTTGTCCCAAACCCAAACAGGTTTCCCTCCTTAAAATCGTTAAGGTCCCTATTAAACTGGAAATGTTTTCTTTGTTTAATATGGGATGTGAAGCGCTCGATGTCCTTTTGTAGCAGGCTCTCCTTCTTAGTAAACTCAGTATGATCACAGAAGTCCTTAGCCTTCGTGATCCACTCCTTGAGCTCGCTTTCACTTTATACCATAAGATTTTACTCCTCCTCAAGTAACAATCTCATGAGACGCAGGGAACCATTAATGGACTCCTGTTCCCATTTTTTGACAAACTCAGGGGAACGGAGGCGTGCAACCGGTAGGACTGGATTCCTAAGGCCCCTTGGAACAATGCTATGTTCCAGATAGGCTTCCAGAGTTCTGACCTCCCACCAACAGCGCACCCTATCCTTGTACACTCGGTTCAAATTTTTAAAGGCTGCATTAATGCTCAGATGAACTGGTTGATTAGGTAAATCGTTCTCAGTGAAAACCTCTTTGGGGTTACCCAGCCATGCCTCAGAACTAATATTGTTTGATAAAAAGCCTGCCATGCCCCCCAACCGAAAATAGATTTGAATATTAGATAACTCCAAAAATAGATATAGAATTAGTACGTCTGACCTTAATCATATGTATCACTACCTGCAAAAGACGTATATAAAAACACTAAATTTATTATAGATATTCTCCCTTGGGACTAAAAGACAATTAAACCACGAACAGGTAATACGGATCAGTATAACACCGGAACAAGTGAAACCAAATATACTGGTTCCCAAAACCTGATCCGTCTAAAGTGCGGTAACCTGAATTAGTCACTGGGCATACGGGGCTAGTGTATAGATCCCCCAGAAAACCCTATAGACTGTAACACTAACTTTCATTGTGGTATACGCTGTATAGATACACAGTAACAGCCTCCCACACAGGCAGCACGCAAACCGCTACTGATCACCTCACTCAACGCGTTTCCACAGGACTAGGATAGTGTCTTGTATCCTCAGGAGCAACATGTAATGAGTAAGTGAATTAACAAAGGGAGCCCGACACCTTTTGCTTGTCAAGGCACCGACACTGTGACGGCCGTACGCGGCCGCAAGACTGCCGGGTTTAAAAGCCCTAAGTCACACCCACTGGATATCAGCTGACCGGGCGGGAGGCGGGGCAGCCATCGAAGCAGGAAAATACACCCACTGTGTCAAATTAAATTGCCAAAATACCAATCCCCTAAATCTGGGGTTCCAGCTGTGGCTTTCCAAGTGTAATACTGTCCTTCAAAGGACAGATTTTTATCTGGGGTGAAATTCAATTGCCAAAATACCAATCCACTAAATCTGGTGTTCCACATGTGGCTGTCCAAGTGTAATACTGTCCGTCAAAGGATAGATTTTTTTCTGGGGTGAAATTCAATTGCCAAAATACCAACCCCCTAAATCAGTGGTTTCAGCTGCTGCTGGCCAAGTGTAATGCTATCGGTCAAAGGATAGATTTTTTTTTCTGGGGTGAAATTCAATTGCCAAAATACCAATCCCCTAAATCTGGGGTTCCAGCTGTGGCTGTCCAAGTGGAATGCTGTCCGTAAAAGGATAGATCTTTTTCTGGGATGAAATTCAATTGACAAAACACCAATCCCCTAAATCTGGGGTTCCAGCTGTGGCTTTCCAAGTGTAATACTGTCCGTTAAAGGATAGATTTTTCTCTGGGGTCAAATTAAATTGCCAAAATACCAATCCCCTCAATCTGGTGTTCCAACTGTTACTGGCCAAGTTTAATACTGTCTATCAAAGGATGGATTTTTTCTGGGGTGAAATTCAATTGCCGAAATACCAATCCCTTAAATCTGGGGTTCCAGCTGTGGCTTTCCAAGTGTAATATTTTCCGTCAAAGGACAGATTTTTATCTGGGGTGAAATTCAATTGCCAAAATACCAATCCCCTAAATATGGTGTTCAAGCTGTGGCTGTCCAAGTGTGATTCTGTCCGTCAAAGGATAGATTTTTCTCTAGGGTCAAATTAAATTGCCAAAATACCAATCCCCTAAATCTGGTGTTCCAGCTGTGGCTGGCCAAGTGTAATACTGTCCGTCAAAGGATACATTTTTTTCTGGGGTGAAATTCAATTGCCAAAATTCCAACCCCCTAAATCAGTGGTTTCAGCTGCTGCTGGCCAAGTGTAATACTATCGGTCACAGGATAGATTATTTTCTGCGTTCAAATTCAATGGCCAAAATACCAATCCCCTTAATCTGGTATTCCAGCTGTGGCTAGCAAAGTTTAATACTGTTCGTCAAAGGATAGATTTTTTTCTGTGGTGAAATTCAATTGCCAAAATTCCAACCCCCTAAATCTGGGGTTCCAGCTGTGACTTTCCAAATTTTTCTCTGGGGTGAAATTTAATTGCCAAAATACCAATCCCTTAATCTGGTGTTCCAGCTGTGGCTGGCCAAGTGTAATACTGTCCGTCAAAGTATAGATTATTTTCTGCGGTCAAATTCAATTGCCAAAATACCAATCCCCTTAATCTGGTGTTCCAGCTGTGGCTGGCCAAGTGCAATACTATACGTCAAAAGATAGATGTTTTTTTCTGGGGTGATATTCAATTGCTAAAATACCAATCCCCTAAATCTGGAGTTCCAACTGTGGCTGTCCAAGTGTAATACTGTCCGTCAAAGGATAGATTATTTTCTGCGGTCAAATTCAATTGCCAAAATACCAATCCCCTTAATCTGGTGTTCCAGCTGTGGCTGGCCAAGTTTAATACTGTTCGTCAAAGGATAGATTTTTTTCTGGGGTGAAATTCAATTGCCAAAATTCCAATCACCTAAATCTGGGGTTCCAGCTGTGGCTGTCCAAGTGTAATACTGTCCATCAAAAGATAGATTTTTCTCTGGGGTGAAATTAAATTGGCAAAATACCAATCACCTAAATATGGAGTTCCAACTGTGGCTGTCCAAGTGTAATACTGTCAGTGAAAGGATAGATTAATTTTCTGGGGTAGAATTCAATTGCTAAAATACCAATCCCCTAAATCTGGGATTCAAGTTTGCTGGCCAAGTGTAATACTATACGTCAAAGCATAGATTTTTTTCTGGGGTGAAATTCGATTGCCAAAATACCAATCCACTAAATCTGGTGTTTCAGCTGTGGCTGTTTTAGTGTAATATTATACGTCAAAGAATAAATGTTTTTTTCTGGGGTGAAATTCAATTGCCAAAATAACAATCACCTAAATCTGGTGTTCCAGCTGTGGCTGGTCAAGTGTAATGCTGCCCGTCAAAGGATAGATTTTTTTCTGGGGTGACATTCAATTGCCAAAATACTAATCCCCTAAATCTGGTGTTACATCTGTGGCTGTCTAAGTGTAATACTGTACATCAAAGAATAGATTTTTTTCTGGGGTGAAAAAAAATTGCCAAAATACCAATCCCCTAAATCTGTGGTTCCAGCTGTGGCTGGCCAAGTTTAATACTGTCCGTCAAAGGATAGATTTTTTCTGCGGTCAAATTCAATTGCCAATATACCAATCCCCTAAATCTGGTGTTCGACATGTGGCTGGCCAAGTGTAATACTGTCCGTCAAAGGATAGATTTTTTTTCTAGGGTGAAATTAAATTGCCAAAATACCAACCACCCTTAATCAGTGGTTTAAGTTGTTGATGGCCAAGTGTAATACGATCCGTCAAAGGATAGATTTTTTTCTGGGGTGAAATTCAATTGCCAAAATACCAATCCACTAAATCTGTTGCTTCAGATCTGGCTGTCTAAGTGTAATACTGTCCGTCAAAGTATAGATTTTTCTCTGGGGTGAAATTAAATTGCCAAAATACCAATCCCCTTAATCTGGGGTTACAGCTGTGGCTGTCCAAGTATAATTCTGTCCGTCAAAGGATAGATTTTTTTCTGGGGTGAAATTCAACTGCCAAAATAACAATCCACTAAATCTGGTGTTTCAGCTGTGGCTGTCCTAGTGTAATACTGTCCGTCAAAGCATAGATTTTTCTCCAGGGTCAAATTCAATTGCCAAAATACCAATCCACTAAATCTGTGGTTCCAGCTGTGGCTGGCCAAGAGTAATACTGTCCATCAAAGGATAGATTTTACTCTGGGGTGAAATTCAATTGGCAAATTCCAATCACCAAAATCTAGGGTTCCAGCTGTGGCTGTCCAAGTGTAATACTGTCCGTAAAAGGATAGATTTATTTTCAGGGGTGAAATTAAATTGCCAAAATACCAATCCCCTAAATCAGTGGTTTCAGCTGTTGCTGGCCAAGTGTAATACTGTCTGTCAAAGGATAGATTTTTTTCTGGGGTTAAATTCAATTGCCAAAATACCAATCACCTAAATCTGGGATTCAAGCTGTTGCTGGCCAAGTGTAATACTGTCCTTCAAAGGATAGATTTTTTTCTGGGGTGAAATTCGATTGCCAAAATACCAATCCACTAAATCTGATGTTTTAGCTGTGGCTGTCCTAGTGTAATACTGGCCTTCAAAGTATAGATCTTTGTCTTGGGTGAAATTCAATTGCCAAAATACCAATCCCCTAAATATGGGGTTCCAGCTGTGGCTGGCCAAGTGTAATACTGTCCGTCAAAGTATGGATTTTTTTCTGGGGTGAAACTAAATTGCGAATATACCAATCCCCTAAATCTAGTGTTCCACCAATTGCTGGCCAAGTTTAATACTGTCCGTCAAAGGATAGATTTTACCTGGGGTGAAATTAAATAGCCAAAATACCAGTCCCTAAATCAGTGGTTTCAGCTGTTGCTGGCCAAGTGTAATACTGTCCGTCAAAGGATAGATTTATTTTCTGGGGTGAAATTCAATTTCCAAAATACCAATCCACTAAATCTGTTGCTTCAGATCTGGCTGTCTAAGTGTATTACTGTCCGTCAAATTATAGATTTTTCTCTGGGGTGAAATTAAATTGCCAAAATACCAATCCCCTTAATCTGGGGTTACAGCTGTGGCTGTCCAAGTATAATTCTGTCCGTCAAAGGATAGATTTTTTTCTGGGGTGAAATTCAACTGCCAAAATAACAATTCACTAAATCTGGTGATTCAGCTTTGGCTGTCCAAGTGTAATGCTGTCCGTCAAAGGATAGATTTTTCTCTGGGGTGAAATTCAATTGCCAAAATACCAATCCCCTAATTCTGGTGTTCCAGCTGTGGATGGCCAAGTGTAATACTGTCCGTCAAAGTATGGATTTTTTTCTGGGGTGAAATTAAATTGCGAAAATACCAATCCCCTAAATCTAGTGTTCCACCTATTGCTGGCCAAGTTTTTTACTGTCCGTCAAAGGATAGATTTTTTCTGGGGTGAAATTAAATAGCCAAAATACCAGTCCCCTAAATCAGTGGTTTCAGCTGTTGCTGGCCAAGTGTAATACTGTCTGTCAAAGGATAGATTTTTTTCTGGGGTGAAATTCAATTGCCAAAATACCAATCTCCTAATTCTGGTGTTCCAGCTGTGGATGGCCAAGTGTAATACTGTCCGTCAAAGTACAGATTTTTCTCTGTGGTGAAATTCAATTGCCAAAATACCAATCCCCTAAATCTGGGGTTCAAGCTGTTGCTGGCCAAGTCTAATACTGTCCGTCAAAGCATAGATTTTTCTCTGGGGTCAAATTCAATTGCCAAAATACCAATCCCCTAAATCTGGTTTTCCACCTGTTGCTGGCCAAGTTTAATACTGTCCATCAAAGCATAGATTTTTCTCTGGGGTCAAATTCAATTGCCAAAATACCAATCCCCTAAATCTGGGGTTCAAGCTGTTGCTGGCCAAGTCTAATACTGTCCGTCAAAGGATAGATTTTTTTCTGCGGTCAAATTCAATTGCCAATATACCAATCCCCTAAATCTGATGTTCGAGCTGTGGCTGGCCAAGTGTAATACTGTCCGTCAAAGGATAGATTTTTTCTAGGGTGAAATTAAATTGCCAAAATACCAACCACCCTTAATCAGTGGTTTAAGCTGTTGCTGGCCAAGTGTAATACTATCCCTCAAAGGATAGATTTTTTTTCTGGGGTGAAATTCAATTGCCAAAATACCAATCCACTAAATCTGTTGCTTCAGATCTGGCTGTCTAAGTGTAATACTGTCCGTCAAAGTATAGATTTTTCTCTGGGGTGAAATTAAATTGCCAAAATACCAATCCCCTTAATCTGGGGTTACAGCTGTGGCTGTCCAAGTATAATTCTGTCCGTCAAAGGATAGATTTTTTTCTGGGGTGAAATTCAACTGCCAAAATAACAATTCACTAAATCTGGTGATTCAGCTGTGGCTGTCCAAGTGTAATGCTGTCCGTCAAAGGATAGATTTTTCTCTGGGGTGAAATTCAATTGCCAAAATACCAATCCCCTAAATCTGGTGTTCCAGCTGTGGCTGGCCAAGTGTAATACTGTCCGTCAAAGTATGGATTTTTTTCTGGGGTGAAATTAAATTGCGAAAATACCAATCCCCTAAATCTAGTGTTCCACCTATTGCTGGACAAGTTTTTTACTGTCCGTCAAAGGATAGATTTTTTTCTGGGGTGAAATTAAATAGCCAAAATACCAGTCCCCTAAATCAGTGGTTTCAGCTGTTGCTGGCCAAGTGTAATACTGTCTGTCAAAGGATAGATTTTTTCTGGGGTTAAATTCAATTGCCAAAATATCAATCCACTAAATCTGGTGTCTCAGCTGTGGCTGTCCTAGTGTAATACTGTCCGTCAAAGTATAGATTTTTCTCTGGGGTCAAATTCAATTGCCAAAATACCAATCCCCTAAATCTGGTGTTCCACCTGTTGCTGGCCAAGTTTAATACTGTCCGTCAAAGGATAGATTTTTTTCTGGGGTGAAATTCAATTTCCAAAATACCAATCCACTAAATCTGTTGCTTCAGATCTGGCTGTCTAAGTGTAATACTGTCCGTCAAAGTATAGATTTTTCTCTGGGGTGAAATTAAATTGCCAAAATTACCAATCCCCTAAATCTGGTGTTCCAGCTGTGGCTGGCCAAGTGTAATACTGTCCATCAAAGTATGGATTTTTTTCTGGGGTGAAATTAAATTGCGAAAATACCAATCCGCTAAATCTAGTGTTCCACCTATTGCTGGCCAAGTTTTTTACTGTCCGTCAAAGGATAGATTTTTTCTGGGGTGAAATTAAATAGCCAAAATACCAGTCCCCTAAATCAGTGGTTTCAGCTGTTGCTGGCCAAGTGTAATACTGTCTGTCAAAGGATAGATTTTTTTCTGGGGTTAAATTCAATTGTCAAAATATCAATCCACTAAATCTGGTGTCTCAGCTGTGGCTGTCCTAGTGTAATACTGTCCGTCAAAGTATAGATTTTTCTCTGGGGTCAAATTCAATTGCCAAAATACCAATCCCCAAAATCTGGTGTTTCAACTGTGGCTGTCCAAGTGTAATACTGTCCGTCAAAGTATAGATTTTTCTCTAGGGTGAAATTCAATTGCCAAAATACTAATCCCCTAAATCTGGTGTTCCATCTGTGGCTGTCCAAGTGTAATACTGTACATCAAAGAATAGATTTTTTTCTGGGGTGAAATTAAATTGCCAAAATACCAATCCCCTAAATCTGTGGTTCCAGCTGTGGCTGGCCAAGTTTAACCAGTCCCCGACCGCCGTACGCAGGATTGCGTCCTGCGGGCGGCCGGGATCTTCTGTTTGGACGCGCCGGGGCGTCATCTCGCGAGACGCGAGAGTTCCTGTGAACGCAGCGCAGCGCGCGCGCTCACAGTTAAGCGCTGCCTCGAGAGTTGGACTACAGCCTGCCAGCGATGATCAATCGCTGGCAGGCTGTAGATGCGATATAAATCGCATCAAACAGCTATATCAGACGCTGTTTTGTGAACAGCGTCTGATATAGCTGCTACATGGTCCTCTGGTGGTCCCATTTTCTGTGATCGACCACCAGAGGACCAGGTAACACAGTAAAAGTTGCACCAAACACTACACTAACCCCCCCACCCCCTCACCTATTAACCCCTTGATCACCCCATCTAGACCCCCTGATCACCCCCTGTCATTGATCACACCCTTGTAAGGCTCCATTCAGACGCCCATATGTGTTTTGCGGATCCGTGATTCACGGATCCGTGGGATTCGATCCGGATCCGCCGGATCCGATCCGCAGATCCTCAAAACACGGACAACGGCAATGTGCTTTCCGCATTTTGCAGATCCGCACATTGCCAGAACTATATAGAAAATGCTTTTCTTGTCCGCAATTGCGGACAAGAATAGGACATGTTCTATATTTTTGCGGAACGGAAGTGCAGACTCGGAAGCGCGGATCCGTAATTCCGATCCGAGCGGGACAAAGTCTGTCCCCATAGAAATGAATGGGTCCGCAATTCCGCTCCGCAAACAGAATTGCGGACGTGTGAATGGGACATAAGGGTCCCTTATCACCGCCAGTTAGTTAGCTACTTGTTAGGTAGCTAGCGCCCAGCCCACCGCACCGCAGTCACTGATTTTGGCAGATATTTTTTCATCCACATTGATCGATGCGAATGAAAAATCTGTGCTGCTCATTTTTTTTTTTTTCAGCGCAGAGGCTGAACGGAAAAATCTCATTACCCGTATGCTCAATATAAGGAGAATCGCAGAAACTCCTAATGCTGGCCATACGTGTAATGATTGTGGAGACCCTCAAATGCCAGGGCAGTACAAACACCTCACATGTGACCCCATTTTAGAAAGAAGACACCCAAGGTATTCCGTGAGGGTATGGCGAGTTCATGGAAAATTTTATTTTTGTCACAAGTTAGTGGAATATGAGACTGTAAAAAAAAAAAAAACAATTTCCGCTAACTTGTGCCAAATTTTTTTTCTGTGAACTCGCCATACCCCTCACAGAATACCTTGGGGTGTCTTCTTCCACAATGGGGTCACATGTGGGGTATTTATACTGCCCTGGCATTTTAGGGGTCCTAAAGCGTGAGAATCCAAATGCGTAAAAATGGCCTGTGAAATCCTAAAGGTACTCATTGGTTTAGGCCTTTGCGATCTTGGCTGCAAAGTGTCACTCATGTGGTATCGCCGAACTCAGGAGAAGTAGGGCATGTGTTTGGGGTGTATTTTACATATACCATATTGGGTGTGAGAAATATCGCTGTAAACGACAACTTTTTACATTTTTTATTCAAAGTTGTCAATATACAGAGATATTTCTCTCACCCAGCATGGGTATATGTAAAAATACACCTCAAAACACATCGCCCTACTTCTCCTGAGTACGGCGATGCCACATGTGTGACACTTTTTGCAGCCAAGATGCGCAAAGGGCCCAAATTCCAACGAGTACCTTTTAGGAGGGTATTTTTACGCATTTTCTTCTCACGCTTTAGGGCCCCTAAAATGCCAGGGCAGTATAAATACCCACATGTGACCCCATTTTGGAAAGAAGACACCCCAAGGTATTCGCTGAGGGGCATAATGAGTTCATGAAAATTAAACTTTTGTCAAAAGTTAGCGGAAAGGGAGACTTTGTGAGAAAAACAATAAAAATCAATTTCCACTAACTTGTGCCAAAAAAAATATTCTATGAACTCGCCATGCCCTCATGGAATACCTTGGGGTGTCTTCTTTCAAAAATGGGGTCACACGTGGGGTATTTCTACTGCCCTGGCATTTTAGGGGCCCTAAAGCGTGAGAAGAAAAATGCGTAAAAATGCCCTCCTAAAAGGTACTCATTGAATTTGGGCCCTTTGCGCATCTTGCCTGCAAAAAGTGTCACACATGTGGTATCGCCGCACTCAGGAGAAGTAGGGCGATGTGTTTTGGGGTGTATTTTACATATACCCATGCTGGGTGAGAGAAATATCTCTGTATATTGACAACTTTGAATAAAAATGTAAAAAGTTGTCGCTTACAGCGATATTTCTCACACGCAGCATGGGTATATGTAAAAATACACCCCAAAACACATTGCCCTACTTCTCCTGAGTTCGGCGATACCACATGAGTGACACTTTTTGCAGCCAAGATGCGCAAAGGGGCCCTAAAACCAATGAGTACCTTTAGGATTTCACAGGCCATTTTTATGCATTTGGATTCTCACACTTTAGGGGCCCCTAAAATGCCAGGTGAGTATAAATACCCCACATGTGACCCCATTTTGGAAAGAAGACACCCCAAGGTATTCCGTGAGGGGCATGGTGAGTCCACAGAATTTTTATTTTTGGCACAAGTCAGCGGAAATTGTTTTTTTTTTTTTTAATTTTGTTTTTTACAAAGTCTCATATTCCACTAACTTGTGACAAAAATAAAATTTTACATGAACTCACCATACCCCTCACAGAATACCTTGGGGTGTCTTCTTTCCAAAATGGGGTCACATGTGGGGTATTTATACTGTCCTGGCATTTTAGGGGCCCCTAAAGGGTGAGAAGAAGTCTGGAATCCAAATGCGTAAAAATGCCCTGTAGAAATCCTAAAGGTACTCTTGGTTTAGGTCTTTAGTATCCAGGCTGCAAAAGTGGCACACATGGTATGCTGCATCAGAGAGTAGGGCAAGCTTGGGGGTGTATTTTTATATATACCCATACTTTGTGTGAAAATATCTCTGTAAACGACAACTTTTAAAAATTTTTATACAAAGTTGACAATTTACAGAGATATTTCTCTCACCCAACATGGGTATATGTAAAAATACACCCCAAAACACATTGCCCTACTTCTCCTGAGTACGGCGATACCACATAAGTGCCGCTTTTGCAGCCTGGGTGCGCAAAGGGCCCAAATTCCAACGAGTACCTTTAGGTTTTACATGGCGGCTCACAATTTAGCCCCGCCCAAAATGCCAGAACAGTAAACACACCCCACAAATGACTCCATTTCGAAAGTAGACACCCCAAGGTATTCACTGAGGGGCATAGTGAGTCCGTCTGAGATTTTTTTTTTTTTGCCAGAAGTTATCAGAAATTGAAACTTTTTTTTTTTTTTCTCAGAAAGTGTCATTTTCCGCTAACTTGTGAAAAAATGAAATGATACATGAACTCACCATGCCCTCTGCGAATACTTTGGGGTGTCTTCTTTCTAAAATGGTGTCATTTGGGGGTATTTATACTATCCTGGCATTCTAGCACATGAAGAAACATGACAGGTGCTCAGAAAGTCAGAGCTGCTTCAAAATGCCGAAATTCACTTTTTGCACCATAGTTTGTAAACGCTATAACTTTTACCCAAACCAATAAATATACACTTATTGGATTTTTTTATCAAAGACATGTAGAACAATAAATTTAGAGAAAAATTTATATAGAAATGTAGTTTTTTTGAAAAATTTTACAACAGAAAGTGAAAATGTCATTTTTTTGCAAAAATTTCGGTAATTTTTGATTAATAGCAAAAAAGTAAAAATGTCAGCAGCAATGAAATACCACCAAATGAAAGCTCTATTAGTGAGAAGAAAAGGAGGTAAAATTCATTTGGGTGGTAAGTTGTATGACGGAGCAATAAACGGTGAAAGTAGTGTAGTGCGGAATTGTAAAAAGTGGCCTGGTCATTAAGGGTGTTTAAGCTAGGGGGGCTGAAGTGGTTAATACTGTCCTTCAAAGGATAGATTTTTTTCTGCGGTCAAATTCAATAGCCAATATACCAATCCCCTAAATCTGATGTTCGAGCTGTGGCTGGCCAAGTGTAATACTGTCCGTCAAAGGATAGATTTTTTTTCTAGGGTGAAATTAAATTGCCAAAATACCAACCACCCTTAATCAGTGGTTTAAGCTGTTGCTGGCCAAGTGTAATACTATCCGTCAAAGGATAGATTTTTTTTCTGGGGTGAAATTCAATTGCCAAAATACCAATCCACTAAATCTGTTGCTTCAGATCTGGCTGTCTAAGTGTAATACTATCCGTCAAAGTATAGATTTTTCTCTAGGGTGAAATTAAATTGCCAAAATACCAATCCCCTTAATCTGGGGTTACAGCTGTGGCTGTCCAAGTATAATTCTGTCCGTCAAAGGATAGATTTTTTTCTGGGGTGAAATTCAACTGCCAAAATAACAATTCACTAAATCTGGTGATTAAGCTGTGGCTGTCCAAGTGTAATGCTGTCCGTCAAAGGATAGATTTTTCTCTGGGGTGAAATTCAATCGCCAAAATACCAATCCCCTAAATCTGGTGTTCCAGCTGTGGCTGGCCAAGTGTAATACTGTCCGTCAAAGTATGGATATTTTTCTGGGGTGAAATTAAATTGCGAAAATACCAATCCCCTGAATCTAGTGTTCCACCTATTGCTGGCCAAGTTTTTTACTGTCCGTCAAAGGATAGATTTTTTTCTGGGGTGAAATTAAATAGCCAAAATACCAGTCCCCTAAATCAGTGGTTTCAGCTGTTGCTGGCCAAGTGTAATACTGTCTGTCAAAGGATAGATTTTTTTCTGGGGTTAAATTCAATTGCCAAAATATCAATCCACTAAATCTGGTGTCTCAGCTGTGGCTGTCCTAGTGTAATACTGTCCGTCAAAGTATAGATTTTTCTCTGGGGTCAAATTCAATTGCCAAAATACCAATCCCCTAAATCTGGTGTTCCACCTGTTGCTGGCCAAGTTTAATTCTGTCCGTCAAAGGATAGATTTTTTTCTGGGGTGAAATTCAATTGCCAAAATACCAATCCCCTAAATCTGGAGTTCCAGCTGTGACTTTCCAAGTGTAATACTGTCCGTCAAAGTACAGATTTTTCTCTGGGGTGAAATTCAATTGCCAAAATACCAATCCCCTAAATCTGGGGTTCAAGCTGTTGCTGGCCAAGGCTAATACTGTCCGTCAAAGCATAGATTTTTTTCTGGGGTGAAATTCGATTGCCAAAATACCAATCCACTAAATCTGTTGTTTCAGCTGTGGCTTTCCTATTGTAATACATTTCGTCAAAGCATAGATTTTTCTCCAGGGTCAAATTCAATTGCCAAAATACCAATCCACTAAATCTGTGGTTCCAGCTGTGGCTGGCCAAGAGTAATACTGTCCATCAAAGGATAGATTTTTCTCTGGGGTGAAATTCAATTGGCAAATTCCAATCACCAAAATCTGGGGTTCCAGCTGTGGCTGTCCAAGTGTAATACTGTCCGTAAAAGGATAGATTTATTTTCTGGGGTGAAATTAAATTGCAAAAATACCAATCCCCTAAATCTGGTGTTCCACCTATTGCTGGCCAAGTTTAATACTGTCCGTCAAAGGATAGATTTTTTCTGGGGTTAAATTCAATTGCCAAAATACCAATCACCTAAATCTGGGATTCAAGCTGTTGCTGGCCAAGTGAAATACTGTCCTTCAAAGGATAGATTTTTTTCTAGGGTGAAATTCGATTGCCAAAATACCAATCCACTAAATCTGATGTTTCAGCTGTGGCTGTCCTAGTGTAATACTGGCCTTCAAAGTATAGATCTTTGTCTTGGGTGAAATTCAATTGCCAAAATACCAATCCCCTAAATCTGGTGTTCCAGCTGTGGCTGGCCAAGTGTAATACTGTCCGTCAAAGTATGGATTTTTTTCTGGGGTGAAATTAAATTGCGAAAATACCAATCCCCTTAATCTAGTGTTCCACCTATTGCTGGCCAAGTTTTTTACTGTCCGTCAAAGGATAGATTTTTTCTGGGGTGAAATTCAATTGCCAAAATATCAATCCACTAAATCTGGTGTCTCAGCTGTGGCTGTCCTAGTGTAATACTGTCCGTCAAAGTATAGAATTTTCTCTGTGGTCAAATTCAATTGCCAAAATACCAATCCCCTAAATCTGGTGTTCCATTTGTTGCTGGCCAAGTTTAATACTGTCCGTCAAAGGATAGATTTTTTTCTGGGGTGAAATTCAATTGCCAAAATACCAATCCCCTAAAACTGGGGTTCCAGCTGTGACTTTCAAAGTGTAATACTGTCCGTCAAATTACAGATTTTTCTCTGGGGTGAAATTCAATTGCCAAAATACCAATCCCCTAAATCTGGGGTTCAAGCTGTTGCTGTCCAAGTCTAATACTGTCCGTCAAAGCATAGACTTTTTTTCTGGGGTGAAATTCGATTGCCAAAATACCAATCCACTTAATCTGTTGTTTCAGCTGTGGCTGTCCTATTGTAATACAGTTCGTCAAAGCATAGATTTTTCTCCAGGGTCAAATTCAATTGCCAAAATACCAATCCACTAAATCTGTGGTTCCAGCTGTGGCTGGCCAAGAGTAATACTGTCCATCAAAGGATAGATTTTTCTCTGGGGTGAAATTCAATTGGCAAATTCCAATCACCAAAATCTGGGGTTCCAGCTGTGGCTGTCCAAGTGTAATACTGTCCGTAAAAGGATAGATTTATTTTCTGGGGTGAAATTAAATTGCCAAAATACCAATCCCCTAAATCTGGTGTTCCACCTATTGCTGGCCAAGTTTAATACTGTCCGTCAAAGGATAGATTTTTTTCTGGGGTGAAATTAAATAGCCAAAATACAAATCCCCTAAATCAGTGGTTTCAGCTGTTGCTGGCCAAGGGTAATACTGTCTGTCAAAGGATAGATTTTTTTCTGGGGTTAAATTCAATTGCCAAAATACCAATCACCTAAATCTGGGATTCAAGCTGTTGCTGGCCAAGTGTAATACTGTCCTTCAAAGGATTTATTTTTTTTCTGCGGTGAAATTCTTTTGCCAAAATACCAATCCACTAAATCTGATGTTTCAGCTGTGGCTGTCCTAGTGTAATACTGGCCTTCAAAGTATAGATCTTTGTCTTGGGTGAAATTCAATTGCAAAAATACCAATCCACTAAATATGGGGTTCCAGCTGTGGCTGGCCAAGTGTAATACTGTCCGTCAAAGTATGGATTTTTTTCTGGGGTGAAATTAAATTGCGAATATACCAATCCCCTAAATCTAGTGTTCCACCTATTGCTGGCCAAGTTTAGTACTGTCCGTCAAAGGATAGAATTTATCTGGGGTGACATTAAATAGCCAAAATACCAGTCCCCTAAATCAGTGGTTTCAGCTGTTGCTGGCCAAGTGTAATACTGTCCGTCAAAGGATAGATTTATTTTCTGGGGTGAAATTCAATTTCCAAAATACCAATCCACTAAATCTGGTGTTCCACCTGTTGCTGGCCAAATGCAATACTGTCTGTCAAAGGATAGATTTTTTTTCTGGGGTGAAATTCAATTGCCAAAATATCAATCCCCTAAATCTGGGGTTCAAGCTTTTGCAGGCCAAGTGTATTACTGTCCGTCAAAGCATAGATTTTTTTCTGGGGTGAAATTCGATTGCCAAAATACCAATCCACTAATCTGTTGTTTCAGCTGTGTCTGTCCTAGTGTAATACTGTCCATCAAAGTATAGATTTTTCTCTGGGGTGAAATTCAATTGCCAAAATACCAATCCCCTAAATCTGGGGTTCCAGCTGTGACTTTCCAAGTGTAATACTGTCCGTCAAAGTACAGATTTTTCTCTGGGGTGAAATTCAATTGCCAAAATACCAATCCCCTAAATCTGGGGTTCAAGCTGTGACTGTCCAAGTCTAATACTGTCCGTCAAAGCATAGATTTTTTTCTGGGGTGAAATTCGATTGCCAATATACCAATCCACTAAATCTGTTGTTTCAGCTGTGGCTGTCCTATTGTAATACAGTTCGTCAATGCATAGATTTTTCTCCAGGGTCAAATTCAATTGCCAAAATACCAATCCACTAAATCTGTGGTTCCAGCTGTGGCTGGCCAAGTGTAATACTGTCCGTTAAAGGATAGATTTCTTTTCTGGGGTGAAATTCAATTTCCAAAATACCAATCCCCTAAATCTGGTGTTCCACCTGTTGCTGGCCAAATGCAATACTTTCTGTCAAAGGATAGATTTTTATTCTGGGGTGAAATTCAATTGCCAAAATACCAATCCCCTAAATCTGGGGTTCAAGCTTTTGCTGGCCAATTGTAATAATGTCCGTCAAAGCAAAGATTTTTTTCTGGGGTTAAATTCAATTGCCAAAATACCAATCCACTAAATCTGGTGTTTCAGCTGTGGCAGTCCTAGTTTAATACTGTCCGTCAAAGTGTAGATTTTTCTCTGGGGAGAAATTCAACTGCCAAAATAGCAATTCACTAAATCTGGTGTTTCAGCTGTGGCTGTCCAAGTGTAATACTGTCCGTCAAAGGATAGATTTTTCTCTGGGGTGAAATTCACTTGCCAAAATACCAATCCACTAAATCTGTGGTTCCAGCTGTGGCTGGCCAAGTGTAATACTGTCCGTTAAAGGATAGATTTCTTTTCTGGGGTGAAATTCAATTTCCAAAATACCAATCCCCTAAATCTGGTGTTCCACCTGTTGCTGGCCAAATGCAATACTTTCTGTCAAAGGATAGATTTTTATTCTGGGGTGAAATTCAATTGCCAAAATACCAATCCCCTAAATCTGGGGTTCAAGCTTTTGCTGGCCAATTGTAATAATGTCCGTCAAAGCAAAGATTTTTTTCTGGGGTTAAATTCAATTGCCAAAATACCAATCCACTAAATCTGGTGTTTCAGCTGTGGCAGTCCTAGTTTAATACTGTCCGTCAAAGTATAGATTTTTCTCTGGGGAGAAATTCAACTGTCAAAATAGAAATTCACTAAATCTGGTGTTTCAGCTGTGGCTGTCCAAGTGTAATACTGTCCGTCAAAGGATAGATTTTTCTCTGGGGTGAAATTCACTTGCCAAAATACCAATCCCCTAAATCTGGTGTTCCAGCTGTGGCTGGCCAAGTGTAATACTGTCCGTCAAAGTATGGATTTTTTTCTGGGGTGAAATTAAATTGTGAAAATACCAATCCCCTAAATCTGGTGTTCCACCTATTGCTGGCCAAGTTTAATACTGTCCGTCAAATGATAGATTTTTTCTGTGGTGAAATTAAATAGCCAAAATACCAGTCCGCTAAATCAGTGGTTTCAGCTGTTGCTGGCCAAGTGTAATACTGTCTGTCAAAGGATAGATATTTTTCTGGGGTTAAATTCAATTGCCAAAATACCAATCACCTAAATCTGGGGTTCAAGCTGTTGCTGGCCAAGTGTAATACTGTCCTTCAAAGGATAGATTTTTTTCTGGGGTGAAATTCGATTGCCAAAATACCAATCCACTAAATCTGGTGTTTCAGCTGTGGCTGTCCTAGTGCAATACTGTCAGTCAAAGTATAGATTTTTCTCTGGGGTCAAATTCAATTGCCAAAATACCAATCCCCTAAATCTGGTGTTCCACCTGTTGCTGGACAAGTTTAATACTGTCCGTCAAAGATTAGTTTTTTTTCTGGGGTGAAATTCAATTGCCAAAATAACAGTCCCCTAAATCTGGGGTTCCAGCTGTGACTTTCCAAGTGTAATACTGTCCGTCAAAGTATAGATTTTTTTCTGGGGTGAAATTCAATTGCCAAAATACCAATCCCCTAAATCTGGGGTTCCAGCTGTGGCTGGCCTAGTGTAATACTGTCCGTCAAAGTATATATTTTTTTCTGGGGTGAAATTAAATTGCCAAAATACCAAGCCCCTAAATCTGGTGTTCCACCTGTTGCTGGCCAAGTTTAATACTGTCTGTCAAAGGATAGATTTTTTTCTGGGGTGAAATTCAACTGCCAAAATAACAATTCACTAAATCTGGTGATTTAGCTATGGCTGTCCAAGTGTAATGCTGTCCGTCAAAGGATAGATTTTTCTCTGGGGTGAAATTCAATTGCCAAAATACCAATCCCCTAAATCAGTGGTTTCAGCTGTTGCTGGCCAAGTGTAATACTGTCTGTCAAAGGATAGATTTTTTTCTGGGGTTAAATTCAATTGCCAAAATACCAATCCCCTAAATCTGGGATTCAAGCTGTTGCTGGCCAAGTGTAATACTGTCCTTCAAAGGATAGATTTTTTTCTGGGGTGAAATTCGATTGCCAAAATACCAATCCACTAAATCTGATGTTTCAGCTGTGGCTGTTCTAGTGTAATACTGGCCTTCAAAGTATAGATCTTTGTCTTGGGTGAAATTCAATTGCCAAAATACCAATCCCCTAAATATGGGGTTCCAGCTGTGGCTGGCCAAGTGTAATACTGTCTGTCAAAGTATGGATTTTTTTCTGGTGTGAAATTAAATTGCGAATATACCAATCCCCTAAATCTAGTGTTCCACCTATTGCTGGCCAAGTTTAGTACTGTCCGTCAAAGGATAGATTTTATCTGGGGTGAAATTAAATAGCCAAAATACCAGTCCCCTAAATCAGTGGTTTCAGCTGTTGCTGGTCCTAGTGTAATACTGTCTGTCAAAGGATAGATTTTTTTCTGGGGTTAAATTCAATTGCCAAAATATCAATCCACTAAATCTGGTGTCTCAGCTGTGGCTGTCCTAGTGTAATACTGTCCGTCAAAGTATAGATTTTTCTCTGGGGTCAAATTCAATTGCCAAAATACCAATCCCCTAAATCTGGTGTTCCACCTGTTGCTGGCCAAGTTTAATACTGTCCGTCAAAGGATAGATTTATTTTCTGGGGTGAAATTCAATTTCCAAAATACCAATCCACTAAATCTGTTGCTTCAGATCTGGCTGTCTAAGTGTAATACTGTCCGTCAAAGTATAAATTTTTCTCTGGGGTGAAATTAAATTGCCAAAATACCAATCCCCTTAATCTGGGGTTACAGCTGTGGCTGTCCAAGTATAATTCTGTCCGTCAAAGGATAGATTTTTTTCTGGAATTAAATTCAACTGCCAAAATAACAATTCACTAAATCTGGTGATTCAGCTGTGGCTGTCCAAGTGTAATGCTGTCCGTCAAAGGATAGATTTTTCTCTGGGGTGAAATTCAATTGCCAAAATACCAATCCCCTAAATCTGGTGTTCCAGCTGTGGCTGGCCAAGTGTAATACTGTCCATCAAATTATGGATTTTTTTCTGGGGTGAAATTAAATTGAGAAAATACCAATCCCCTAAATCTAGTGTTCCACCTATTGCTGGCCAAGTTTTTTACTGTCCGTCAAAGGATAGATTTTTTCTGGGGTGAAATTAAATAGCCAAAAAACCAGTCCCCTAAATCAGTGGTTTCAGCTGTTGCTGGACAAGTGTAATACTGTCTGTCAAAGGATAGATTTTTTTCTGGGGTTAAATTCAATTGCCAAAATATCAATCCACTAAATCTGGTGTCTCAGCTGTGGCTGTCCTAGTGTAATACTGTCCGTCAAAGTATAGATTTTTCTCTGGGGTCAAATTCAATTGCCAAAATACCAATCCCCTAAATCTGGTGTTCCACCTGTTGCTGGCCAAGTTTAATACTGTCCGTCAAAGGATAGATTTTTTTCTGGGGTGAAATTAAATTGCCAAAATACCAATCCCCTAAATCTGTGGTTCCAGCTGTTGCTGGCCAAGTTTAATACTGTCCGTCAAAGGATAGATTTTTCTCTGGGGTCAAATTCAATTGCCAAAATACCAATCCCCTAAATCTGGTTTTCCACCTGTTGCTGGCCAAGTTTAATACTGTCCGTCAAAGGATAGATTTTTTTCTGGGGTGAAATTCAATTTCCAAAATACCAATCCACTAAATCTGTTGCTTCAGATCTGGCTGTCTAAGTGTAATACTGTCCGTCAAAGTATAGATTTTTCTCTGGGGTGAAATTAAATTGCCAAAATACCAATCCCTTAATCTGGGGTTACAGTTGTGGCTGTCCAAGTATAATTCTGTCCGTCAAAGGATAGATTTTTTCTGGGGTGAAATTCAACTGCCAAAATAACAATTCACTAAATCTGGTGATTCAGCTGTGGCTGTCCAAGTGTAATGCTGTCCGTCAAAGGATAGATTTTTCTCTGGGGTGAAATTCAATTGCCAAAATACCAATCCCCTAAATCTGGTGTTCCAGCTGTGGCTGGCCAAGTGAAATACTGTCCGTCAAAGTATGGATTTTTTCTGGGGTGAAATTAAATTGCGAAAATACCAATCCCTAAATCTAGTGTTCCACCTATTGCTGGCCAAGTTTTTTACTGTCCGTCAAAGGATAGATTTTTTCTGGGGTGAAATTAAATAGCCAAAATACCAGTCCCCTAAATCAGTGGTTTCAGCTGTTGCTGGCCAAGTGTAATACTGTCTGTCAAAGGATAGATATTTTTCTGGGGTTAAATTCAATTGCCAAAATATCAATCCACTAAATCTGGTGTCTCAGCTGTGGCTGTCCTAGTGTAATACTGTCCGTCAAAGTATAGATTTTTCTCTGGGGTCAAATTCAATTGCCAAAATACCAATCCCCTAAATCTGGTGTTTCAACTGTGGCTGTCCAAGTGTAATACTGTCCGTCAAAGTATAGATTTTTCTCTGGGGTGAAATTCAATTGCCAAAATACTAATCCCCTAAATCTGGTGTTCCATCTGTGGCTGTCCAAGTGTAATACTGTACATCAAAGAATAGATCTTTGTCTTGGGTGAAATTCAATTGCCAAAATACCAATCCCCTAAATATGGGGTTCCAGCTGTGGCTGGCCAAGTGTAATACTGTCTGTCAAAGGATAGATTTTTTCTGGGGTCAAATTCAATTGCCAATATACCAATCCCCTAAATCTGAGTGTTCCAGCTGTGGCTGGCCAAGTGTAGTACTGTCCGTCAAAGGATAGATTTTATCTGGGGTGAAATTAAATTGCCAAAATACCAATCACCCTAAATCAGTGGTTTCAGCTGTTGCTGGCCAAGTGTAATACTGTCCGTCAAAGGATAGATTTATTTTCTGGGGTGAAATTCAATTGCCAAAATACCAATCCACTAAATCTGTTGCTTCAGATCTGGCTGTCTAAGTGTAATACTGTCCGTCAAAGTATAGATTTTTCTCTGGGGTGAAATTAAATTGCCAAAATACCAATCCCCTTAATCTGGGGTTACAGCTGTGGCTGTCCAAGTATAATTCTGTCCGTCAAAGGATAGATTTTTTCTGGAGTGAAATTCAACTGCCAAAATAACAATTCACTAAATCTGGTGATTCTGCTGTGGCTGTCCAAGTGTAATGCTGTCCGTCAAAGGATAGATTTTTCTCTGGGGTGAAATTCAATTGCCAAAATACCAATCCCCTAAATCTGGTGTTCCAGCTGTGGCTGGCCAAGTGTAATATTGTCCGTCAAAGTATGGATTTTTTTCTGGGGTGAAATTAAATTGCGAAAATACCAATCCCCTAAATCTAGTGTTCAACCTATTGCTGGCCAAGTTTTTTACTGTCCGTCAAAGGATAGATTTTTTCTGGGGTGAAATTAAATAGCCAAAAAACCAGTCCCCTAAATCAGTGGTTTCAGCTGTTGCTGGACAAGTGTAATACTGTCTGTCAAAGGATAGATTTTTTTCTGGGGTTAAATTCAATTGCCAAAATATCAATCCACTAAATCTGGTGTCTCAGCTGTGGCTGTCCTAGTGTAATACTGTCCGTCAAAGTATAGATTTTTCTCTGGGGTCAAATTCAATTGCCAAAATACCAATCCCCTAAATCTGGTGTTCCACCTGTTGCTGGCCAAGTTTAATACTGTCCGTCAAAGGATAGATTTTTTTCTGGGGTGAAATTCAATTGCCAAAATACCAATCCCCTAAATCTGTGGTTCCAGCTGTGGCTGGCCAAGTTTAATACTGTCCGTCAAAGGATTGATTTTTCTCTGGGGTCAAATTCAATTGCCAAAATACCAATCCCCTAAATCTGGTTTTCCACCTGTTGCTGGCCAAGTTTAATACTGTCCGTTAAAGGATAGATTTTTTTCTGGGGTGAAATTCAATTTCCAAAATACCAATCCACTAAATCTGTTGCTTCAGATCTGGCTGTCTAAGTGTAATACTGTCCGTCAAAGTATAGATTTTTCTCTGGGGTGAAATTAAATTGCCAAAATACCAATCCCCTTAATCTGGGGTTACAGTTGTGGCTGTCCAAGTATAATTCTGTCCGTCAAAGGATAGATTTTTTTCTGGGGTGAAATTCAACTGCCAAAATAACAATTCACTAAATCTGGTGATTCAGCTGTTGCTGTCCAAGTGTAATGCTGTCCGTCAAAGGATAGATTTTTCTCTGGGGTGAAATTCAATTGCCAAAATACCAATCCCCTAAATCTGGTGTTCCAGCTGTGGCTGGCCAAGTGAAATACTGTCCGTCAAAGTAAGGATTTTTTTCTGGGGTGAAATTAAATTGCGAAAATACCAATCCCCTAAATCTAGTGTTCCACCAATTGCTGGCCAAGTTTTTTACTGTCCGTCAAAGGATAGATTTTTTCTGGGGTGAAATTAAATAGCCAAAATACCAGTCCCCTAAATCAGTGGTTTCAGCTGTTGCTGGCCAAGTGTAATACTGTCTGTCAAAGGATAGATATTTTTCTGGGGTTAAATTCAATTGCCAAAATATCAATCCACTAAATCTGGTGTCTCAGCTGTGGCTGTCCTAGTGTAATACTGTCCGTCAAAGTATAGATTTTTCTCTGGGGTCAAATTCAATTGCCAAAATACCAATCCCCTAAATCTGGTGTTTCAACTGTGGCTGTCCAAGTGTAATACTGTCCGTCAAAGTATAGATTTTTCTCTGGGGTGAAATTCAATTGCCAAAATACTAATCCCCTAAATCTGGTGTTCCATCTGTGGCTGTCCAAGTGTAATACTGTACATCAAAGAATAGATTTTTTTCTGGGGTGAAATTAAATTGCCAAAATACCAATCCCCTAAATCTGTGGTTCCAGCTGTGGCTGGCCAAGTTTAATACTGTCCGTCAAAGGATAGATTTTTTTCTGCGGTCAAATTCAATTGCCAATATACCAATCCCTAAATCTGATGTTCGAGCTGTGGCTGGCCAAGTGTAATACTGTCCGTCAAAGGATAGATTTTTTTTCTAGGGTGAAATTAAATTGCCAAAATACCAACCACCCTTAATCAGTGGTTTAAGCTGTTGCTGGCCAAGTGTAATACTATCCGTCAAAGGATAAAAAAAATTTCTGGGGTGAAATTCAATTGCCAAAATACCAATCCACTAAATCTGTTGCTTCAGATCTGGCTGTCTAAGTGTAATACTGTCCGTCAAAGTATAGATTTTTCTCTGGGGTGAAATTAAATTGCCAAAATACCAATCCCCTAAATCTGGGGTTACAGCTGTGGCTGTACAAGTATAATTCTGTCCGTCAAAGGATAGATTTTTTTCTGGGGTGAAATTCAACTGCCAAAATAACAATTCACTAAATCTGGTGATTCAGCTGTGGCTGTCCTAGTGTAATGCAGTCCGTCAAAGGATAGATTTTTCTCTGGGGTGAAATTCAATTGCCAAAATACCAATCCCCTAAATCTGGTGTTCCAGCTGTGGCTGGCCAAGTGTAATATTGTCCGTCAAAGTATGGATTTTTTTCTGGGGTGAAATTAAATTGCGAAAATACCAGTCCCCTAAATCTAGTGTTCCACCTATTGCTGGCCAAGTTTTTTACTGTCCGTCAAAGGATAGATTTTTTTCTGGGGTTAAATTCAATTGCCAAAATATCAATCCACTAAATCTGGTGTCTCAGCTGTGGCTGTCCTAGTGTAATACTGTCCGTCAAAGTATAGAATTTTCTCTGGGGTCAAATTCAATTGCCAAAATACCAATCCCCTAAATCTGGTGTTCCACCTGTTGCTGGCCAAGTTTAATACTGTCCGTCAAAGGATAGATTTTTTTCTGGGGTGAAATTCAATTGCCAAAATACCAATCCCCTAAATCTGGGGTTCCAGCTGTGGCTGTCCAAGTGTAATACTGTCCGTCAAAGTACAGATTTTTCTCTGGGGTGAAATTCAATTGCCAAAATACCAATCCCCTAAATCTGGGGTTCAAGCTGTTGCTGTCCAAGTCTAATACTGTCCGTCAAAGCATAGATTTTTTTCTGGGGTGAAATTCGATTGCCAAAATACCAATCCACTAAATCTGTTGTTTCAGCTGTGGCTGTCCTATTGTAATACATGTTCGTCAAAGCATAGATTTTCTCTAGGGTCAAATTCAATTGCCAAAATACCAATCCACTAAATCTGTGGTTCCAGCTGTGGCTGGCCAAGTGTAATACTGTCCATCAAAGGATAGATTTTTCTCTGGGGTGAAATTCAATTGGCAAATTCCAATCACCAAAATCTAGGGTTCCAGCTGTGGCTGTCCAAGTGTAATACTGTCCGTAAAAGGATAGATTTATTTTCAGGGGTGAAATTAAATTGCCAAAATACCAATCCCCTTAATCTGGTGTTCCACCTATTGCTGGCCAAGTTTAATACTGTCGGTCAAAGGATAGATTTTTTTCTGGGGTGAAATTAAATAGCCAAAATACCAATCCCCTAAATCAGTGGTTTCAGCTGTTGCTGGCCAAGTGTAATACTGTCTGTCAAAGGATAGATTTTTTTCTGGGGTTAAATTCAATTGCCAAAATACCAATCACCTAAATCTGTGGTTCCAGCTGTGGCTGGCCAAGTTTAATACTGTCCGTCAAAGGATAGATTTTTTTCTGCGGTCAAATTCAATTGCCAATATACCAATCCCCTAAATCTGATGTTCGAGCTGTGGCTGGCCAAGTGTAATACTGTCCGTCAAAGGATAGATTTTTTTCTAGGGTGAAATTAAATTGCCAAAATACCAACCACCCTTAATCAGTGGTTTCAGCTGTTGCTGGCCAAGTGTAATACTATCCGTCAAAGGATAGAATATTTTCTGGGGTGAAATTCAATTGCCAAAATACCAATCCACTAAATCTGTTGCTTCAGATCTGGCTGTCTAAGTGTAATACTGTCCGTCAAAGTATAGATTTTTCTCTGGGGTGAAATTAAATTGCCAAAATACCAATCCCCTTAATCTGGGGTTACAGCTGTGGCTGTCCAAGTATAATTCTGTCCGTCAAAGGATAGATTTTTTCTGGGGTGAAATTCAACTGCCAAAATAACAATTCACTAAATCTGGTGATTCAGCTGTGGCTGTCCAAGTGTAATGCTGTCCGTCAAAGGATAGATTTTTCTCTGGGGTGAAATTCAATTGCCAAAATACCAATCCCTAAATCTGGTGTTCCAGCTGTGGCTGGCCAAGTGTAATACTGTCCGTCAAAGTATGGATTTTTTTCTGGGGTGAAATTAAATTGCGAAAATACCAATCCCCTAAATCTAGTGTTCCACCTATTGCTGGCCAAGTTTTTTACTGTCCGTCAAAGGATAGATTTTTTCTGGGGTGAAATTAAATAGCCAAAATACCAGTCCCCTAAATCAGTGGTTTCAGCTGTTGCTGGCCAAGTGTAATACTGTCTGTCAAAGGATAGATTTTTTTCTGGGGTTAAATTCAATTGCCAAAATATCAGTCCACTAAATCTGGTGTCTCGGCTGTGGCTGTCCTAGTGTAATACTGTCCGTCAAAGTATAGCATTTTCTCTGGGGTCAAATTCAATTGCCAAAATACCAATCCCCTAAATCTGGTGTTCCACCTGTTGCTGGCCAAGTTTAATACTGTCCGTCAAAGGATAGATTTTTTTCTGGGGTGAAATTCAATTGCCAAAATACCAATCCCCTAAATCTGGGGTTCCAGCTGTGACTTTCAAAGTGTAATACTGTCCGTCAAAGTACAGATTTTTCTCTGGGGTGAAATTCAATTGCCAAAATACCAATCCCTTAAATCTGGGGTTCAAGCTGTTGCTGGCCAAGTCTAATACTGTCAGTCAAAGCATAGATTTTTTCTGGGGTGAAATTCGATTGCCAAAATACCAATCCACTAAATCTTTTGTTTCAGCTGTGGCTGTCCTATTGTAATACAGTTCGTCAAAGCATAGATTTTTCTCCAGGGTCAAATTCAATTGCCAAAATACCAATCCACTAAATCTGTGGTTCCAGCTGTGGCTGGCCAAGAGTAATACTGTCCATCAAAGGATAGATTTTAACTCTGGGGTGAAATTCAATTGGCAAATTCCTATCACCAAAATCTAGGGTTCCAGCTGTGGCTGTCCAAGTGTAATACTGTCCGTAAAAGGATAGATTTATTTTCTGGGGTGAAATTAAATTGCCAAAATACCAATCCCCTAAATCTGGTGTTCCACCTATTGCTGGCCAAGTTTAATACTGTCCGTCAAAGGATAGATTTTTTTCTGGGGTGAAATTAAATAGCCAAAATACCATTCCCCTAAATCAGTGGTTTCAGCTGTTGCTGGCCAAGGGTAATACTGTCTGTCAAAGGATAGATTTTTTTCTGGGGTTAAATTCAATTGCCAAAATACCAATCACCTAAATCTGTGGTTCCAGCTGTGGCTGGCCAAGTTTAATACTGTCCGTCAAAGGATAGATTTTTTTCTGCGGTCAAATTCAATTGCCAATATACCAATCCCCTAAATCTGATGTTCGAGCTGTGGCTGGCCAAGTGTAATACTGTCCGTCAAAGGATAGATTTTTTTTCTAGGGTGAAATTAAATTGCCAAAATACCAACCACCCTTAATCAGTGGTTTAAGCTGTTGCTGGCCAAGTGTAATACTATCCGTCAAAGGATAAAAAAAATTTCTGGGGTGAAATTCAATTGCCAAAATACCAATCCACTAAATCTGTTGCTTTAGATCTGGCTGTCTAAGTGTAATACTGTCCGTCAAAGTATAGATTTTTCTCTGGGGTGAAATTAAATTGCCAAAATACCAATCCCCTTAATCTGGGGTTACAGCTGTGGCTGTCCAAGTATAATTCTGTCCGTCAAAGGATAGATTTTTTTCTGGGGTGAAATTCAACTGCCAAAATAACAATTCACTAAATCTGGTGATTCTGCTGTGGCTGTCCAAGTGTAATGCTGTCCGTCAAAGGATAGATTTTTCTCTGGGGTGAAATTCAATTGCCAAAATACCAATCCCCTAAATCTGGTGTTCCAGCTGTGGCTGGCCAAGTGTAATACTGTCCGTCAAAGTATGGATTTTTTCTGGGGTGAAATTAAATTGCGAAAATACCAATCCCCTAAATCTAGTGTTCCACCTATTGCTGGCCAAGTTTTTTACTGTCCGTCAAAGGATAGATTTTTTCTGGGGTGAAATTAAATAGCCAAAATACCAGTCCCCTAAATCAGTGGTTTCAGCTGTTGCTGGCCAAGTGTAATACTGTCTGTCAAAGGATAGATTTTTTCTGGGGTTAAATTCAATTGCCAAAATATCAATCCACTAAATCTGGTGTCTCAGCTGTGGCTGTCCTAGTGTAATACTGTCCGTCAAAGTATAGATTTTTCTCTGGGGTCAAATTCAATTGCCAAAATACCAATCCCCTAAATCTGGTGTTCCACCTGTTGCTGTCCAAGTGTAATACTGTCCGTCAAAGGATAGATTTTTTCTGGGGTGAAATTCAATTGCCAAAATACCAATCGCCTAAATCTGGTGGTTCCAGCTGTGGCTGTCCAAGTGTAATACTGTCCGTCAAAGGATAGATTTTTCTCTGGGGTGAAATTAAATTGCCAAAATACCAATCCCCTAAATCTGGTGGTTCCAGCTGTGGCTGGCCAAGTTTAATACTGTCCGTCAAAGGATAGATTTTTTCTGGGGTCAAATTCAATTGCCAAAATACCAATCCACTAAATCTGATGTTCGAGCTGTGGCTGGCCAAGTGTAATACTGTCCGTCAAAGGATAGATTTTTTTTCTAGGGTGAAATTAAATTGCCAAAATACCAACCACCCTTAATCAGTGGTTTAAGCTGTTGCTGGCCAAGTGTAATACTATCCGTCAAAGGATAAAAAAAATTTCTGGGGTGAAATTCAATTGCCAAAATACCAATCCACTAAATCTGTTGCTTCAGATCTGGCTGTCTAAGTGTAATACTGTCTGTCAAAGTATAGATTTTTCTCTGGGGTGAAATTAAATTGCCAAAATACCAATCCTCAAAATCTGGTGTTCCAGCTGTGGCTGGCCAAGTGTAATACTGTCCGTCAAAGTATGGATTTTTTTCTGGGGTGAAATTAAATTGCGAATATACCAATCCTCTAAATCTAGTGTTCCACCTATTGCTGGCCAAGTTTAGTACTGTCCGTCAAAGGATAGATTTTATCTGGGGTGAAATTAAATAGCCAAAATACCAGTCCCCTAAATCAGTGGTTTCAGCTGTTGCTGGTCCTAGTGTAATACTGTCCGTCAAAGGATAGATTTATTTTCTGGGGTGAAATTCAATTTCCAAAATACCAATCCACTAAATCTGTTGCTTCAGATCTGGCTGTCTAAGTGTAATACTGTCCGTCAAAGTATAGATTTTTCTCTGGGGTGAAATTAAATTGCCAAAATACCAATCCCCTTAATCTGGGGTTACAGCTGTGGCTGTCCAAGTATAATTCTGTCCGTCAAAGGATAGATTTTTTTCTGGGGTGAAATTCAACTGCCAAAATAACAATTCACTAAATCTGGTGATTCAGCTGTGGCTGTCCAAGTGTAATGCTGTCCGTCAAAGGATAGATTTTTCTCTGGGGTGAAATTCAATTGCCAAAATACCAATCCCCTAAATCTGGTGTTCCAGCTGTGGCTGGCCAAGTGTAATACTGTCCGTCAAAGTATGGATTTTTTCTGGGGTGAAATTAAATTGCGAAAATACCAATCCCCTAAATCTAGTGTTCCACCTATTGCTGGCCAAGTTTTTTACTGTCCGTCAAAGGATAGATTTTTTCTGGGGTGAAATTAAATAGCCAAAATACCAGTCCCCTAAATCAGTGGTTTCAGCTGTTGCTGGCCAAGTGTAATACTGTCTGTCAAAGGATAGATTTTTTCTGGGGTTAAATTCAATTGCCAAAATATCAATCCACTAAATCTGGTGTCTCAGCTGTGGCTGTCCTAGTGTAATACTGTCCGTCAAAGTATAGAATTTTCTCTGGGGTCAAATTCAATTGCCAAAATACCAATCCCCTAAATCTGGTGTTCCACCTGTTGCTGGCCAAGTTTAATACTGTCCGTCAAAGGATAGATTTTTTCTGGGGTGAAATTCAATTGCCAAAATACCAATCCCCTAAATCTGGGTGTTCCAGCTATTGCTGGCCAAGTTTAATACTGTCCGTCAAAGGATAGATTTTTTCTGGGGTGAAATTCAATTGCCAAAATACCAATCCCCTAAATCTGGTGGTTTCAGCTGTTGCTGGCCAAGTGTAATACTGTCCGTCAAAGGATAGATTTTTTTCTGGGGTGAAATTCAATTGCCAAAATACCAATCCACTAAATCTGGTGTTTCAGCTGTGGCTGTCCTAGTGTAATACTGTCCGTCAAAGTATAGAATTTTCTCTGGGGTCAAATTCAATTGCCAAAATACCAATCCCCTAAATCTGGTGTTCCACCTGTTGCTGGCCAAGTTTAATACTGTCCGTCAAAGGATAGATTTTTTTCTGGGGTGAAATTCAATTGCCAAAATACCAATCCCCTAAATCTGGGGTTCCAGCTGTGACTTTCAAAGTGTAATACTGTCCGTCAAAGTACAGATTTTTCTCTGGTGTGAAATTCAATTGCCAAAATACCAATCCCCTAAATCTGGGGTTCAAGCTGTTGCTGTCCAAGTCTAATACTGTCCGTCAAAGCATAGATTTTTTTCTGGGGTGAAATTCGATTGCCAAAATACCAATCCACTAAATCTGTTGTTTCAGCTGTGGCTGTCCTATTGTAATACAGTTCGTCAAAGCATAGATTTTTCTCCAGGGTCAAATTCAATTGCCAAAATACCAATCCTCTAAATCTGTGGTTCCAGCTGTGGCTGGCCAAGAGTAATACTGTCCATCAAAGGATAGATTTTTCTCTGGGGTGAAATTCAATTGGCAAATTCCAATCACCAAAATCAGGGGTTCCAGCTGTGGCTGTCCAAGTGTAATACTGTCCGTAAAAGGATAGATTTATTTTCTGGGGTGAAATTAAATTGCCAAAATACCAATCCCCTAAATCTGGTGTTCCACCTATTGCTGGCCAAGTTTAATACTGTCCGTCAAAGGATAGATTTTTTTCTGGGGTGAAATTCAACTGCCAAAATACCAATCCACTAAATCTGGTGTTTCAGCTGTGGCTGTCCAATTGTAATACTGTCCATCAAAGGATAGATTTTTCTCTGGGGTGAAATTCAATTGCCAAAATTCCAATCCCCTAAATCTGGTGCTCCAGCTGTGGCTGTCCAATTGTAATACTGTCCGTCAAAGGATAGATTTTTTTCTGGGGTGAAATTCAATTGCCAAAATACCAATCCCCTAAACTTGGTGTTCCAGCTGTGGCTGTCCAATTGTAATACTGTCCGTCAAAGGATAGATTTTTTTCTGTGGTTAAATAAAATCCCTGAAACAGAAATCCTTAACATCTGTGCTTTCCGCTGTTCCTCTCCAAGAGTAATTCTGTACGTAATAGGGTATATTACACTCATCGTGTGAGCGTCTAAATAGAAGGCCTGAAAAATAAATCCTCTATATTTGCGCATGCTGCTGTGCATCTCCAAGTGTATTTCTGTCCGTAAAAGGTTATATTACACTAATTGTCTAAGTACAAGTGCTGAAAGCTTAATCCTCTATATTTGCACACGCTACTGTGCATCTTCAAGTGTATTTCTGTCCGTAAAAGGTTATATTACACTAATTGTCTAAGTACAAGTGCTGAAAGCTTAATCCTCTATATTTGCACACGCTACTGTGCATCTCCAAGTCTATTTCTGTCCATAAAACCTTCATGACCAGGCATCTACATGCGAGGGCTGAAGTGGAGTAAGCACCTTCAAAACCAAGAAAGGGCTTAGGCCCCTCCTGTTCCCTCTTCTGCTGCAGCCTCGGCCTCTTCCTCCGCCTCTGGAACGTTGGCACCTGCCGCCCAGCAAAAAGACGATGTGCCACCAACATCACCAACTCCGTCACCAAGCATCTCCACCATGTCACACGGCAGCGTTCAGCTCTTCATCTCACAAACCTTGGAGAGAAAGCGTAAATTCCCACCTAGCCACCGTGGCCCCTTGTGGAAGGGGGGGTACTGTCACAGGGCAGCGGCGACATGCGGCATCTCTCTTGTGCCGCCGGCGCCCTGCTTCCGATACCCAGGGACGCGCCACGCGTGTGAAGCAGTTACCAGGGTAACGGGGGCGGAGTGTGCCCGGCCGCACGCTTCCTCTCCGTGTGGTCGGCGTCCCCCGTCCCCATAGCACCAACAAGTGGCTAATCGCCGAGCTGGTCACTCGATGCTCAGCTGCTTCTGCAGGGTGGTCATGTGGCACTGGCCACGTCACATGACCCCCTGTCTTCAGTATATAAGTAGGCAACCTGCTAGCCACAGGTTGCCTGTCATTATTTACTGTCAAGGGCTACTACTGCTACTAATCCTGCGTGCTTTTGGTTTTGACCCATATTTGACTCTCCGTATTTGCTCCTGCCTGCTCCTCTGGATTTTGACGTGACTTCTTGGTTTGACCCGGTTTGTATTCCGACTTCTCTGTTTCCCCTTGGATTTGACGTGACCTCCTGGTTTTGAACTCTGCCCTGTTATCTGACTATGTTTTGTGAGTCCCCTACTGTTACTACACTACCTCCTGGCTTTGACCCCTTGGCTTGCTTTGGTTTGTGTTTGCTGTGCCTGCAGTGTCTGTTTTCTACTTCCTACTGGTCGCCTGTCGCCGTCCTTCCTGTCCTCCGCACTTATCTAGGTCAGGGATCGTCGCCTAGTTGCGTTCCATTACCTAGGACGTTCAAGTGCAAGTAGGTAGGGACAGGGGCGTGGGTGGCAGACAGTGGGTGCATGCATTCCCTCCCTTTTCCGCGTTGTGACAAACCAACAGATTTTGGACACTGTACTAGGCCCAGATTAATGGAAGTTGTAATATACACTCTGTTTTCAGATGCAGTTCATTATTGGATACAAAAACCAACAGATTTTGGACACTATACTAGGCCCAGATTAATGGAAGTTGTAATATACACTCTGTTTTCAGATGCAGTTCATTATTGGATACAAAAACCAACAGATTTTAGACACTACACTAGGGCCAGATTAATGGAAGTTGTAATATACACTCTGTTTTCAGATGCAGTTCATTATTGGATACAAAAACCAACAGATTTTGGACACTACACTAGGACCAGATTAATGGAAGTTGTAATATACACTCTGTTTTCAGATGCAGTTCATTATTGGATACAAAAACCAACAGATTTTAGACACTACACTAGGGCCAGATTAATGGAAGTTGTAATACTGAAAGTGTTTTATGATGCAGGACAGTATTGGTTACAAAAAACAGCACAGATTATGAACTTTAGATGTGACCCAGATAATTAAAGAGTCAGTCTGCGGATGATGTACAGTATATGCCACTAAAATTTCTCTCCCTGCACTACCTGTCCTTTCCTGAGCACGGATGTCCCTGACACTGCTGTTAAATATATTGTTGATCTAAAACACTCTCACACACACACACACATTAGTCCTTAAAAGGGCTTTTGAGCCTTTGAAAAGCATTCTCTAACTAAAGTCGCTGAAATTTACTCCCTGCTCTGTTTTTGCCTTCCTACCCGATGCTCTCCCTTTCTATGTCTGAGCCGAACATGCATCAGCTGGTGCTATATAGCACTTGATGACACATTCCAGCCAGCCAATCACTGTAATGCCAGCAGCTAACATGGCTACTGGCATTACAGTGAGGGCAGTACTTACCTGCACCTTGATTGGCAAATTTTAACCCGTGAAATGTGCAGGGAGGAGACTCGAGCATTGCGCTCAAGCACATGTGGTACTCAGTCGAGTACCGCTAAGTGCCGAGTAGAGTTGAGCGAATACCCAGATGTTCAGGTTCGAGAAGTTCGGCCGAACTTCCTGAAAATGTTCGGGTTCGGGATCCGAACTCGACCCGAACTTCCCCCCGAACCCCATTGAAGACAAGAACAAAATCTACCCTTCGCCGGACACTAATAAACTTGGCCAGACATAGCTGAAACCACTGATTTACAGAATTGCTATTTTGGCAATTTAATTTCACCCCAGAACATAATATATCCTTTGACGGACACCATGAAACTTGTCCAGTCACAGCTGGAACACCAGATTTACAGTATTTCTATTTTTGCAACTGAATTTCACCCCAGAACAAAATATATCCTTTGCCGTACACTATTAAACTTGGCCAGACACTGCTGGGACACCAGATTTAGGGGATTGCTATTTTGGCTATTGAATTTCACCCCAGAACAAAATATATCCTTTGCCAGACACTATTAAACTTGGCCAGCCACTGCTGGGACACCAGATTTAAGGGATTGCTATTTTGGCAATTGAATTTAACCCCTCAATAAAATATAGAAATTTCTATCTTGACTTTCTAGGGGTGACAATAAGCAAAGCCAAGCCCCTGATGTAGGATATAGCAAAAAAAAAAACTAGTACTGATGGATTGATGGACTTGGTAGCAGCTTGTGCTGGTGCACCACAAGACACAAAATGGCCGCCGATCACCCCAGAAAAAAGTGACAGAAAAATGCTCTGTGCAGCCTAAAAACCAGTGAGCAATTAACGAGCAGAAGTTGAATGATTCACAGCTGTAGATCGATCACTTCATTAGGTGTTTTTGCTGAGTTTTCCATGCCTAATCTCGCCCTCACAGCAGCTGAGTCCTATCCCTACACTAATCAGAGCAGAGTTACGTGCGGCTTTAATAGAGGCTGAGTCACATGCTGCACTTGGCCAATCACAGCCATGCCATTAGTAGGCATGGCTGTGATGGCTTCTTAGGGCAAGAAGTAAAACGATAGCTGATTGGCTGCTGTGCAGCCCTTCAGAAAGCGGGAAGAAATCGCCGAACAACGAACCCGAACTGTTTTGAAAATGTTCGGGTTCGGGTCCGGGTCCCGAACACCCCAAAGTTCGGAACTAACCCGAACTATACAGTTCGAGTTAGTTCATCTCTAGTGCCGAGCATAGCAATGCTCGAGCCGAACAAATGTTCGGCCAAGCATGCTCGCTCATCACTAATGCGGACCCATTCATTTCAATGGGTCCGCAAAACATTTGGACAGCAGACCGATGTGTTGTTCCATCTCAGACAATGGGGGCATATCGCTAGGATATGCCCCCATTGTCTGATAGGTGCGGGTCCCATATCGAGTACGTAGCCCCGAAAGTGAAGGAGGGCGCACTACACATGGCTCCAGCCACAGCTGTCCCTGCTCCGTTCTCGATATAGGTGCGGGTCCCAGCGGTGGGACCCGCACCTATCAGACAATGGGGGCATATCCTAGCGATATGCCCGTATTGTCTGAGATGGGAATACTCATTTAAATGCAAATTTCAACCGTATATACACAGAAACTGACCCTCAGGCATTAGTGGCATGAAGCAGACCCCAGCACTGCCTGAACTGTGAGAAAATGTCGGTATTGATGAAGTAATCGCAGCGACTGAGCCGCATGGTGCAATGTGTGAGTGTGGTGGCCTGATCGGTGTAGTAGTTGGTACTCAAATTTCTGCAGCTCCCTGGGCCAGGGTGCAGTGATGGGAAGGATAGCCCTTCAGATTCCTACGGGCCACACTCTGGTGTCAGGGGATCAGCTGTAGTTGGTTGAGGTGCCCTTGGTGGTAAATGTTTTAGGTGCAGGGAAGGAAGGGTCCCTGAGGTTTGTGACGCCAGCACCCTTCGGTGCAAAAGAGGTGTGAAAATAAAGGAGTCGGTTTGTATAAAAAGCTGAAACATTTACATTTACTGGTAATCAGTTGCCTTGAAGTAGATTTACAGGTCCATTGGCATGAAAGAGGTGGTCATATTGTACTCCATACAAAACACATCACAGTTAGTTGTATCTGTAATCCTGTAATCTTGGTGAGGTATAGATTCTGATCACACACAGGCTGTGGTAACTTCTGGCTGACTATCTTCAAGGTGTAAAGTATACATCAATAAACTGCTTCACATGGCCATTATACATATATCTTGCCTTCCTGGCTTACTCACAGTTTCCATAATTATGGTCCACACTGTCCATAGAGGAAATTCGGCTCTGCATACAGCTTGTACTTCACTGTAGACTGTGAACAGGCACCGTAGGCTATCTCCTGTCTCAACATAGGTTGCTAGTGGGGTCGATAGGCTGAGGTAACACTCTCACCTCCACTAGTCTCTCCTTATACTCTCTTAGCACACTTGGATTCTACAGGCGATAGTAGATTGGGTGGCTGACAGTGCCTCCAGTTCCTTCACAGTATCTAACACCCAGTCCTCTTCAAAAAGCTCAGAGCTGGCACCTACAGCCCATGCCCATCAGTCTTCCACCTCACCCCCTTGCAAATCAGCCAAGCAGTCAGAGCCCCAAATCATGCAGGAAAATCTCATGCTTTTTAATGATTCTGTTGGCAGGGTTCCCCCAGACCATCCACCTAGCCCTGCCCCAGAAGAAGAAGACCTTGAATGCACTGATGCTCAACCACTTTTGTTGCAGGATGAGGACATGGGAATACCGCCATAAAACGTCTCTGATGACGAAACACAGGTGCCAACTGCTGTGGCTTTCTGCAATGTGCAGACCGACGAGGAGGGCAGGGGTCATGAATGGGTGGAAGATGATGTGGAGGATGATGAAGACCCAGACTGAAGGTCGTGCTAGTGAGACGTGCAGTTCTGAGGAAGAGGCAGTGGTCTCACAGAGGCAACAGCACAGCAAAAGAGGGAGCAGGGTGCAAAAGCGCAGCGGCCGTTGCAGAGACAGTACGCCTGCTACTGTCCAGCACACCAAGCACACCAAGGCCTGCTCCAAGGAGTTCATTGGCATGGCAGTTCTTCACACAATGTCCTGATGACAACACACGAGTGGTTTTCATGTTGTGCCATCAGAGCATGAACTGAGGCATAAACGTTCTTAACTTGAGCAATACCTGCATGACCAGGTATCTACATGCAAAGCATGAACTGCTGGCTCGGCCTCTCCCTCCACCTCTGGCGTAACCATGGCACCTGGCGACCAGCAAACAGAGGATGATCCACTAACACCACCACATACGACACCATCACCAAGCATCTCCACCATGTCACACGGCAGCATTCAGCTGTCCATCTCCCAAACATTGGAGAGAAGGAGAAAATACCCACCTACCCACCCTCGAGCCCTGGCCCTGAATGCCAGCATTTCAAAATTAGTGGCCTTTGAAATGCTGTCATTCCGTCTGGTGGAGACGGACTGTTTCAAACAGCTGATGGCGGTGGCTGTCCCCCAGTACGTTGTTCCCAGCCACCACTACTTTTCCAGGTGAGCCGCTGCGCAACGTCATCTGTGGCAAGGTCCACATAACCACAGATACATGGACCAGTAAGCACGGCCAGGGTTGCTATATCTCCCTAACTGCACACTGGGTAAAGGTAGTGGCAGCTGGGCCCGAGGCGGATAGCAGTTTGATGCATGGCTTTCCACCACCGAGGATCGTAGGGCATTATTAGTTGCCTCCTGTTGCTTCCTCCTCCGCCTACTCCTCTTCTACCACCCCCACATCCGGTCATCGAAAGAACCTCACCCCCAACTTCAGCACAGCCTGGGGTAAACGTCAGCAGGCGATTTTAAAACTCACGTGTTTGGGTGACAAACCCCACACCGCACAGGAGCTTTGGAGGGGCATAGAACAGCAGACTGATGAGTGGTTGCGGCCGGTGAGCCTCAAACCCGGCCTGGTGGTGTCCGGTAATGGGCGAAATCTCGTTGCAGCTCTGGGACTAACGGGTTTGACGCACATTCCATGCCTGGCGCATGTGCTGAATCTGGTGGGGCAGAAGTTTCTTAAAAACTACCCAGACATGTCAGAGCTGCTGTTGAAAGTGCGGTCCATATGTGCGCGCTTTCGGCATTCTCACCCTGCTGCTGCTCGCCTGTCTGCGCTGCAGCGTAACTTCGGCCTTCCTGCTCACCGCCTCATATGCGACATGCCCATCAGGTGGAACTCCACCTTACATATGCTAGAGAGACTGTGCGAGCAGCAGCGGGCGATAGTGGAGGTTCAGATGCAGTATGCATGGGTCAGTCGCTCTGCGGATCAGCAACACTTCACCACCAGTGACTGGGCCTGCATGCGAGACCTGTGTACCTTGTTGCGGTTTTTGGAGTACTCAACCAACATGGCCAGTGCTGATGACACCATTGTTAGCATCACAATACCCCTTCTATGTCTCCTTGAAAAAAATATTATGAAGATGATGGAAGAGGATGCGGCACAGGAGGAGAAGAAGGAAGAGGGGGCATTTCACAGGGTTTCAGGCAGGTCATACAGATGTGGCTCAGATGGTGGGTTCCTGCACCAGCAGAGGCCAGGTACACATGTGGAAAGCCAGGCCACACTTCTGGAGGACGACGAGGAGGAGGAATCGGTTTCACTGCAGGGTGGCACCCTACGCAGCTCAGGGCCATCACTGGAGCGTGGCTGGGGGGATACAGAGGGCACAGACGATACACCACCTACAGAGGACAGCTTATCGTTACCTCTGGGCAGCCTGGCACACATGAGCGACTACATGCTGCAGTGCCTGCGCAACGACAGCAGAGTTGCCCACATTTTAACTTGTGCTGACTACTGGGTTGCCACCCTGCTGGATCTCCGGTACAGGGACAATGTGCCCACCTTAATTCCCGCACTGGAGCGTGATAGGAAGATGTGCGACTACAAGCGCACGCTGGTAGACGCGCCCCTGAGGGCATTCCCAACTGACACAGGGGGACAAGTGGAAGCACAAGGCAAAGGCAGAGGCGGAGGAGGAAGAGGTTGCCAACGCAGCAGTGTCACGGCCAGCTCCTCAGACAGCAGGGTTAGCATGGCCGAGCTGTGGAAAGGTTTTGTCACAGCGCCACAGCAAACTGCACCACCAGCTGATAGGGAACATGTTAACAGGAGGCAGCATTTCAACAACATGGTGGAACAGTACGTGTGCACACGCCTCCATGTACTGACTGATGGTTCTGCCCTTATTCAACTTCTGGGTCTCCAAATTGTCCACATGGCCAGAGCTTGCCCTTTATTCCTTGGAGGTGCTGGCCTGCCCTGCGGCCAGTGTATTGTCTGAACGTATACTTATCACAGCAGGGGGCGTCATTACTGACAAACACAGCTGCCTGTCCACAGCCAACGTGGTCAAGCTCACGTTCATTAAAATGAACCGGGCATGGATCCCAAAGGACTTGTCTGTACCTTGTGCAGAATAGACATTTATAACTGCCTCGCCCTCAACCATACATTCTTGTACTCCAGGGCACTTCTTTATTGAATCCTCTTTTTTTAATTGTATCATTTTTTTGTGGGAAACCCCAAGTTGAATGAACCTCTCCTCTGTCTGGGTGTCAGGGGCCTAAAATTCACTTAATCGCCTGCTGCTTTGGCGAGTGACATCAAGCTTGATTTTCTGCTATGGAACCTCTCTCCTCTGTCTGGGTGCCAGGTGCCTACATTTTAGATAATCACCTGTTGCTTTGGTGGGTGACATTATCCTCTTTATACTGTCAAATGACCTCTACATTGTCTGGTTGTTAGGGGCCTATATTTTGTTTCATCGCTTGCTGCATTGGTGGGACACATTAAACTCTTTATACTGTCAAATGACCTCTAAATTGTCTGGTTGTCAGGGGCCTATATTATGTTTCATCGCTTGCTGCATTGGTGGGAGACATTAACCTCTTTTTACTGTCAAATGACCGCCCCATTGTCTGGTTGTCAGGGGCCTACATAACTGATAATGGCCTGTTCCATTGCAGGTTGACCTAATGCCTGTGTTGCTGTTACGGGACCGCTCTCCTCTTTGCGGGTGACATGGTCCTGAATTAGTGAATGAGTCCTGTGGCACTACTGGGTGAAATCAATACTGTTTTAGCATGATTGTAACTCTCCTATTTAAGGGTGACATGGGTCTAAATCAGTGAATGAGGCCTGTGGCATTGCTGGGTAAAATCAATATTGTCTTGGCGTGATTTTAACTCTCCTCTTTGTGGGTCCTGTTGGCCTGAATGTTTGAATGAGGCCTGTGAGACATGATTCCTTCTTGGCTGTGATGACAACTTCAACTCCCATGTATGGTTGCCATTGGCCTGAGTCTGTGAGTGAGGCCTGTGGCACTGCAGGCAGACATGAATCCTTCTTGGCTGTGATTGTGAACTTCAACTCCCATGTATGGTTGCCATTAGCCTGAGTCTGTGAATGAGGCCTGTGGCACTGCAGGCAGACATGAATCCTTTTTGGCTGTGATGAGAACTTCAACTCCTATAGCATTCCCACCTGACGCCACCCCAACCACCTATTCCACCTCCTCCTCCAAGTTACCAATTGATATTGGTTAATTTTTATTTATTTTATTTTATTTTAAGTCATTTCCCTATCCACATTTGTTTGCAGGGGATTTACCTACATTTTGATGCCTTTTGCAGCCCTCTAGCCCTTTCCAGGGCTATTTTACAGCCTTTTTAGTGCCCAAAAGTTTGGGTCCCCATTGACTTAAATGGGGTTCGGGGTCAAGTTCGGGTCGAGTTCGGATCCCGAACCCGAACATTTTCGTGAAGTTCAGCCAAACTTCTCGAACCCGAACATCCAGGTGTTCGCTCAACTCTAGACTTGAGCTGCCAGAAAAAAAAAGTTTTTTTCCTGATGTCTCTGGCTGGCTGGCACACATGCACTACACTGCAGTGGCTAATATGGCTGCCAAGCACCACCTCAGTAACAGATGGATTACAAAAAAAGATTTTCCTTGCAGTGGCTGTGTACAGAAATGTCGGATTGCTGATGCTCCCTCCCACTCTATTTGCTTTATCTTGTGGATTAAAGTAGCACAGGTTCTTCTCATTTCTGCCCTATTCTGTCCCTGATCGCACCAGCAGCAACCTTGCTCTAATCTCAATTCAGCAGACTGACATGCGGCACTATGTGACTCCAGCTTATAAAGAGGCTGGGTCGCATGCTGCACTCAGCCAATCACAGCAATGCCATTAGTAGGCATGGCTGTGATAGCTTCTTAGGGCAAGAAGTAAAACGCTTGCTGGATTGGCTGCTGTGCAGCCCTTCAGAAAGTGGGAAGAAATCGTCGAACAACGGTCCCGAACACAAACTTTTTGTAAAATGTTCGGGTCCGTCCCGAACACCCCAAAATTCGGTATGAACCCGAACTATACAGTTCGGGTTCGCTCAACTCTAATTATAAATAATCATGTCGAATCGGATATAATATAAGAAGGGCAATGCCAGTCCTGCGCATGTGCACATATTTAATGGATGCCGCAGGCATGAATCTCGTGATCATAACATTGCGAATTCTGCCTGCATCATCATGCCATACGATACGTAATCATGTGACGGACGCCTTTCTTCACATTTGTGAGGCCCGTGTGATCATACACTAGGGTGCATTTAATAATTTAGCTATTTGGTTGGAGCGCTATGATTGGTTGTTGTGGGTATAAAGTGTGTGTCCCTCAGTAATGATGCCACCCCCAGACGAAGGTCCGCCGAAATGCGTGTCGGGCTTGGCGCCGTCCGGAGAAGGGAGAGACATTATGGGTAACTGATTCTTGTCCTGCAAATATTTGGTTATTGTTATTTATTGCACTTTATATTCTTTTCTTCTGTGGACAGACACAAACTGTTTCAATTGTCTTCTGCTCTGGTCGATGTCGCCTTTTCCCTGCACTTGTACTTGTTTTTAACTTATGAATTTATTTATTTATCAATAAAATTTTATATTGACTCTAATTTTCTTATAGTTTTTAAAATTATGCTTTTGCCATAGGCTTATGCTCAATTAAAGGGTTTCTGTCATCAAGTTGTCTGATGTGCTAATGTCAGAGCAGCTTGATAATGTCTTTTTTATAAAAATCCAATTTATATTTTGGCTGAAAAACGTACTTTTATAATATGTAAATTAGCCTCTAGGAGCAGGGGGGCGTTTCCCTGCTCCTAGAGGCTCCGTGCGGCAACCTGCTGGCACGCCCCTTCTTACTTTGAGTGACAGTGCCGGGCAGCGATCCTCCTCAATATAAAATTTTATTGATAAATAAATTCATAAGTTAAAAACAAGTACAAGTGCAGGGAAATGCGACATCGACCAGAGCAGAAGACAATTGAAACAGTTTAACGGGTTTCTTGATAACAGAAACCCGTTAAGTAATACATGGTTTATTAGTAGGAGATCTTTTTCTATCATCTATTACTATAAGCCGAGTTCTTCTTTGGTTTTCCCCACCACTCTATGCTGACTTAATGCTGCTGCCTTTATGAAGCTGTGCCCCGCTAGTTGTTTACAGACAGATAGGCTCCTGAGTAGCAGACGGTCTAGTCCGGGCACGTTTGGCTCCAGATCTCACACTGCTTCCACCATGTTGTTGCAACGGGCCGCCCCTGGGACCCTATTAGAGGATTGGGTACCCAGGTGTAGAAATGGCCAAGTGGTAGAGGGTGGCCTAAAATGTCCCTTTACATGTGTAAGTGTCACGGTGCTCCAAAACAAACAAATAGGTGGAATAATTGAGGGATAAAAGAATAACGGGTCCAGACCTTGTATAAAGTTGAATAGAACCAATGACAAAGTTAGGGGTAGGTGGAGAGTCCTTAAAAATGATTTCAGGGATTTTGGTCAAAAGCTTAGGGCAAGGACATCAAAAGTAGTATTTTCTAAAAATACTGCCTGTACCACGAGCCACACAAGAAAGGCAGCGTGAGATTAGGGAGGTTAACAAGTGGCTCAAGAACTGGTGTAGGAAGGAGGGGTTCGGGTTCCTGGAGAACTGGGCCGACTTCTCTGTCGGCTACAGGCTCTATCGTAGGGACGGGCTGCACCTCAATGGGGAAGGGGCAGCTGTGTTGGGGAGAAAGATGGCTAAAAGGTTGGAGGAGTGTTTAAACTAGGGACTGGGGGGGAGGGTAATTACATTATAGGAGGGGAAGATAGTGCAGATAGAGACCAGGGGCGAGGTAGTGTGACTGGGGGAGGAATGGAAGGGGGAACTAGAACAGCTCAGAATGAAAGATGTAGGGTAAAAAATACACATAAACCTGTCAAATGTATGTATACTAATGCCAGATGCCTGACTAACAAGACTGGTGAACTGGAATTAGTGATGTGTGAGGAGGACTATGACATAGTGGGAATAACTGAGACATGGCTGGATGATAGCTATGACTGGGCAGTTAATATAAAAGGTTACAATCTGTTTAGAAAGGATCGTCAAAACCGGAGAGGTGGAGGGGTCTGCCTCTATGTGAAGTCGTGTCTAAATCCCGTATTTCGAGAATACATCTCTGAGGGACATGAACATGTGGAGTCACTGTGGGTAGAAATACATGGAGCAAAAAACAATTATAAATTACTAATAGGAGTGTATTATAAACCACCCTAATATGCCAGAGTCCACAGAAAATCTATTACTAAACGTGATAGACGAGGCGGCAAATCATCATGAAGTCGTTATTATGGGGGACTTTAACTACCCAGATATAGACTGGGAAACTGAAAGCTGTACATCCCAAAAAAGAAACAGGTTCTTGACAATAGCCAAAGACAATTACCTTTACCAACTGGTTCAGGACCCCAGTAGAGGGACGGCCATACTGGACTTAGTACTAACCAATAGACATGATAGAACAACAGATGTGAAGGTTGGGGGACACCTAGGAAATAGTGACCATAAAGTAATAACCTTCCAATTATTCTTCAAATGAGAGTTTCTAAAGGGAGGAACAAAAATACCAAACTTCAAAAAAGCAAAATTTAGCCAACTAAGCGAGGCCATAGGCCTAACTAACTGGGTTAAAGTCCTCAAAAATAAAAATACAACCACAAAATGGGAGATTTTTAAAAGCATTGTAACATCTAATTGTGAGAGGTACATACCTTATAGGAATAAAAGGCTAAGGAACAATAAGAAACCAATGTGGATAAATAGAACCGTAAAGATAGCAATAAATGACAAAAAAAAAGCATATAAATCACTAAAACAGGAGGGGAGCGAGGAAGCACTGATAAACTATAGGAAAAAAAATGGAATATGTAAAAAACTAATAAAAATTGCCAAACTAGAGACCGAGAGATTAATTGCCAAAGAGAGTAAAACTAACCCTAAAATGTTCTTCAATTATATAAATAGTAAAAAATATAAATCTGAAGGAGTCTACCCTCGACATAGCAATGAGGGGGGGTGTTGCAGAGAGCGACGAAGATAAAGCAAAACTATTAAATATTTTTTTCTCCACTATATTCACTGAGGAAAATAAACTGAAATGCAGAATGCAAAAGTAAATTCCCCATTAAAAGTGCCCTGTCTGACCCAGGAAGAAGTACAACAGCGACTTAAAAAGATTAGAATAGACAAATCGCCAGGACCGGATGGCATACACCCCCGAATCCTAAGGGAATTAAGTGATGTCATAGCCAGACCTTTATTTCTGATATTTACGGACTCTATACTGACAGGGAATATTCCACAGGATTGGTGCATAGCAAATGTGGTGCCAATATTCAAAAAGGGTCCAAAAACAGAGCCTGGAAATTATAGGCCGGTAAGTTTAAAATCTATTGTTGGTAAACTGTTTGAAGGGTTTCTAAGAGATGCTATTTTGGAAAATCTCAATGAAAATAAGCAAATAACGCCATATCAGCATGGCTTCATGAGGGATCGGTCATGCCAAACTAATTTAATCAGCTTCTATGAGAAGGTAAGTTCTAGACTGGACAGTGGCGAATCAATGGATGTCGTATATATGGACTTCTCCAAAGCATTTGACACTGTACCTCGTAAAAGGTTAGTATATAAAATGAGGATGCTCAGACTGGGAGAAAATGTCTGTATGTGGGTAAGTAACTGGCTGAGTGACAGAAAACAGAGGGTGGTTATTGACGGTAGATACTCAGATTGGGTCACTGTCACTAGTGGGGTACCTCAAGGGTCAGTATTGGGCCCTATTCTCTTCAATATATTTATTAATGAACTTGTAGAAGGCCTGCACAGTAAAATATCTATTTTTGCAGATGACACTAAACTGTGTAAAGTAATTAACACTGAAAAGGACAGTTTTCTGCTACAGAGGGATCTGGATAGATTGGAGGCTTGGGCAGAGAAATGTCAGAGGAGGTTTAACACTCACAAATGTAAAGTTATGCACATGGGAAGGAATAATTTAATTCACTCGTACATATTAAATGGTAAAACACTAGGTAACACTGACATGAAAAAGGATCTAGGAATTTTAATAAACAGAAAATTAAGCTGCAAAAACCAGTGTCAGGCAGCTACTGCCAAGGCCAATAAGATAATGGGTTGCATGCATCAAATCACCCGTGATGAGAACATAGTCCGACCACTTTACAAATCACTAGTCAGACCACACATGGAGTACTGTGTACAGTTATAGGCTCCTGTGAACAAGGCAGATATAGCAGAGCTGGAGAGGGTTCAGAGGAGGACAACTAAAGTAATAACTGGAATGGGGCAACTACAGTACCCTGAAAGGTTATCAAAATTAGGGTTATTCACTTTAGAAAAAGGACGACTGAGGGGAGATCTAATAACTATGTATAAATATATCAGGGGTCAGTACAGAGATCTGTCCCATCATCTATTTATCCCCAGGACTGTGACTGTGACGAGGGGACATCCTCTGCGTCTGGAGGAAAGAAGGTTTGTACACAAACATAGAAAAGGATTATTCACTTTAAGAGCAGTGAGTCTATGGAACTCTCTGCCTGAGGAGGTGGTGATGGTGAGTACAATAGAGGAATTCAAGAGGGGACTGGATGTATTTCTGGATTATAATAATATTACAGGCTACAGCTACTAGAGAGGGGTCGTTGATCCAGGGAGTTATTCTGATTGCCTGATTGGAGTCGGGAAGGAATTTTTTCCCCTTAAGTGGGGAAAATTGGCTTCTGCCTTACGGGGGTTTTTTGCCTTCCTCTGGATCAACTTGTAGGAAACAGGCCGAACTGGATGGAAAAATGTCTTTTTTCGCTCTTATATACTATGTTACTAGAAGTTTAATTTGCACAAACGTTCTCCAAAATGGATTACAGGCTTTGTCTTGGTCCCAACTTGCTTTAGCATTAAAACTCTGGCAGGCAAACTCGTCTCTGCTACATCTGTTGCTCTCTGGCTCTCCTGTACTGACAGGCTGACTGTATAACTTTGCTTTTGCTGTATGCCGCAACTTCTCTCTGTGTAGTCTGTCTCTTAATTAGGCCTGGGAACCTTCCTCCTGGCTCCTTAGGCTTTAAGCTGTGGCCTCCAAGACCAGCAGAGCTGAGGGTGCTCTGGCTGGCTTGGCTTGGGCACGTCCCGCAGAGACATGCCCAGCACACCCTCCCTTAGCAGGGGGTAAGCTGGAACTCACTAACTCTGGTCCCCACCCTTCCTGCAGGAAGTGGGGAGAGCTCACTTCTTCACAGAGGGTGGTTAGAAAGGAATGGAAGGTTCCATTCTACCTTATTGTAGCCCTGCCATATTTGTTGACACCTGCTGGTGAACCAAGCACATTACATTTGAACACAACAGTTGCAAACATTAGAAATGCACAGTGTATAGGACCTGAAATAAATACACAAAATGAGATATATCTAAGCATACACAGATAGAAGCAGGGCATAGGAGTAGTAATGCCACTCTGGGGCGTTACACTGGCTCAAAGCCACATTTACACCCTGCTGCCTGCGCAGCATGCTGCCACCCTCTTCCCCTGATGATGATAATTATGATGAAGCCCACTCTTCACCCGGCTCCCATGTGCGATCAGCTATATCATCATCCACTACTGTCTGCACGTAACTGATTTCACCCTCACCAGTCTCATTGCCACGTCCCTGACCGCTCGCAACACCTGCTCCCATGCGACTCTCATCGCTGCTCCTTGTCTGCATACAGGAGGAAGAAGCTTATCTCTCCTCCAAATCTGGGCTGGGCTGTAGCTGCTGACTGTCCTTAGTAAGGTCATCTCACTGAAAAGCAGAGCAGAGCTGACATCATACAATACTTCCCAAGCAGAAGGAGGAGAAAAAGAAAGAGGTAGATTCAGGACAGGTTGAGGTCACAGAGATTGTTCCTGGACCATGCAAACTAAGTGTAGTGTCAGAGAAACCCACTGACTCCTGGTTGTGGGTTTTTAATGTCAGTTGAGATGATGTTGAAGACAGAGTCGATCATTCAAGGACAGTTGGGTTGCTGGTCAAAACACAACCGCTGGATGATACTGCTAGCTCTGGCCTGTTGCTGCGACTGCGGCTACCACAACACCTACTTCTTCTGCTGCTACTACTTCTGCAACCTCCAGAAACATTTTTGCCACTGCCCGATCCCTTAGAAGGCCCTGGCACCTGTCTGTCAGACATACTGTGCAGTAACAGTAAGTGTAAAATACCAGTAGTATTAGACCGCTTTTTCACATCAATTAGAGAATCACAAAGTTATAGAATTTCTTATCTAAAAACAATGTGGACACCCAAATAGTAGTATAAGACAGCTTTTTCACCACAATTTGAAATTCAAGGCGTTATAGAATTGCTATCTATAAAACAAGGTGGAAACACAAATAACTGTAAAAAAAGAGTACTTTTTCACCCCAATTACAGAATCAAGGCGTTATAGAATTACTTATAAATAAAACAAGGTGGACACCCCAATAGCAGTAGTATTAGACCGCTTTTCACCCCAATTTGAGGTTCAAGGCCTATGGGAATTACTTATCCATAAACCTCAGTGGAAACAGGCTGCTTTTTCACCCCAAATAGATTCAAGGCGTTATAGAATGATTTATCTATAAAACAAGATGGAAACCCCAATAGCAGTAGTATTAGACCACTTTTTCACCCCAGTTAGAGCATCAAGGCCTAATCATATTACTTATCTATAAAACAAGGTGAAAACCCCAATAGCATTAGTATTAGACAGCTTTTTTTTACAAAACAACTGAAAAAATTGCGTGGTGTTAAACAGGCAGGAAATGCTAAAACCCAAATGCAGTTGTGTATATATCTATCTATCTATCTATCTATATATATATATATATATATATATATACAGGGGAGCAGATCCTGCACTTGTAGCCCTTGCTAATGGCAATCCCCAGCAAAAATGCATACAATGGAGAATGCCTGTAGCGGACCACAAGTACCACAATAGACATCCTACACAAGATGGCAGTTGTGTGGATGTGATAAACAATATAGCAATAGAAAAGACAGGTGCACTCTGCAGTCTTACTAAACCCTCATTTTGATGTTAAAATTGAGAATTAGCCAACATATCCTACTGTGGAGGACATGTCTGAGCCCAAGCACCACGCCAAGGTTTCTCAAGTAGCTTGGGTCCTAACACTCACCTACCTGTGCCGTATGGGCAATACAAGGGGCCAGTGGGCTAAATTACAGGAGTGTGTAGGACGACTCGCAACAAACTCCCCAGTCACCTCCAGCATGTCGCCATGCCTGCAATGAGAGGAGGGAGGAGGCTGTGAGGCACAGGTAGGCGAGTGTTAGGACCCGAGCTACTTGAGAAACCTTGGCGCGGTGCTCGGGCTACTGTGTCCTCCACAGTAGGATATGTTGGCTAATTCTCAATTTTAACATCAAAATGAGGGTTTACTAAGACCGCAGAGTGCACCTGTCTTTTCTATTGCTATTGTTAGACAGCTTTTTTACCCCAATTTGAAATTCAAGGACTAATGGAATAATTTATCTATACAACAAGGTGGAAATCCAATTGACTGTAAAAATAGAACACTTTTTCACCCCAATTAGATTCAAGGTATAATGGAATTACTTATTTTATAAAACAATTTGGAAACCCAAACAACTGTAAAAATAGACCTCTTTTTCAACTTTGGGGAATCAAGACGTTATTGAGGTACGCATCTATAAAACAAGGTGGAAACCCAAATAACTGTAAAAATAGAGCAATTTTTCACCTCAGTTACAGAATCAAGGCATAATAGAATTACTTAAAGGGGTTGTCCAAGTTATATTTATCGATGACCTATCCTCAGGATAGGTCATCAATATCAGATCGGCGGGGGTCCGACACCCGGCACCCCCGCCGATCAGCTGTTTGAAGAGAAGGTGAGCGCCGTGCCAGCGCTGCCTCCTCTTCATTGTTTACCTACTCGCCGTTGCATCTGCAGCGGTGAGCAGGTGTAATTACACCCAAGCCGTTCCATTCATTTCAATGGAACGGCTCGTTTCTATACAAGTGTATACTACAGAGCTGTCCCATTGAAATGAATGGAACGGCTGGGTGTAATTACACCTGCTCACCGCTGCAGATCAGGCAGTAAATAGGTAAACAATGAAGAGGAGGCAGCTGGCACGACGCTCTTCTCTCAAACAGCTGATCGGCGGGGGTGCCGGGTGTCGGACCCCCGCCGATCTGATATTGATGACCTATCCTGAGGATAGGTCATCAATAAATATAACTTGGACAACCCCTTTAAGTATAAAACAAGTTGGACACCCCTAAAGCAAGTATTTGACCGCTTTTTCAACACAATTACAGAATCAATCCTTTATAGAATTACTTTTCTATAAAACAATGTGCAGTAGTATTAGACCACTTTTTCACTCTAATTTGAGAATCAAGGCCTAATGGAATTACTAACCAAAAAACCTGGTGGAAACTCAAATAACTGTAAAAATAGACCCCAATTAGAGATTTAGGCGTTATAGAATGACTTATCTATAAAACAATGTGGGCACGCCAATAGCAGTAGTATTAGACTGCTTTTTCACCCCAATTACAGAATCAAGGCCTTATGGAATTACTTATCTATAAAACAGGCTGAAAACCCAAATATCTGCAAAAATAGAGCAGTTTTTCACCCCAATTACAGAATCAAGGCATTATGAAATTATTTATGTATAAAAGAATGTGGACACACCTAAATATACCTGCTTTCACAAAATTCTGTATTCGTAGACCTGTCGGTCTAGGCGTTCCCTGAGGCTGGATTCGGTGGGCGGCTGTCGATGGGTAATCAACACATCCTCATACTGCCCTCTTCTTGCAGACGTGGTAGAATTGGTACCCGCACCTGTTTTGCTGTGGGTGGAAATTCCTCTGCCAGTGCCCGCAACAGCAGAATGCAGCATCTCTCGTAGCAAGGCCTGGAAATGCTGCATTCTACCAGCCCTCTGTGACGCTGCTAACATGTCCGCCATTTTGTGTTTGTACTGGGGGTCTAAGTTTGTTGCCACCCAGTACTGGTCGTTGCCCTTGTGATTTTTATAAGGGGTCCCTCTTCAAACACTGGATCATGAAGTCCCCCATTTGCACTAAATTGGAAGCGGTGGGCGCCCTGGATCCTGCTCATCCCCCAGGAGAATATCATCCTCGGTCTCCTCTGCCAGCCACGGGACAACACCAGGGATCCCGAAAAGTTTAAAGTCCCCTCAAAGCCTGCTCTTCTTGCTCCTCCTCCTACTCTTCAGACGTCTGCTGACTTGTCTTAGATGGAGTAGCAACCCCCTTCCCTGGGAATTTATTCAGCATTGCGACTTCCTCATCTTCCAGCTCCTGCTCCTTGATGGGCTTGATCAATGACACGATGCAATGCACGCTCCAGAAAGAAGGCGTAAGATACCATGTCACTGATGGCGCCCTGGCTGCGACTGACCAGTGATGATTTCATCAAATGGCCGCAGAAGTCTGCATGCGTCGCGCATGAGCAGTCACTGGCGCGGTGAAAAGAAACCGAGCTTCCCAGAACATGGCCTGCTGCTGGAGTAGCCTATCAAGCATATACAAGGTGGAGTTCCAGAGCTTCAGCTGTCACAAATCAGACATCAGCAAGACGAGCCATGGCCGTGTAAGATCTTCTAAAATGGCTAGAGATTTTCCTGGCCTGCCGCAAGACATCCTGGACCCTGGGGTATTTGGCAACGAATCACTGCGCGACTAAGTTCAGGACATGTGCCATGCACGGCACTTGTGTCATATTGCCCTGTTTCAGTGCGCTCAGCAGATTGGCACCAATGTCGCACACCATTTTACCAACAACTGTCAAATAAAGTGGGGTTAGCCACTGATAGGCCTTTGACACCAGAGCTGAAAGCAGTGCAGGACTGGTGTGGCTCTTGGCTTCCAGTCACAATAGCCGCAGCACAGCATGGCCACGTCTCACCTGGGACCTCAAATAGGTTCTGGGGAGCTTGGGGGGGCGCAGCGGAAGAGGCGGTAGCAGTGGAAATGGAGAAGTCAGCCGAGGAGGAGACGGAGGTTGGAGTAGAAGAAGGAGAAGAAGAGGCAGGCCTGCATGCAATCCTTGGTGGTAACACCAAATCCACATGGGAGCCACGGGTTACATGCTTGACAGCCGTCAGAAGGTTCACCCAGTGGGCAGTAAAAGTTATGTACCTTCCCTACACGGGTTTGTTAGACCACGTGTCTGTGGTCAGATGTATCTTGGCACCGACACTGTGTGCCAGAGATATATTTACTTGCCACTGAACGTGGCCATATAGCTCTGGGATGCCCTTCTGGGAGATATATTTCCTTCCGGGGACCTTCCATTGCGGTGTGCCAATGGCCACAAATTTTCTAAAGGCCTCCGAGTCCAAAGTAATAAAAGAAGGTTCTGCTAGACACTACTTCAGACCCATAAACGAACTAGTACTGCTTCTGCCTAAACAGGAAGATGAACTCCGTACTCCGGGCTGATACAAAGGGAGGTAAGAAGGACTGGTGCTGTTGCTGCCTTCCCCTCTGAAGACTGACCTTCAAGGCAATTTGGTAAAGGGAGGTAAGAAGGACTTGTGCTGTTGCTGCCTTCCCCTCTGAAGATGACGCACGTAACTATATCCTTCCTAATGTTGTCTCTAATGTTTTTTCTTGTCCATGCTCTTTTTTGTTGTTGCAGGTGTTCCAGTAGAAAACATCTATTATTCCATGGACTTGATCAAAGTTAATTTTTATGTATGTTATTTGAAATCATAGATTTCGACGGGGAGTGTCATGTTACACATGCATGATTTGCCTTTTCTTTATTTGTGTCCCTTCTGTCTTCCCCTAGCTTTGCTCTCTCTCTCTTGTCTCCTCCCTTCTTCTTCATTCTGGCTTCAACCCTCATCTCAGCTACATGCTCCTGTTAGCTGCTCACAGCATGATTTTTTGACCTATCCATCTGTTCATTGGTGTATGATCTGCACAGTTTGAAATAAACTTCTTCAGGATCTACAAGGTGTCCTTTGGATCGAGTCACTGTCAGCCAATTCACCTAAGACTGCAGTTATAGCCATCTCATCACAACTGTAAGTTCAGAGATCACATTGTAGTGCTTAGACTGGAGAGGCAGACAATCCGGATGGGCAACAGTGGTAGCAGTTCAGTAGGTAGGGGCAAAGCAGAAGAGTAGTCGGTAGTCAATTCCTGGTCAGCAGTGGACTTACGGTAGTAGCAAGAGCAGCAGGTGAGGAGAAGCTTGATCAAGCTCGCTGATTTGTGCGGTGATCCAGAACGGACCCATGTATCTTTGGGCCAACTTTTTGGAGGGGACCTTTAATGTGAGGTTCTTGGTGGACAGCCACACCTTGTCTCCCACAAGGAGCCTGGGGTGGGTTTGCAACGTCTGTCTGTTCCCTGTTTAATGCGCCTCTGGCCGAGCTGGAGGTTGTGTATATTGTTCTTTTGTGCCTCCCGTAGGGTTGTTAGGCGTTCGGCCACTGCTGGGAGGGTGGAGGCGACGGGTAGGTGGGGAATGAACACCAGCTGCGAGCCCGGTTTAGCAAAGAAGGGACTGTGCTTGGTTGAGCTGTGCTCAGCATTGTTGTAGACAAACTCGGCCATGGGGAGATAGTCAAGCCAGTCATCCTGCAGGTGGGAGCTGAAACAGCGTAGGTACTGCTCTAGGGTCTGATTAGTTCTATCCGTCTGCCCGTTTGACTGAGGGTGGAAAGCGGCGGACAGGTTCACTTTAACCCCGAGCGCCAGAACTTTAAGGCAAATTGTACGCCTCGGTCAGAGACCACGTCGTCCGGGATCCCATGCAGCCTGAAGACATCTCTGAGAATAAGATCGGCCATCTGTTTAGCGGTGGGTAGGTCTTTGTAGGGGATGAAATGGGTCATCTTGGTGAGGCGGTGAGGCTGTTTTTGTTGGCCACCAGAAGGAGCGGGAGAGAAGCTCCTGGGTCTTTCTTGTGCCCAAATGGCCGGCCAGCTTGGAGTCATGGTTGAATTTGAGCACTTCGAGCCCTGCGATTTCTGGTACATAAAGTTGTAGGTCCTGATGAAATCAATAACCGTTCTTAAACGTAAGGCTGACATTCCTTGTGGGGTGTGTGAGGAAGGGGTCATTTTCGTGGCCCCTATGACCCTTCTCTCGGGTAGGATGTTGTTTTGGCCCTTGTTACTCTGTGAGGGCTCGGAAAACATTCTGGAGAGGGCGTCAGCCTTGCCGTTTTTTGATCCGGGGCGATAGGTGATGAGAAAGTTGAAGCGGGAAAAGAATAGGCTCCATCTGGCTGAGAGTCTCTTAGCGCTGTGGATGAACTCCGGGTTCTTGTGGTCAGTTAGTACGATTATGGGGTTGGTGGCTCCCTCCAGCAGGTGTCTCCACTCAATCCTTGATCACCAGTAGTTCTTTGTTCCCGTTGTCATAGTTCTTCTCGGAGGGGGACATCTGGCGGGAGAAATATGCGCATGGGTGCAATAGCATCTTTTCCCATGTCCGTTGTGACAGAACTGGCCCCACAGCGGAGTCTGATGCATCCACTTCGACTGTAAATGGCAGCTCGGTGTTCGGGTGGATTAGGATTGGAGCAGAAAGGAAGAGGAGTTTCAACTTGGTGAAGGCCTCCTGGGACCCCATTTTGGACACTACACCCCTCAAGGTATTCAAAACTGATTTTACAAACGTGGATAACCCTTTAGGTTTTTCCCAAGAGTTAATGGGAAATTGGGCTAAAATTTCAGAATTTTTATTTTTTTTCGCAACTTTTCCATTTTAATCCATTTTTTCCAGTATCTAAGCAAGGGTTAACAGCCAAATAAAACCCAATTTTTATTTCTCTGATTCTGTAGTTTGCAGAAACACCCCATATATGGTCGTAAACTACTGTATGGCCACATGGCAGGGCGTAGAGGGAAAGGAGCGCCGTGTGGTTTTTGGAAGGAAGATTTTGCTGGACTAGTTAATCAACACCATGTCCCATTTGAAGCCCCCCCGGAGTAGAAACTAGTGATGAGTGTCAGGTGCCATATTCGATTTCAACGAAATTCTCAAATATTCGATGGAATATTAGTTTCATAGCTGTCGAAATCGAATATTCGTCATTATTCTAGTTATCGCGATTAATATGAAATTTAAATAATCGCGTATTGCAATTGTAACTTAAAGCTACTTTCCTATTGGTTTGATATCTAGAATTAGCGAAGATGACGAAAGTTTTCGTCATATTCCTCAAAACGAAGATAACGAAGTATTCTCCATCTTTGTTTTAGCTACCTATTCGTCAACTTCGCTAATTCTAGCAATCAAATAGGAAAATTGACTATAGAGACTGCTGTGTTTAATTCGCTATGCGATTATATTATTAATATTTTTTAATAAATAGAATAATTATAATAATTATCAAGTATTATAATTATTCTATTTTTATTTAAAAAAAGCAAAGTAATATAATCGCATAGCGAATTAAACACAGCTGTCTCTATAGTCAACCTTCCTATTTGATTGCTAGAATTATCGAAGTTGACGAATATGGAGCAAAAACTAAGATGGAGAATACTTCGTTATCTTCGTTTTGAGGAATATGACGAATACATTCGTCATATTCGCTAATTCTACCAAGCCAACCATAGTAAACCAGGTCTAAGTTAAAATCGCAATGCGATTAACCACTTCAGCCCCCCTAGCTTAAACACCCTTAATGACCAGACCACTTTTTACAATTCTGCACTACACTACTTTCGCGGTTTATTGCTCGGTCATACAACTTACCACCCAATTGAATTTTACCTTCTTTTCTTCTCACTAATAGAGCTTTATTTAGTGGTATTTCATTGTTGCTGACATTTTAACTTTTTTTGATATTAATAAAAAATTACCGAAATTTTTGCAAAAAAACTTACATTTTTAGCTTTCTGTTGCAAAATTTTAAAAAAAAACTACAGTTCTTTATAAATTTTTCTCTAAATTTATTGTTCTACATGTCTTTGATTAAAAAAAATGCAATAAGTGTATATTTATTGGTTTGGGTAAAAGTTATAGCGTTTACAAACTATGTTGCAAAAAAGTGAATTTCCGCATTTTTAAGCAGTTCTGACTTTCTGAGCACCTGTCATGTTTCATCAGGTGCTAGAATGCCAGGATGGTATAAATACCCCCCAAATGACACCATTTTAGAAAGAAGACACACCAAAATATTTGCGAAGGGGCATGGTGAGTTCATGTATGATTTCATTTTGTTCACAAGTTTGCGGAAAATGACACTTTCTGAGGAAAAGAAAAAATTATAAAGTTTCCATTTCTGCTAACTTCTGGCAAAAAACAATAAAATCTCCCACGGACTCACTATGCCCCTCAGTGAATACCTTGGGGTGTCTACTTTCCGAAATGGGGTCATTTGTGGGGTGTGTTTACTGTTCTGGCATTTTGGGCGGGCTAAATTGTGATCATCCCTCTAAAACCTAAAGGTACTCGTTGGAATTTGGGCCCCTTTGCGCACCCAGGCTGCAAAAAAGTGTCACTCATGTGGTATCGCCGTACTTAGGAGAAGTAGGGCAATGTTGGGGTGTATTTTTACATATACCCATGTTGGGTGAGAGAAATATCTCTGTAAACTGACAACTTTGTATAAAAAAATTTAAAAAGTTGTCATTTACAGAGATATTTCTCACACCCATTTTACCCCATTTTAGAAGACACCCCAAGGTATTCCGTGAGGGGTATGGTGAGTTCATGTAAAATTTTATTTTTTGTCACAAGTTAGTGGAATATGAGACTTTGTAAAAAAAAAAAAAAATATCAATTTCCGCTAACTTGTGCCAAAAAAAAAAAATTGCTGTGAACTCGACATGCACCTCACGGAATACCTTGGGGTGTCTTATTTCCAAAATGGGGTCACTTGTGGGGTATTTATACTTCCCTGGCATTTTAGGGGCCCTAAATTCTGAGAATGCAAATGCGTAAAAATGCCCTGTGAAATCCTAAAGGTACTCATTGGAATTAGGGCCCCTTTGCGCATCTTGGCTGCAAAAAAGTGTCACACATGTGGTATCGCCGTACTCAGGAGATGTAGGGCAATGTGCTTTGAAATTGATATTTTTTATTTTATTTCTTATTTTTTTACAAAGTGTCATATTCCACTAACTTGTGACAAAAAAATTAAATTTTACATGAACTCACCATACCCCTCACGGAGTACCTTGGGGTGTCTTCTTTCTAAAATGGGGTCACATGTGAGGTGTTTGTACTGCCCTGGCATTTGAGGGACTCCGCAATCATTACACGTATGGCCAGCATTAGGAGTTTCTGCTATTCTCCTTATATTGAGCATACGGGTAATGAGATTTTTTTTTTTATGTTCAGCCTCTGGGCTGAAAAAATAAAAAAATGAACGGCAGAGATTTCTTCATTTGCATCGATCAATGACTGCGGTGCAGTGGGCTGGGCGCTAACTACCTAACAAGTAGCTAACTAACTGGCAGTGATAAGGGACCCTTATGCCCCATTCACACGTCCACAATTCTGTTTGCGGAACGGAATTGTGGACCCATTCATTTCTATGGGGACAGACTTTGTCCCGCTCGGATCCGGAATTGCGGATCCGCACATCTGGGTCTGCACTTCCAGTCCGCAAAAATATAGAACATGTCCTATTCTTGTCCACAATTGCGGACAAGAAAAGGCATTTTCTATAAAGTTCTGGCAATGTGCGGATCTGCAAAATGCGAAAAGCACTTGCCGATGTCCGTGTTTTGTGGATCTGCAAAACACATATGGACATGTGAATGGAGCCTTACAGGGGGGTGATCAGTGACGGGGGGTGATCAGGGAGTCTATATGGGGTGACCGGGGGGGGGGGGGGGGTAGTGTGGTGCTTGGTGCTACTTTACATAGCTACCTGGTCCTCTGGTGGTCGATCCCAGCAAAACAGCATCTGATATACCTCTTTGATGCTTTTTATTTTACATCTACAGCCTGCCAGCGATTGATTATCGCTGGCAGGCTGCAGTATAACTGCCGAGCTGGGCGCGTTCACAGCAAATCTCGCCTCTCGCGAGATGACGCGCCGCCGCGTCAAGGAGGAACAAACCTGCCGCCGCCTGGACGCATCCGTGTGTTAGGCGGTCGGCAGGCGGTTAACATAAATAATATAAAATAAAATGTAAAAAAAAATTATGGTAGGCTCTTCATTTTTTTTTTCTGCTCTTGGAGCAGTTCATCAAGGGCCTTTTGGTTGGCCTCCTCCATCAGGCTGAGCTGGTGGGATAGACTGAGCTTCTGCTCCCTTATCTTCCACATCTGCAGTACCCTGAAGTGCCTCAACCGTTCGCGTTGCTCCAGCTGCACTTTTTTGAAAAATTTTTGTCATGTTGTTGTGAGCTGTAAAAGTAAAGGAAATAAAAATTTTAATGTACTTTAAAAGACAATCATTGATTGGTGTATAAAGCAGATGATATATTTTTTATCGCAATCCATTATATATTGGTTTAGTTAGAATTAAGAATAGTTCTTTTGACTTTCGGGTTATGGACTTAGTAGTTACTTTTTTATGTGGATTAATTACTTCATAGTGTTCATGTTTTATATTATTGTTGTGTGTTTGTTGCCTGTTTTATAGTTTTTTCAGCATTTTTTAGATAAATATTAATATTGTTTTGTGCACTTTAGTCTAAAATTTTTTTTATATATTGGATGTTCGTTACATCTTAATTAAATTGTATGCCTCATTGAGATACTTTAAGGAAATCAGTACACCAGTAACATCAGCTTGCTGTAAAAAAAATTTTTAACATAGATTTAATTAGGGTCCGAGTTTTTTGGACTGAGTGTCCAGACAGATATAGTGGCACAGGTCACTCCTGTACTCCATCAAGGGTTATTATAAAGTGGGGATTAAAAATGCTGTTCTTTTCAAGTGTGGACAGGAGATGTGAAATGAACCTGCAGAGAAATGAGCATGGTCTCTGACCGACCCTAAAAAGTGGTGATATACTAATCTTTTTGTTAGACTGCTTGGAGTGAACGCAAAGTGTGGGACTTAAGATTATGCAATATCTGAAGTCTGAATAAAAATTACAAGTTGAACTTGAACTTGTTTATAATTGTTTACTTTAGTAAAATCTGCTTGAGGTCAAGACTAAACTGACACGTGTGTGTGTGTGTGGGGACAATGAATAAATTAAAACATCAACAGCATATATTTACCCTCCTAGCGGGGAGTGTTCACCACCTCGTCTTCTTCCTCCTCGACCTCATCTGCATCAGGTGGGCTATGGGCCTGATGCCCTGATGGTCCTGCTTGTTCTTGCTCCTCAATGTCCTCATCCTCTGGCATCTCCTCCTCTTCCACCACCACCCTCTTTTTTTGAACGCTTAGCACGTATTTTCGGAAGAGGAGCATCTGTAATGACCAAATTTTCCCAAAAATATAACTAAAAACATAAATAACAATAGGTGTGTGATAGAAAATTAATGTAAGCATCGTACCTGGACAAAATTTGTCTCTGACCTCAGTGATCCGAACCATATTATAGCGTTTCAGGTCGGACCACTTCTTTAAAATGGCATCCTTAGCATGCTTGCTGCCATGTTGATGCCACAGATGGTACCAAAGTCGCCGCACTATGGCCTGCTTCTCTCCCCTGGAGCGGGTCGGGTCATATCCCTTCTGCAACATATGCTGCAAGATAACAATTATAGGATGTAATCCCAAAGTTGTAAAATACAATTATTAGTAATTACAGTCATCTCAACTATCCAAAATAAAATTTAATATCGAAACGCTAAAAGAGTAGATATTTATATAGTTCCCTATGGGATTATATGAAAGTAAAATTAAATATTTTTTTTATATTCAAAGCAAATATAAGAACTAAACTCCACAGTGTCCGCCCCTTTAACAGTGACTTTCAACAATGGCCGCCCTTAAACAGTGACTTTGAGAGTGGCCGCCCCTTTAACAGTGACTTTGACAGTGGTTTCCCCTTAACAGTGACTTTGACAGTGGCTGCCCCTTTAACAGTGACTTTGACAGTGGCCGCCCCTTTAACAGTGACTTTGAGAGTGGCCGCCCCTTTAACAGTGACTTTGACAGTGGCCACCTCTTTAACAGTGACTTTGACAGTGGCTGCCCCTTTAACAGTGACTTTGACAGTGGCCGCCCCTTAACAGTGACTTTGACAGTGGTTGCCCCTTAACAGTGACTTTGACAGTGGTTGCCCCTTAACAGTGACTTTGACAGTGGCCGCCCCTTAACAGTGACTTTGACAGTGGCCACCACCTTAACAGTGACTTTGACATTGGCCGCCCCCTTAAAAGTGACTTTGACAGTGGCCGCCCCTTTAACAGTCACTTTGACCTGTATGGCAGTTAGGAGTTCAGTGAAGGCCGCAGCCTTGTTGCTATTATGGTTAATATAAATGATAAATAATTAGAAATGACATCCCTGTATGACATACTTGTTAGTTATAATTATTTACAGTGATCAAGACTTCCAGCTCTTCTGGCTTGAAATTACTTTTTGCCATTTCTGAAGTTATTTGAAAAATTTCTCTCGAATGTGTCTCTTCCAGTCTCCACTCTCTTTGCGAATTGCGATCCAAAGGCACGCACGCACACGATTATTTAAATGACGTATTATCGCGATAGCAAATATAACAGTAAAGTGAACTGTACAGGCAGGCAAAGTTCTAAGTTGTATTCGCGTACGAATTAAACTTAATTCTATTACAACCGATAGGGTGAGTTAACTAAAAGTTGTAATCGCAAAGCGATAATACTTACATTTATAAATCGCATTGCGAATCCAACTTCTATAATGCACTATTCAGAGATATGGCACCGTATTCGTTACGTGACCATCAGCAAGGAAGTCAGCAGAAGCTGCAACGGGCACTGACTGGAGCAGCCAGGAAGCCAGAAATTCTCAGGACAGGTGAGAACTACTTTTGGGAAGTGGGAAAGAAAAAAATATAACAATAAAAAAAAACAATATTCGAAATTGCGAATTTATAGCGCTATATTCAAAATATTTGCGAATTAGCAAAGTGCCGATATTCGCTAAAAAAATTAGCTATTCGAATATTCGCGCTCAACACTAGTAGAAAATCTCTAAAAGTGACCCCATTTTGGAAACTACGTGATAAGGAGCCTGTTTTGTTGGGACTATTTTTAGGGTACATATGATTTTTGGTTGCTCTATATTACATTCTTGTGACGCAAGGTTACCAAAAATAGGAATTCTAAAATTTAATTTCCATTTTCCATAAACTCTTGAGGAACATCTAAAGAGTTAACAAAGTTTGTAAAATAAGTTTTGAATACCTTGAGGGGTGTAGTTTATTAGATGGGGTCACTTTTATGGAGTTTCTACTCTAGGGGTGCAACAGGGGTTCTTCAAATCGGACATGGTGTAAAAAATAAAAAGGCCATCAAAATCTGCCTTCCAGGAACCATATGGTGTTCCTTTCCTTCGGCGCCCTGCCGTTTGGCCATACAGCAGTTTACCACCACATATGGGGTGTTTCTGTAAACTTCAGAATCAGGGCAATACATTTTAAGTTTTATTTGACTGTTAACCCTTGTTTTGTTACTGGAAAAAATGGATTCAAATGGAAAATTTGCCAAAAAATAGCTCTTTTGGCACTGTTTTTTTTTTTTTTTTTTTTTTACCATGTGAATCTAAGGGGTTAGGTCATGGGGTATTTTTATAGAGCAGATTATTACGGACGCGGCCTATCTAATTTGTCTACTTATTTTGAAGTTATTTAGGTTTAACACGATATTATCCTATTTGAAACAAACTAAAATAAATTAACTATCTACACAATCTAAGAGTCAGTTTTTTTAAGTTTTTACCTGATTGTCTTAGGTAGTGGCTCATTTTTTGTGGGATGAGAGGACGGTTTTATTGGCACTATTTTGGGGGGTATATGACTTTTTGATTGCTTGCTATTACGCATTTTGTTATGTAAGGTGACCCAAAAAAAATCCTTTGTTTGGAACATTTTTTTTTTTTTTTACCGTGTTAATCTAAGGGGTTAGGTCATGGGGTATTTTTATATATATTATACCTAATTTGTCTACTTTTTAAATAAATTTTTTAATTATTTTAGATTTATAAACTATCATTTTTGAAAAAACTGGGGTGTCTCAAGTCGGAGAACAATAGTTTTTATCCGATTGTCAGTGGCTACATGGAAAAGGGGATAATAAATTTAGTACTCCATGGAAGTGTGGTACTCCCTGAAGCAACCAATAATGCAGAGGCCCGGATGATTGGGGCACGTGTCACACTGAGTGGTAGTGTCCTTCCGTATCCCCCTCCTGTGACACTCTGCACCTTTTTTGGGTTCGTCCCTTCTTTCCAGCATGGGGGACCACACCTGGAAAGTGTTGGCCAGGGACGATCTTGCGCCTCCAGTTCCCGAGGTACTCAGGCCTGCTCTTTCCCGGTGTCAGAAAAGATCAGGTCCTTGAGGACTGCCTCATGGAACTAGAGGAATTTCCCTGTGTTGCCAGCGCTCCAGGACAGCACAAAAGAGTTGTACATGGCAACCTGCACCAAGTAGACTGCAACTTTTTTGTACCATGCCCGGGTTTTGCGCATGGAATTATATGGCTTGGAGACTTGATCAGAGAGATCAACTCCTTCCATATACCGATTGTAGTTGACTATTCAATCGGGTTAGAGGACCATTGCCACGGTACCTCGCACAGGGACAGGGGTGATGCCGTTACCGTGAATTGTGGACAGTACAAGGACATCCCTCTTGTACTTATATCTGACGAGCAACAGGTTTCCACTGGTAAGGGCACGGGTCTCACCCCTGGGGATAGGTACCTGGAGAAGGTGGGTAGGGAGACCGCGTTGACTTTTCCGCACGGTCCCACAAGGAGACGTGGATCTGGCAGTGAGGGACTGGAACAAGGGGATACTAGAATAAAAGTTATCAATGTACAGGTGGTAACCCTTATCTAGCAGTGGGTGCATAAGGTCCCACACAAGTTTACCGCTAACACCCAGAGTGGGGGGACATTCTGGGGGTTGAATACGGGAATCTCGCCCCTCGTACACACAAAACTTGTAAGTGTACCTTGAGGTACTCTCACAAAGTTTGTACAGCTTCACGCCATACCTCGCCCGCTTAGAGGGAACATACTGGCAGAAAATGAGTCTCCCCTTGAAAGCAAAAAGCCTGCATAAATTTGGCCCCAAAGTGATCAATGACCAGCCTGATTTTGTACAGGCGGTCATCGGCAGGATCACATTGGGGGGAACATGTTGCATTATCTGCATAATGCAGGCATTTCCGGATGGCCTCAAAACGTCAGCGTGTCACGGCCGTACTGTAAAGTGGGGTCTGGTAGAAGATGTCCCCACTTCAGTAATGCTTGACACTAGGGGCCAGATTTATCATTACACTTACATCTTACTCCACTTTTACATCTGCCCAAAGTCACTTTTAGTTAGTCAGATTTATTAATGGTCCTTTAATACTGTGATAAATGTGGATTGACGGTAGCAGCTTATCCTTCAGTAAGCGGCTTTACAAAAGTCGCACGTCTTTACAAAAAAGTCGCATGTTCTATTAAAAAGTCGCATAAGATAAGCATGGTCCCCCCTGGAGTGAAATTGCGCATTTTTTTGCGACTTTTTTGTGACTTTTTAAATGGTTGCAATAGTAAATCTGTCTAGAGATTCATTTACATAAGACAACACGCCCACTTTAACAAAACTGGAGAGCTTAGTGCAGAGCTTGAAAAAGTCGCAAAAAAATGCGCAATTTAACCGATTGCGCATTTTTTTGCGACTTTTTCACTCCATTAAAGTGACTTTAGCTAATGATAAATCTGGCGCTAGGTTTCTTGACTAGGCCCATGTGCAGCACGAGGCCCCAAAACGTCTTCATCTCGGCTGCACTGACAGGAGTTCAGCCACCGGGCCTAGCCAAAAAGGAGCCCGGGTGTTGAGAAAAACTGTTGGGCGTACAGGTTTGTTTGCTCCACCATTAGATTTACAAAGTGGTCACTGAAAAATAGACTAAAGTAGTCGTATTCAGTGAAGACCAATGTGGAAATCTGGATTTCTGATTGACCAACAAAATCAGGAATCACGGGCTCAAAATGCTCTGGGGTACACTATGCAAGTTTACCGGTAGGGGGCTCAGGTGGCATTATCTGGTGGGCTGGAAAACTAGTACAAGCCCCAGAGCTGCTCATACTAGTGTGGGCTACAGGGTCCCTAGCATGGCGGTCCCCTTGCTCTGACTGGCGTTGTGTCCGCCGCCTTGGAGGCTCATCGCTAGATGAAGAGAAGGATGCGGAAGACAAAAGGAAAGTGGGGTCATCCTCATCCTCACTGGGGCTCTCTGACTTGGAGGCAAGCTGGGCGGATGTCTCCTCGGCCAAGAACGTCCGGCGGGCCATAGGGGAGTCTGTGTTTGTGTGATAAACTTTATTTGATGTGCGTGTGTGTGGGGGCACGGGTGTTCGGTACTTACCCCAAACCTAACAGACAAAAAGAATAAAAATAAAAAAAGGCCAAAAAATGTGAAAAAAAAAAATTGTCCAAAGTTGATCAGCGGTGGGGTGTGTGATGCACTAACAGTGGCCAGACGCTAAGAGTGCTGGCCACAGTCAGCGTACGCAGAAAAAAAAAAACAGCTTGCACCCCATAAAAGTTGTGGTGGTGAGGGAGCTGCAGCACCCCTGGGGGGTCTAGGGTCGGGGGGGGGGGGGTCTAGGGCTGAGCGGCAGTGATCAGAACTATACATGACGTACCGGTAAGTCATGTGTCCTTAAGTATCGGAACAACATGCCGTACCAGTACGTCATGTGTCCGGAAGCGGTTAAGATCGTATAGGTCGTATAGCATTGGTAGCGTTGCCACCATCTATGTAAAGAAACTGCATTATTTTAAATTTATGAAATAAAGACTGAAAATTTTTAGTCATCTCAGTGCTGGACATCTCTTACTACTTTTCTGGATTTGTACGGACTGGACCGGGTCCTTGCACGAGACACCATATGTGGAGGTGTTGGCTTACTCTTCTAATCATTGTATGCCTTAGACCACAGTGTTACCATTTACCTGCTGCAGTTTTTCCTGCTTCTGAGTTTGGTCGAGCTAGGTGTAGGCCTTATACTATACCCTTAACAATTACCTGCTGCTGCTGCTGTCTGTCCTGTTCCTCCTAAAGACAACCTGCATGGACCATTTATTCGCCCTTGGACTTTATCAACTATCGAGTATTAGAATTCTCTTAAAATGGTTTGCATGCTTCACTGTCAATATATACTATATATATATATATATAATATATATATATATATATGATTTGTTTGACTAAAATACAATCATGCAGTGTTAAGCTTCACCAACAAAAACATGGTTTTACTTTATTTCAATTTATATGTTATAATTTTGCTTTACCTGGGTTTTGGGCGGCCCTGGTGTGGTTCTTACTAAAACTAGGTGGGGACCGTATGTGGGCTTCCCTTGTCAAAAGGTCTTGTGCAGTTAATATTGTAAAGGACTGATTGAGAAACCTAATAAAAAAAAATTATTTTCTTGTTTGTTTTAATCAGGATTTAGGTTCGAACATGGTGTTTTCTGTCGTACTGACTTCCATGTTGACATGGTTGGGTGTGACTGGCGTTATACTCATCCGTGTGGTAATCCGGTTTTGGTAATGGAGTGTTATTGCCACATGTATATATCTATATATACACTTATATTTTATATAACTTCTGGACAACTATCTAATAATAATTTGCACATGCGATTTTTATATAATCACAGCTTTTCACTTTGCAATATAAACTGTGGTATATATAATATTCTTGAAGCCATGCCACCATTTTAGGAGTTACTCTTCTCATTTCCATGGTTGCTATCATGTGACCGCATAGACAGAATGTGTTTGTAGCTCAGCCTGCGTTCAATTTCAGGTGCGAACACGTGATCTGTAATCATGTGACCAGCCCTGTCTAAGGACACACGCTGCCTGTGTGTGTTCCTCCTTCGATGCGATCACGTTTCTTTATGTAATGCGGAAGCAATGTGTCGACATGTGCTGTTAAAGAAACGGGACACTATATTGGATCCATGCTGGTTAGTTCTTGGCCCCCTCCATTATGTTTTTAATGGTTACATTTGATAATGTAATGACACAATTGGTTTTGGACATAATTTTTTAAAAATGTAATTTTTATGAATTAAGCACATATGAATTCATGAAGTTATTATTCTCTTCACATTATGTATATTTGTATATTATGTAAAAAAAAAAATTAAACGACATTTTTTATTTTTAGACACAATACTAATCCAACACATAAATTGTAATTCAATTATTAATTTTTCATTAAATAATCACCTGAGTTTGTATTTGTACTTGGCACCATTCAATTTTGACATCGCTTGAGAAAGGTCCCATTGTGTAGACCAAAATGTTGCGTTGGGGTGAATAAACACGCATTTTCTAGAGGCTGTGCCGTGGCATGTATATATGTGTATATATATATATATATATATATATATATATATATATATATATATATATATATATATATTATACACTGAACAAAAATATAAACGCAACAGTTTCGGTTTTGCTCCATTTTGCATGAGCTGAACTCAAAGATCTGAAACAATTTCTACATACACAAAAGACCCATTAGTCTCAAATATTGTTCACAAATCTGTCTAAATCTGTGTTAGTGAGCACTTCTCCTTTGCCGAGATAATCCATCCCACCTCCCAGGTGTGGCATATCAAGGTGCTGATTAGACAGCATGAAAATTGCACAGGTGTGCCTTAGACTGCCCACAATAAAAGATCACTCTGAAATGTGCACAGTTTTGCCTTACAGGGGGTGGGGGGTCAGAGAACCAGTCAGTATCTTGTGGGGCCACCATTTCCCTCACGCAGTGAAACACATCTCCGTTGCATAGAGTTGATCAGGTTGTTGATTGTGGCCTGTGGAATGTAGGTCCACTCCTCTTCAATAGCTGTGCGAAGTTGCTGAATATTGGCAGGAACTGGAACACGCTGTCGTATACGCCAATCCAGAGCATCCCAAACATGCTCAATGGGTGACATGTCCGGTGAGTATGCTGGCCATACAAAAACTGTGATATTTTTAGCTTCCAGAAATTGTGTACAGATCCTTGCAATATGGGGCCGTTCATTATCATGATGCAACATGAGGTGATGGTCGTGGATGAATGGCACAATAATGGGCCTCTAGATCTCGTCACGGTATCTCTGTGCATTCAAAATGCCATCAAAAAAATGCACCTGTGTTTGTTGTCCATAACATGTGCCTGCCCATACCATAACCCCACCGCCACCATGGGCCACTCGATCCCCAACATTGACGTAAGCAAACTGCTCACCCACACAACGCCACACACATGGTCTACCATCTGCCCTCAACAGTGAAAACCAGGACTCATCCGTGAACAGAACGCCTCCCCAACGTGCCAGACACCATGGAATGTGAGCATTTGCCCACTCAAGTCGGTTACGACGACGAACTGCAGTCAGGTCCAGAACCCAATGAGGATGACGAGCATGCAGATAAGCTTTCCTGAGACGGTTTCTGACAGTTTGTGCAGAAATTATTTGGTTATGCAAATCGATTGAGACCAGCCACCCGGACAGCTTCATCAACAGATGATCATGGCGGTGAACATGCTGGATGTGGAGGTCCTGGCCTGGTGTGGTTACGTGGTCTGCGGTTGAATGTACTGCCAAATTCTCTGAAACACCTTTGGAGACGGCTTATGGTAGAGAAATAAACATTCTTTGCACGGGCAGCAGCTCTGGTAGGCATTCCTGCAGTCAGCATGCCAATTGCACGCTCCCTCAAACGCTGCAACATCTGTGGCATTGTGCTGTGTGATCAAACTGCACATTTCAGAGTGGCTTTTATTGTGGGCAGTCTAAGGCACACCTGTGCAATATTCATGCTGTCTAATCAGAACCTTGATATGCCACACCTGTGAGGTGAGATGGATTATCTCGGCAAAGAAGAAGTTCTCACTAACACATACTTAGACAGATTTGTGAACAATATTTGAGACTAATGGGTCTTTTGTGTATGTAGAAAATGTTTCAGATCTTTGATGCAGCTCATGCAAAATGGGAGCAAAACCGAAAGTGTTGGGTTTATATTTTTGTTCAGTGTGTGTGTGTATATATATATATATATATATATATATATATATATATATATATTTATTTATTTATTTTTATTAATTGTGGGCTTTACAATCCTAAAAATCCTTTGAAATAAAAATAGTTGAAGGAATATATTGCAATTTGTATGCATGGGAACACATTCCTGCTGTAGACAAAGAACCTGCTGCTGTCAGAGGTGTATAAGTTTATTTTTGGTTTTGCCCTGGTCTGGCGGGGTCCCATTCCTGTGAACATATTCCTGCTGCAAACAAAGAACTAGCTCCTGTCTGTTCTGACTCAGTTTGGCCCAGCTATGTGTAGGCCTTATACTACCCCGTTACCGTTTGCATGCTGCTGCTGTCTGTCCTGATGATTTTGGCCAAGCTATGTGTAGGCCTTATACTACCCGGTTACCATTTACATACGGCTGTTGCTGTCTGTCCTGATGACTTTGGCACAGCTATGTGTAGGCCTTATACTACACCATTACCATTTACATACGGCTGTTGCTGTCTGTCCTGATGATTTTGGCTGAGGTATGTGCAGGCCTTCTACTACCCCGTTACCATTTACATGCTGCTGCTGCTGTCTGTCCTGATCACTTTGGCCCATCTATGTGTAGGCCTTATACTACCCTGTTACCATTTACATACTGCTGCTGCTGTCTGTCCTGATGCTTTAGGTTGAGCTATGTGTAGGCATTATACTACCCAGCTATTATTTATATGCTGCTGCTGCTGTCTGTCCTGATGACTTTGGCTGATCTATGGGTAGGCCTTATACTACCACGTTACCATGTACATGCTGCTGTCTGTCCTGATGATTTTGGCCCAGCTATGTGTAGGCCTTATACTACACAGTTACCATTTACCTGATGCTGCTACTGTCTGTCCTGATCATGATGAGTTTGACCCTGGACTAAATGGGCCTTACTGTTCACACTTACGCGACAGAATTTTTATTTTTATTTACAAACATGCCTCTATGGCAACTTTTTAAGTTGGTCATGAAGTTCCAACATCTCCTTCATCTGCTTGAGGTGCAGCTCCTCCATCTTCCGGATCTGCTTGGACATCAGACTCCACATCTCGTGCATGCCGGCTTCGTGCTCCTGCTGTATCTGCTGCATTTTTATTTTTTTTTATTAATCAGTACTGTTAGAAAAAAAAAAATATGAAAATGACTTGTAATTCAGATTAAGTGGCATGAATACAGAGCGGGTGACATTCTCCTCCTCTTCTTCGTCAACAGGAGCTGGGGGGGGGGGGGGATCTGGTTGCTGGGAGGGTCCAGCGTTTTCAACCTCCACCTCTCCACCCACATCAGGTGGGGCTGGCGCCTCATGCTGCTGTTGCTGGGAGGGTCCAGCCTGCTCTCCCTCCTCTCCCTCCCCCTCTTTGGTGGACAACACGACCACCTCCAGATCCTCTGTCGATGGCCGACAGTGGACAGAGGGAACGGGAACCCCTGTAATCGCACAATGTTCAGAATTTAGACAAACAACTTAGAACTCATAACAAATGTTAATTAAGTGTGGGATGTATGTAATGATGGACGGTGCCTTTTACTGGAATACAGAATGATTATTGCAGTTTATGTATAAATACACATATATATATATATTTATGTGTTTGTAAGACGCACAAAATCAGCTGGTTACATCATATATCTGTACCTCGCTGTGTGTATAAATATATATATATATATATATATATATATATATATACTCATTGTGAGGTAGAGATGTATGATGTAACCTGCTGATTTGCTAAGTGTCACACCAGGTACTAAGTAATCATTTGTAAAGGGATGAAATACTTATTTTCATAACTGTATATATACATTACAGAGTGTTGGAAACAGATACAAAAGTAATGTAAGCATTGTACCTGGGCATATAATGTCATGGATCTCTCTGATCCGCTCCAAGTGAACAGTGCTATGGAAAATGATGGCACTATATAAATAAAATAAAAATAATAATAATAAAAGTTCCTCCTCTTCAAATCAGACCATTTCTTTAATATGGCGATCTTAGGGTGCCTGCCATTGAACTTCTTTAGGAGCTCGAAACAGATCTCCCTCACAATCCTCTGCTTCTCAGCCTGGACCCAGGTCCGGTCATAGACCCACTCCAGCATGTGCTGCAGGATAAAGATGCAAGCATATAATCCCAATTTCTTTTAATACAAGTATTGAAAATAATGTCCTCAACAAAACATCAAAAAGTATTTAAGTCTTTAGCTATGTAAATTATCAGACACCACTAAGGGATTGATCTCTGAGATTTACATACTACTTTCTTCCCCTTCCCCCTCTGAGGTCATTAGGCACCCATATATGTCTAAATGGGAGGCGTACTTAGGGAGGAACATACCAGCAGCAGATTGGAAGCTCATTTGGCAACGTACTGCAGCCACTTCCTCTTGTGTTACACATAAAGAGAATTCGTACAAAATACTGATGTTATGGTACCACACGCCCCAGCTACTCAGACATCTCAATTCTACTATATCTGATAGGTGTTGGAGATGTGGGTCAGGCCTGGGATCCCTATTCCATATTTATTGGGATTGCCATGCTTTATTTCAATTCTTGAAAGAGGTCCAGTACCTCCTGATGCTATTGATTGGAACACGAGTCCCCCTAGACCCTTATCTTTTTCTACTTAACATGTCTCCTGTTCCTTTGAGGGAAGTAACTCTCCAACTGGCACTCTATGTCCTAACGGCAGCTAGGCGTCTCATAGCTAGTTCCTGGAAGCAGCAGACCAGAACATCCAGAGAAGATTTGATATCTAGTATCTCTTACTCTTTTGATGTTTTGCATTACGGCACCTTCGGTATGTATACACTGTAATACCTACTCATTATTCTGTACTCTTGGAGATACGAATTTGTACACATTATTTTCTTTGTACTTACAAATAAATACCAAATAAAAACACAATTGAAAAAAAAAAAGTATTTAAGTCTTTAAAGGGGAAATATTAGCTTTAACGTTATCGTTATAAGATCGGATTGTATTGCGATTGTAGGTGTGTGGGGTCTGAGCAATTGGATATTGGCCAGCTCAGCAGAGATGTACCTGTCTAGTGAAGTGACGGTATGGTATGGGGTGTAAAACTGGTTCGCCTCCCCGTGGTGCACCCTGGGTAACTCTAAATGAACCAGCAAATACTGGCGGTATTACAAAGAAAAGTTCTCCTGAGTCCTGACCAACAGGACACAAACTCTAATCTATAAACTGTGTTTGTGTGTGTGTGTGTGGTATATAGTGTGCGGCAGAAAAATGGATGTGCAATGTGCATGTGAGAGATATTTCTATGCTGTTCATACAAACATAGAGACATAGTGCTGTGATTTCACAACAATACTTAGTGCACCAATCAGTAATATCTACTTAGACCTGATAAAATGTGAAGTTGTATGTATGAAAAAAACATTTGCCTCATAAGTTGGGATTTTCGCCATCGCAAATATTTTATAACACTCTATCTGCATATAAAGCGATTTTTCTGACATGCATGTGACATGTAATCAAATACAGTGCTGTAATGTCAAATTACTTACAGTGATCAGGAGTTCTTCCTCACTGAAAATTGCTGCCAACCATGTTTTCCAATCTCCTCAAACTTCGGGTAGTTTGAAAACTGGGCCACACCCCTTTTTCGCAGGGGCGAGGGCGAATTTTACATTGCGATTTTTGCATTGAAAAAATATGACGAATATTTGCCCAAATATTCGTGAAAAATTGGAAATTTAAAAATATCCCCTGCCGCTCATCACTAATGCGAGGCTGTCACAAATCAGTGCACAGAAATTTACCATCTGAACAACCGGGTGCAGTCCCACCTGGTCTCTACCTTTTTTCAGGCACATACTGTGTTCCCTGACCCATGGACTTCTGGGCAGCCAGATTTGAACAGTGGTCTGAAACTGGCCTAGTTTTCTCTTTCTGTACTGTCTTGTCCAGCTTCCAATGTCATCCAAAAGAGGGTTTTTTCAGTGTCGCAGGTGACTTTATCATACCCAAACGGACAAACTTGTCCTCCGCCAATGTTCAAAACATCACTTTTGTCAAGATTAATTAGGCATGTATCTGTGAGAATTTTCACACACCTTGGGCTGAAGCCGATGAATAGATTTGCCATATGTGAAGGTGCCCAATCATCATACTTATGCTGTCTGCCTGCCTACATTCAAGTTTCATACCCTATTGCTGCTACTACTAACATTACCTCCACAGCTGCTACTCCCTTCTGTTAATCCTCCTACTGCCAATTTTATTACCCCTACTACCACTAGTACTACCAACACACAGCAGCTGCCACGACTAAAACTACTACCCCAAAACAGCCACATACACACCTACTTACTGCCTTGTCTGTTCCATGCTGTGCTGTTACTGCTGGCATTACTACTGCTGCCACTATTATCCCTACACACCTTTTTGCATCCACACTGTACTGCTGCTGTTAATAAAAAATAACATTTGTGTGTATAAATACAGGCAAGCATTCTTTCCATGTTAATGTATTATTTCTGGATGTTTGTGCAGAACAAGCTACTGTTTTTGTGATATTAATGTGTGTGTACAAGCCACAATTTTTTTAGTCCTGCCCTGATATTTTCATCTGCAACTGGACAGATATGCATTAGCCCTACTGCACGCATGGTATTATCATCGGTTGATGGTTGTTTGTCGGCTGCACTTTGCCGACCCGAGAGTGCCTTAGTAGTAACCGGGTGGTTATTGTAATTATAGGTGTGTAATGGTTGGTGGTTTATAGTGCATTGAGTGGGTGTTAGTAGGTAGCCTAACAGTTATTTGATACATGTGGCAGGGGCTGTATGGCGCGGGAAATTTGTTTCTCCTCTTTATGTGGGTAATATTATGTATTTTTAATGTTGTTTAATAAAAGAATCATGTTTTAAAGGGATATAGTGTACTGCAGTGTTATTGATATAAGTTGATTGGGTACACCCTGGTGTTTATATTGATAGTGCTATTGTATTTGTTTATTAACAATGTCAACCATGCGTTTACACACAGCTAAATACAGTATGTCAGTGTAAATGTTAATATTTGCTATTGCTGTAATTGTGTTATAGAGCTTAAAGAGGTTGTCTCACTTCAGCAAATAGCATTATGTAGAGGAAGTTAATACAAGGCACTTTCTATTTTTATTATCCATATTGCTTCCTTTGCTGGCTGGATTCATTTTTTCATCACATTATGCCCTGCTCATTTCCATGGTTATTACCACCCTGCAATTCATCAGTGGTGGTTGTGTTTGCAATCTATAGGAAAAAGAGCCGGCATCTCTGCTGGCCAGGATCGTGGGACCGTACATAGGGTTGTGCTTTTCCATATAGTCTGCAAGCACGACCACTGCTGCTGGGTTTCTGGGTGGTCGTAACCTTGAAAATTAACAGTGTACAGTCGTGGCCAAAAGTTTTGAGAATGACACAAATATAAGTTTTCACAAAGTTTGCTGCTAAACTGCTTTTAGATCTTTGTTTCAGTTGTTTCTGTGATGTAGTGAAATATAATTACATGAACTTTATATGTTTCAAAGGCTTTTATCGACAATTACATGACATTTATTCAAAGAGTCAGTATTTGCAGTGTTGGCCCTTCTTTTTCAGGACCTCTGCAATTCGACTGGGCATGCTCTCAATCAGCTTCTGGGACAATTCCTGACTGATAGCAAACCATTCTTTCATAATCACTTCTTGGAGTATGTCAGAATTAGTAGGTTTTTGTTTGTCCACCCACCTCTTGAGGATTGGCCACACGTTCTCAAGGGATTAAGATCTGGGGAGTTTCCAGGCCATGGACCCAAAATGTCAATGTTTTGGTCCCCGAGCTACTTAGTTATCACTTTTGCCTTATGGCACGGTCCTCCATCGTGCTGGAAAATGCATTGTTCTTCACCAAACTGTTGTTGGATTGTGTCACTACCAGAGTTTTGAGGTGTTCTCACAACTCTGTTTCTCCACCCCTGTGATGATGTCACTACCAGAGTTTTGAGGAGTTCTCACAGCTCTGTTCCTCCGCCCCTGTGATTAGGTCTTAACTTTCAGTTTCCCTCCTCCCAGCTGTCCCTCCCGTAATAAAACACCCCTCTTCCTGTTTAATCGTGCGGATTATATTTCTCATCTGAGTTGTTTCAGCCGCTGGAGAATCTACACTTGTGTGGTCTCTTTACACTGGACCTGTGTTCTGCTGAAGCAAGTACATCGGATATTGTCTGCTGAGTTTGGATCTGTCTTCACTGCTGCTGCAGCTCCTACAGATAAGTTTGCAGACATCGTGTGTTTTGGTTTGTTTGACTGGATCTGAGGCGACCCCGGTTCCGTCCGTGTTCTGAGCAGGGCGCCGGTGGCCGTGCCCCTCCCACTATTGTAGGGGTTTCAGCTGTCACCAGCCTTAGGTACGCGGGCATGCCACGACCCACCATCAGGGTCTGGGCATGGGCATAGCAGCATAGGGAGAGCTCTTAGGGTCTGACAGGGGTAACCCTTTATGCTCCCTAGTTTGGGTCCGGTCAGTAGCTTCAGCACTGTTTATGCTCCTGTTGTTCACATATACCCATGACAGATTGTTGGAAGAAGTTGCTGTTGGAGGGTGTTTTGGTACCATTCTATATTCATGGCTGTGTTTTTAGGCAAAATTGTGAGTGAGCCTACTCCCTTGGATGAAAAGCAACCCCACACATGAATGGTCTCAGGATGCTTTACTGTTGGCATGACACAGGACTGATGGTAGCGCTTACCTTTTCTTCTCCGGACAAGCCTTTTTCCAGATGACCCAAACAATCGGAAAGAGGCTTCATCGGAGAATATGACTTTGCCCCAGTCCTGAGCAGTCCATTCACCATACTTTCTGCCGAAGATCAATCTGTCCCTGATGTTTTTTTTTGCTGCCTTTCTTGACACCAGGCCATCTTCCAAAAGTCTTCACCTCACACCTGCCTGCTGCCATTCCTGAGCAAGCTCTGCACTGGTGGCACTCTGATCCCACAGCTGAATCCTCTTTCCTTGAAGTTCTTGATGATCCTATAAATTGTTGATTGTTGTGCAATCTTGGTAGCCACAATATCCTTGCCTGGGAAGCCATTTTTATGCAACGTAATGATGGCTGCACACGTTTCTTTGCAGGTCACCATGGTTAACAATGGAAGAACATTGATTTGAAGCATCACCCTCCTTTTAACATGTCAAGTCTACCATTTTAATCCAATCAGCCTGACATAATGATCTCCAGCCTTGTGCTTGTCAACATTCTCACCTGAGTTAACAAGACAATTACTGAAATGATCTCAGCAGGTCCTTTACCCTGGTTTCAGACCTGAGCGTTCTAGAAACGAGCGTTTTACACGCGTTTTTGTCACACGTATTTCAACGCGTTTTTTGCAAATAGGAAACACGCGTTCGTACGCGCATTCATGTGATTGACTACTGTGGTGTCAATCACAAAACGCGCGACAAACGCCCCTAAAAAAGCTCAAGTACTTGTTTATGCGTCGGGCGTTTTACAGCGCGTTCAAACGCGCTGTAAAACGCTCAAGTGAGAACCAGGGCCATAAGAAAGCATTGGTTTTCATGTGTTGAGCGTTTTACAGCGCGTTTGAACGCGCTGTAAAACGCTCAGGTGTGAACTTAGGGTTAATGTCAGCAATAAAATGCAGTGGAAAGGTTTTTTTGGGATTAAGTTAATTTTCATGGCAAAGAAGGACTATGCAATTCATCTGATCACTCTTCATAACATTCTGGAGTATATGCAAATTGCTTTTATAAAAACTTAAGCAGCAACTTTTCCAATTTCCAATATATATGTAATTTTCAAAACTTTTGGCTACGACTATAGAATGTGATGGAAAATTGAATCCAGCCAGCAAAGGAAGCAATATGGATAGTAATAATATATTAGTAAGTGACATGTATTAACTTCCTCTACATAATAAATGCTATTTGCTGAAGTGAGACAACCCCTTTAACCCCTTCGCTACCAGCACCGCACATGTACGGTGCTGGTGGGGTCTTTTAACATTGTGCCCACTCGTATGTGCAGCAGGTGCCATAGCCGACGGGCCTCTGCTGTTTTAAACAGCAGAGGCCAGCTGCTAATGTCTGCGACCAGCAATAATGCCGATTGTGGACATTACAGCCTTTAGATGCCGTGTTCAAGTGTGATCACAGCATCTAAAGGGTGAAAAACCCTTTAAAGCCATGTGGTAATTGGGGATGCTAGTCATTATTTCTAATAGGCTGGGTCTCCCTGAAGAGACCCAGCACATTAAGGCTGCAGTTAAACATGTATTAGAGCAGGCAGGCCAACATAGGAGATCAGCAATTAGAGAATTACTATACTCCTTATGGAAGTATAGTAATATTCTCTAAAAAACAAAGTAGTGGACATTGTAGCCACTAAAAAAAGTTTAAAAAAATATAAAAAATATATAAAGATTTTAAAAATTCCCCTTTTCCTTACAACAAAAGAAAATACATGAATAATAAAAATATATAAACATCATGGGCATCACAGCGTCCGATAATGCTTATACTATCAAAATATAAACATATTTTTTCAATACAGTGAATGGCATAATTGAAAAAACATATCAAAATGGCCAATTTGCCATTTTCTTCTCTTACCCCCAAAAATTTAATAAAATGTGATCAAAAAGACACACACACTCCAAAATGGCATAAGTAAAAACTACAGATCATCCCACAAAAAATGATCCCCCACAAAGCTCAGTAGACATAACTCAAAAAAAAGTTATCGAGGTCAGAATATGGTGAAAGCTTTAATTTATTTTTTAAGATTTACACATATAAAACCCTTTACATATGTGGTACCGTGGTAATCGTACTGACCCAGAGAATGAAGGGCACAGGTTTATATTGCTGCATAGGGAATGCCGTAGGGACAAAACATGTAAAACGGTGGAGTAATTATGGAGGGTCAGAATATGGTGAAAGCTTTCATTTATTTTTTCAGATTTACACATAAAAAAACCTTCACATATGTGGTATCGTTGAAATCGTACTGACCCAGAGAATAAAGGGCACAGATCTGTTTTGCCGCATAGGGAATACCGTAGGGACAAAACCCGTAAAACTGTGGAGTAATTGCGTTTGTTTTCCAATTCCACCACATTTGGAATTTTTTTACCACTTCTCACTACATTGTACTGTATACCATATTAAATTGTGGCATTAGAAAGCACAGCTTTCAGAGGTGGGTTTGCCGGATTGGGAGAATGTAGGGGATAACTTAAGTCAGGTTTCGCACAATTTTAATCATACGGTGGTACAGTTCAATATTATGCACAAAATATATGTGACACCATATTGGCTTCATAGGAGAGGTTTTAGAGCCTCCTCTGATTGCCCCCGTTGTGGTGACCCCGGGGCAGATCATTTACATCTGTTCTGGGGTTGCCCGATAGTGAGCAATTATTGGAGAATGGTTCAAACAACTTTGGCTCAGAGGCTGAATATCGATATTCCTTTATCTCCTAAAGTTTGGGTCTTGGGAGACTTATCAGATGTTGATTGTCAGCCTATGAAGCGCCGACTGTTGATCAAAGTGATGTTTTTAACCAGACTTCTAATATTTAGAAGATGGTTTTCTTCCTCCGCTCCAGATAGTAACAACTGGTTGTGTCTGGTTACGAAGGTAAAAAGCTATGAGAAGATTTTGTATAGACAAAGAGGGTCCTATGCAAAGTGGGATGGTATTTGGAAGGAATGGGACGGTTAAGGAATAAAAACTTTTTTCATTTTTTTTTTTCTTTTTTTTCTTTCTCTGCAGGGTGGGGGGAGTGGTGTTGGGTGGTGAGGATTTTGTAATTTGGTCTTTTATGAAATTGTAATTGTTTTGAGATGATTAAAAATAAACTCTAATAAATAAAAAAAAAAAAAAAAAAAAAAGAAAGCACAACTTGTCCCGCAAAACACAAGCCCTCATATGGCTATGTGAATAGAAAAATAAAAAAGTTATAGCTCCAGGAAGACAGAGAAGAAAAATGAAAACACAAAAAAGAAAAAAAAAACTCTGGTATCCTAAGGGTTAAAAGTTGTGTGAAAAAAAATAAAAAAGAGATAATGACAAGATATTTAAAAAATATGAGACCTTACAGTGATTAGTGTACAATTAATTCGACACAAATCAACAGTTTTTTTAAAATATTTGACGACTCAGACACAAAATGAATTGCAAGAAATTTGCTCATCAAAAGTGTGTATCATCAGATGCAGTATTACAGAGACATTCTCCCCTAGTAACATAGTACAGTATCTTCAGGACAATGAATTCAATATGCTCCTATACAATGGTACAATATTATTTTAAGGGTACATAAGACCATTGCCACTTTGTAGCTCCTGCAGTGATTGCCTGGACCATAACAATCAACTAACAGTTAATTTGAAGAAGGACTTTCACACACTCTGCTACCCCATTTGCCATTGACCTCTTATCATCGACAAGAGTGCATGTGTTAGTGCTGCAAGTCAGCCCATTGGAGGCATGAATGCCAATTATTATTTTTCAGTGATAGTGTTGTTAGTGAGACAATTAAAGGCATGATCGGCAAACAATAGTGTATAGTGATCAAAGCAAGTTCTGCCTTGGTACTAATCATGGCCAGCTTAGAGTTCACAAGAGGGTTAGAGATTAGAGAACACCTAATGCCATCATTCACATTGCAGAGACACACAGAACCAACACCAGGTGTTATAGTTTAGGGCACCATTAGCAACCATGGCCGTTCCTGTCTGGAGTTCTTGAAAGGAAAATTGACCAGCCTTTGGTATGTTCAGGATTAGTGTTGAGCGAGCCAGAACTGTAAAGTTCGGGTTCATACCGGACTTTAGGGTTTTTTGTACGGGGACCTGAACCTGAATTTTTCCATAAAAGTTTGGGTTCTAGTTCAGTGTTCGGCCGTTTAATAAAGCTATGCATTTAACATGTGTGCCCTTAGAAGCCATCACAGCCATGCCTACAAATGGCATGGCTATGATTGGCCAGTGCAGCATGTGACCTAGCCTCTATATAAGATGGATGTCACGTAGCGCCACACGTCACATCAGCTCTTACTAGTGTAGGCATAGGAAGGCATTTTTGTACCCCTGAGCCCAGTGACACAGAAAAATTAGGTTTAATTCGTCTGTTAGCTAGGTGGGCGTCCTAGACCATTTTTTGCAAGTGCAGTGCACTTGAGCCTGCATATGTACCAGGGACACTAATTAAATCATGTTCTGGTAGTTCAGTGGGTGACATATACCCATTTTTTAAGTACACCTGCACTGCATATGTGCCAGGGGAAGGGAAAATAATATAGGTAATCTGTCTGTGAGTTCAGGGCCCCAGGGTTACTGTAAAGTACCCCTGTGCTGCATATCTGACAGGGAACTCAATTCATCTAATCCATCTGTTAGATTCTGGGGGGACAAATTCACTTTTTTTGGCGGTCAAGTACCCCTGCAGCCTGCGCTGTGTATCTGACAGGGAAATCAATTCAGTAAATCCATTTGTTAGATTCTGGGGGGACAAATTCCCTTTTTTTGGTCATGTACCCCTGCAGCCTGCACTGCATAACTAACAGTGAAAATAATTCTATTAAATTCGTCAGTTACATATTTGTGCGACCTAAAGCAAGTTTTTCTCTTTATGACACTGGCAGTGCATATCTGACAGGAAAATCAATTCAGTAAATACATGTGTTAGATTCTGGGGGGGACATTCACTTTTTTTGGCGGTCAAGCACCGCTGCAGCCTGCACTGCATACCTGACAGTGAAAATAATTCTAGTAAACTTGTCTGTCACATTGTTGTGACTAGAGATAAGCGAACAACTGGAAGTTCGGGTTTGGGAAGTTCGGCCGAACTTCCCGAAAATGTTCGGGTTCGGGATCCGAACTTGACCCGAACTTTATCCCGAACCCGAACCCCATTGAAGTCAATGGGGACCCGAACTTTTAGGCACTAAAAAGGCTGTAAAATAGTCCAGGAAAGGGCTAGAGGGCTGCAAAAGGCAGCAAAATGTAGGTAAATCCCCTGCAAACAAATGTGGATAGGGAAATGAATTGAAATAAAATAAAATAAATAAAAATTAACCAATATCGATTGGAGAGAGGTCCCACAGCAAGGAATCATGCGTCATATCACCCACCACTGGAGAAAGCCACTTTCAGTTATTTCGGCCCCGGCACCCAGACAGAGGAGAGAGGTCCCACAGCAAGGAATCATGCTTCATATCACCCACCACTGGAGAAGTCCAGTTTCAGTTATTTTGGCCCCAGCACCCAGACAGAGGAGAGAGGTCCCACAGCAAGGAATCATGTGTCATATCACCCAAAACTGGAGAAGACCACTTTCAGTTATTTTGGCCCCAGCACCCAGACAGAGGAGAGAGGTCCCACAGCAAGGAATCATGCGTCATATATCCAACCACTGGAGAAGGCCACTTTCAGTTATTTCGGCCCCAGCACCGAGACAGAGGATACAGGTCCCACTGCAAAGAATCATGCGTCATATCACCCACCACTGGAGAAGACCACTTTCAGTTATTTCGGCCCCAGCACCCAGACAGAGGAGAGAGGTCCCACAGCAAGGAATCATGAGTCATATCACCCACCACTGGAGAAGGCCACTTTCAGTTATTTCGGCCCAGCACCCAGACCGAGGATACAGGTCCCACTGCAAAGAATCATGCGTCATATCACCCACCACTGGAGAAGGCCACTTTCAGTTATTTCGGCCCCAGCACCCAGACAGAGGAGAGAGGTCCCACAGCAAGGAATCATGCGTCATATCACCCACCACTGGAGAAGGACACTTTCAGTTATTTCGGCCCAGTAACCAGACCGAGGATACAGGTCCCACTGCAAGGAATCATGCGTCATATCACCCACCACTGGAGAAGGCCACTTTCAGCTATTTAGGCACCAGCACCCAGACAGAGGAAATAGGTCCCACATAAAGAAATATGGCGTCATATCACCCACCACTGGAGAAGGCCACTTTCAGTTATTTAGGCCCCACCACCCAGACAGAGGAGAGAGGTCCCACAGCAAGGAATAAGGCGTCATATCACCCACCACTGGAGAAGGTCACTTTCAGTTATTTCGGCTCCAGCACCCAGACAGAGGAGAGGTTCATTCAACTTTGGGTTGCACTGCAAGATCATGGTAAAGTTTAAAAAATGAGGATTCAATAAAGAAGTAACCCGGAGTACAAGAATACATGGTTGAGGGGGAGGCAGTTATAAATGTCTATTCTGCACAAGGGAGGCACAGGACCTGTGGTATCCATGCCTGGTTCATTTTTATGAACGTCAGCTTGTCCACGTTGGCTGTGGACAGGCGGCTGTGTTTGTCAGTAATGACGCCCCCCTGCCGTGCTGAATACACGTTCAGACAAAACGCTGGCCGCCGGGCAGGCCAGCACCTGCAAGGCATAAAACGCTAACTCTGGCCACGTGAACAATTTGGAGACCCAGAAGTTGAATGGGGCGAACCATCAGTCAGTACGTGGAGGGGTGTGCAGACGAACTGTTCAACCATGTTAGTGAAATGCTGCCTCCTGCTAACACGTTCCGTATCAGGTGGTGGAGCAGTTAGCTTTGGCGTGGAGACAAAACTTTTCCACATTTCTGCCATGCTAACCCTGCCCTCAGAGGAGCTGGCCGTGACACAGCTGCGTTGGCGACCTCTTGCTCCTCCACTGCCTTCGCCTTGGGCTTCCACCTGTTCCCCTGTGACATTTGGGAATGCTCTCAGGAGCGTGTCTACCAGCGTGCGCTTTTACTCACGCATCTTCCTATCACGCTCCAGTGCAGGAAGTAAGGTGGGCACATTGTCTTTGTACCGGGGATCCAGCAGGGTGGCAAACCAGTAGTCCGCACACGTTAAAATGTGTCCAACTCTGCTGTCGTTGCGCAGGCACTGCAGCATGTAGTCGCTCATGTGTGCCAGGCTCCCCAGAGGTAAGGACAAGCTGTCCTCTGTGGGAGGCGTATCGTCATCGTCCTCCGTATTCCCCCAGCCACGCACCAGTGATGGGCCTGAGCTGTGTCGGGTGCCACCCCGCTGTGAACCTGCTTCATCCTCATCCTCCTCCAGCTCCTCCTCATCCTCCTCGTCCTCCAGTAGTGGGCCCTGGCTGGCTACATTTGTACCTGGCCTCTGCTGTTGCAAAAAATCTCCCTCTGAGCCACTTCTAACAGACTGGCCTGAAAGTGCTAAAAAGGCCCCCTCATCCTCCTCCTCCTCCTGGGCCACCTCCTCTTCCATCATCGCTCTAATCGTTTTCTCAAGGAGACATAGAAGTGGTATTGTAACGCTGATAACGGTGTCATCGCCACTGGCCATGTTGGTGGAGTACTCGAAACAGGGCACACAGGTCTCGCATGGAGGCCCAATCATTGGTGGTGAAGTGGTGCTGTTCCGCAGTGCGACTGACCCGTGCGTGCTGCAGCTGAAACTCCACTATGGCCTGCTGCTGCTCGCACAGTCTCTCCAGCATGTGCAAGGTGGAGTTCCACCTGGTGGGCACGTCGCATATGAGGCGGTGAGCGGGAAGGCCGAAGTTACGCTGTAGCGCAGACAGGCGAGCAGAGGCAGGATGTGAACGCCGGAAGCGCGCACAGACGGCCCGCACTTTATGCAGCAGCTCTGACATGTCGGGGTAGTTGTGAATGAACTTCTGCACCACCAAATTCAGCACATGCGCCAGGCAAGGGATGTGCGTCAAATCGGCTAGTCCCAGAGCTGCAACGAGATTTCGCCCATTATCGCACACCACCAGGCCGGGCTTGAGGCCCACCGGCAGAAACCACTCGTCGGTCTGTTGTTCAATACCCCGCCACAACTCCTGCGCGGTGTGGGGCCTGTCCCCCAAACATATGAGTTTGAGAATGGCCTGCTGATGAATACCCCTGGTTGTGCTGAAGTTGGTGGTGAAGGTGCGTGGCTGACTGGATGAGCTGGTGGAAACAGAGGGGGAGGAAGCCGAGTAGGAGGAGGAGGCTACAGAAGGCAAAGAATGATGCCCTGCGATCCTTGGCGGTGGAAGGACGTGCGCCAAGGAACTCTCCGCCTGGGCCCAGCCACCACTACATTTACCCAGTGTGCAGTTAGGGAGATATAGCGTCCCTGGCCGTGCATACTGGTCCACGTATCTGTGGTTAGGTGGACCTTGCCTCAGATGGCGTTGCGCAGTGCACACTTGATTTTATCGGATACTTGGTTGTGCAAGGAAGGCACGGCTGTCTTGGAGAAGTAGTGGCGGCTGGAAACAACATATTGTGGGACAGCCATGGACATCAGCTGTTTGAAGCTGTCTGTGTCCACCAACCTGAATGACAGCATTTCAAAGGCCAGTAGTTTAGAAATGCTGGCATTCAGGCCCAAGGCTCGAGGGTGGCTAGGTGGGAATTTACGCTTTCTCTCCAAGGTTTGTGAGATGGAGAGCTGAACGCTGCCGTGTGACATGGTGGAGATGCTTGGTGACACAGGTGGTGGTGTCGGTGGCACATCCTCTGTTTGGTGGGCAGCAGGTGCCAACGTTCCTCCCGAGGCGGAGGAACAGGCCGAGGCAGCAGCAGAAGAGGGAGCAAGGGGAGCCTGAGTGAGTTCCTTGCTTTTAAGGTGTTTACTCCACTGCAGTTCATGCTTTGCATGTAGATGCCTGGTCATGCAGGTTGTGCTAAGGTTCAGAACATTAATGCCTCGCTTCAGGATCTGATGGCACAGAGTGCAAACCACTTGGGTCTTGTCGTCAGCACATTGTTTAAAGAAGTGCCATGCCAGGGAAGTAATCGCCGAACAACGGACCCGAACCCGAACTTTTTTGAAAATGTTCGGGTCCGTGTCTCGAACACCCCAAAATTCGTTACGAACCCGAACTATGCTCGAACTGTTCGCTCAACACTAGTTGTGACCTAAAGCAAGTTTTTTTCTTTACGACACCGGCACTGCATATCTGACAGGGAAATCAATTCAATAAATACATCTGTTAAAAATCCGGTGGGAACAAATTCACTTTTTGGCGGTCAAGTACCTCGTGCGTCCTGCACTGCATACCTGACAGTGAAATCAGTTCAGTAAATCCATCTGTTAGATTCTGGGGGGACAAATTCACTTTTTTGGCCCGCCAAGTACCCCTGCGGCCTGCACAGCATACCTGACAGTGAAATCAATTCAGTAAATCCATCTGTGATATTCTGGGGGGACAAATTCACTTTTTTTGGCGGTCAAGTACCCCTACAGTCTTCACTGCATACCTAACAGTGAAAATAATTCTATTAAATTCTCCGGTCATATTGTTGTGTGACCTAAAGACATTCTTTCTCTTTATGACACCGGCACTGCATATCTGACAGGAAAATCAATTCAGTAAATCCATCTGTTAGTTTCAGGAGGGACAAATTCACTTTTTTTGGCGGTCAAGTACCCCGTGCGGTCTGCACTGCATACCTGACAGTGAAATCAATTCAGCAAATCTATCTTTGAGTTTCTGGGGGACAAATTCACTTATCTTGGCGGTCAAGTTCCCCTGCGGCCTGCACTGCATACCTGACAGTGAAAATAATTCTATTAAATTCGTCTGTCACATGTTTTGTGTGACCTAAAGCAAGTTTTTCTCTTTATGACACTGGCACTGCATATCTGACAGGGAAATCAGTTCAATAAATCCATCTGTTAGATTCAGGGGGGACAAATTAAAATTATCTTTCTTTGGTGGTCAAGTACCCCTGCGGCCTGCACTGCATTCTTGACAGTGAAAATAATTTTATTAAATTTGTCAGTTACATTGTTATTTGACCTAAACCAATCTTTTCTCTTTATGACACTGGCACGGCATACCTGACAGGGAAATAATTTTATTAAATACCACTGTTACTTCTTTGGGTGACCGAAAAGAATGAGGAGAGCATCAAATAAAGGACGTGGCCCTAGTCGTGGTGCTCCTGGTGTTAGTGGAGCTCCTGTTGCAGGGAGAGGACGTGGTCGATCTGTGCCAGCTACACGCTTGCTAATCAGCAGTCTGAGCCCCAAGTCATGCAGCAGTTATGCTTTTTGATGACTCTGCTGGCAGGGTTTCCATGGGCCATCCACCTAGCCCTGCCCCAGAAGTGGAAGTGATTGAGTTCACAGATGCCCAACCACTTATGTTTCAGGATGAGGACATGGGAAGACCAAAGCAGCAAATCTCTGATGATGACGAAACACAGGTGCCAACTGCTGTGGCTTTCTGCAGTGTACAGACTGACAAGGAAGGCAGGGGAGAAGAGTGGATGGAATATGATGTGGAGGATGATGAGGTCCTAGACCCCACATGGAATCAAGGTTATGCGAGTGAGGAAGAGGTGGTGGTCGCACAGAGCCACCAGCACAGCAACAGAGGGAGCAGTGTGCAAAAGCAGAGCGGTCGTCCCCTAGACAGTACATCTGCTACTGGCCACTGCACTCAGGGAGCGAGCACACCAAAGCCAGCTCCAAAGAGTTCCCTGGTGTGGCAGTTCTTCAGACAATGTGCTGACGACAAGACACAAGTGGTTTGCATGCTGTGCAATCAGAGCCTGATGTGAGGCATAAACGTTCTAAACCTGAGCACAACCTGCATGATCGGGCATCTAAATGCAAAGCACGAGCTGCACTGGAGTAAACACTTCAAACACCAAGAAAGGTCTTAGGCTCCTCCTACTCCCTCTTCTGCTGCAGTCTCGGCCTCTTCCACCACCTCTGGAGTGACAGAGGCACCTGGCACCCCACAAACTGTGGATGTGGCAGCAACGCCACCACCTCAGTCAACAAGCATCTCCACAATGTCCCATGGAAGCATTCAGCTGTCCATCTCCCAAACACTGGAGAGAAAGATGAAGTACCCCCCTACCCACCCACCTTCCCTGGCCCTGAATGCCAGCATTTTAAAATTCCTGACCTTTCAAATGCTGTCATTCCGTCTGGTGGAGATGGACACTTTTGAAAACCTTATGGCGGTGGCTGTCCCACAGTACATGGTTCCCAGCCGCCACTACTTTTCCAGGCGAGCCATCCCTTCCCTGCACAACCAAGTGGCTGACAAAATCAGGTGTGCACTGCGCAATGCCATCTGTGGCAAGGTCCACATAACAACCAATATGTGGACCAGTAAGCATGGGCAGGGACGTTATATCTCCCTAACAGCACACTGGGTAAATGCAGAGGCGTCTGGGCCTGAGGAAGATAGCAGTTTGGCGCATGTCCTTCCGCCACCGAGGATTGCAGGACGTTTCTCGTTGCCTCCGTTGCCTCTTCCTCCTACTCCGCTTCCTTGTCTACCACCTCCTCATCTAGCACCTTCACCACCAACTTTAGCACAGCCAGGGGGAAATGACAGCAGGCTGTTTTAAAACTCATCAGTTTGGGGGAAAAACCCCACACTGTGCAGGAGCTGTGGACGGGCATGGAACAAAAGACCGATGAGTGGTTGGTGCCACTGAGCCTCAAGCCTGGACTAGCAGTTTATACTTTGGTCAGCTTAATTGCATTATGTTTTCCAGGTGTTCTTTTTCATATTCTGCTAGTATATATTTATGAAGGCATTGGTGGTGAAGTAGGAGGGGTGAGTGGAATGAAATTAATGATTATCTGCTTGGCAAATATCATGATGAACTTCAGGGACTGAAAGGGACACACTTCAAAACTCCCGCATTATGCACTAAAAGGGCTTGTTCCTTCTGTCAATCACAAGATATATTTCTCTGAGTTACTGTCCAGATATTAATATAGCCTAATGGTTTAAGGTTTTGTAGCAAGCTGTGCTCCAAATATCATGAGTTAAGAGTATTTTACTGATAAGCTTTCTAACTATATACAGCGTATGTTAATTTCTGAAAATATTCAACCATTTAGGTGTGAGAGCATGCCGAAAAAGAGAAGCTGGTGCTAAAAATGAAGAGATAGCTGATAAGTGTTTAGAACAGATGAATCAGGGATTGTGGCACCCCTTCCAGGTATAAGCCAAATGTCCAGAAAGAACTTCTCCTTCTGTCTGATCCCTGCCGTCCTGATGGAGTATATTATTTTAGAAGTCCAGTTTTTCAATTGCAGGAGAGGCAGGACATTTCTACAGTGATTAACTAAGCATGACAGTCACTGTCACAATGCAATATGTCACCCTGGAAATGTCTTGGTGGTTTTATAAACTAGCGGCCCTTCAAGTAATTTACTTTTTAACTCTGTAAGTGCTAAAAGATCTTGTTCTATAATATACCAAGTGCAAAGGTATGAACTGTTTTAGCACAAATTCAGTCCTGCTAAATTTCCTTCGAGGTGGAAATAGTTACACATGTCATAATGTACATTCAATATTCCAAAAACAACTAATTAAGAACATTGAGTTAATATGAGGAGTAATAGCCCATCAGTTATTACTGTTAATAAACATTTTAAATAAATGCCAATGCATGGTTCGGCAACATCAGTCATGCACCCATCGTTAAGGCAAAAAAAAAAAAAAACTTTGCACCTACTGTTGAGGAATTATGTGGAACCTATGAGGGAGTCTAGTGGCGAACTATATGGTAAGATCTTGATGATGTAGAAGTAATAAAAGTATATGTTGGATTTCTGAATCTTCAAGCACTAAGTTAATGACATTCTGCTGTATTACAATTACAAAGTGCAGGAGTTGTACGGAGGCACATGGAGCTCTATATGGGCACATTAGAGGTATGCAATGAACGATTGCATTTTTTTTCTCTAAATTATGCAAATATCCTTATACAAAAATTGGAGGCTTACAGAGGTACAGTAGGGTTCCATCTATAGGTTCCCTATTATAGCTCAATATAAATATGTTGTATTGAGCATAAACATTCTTTTACTCCTTTCCTGTCAATCATATATGCATGTGTATATGTCCTAATTGCTGATGCACTGTGCAACTAGGACATATATGTATGTTTACCACTTTAATGGCAAATCTCACTTTATGGTCATTTGTAGAGATGAGCGAACACCTGGATGTTCGGGTTCGAGAAGTTCGGCCGACCTTCCCGAAAATGTTCGGGTTCGGGATCCGAACTCGACCCGAACTTTATCCCGAACCCGAACCCCATTGAAGTCAATGGGGACCCAAACTTTTAGGCACTAAAAAGGCTGTAAAATAGTCCAGGAACAGGCTAGAGAGCTGCCAAAGGCAGCAAAATGTAGGTAAATCCCCTGCAAACAAATGTGGATAGGGAAATGAATTAAAATAAAATAAAATAAATAAAATTTAACCAATATCAATTGGAGAGAGGTCCCACTGCAAGGAATCATGCGTCATATCAACCACCACCGGAGAAGGCCACTCTCAGTTATTTCGGCCCAGCACCCAGACAGAGGAGAGAGGTCCCACAGTAAGGAATCATGCGTCATATCAACCACCACTGGAGAAGGCCACTCTCAGTTATTTCGGCCCAGCACCCAGACAGAGGAGAGAGGTCCCACAGCAAGGAATCATGCGTCATATCACCCACCACTGGAGAAGGCCACTCTCAGTTATTTCGGCCCAGCACCCAGACAGAGGAGAGAGGTCCCACAGCAAGGAATCATGCGTCATATCACCCACCACTGGAGAAGGCCACTCTCAGTTATTTCGGCCCAGCACCCAGACAGAGGAGAGAGGTCCCACAGCAAGGAATCATGCGTCATATCAACCACCACCGGAGAAGGCCACTCTCAGTTATTTCGGCCCAGCACCCAGACAGAGGAGAGAGGTCCCACAGCAAGGAATAAGGCGTCATATCACCCACCACTGGAGAAGGCCACTCACAGTTATTTCGGCCCCACCACCCAGACAGAGGAGAGGTTCATTCAACTTTGGGTTGCACCGCAAGATCATGGTAAAGTTTAAAAAATGAGGATTTAATAAAGAAGTACCCCGGAGTACAAGAATACATGGTTGAGGGGGAGGCAGTTATAAATGTCTATTCTGCACAAAGGAGGCACAGGTCCTGTGGGATCCATGCCTGGTTCATTTTTATGAACGTCAGCTTGTCCATGTTGGCTGTGGACAGGAGGCTGCGTTTGTCAGTAATGATGCCCCCTGCCGTGCTGAATTCACGTTAAGATAAAATGCTGGCCGTCGGGCAGGCCAGCACCTTGAAGGCATAAAATGCTAACTCTGGCCACGTGGACAATTTGGAGACCCAGAACTTGAATGGGGCCGAACCATCAGTCAGTACTTGGAGGGGTGTGCAGACGTACTGTTCAACCATGTTAGTGAAATGGTGCCTCCTGCTAACACATTCCGTATCAGGTGTTGGCGCAGTTAGCTGTGACGTGGAGACAAAACTTTTCCACATTTCTGCCATGCTAACCCTGCCCTCAGAGGAGCTGGCCGTGACACAGCTGCGTTGGCGACCTCTTGCTCCTCCTCTGCATTCGCCTTGGGCTTCCACCTGTTCCCCTGTGACATTTGGGAATGCTCTCAGGAGCGCCTCTACCAGCATGCGCTTGTACTCACGCATCTTCCTATCACTCTCCAGTGCAGGAAGTAAGGTGGGCACATTGTCTTTGTACCGGGGATCCAGCAGGGTGGCAACCCAGTAGTCCGCACACGTTAAAATGTGGGCAACTCTGCTGTCGTTGCGCAGGCACTGCAGCATGTAGTCGCTCATGTGTGCCAGGCTCCCCAGAGGTAAGGACAAGCTGTCCTCTGTGTGAGGCGTATCGTCATCGTCCTCCGTATTCCCCCAGCCACGCACCAGTGATGGGCCTGAGCTGTGTCGGGTGCCACCCCGCTGTGAACCTGCTTCATCCTCATCCTCCTCCACCTCTTCCTCATCCTCCTCGTCCTCCAGTAGTGGGCCCTGGCTGGCCACATTTGTACCTGGCCTCTGCTGTTGCAAAAAATCTCCCTCTGAGCCACTTCTAACAGACTGGCCTGAAAGTGCTAAAAAGGCCCCCTCATCCTCCTCCTCCTGGGCCACCTCCTCTTCCATCATCGCCCTAAGCGTTTTCTCAAGGAGACATAGAAGTGGTATTGTAACACTGATAACGGTGTCATCGCCACTGGCCATGTTGGTGGAGTACTCGAAACAGCGCAACAGAGCACACAGGTCTCGCATGGAGGCCCAATCATTGGTGGTGAAGTGGTGCTGTTCCGCAGTGCGACTGACACGTGCGTGCTGCAGCTGAAACTCCACTATGGCCTGCTGCTGCTCGCACAGTCTCTCCAGCATGTGCAAGGTGGAGTTCCACCTGGTGGGCATGTCGCATATGAGGCGGTGAGCGGGAAGGCCGAAGTTCCGCTGTAGCGCAGACAGGCGAGCAGCGGCAGGATGTGAACGCTGGAAGCGCGCACAGACGGCCGTCACTTTATGCAGCAGCTCTGACATGTCGGGGTAGTTGTGAATAAACTTCTGCACCACCAAATTCAGCACATGCGCCAGGCAAGGGATGTGCGTCAAACCGGCTAGTCCCAGAGCTGCGACGAGATTTCGCCCATTATCGCACACCACCAGGCCGGGATTAAGGCCCACCAGCAGAAACCACTCGTTGGTCTGTTGTTCAAAATCCCCGCCACAATTCCTGCACGGTGTGGGGCCTGTCCCCCAAACATATGAGTTTCAGAATGGCCTGCTGACGTTTACCCCGGGCTGTGCTGAAGTTGGTGGTGAAGGTGTGTGGCTGACTGGATGAGCTGGTGGAAGCAGAGGAGGAGTAAGCCGAGTAGGAGGTGGAGGCTACAGGAGGCAAAGAATGATGCCCTGCGATCCTTGGCGGCGGAAGGACGTGCGCCAAGGAACTCTCCGCCTGCGGCCAACCGCCACTACATTCACCCAGTGTGCAGTTCGGGAGATATAGCGCCCCTGGCCGTGCTTACTGGTCCACGTATCTGTTGTTAGGTGGACCTTGCCACAGATGGCGTTGCGCAGTGCACACTCGATTTTATCGGATACTTGGTTGTGCAGGGAAGGCACGGCTGTCTTGGAGAAGTAGTGGCGGCTGAGAATAACATACTGTGGGACAGCCATGGACATCAGCTGTTTGAAGCTGTCTGTGTCCACCAGCCTGAATGACAGCATTTCAAAGGCCAGTAGTTTAAAAATACTGGCATTCAGGCCCAGAGCTCGAGGGTGGCTAGGTGGGAGATAATGCTTTCTCTCCAAGGTTTGTGAGATGGAGAGCTGAACGCTGCCGTGTGACATGGTGAAGATGCTTGGTGACGCAGGTGGTGGTGTCGGTGGCACATCCTCTGTTTGGTGGGCGGCAGGTGCCAACGTTCCTCCCGAAGCGGAGGAACAGGCCGAGGCAGCAGCAGAAGAGGGAGCAGGGGAAGCCAGAGTGAGTTCCTTGCTTTTAAGGTGTTTATTCCACTGCAGTTCATGCTTTGCATGTAGATGCGTGGTCATGCAGGTTGTGCTAAGGTTCAGAACGTTAATGCCTCGCTTCAGGATCTGATGGCACAGCGTGGAAACCACTCGGGTCTTGTCGTCAGCACATTGTTTAAAGACGTGCCATGCCAGGGAACTCCTTGAAGCTGCCATTGGGGTGCTCAGGACCTCCTCGGGACACTAAGAAACCTGGCCTGCAACAGCTGGGACACCAGATTCAGGGTATTGCTATTTTGGCAGATTAATTTCACCCCAGAACAAAATATATGTTTTGGCGGACACTATGAATCCTGGCCTGCAACAGCTGGGACACCAGATTCAGGGTATTGCTATTTTGGCAAGTGAATTACTCCCCAGAACAAAATATATGTGTTGGCGGACACTATGAAACCTGGCCTTCAACAGCTGGGACACCAGATTCAGGGTATTGCTATTTTGACAAGTGAATTTCACCCCAGAACAAAATATATGTTTTGGCGGACACTATGAAACCTGGCCTGCAACAGCTGGGACACCAGATTCAGGTTATTGCTATTTTGGAAGATTAATTTCACCCCAGAACAAAATATATGTTTTGGCGGACACTATGAAACCTGGCCTGCAACAGCTGGGACACCAGATTCAGGGTATTGCTACTTTGGCAAATTAATTACACCCCAGAACAAAATATATGTTTTGGCGGACACTATGAAACCTGGCCTGCAGCAGTTGGGACACCAGATTCAGGTTATTGCTATTTTGGCAGATTAATTTGACCCCAGAACAAAATATATGTTTTGGCGGACACTATAAAACCTGGCCTGCCACAGCTGGGACACCAGATTCAGGGTATTGCTACTTTGACAAATTAATTTCACCCCAGAACAAAATATATGTTTTGGCGGACACTATGAAACCTGGCCTGCAACAGCTGGGACACCAGATTCAGGGTATTGCTATTTTGGCAAATTAATTACACCCCAGAACAAAATATATGTTTTGGCGGACACTATGAAACCTGGCCTGCAGCAGCTGGGACACCAGATTCAGGGTATTCCTATTTTGGCATATTAATTTCACCCCAGAACAAAATATATGTTTTGGCGGACACTATGAAACCTGGCCTGCCACAGCTGGGACACCAGATTCAGGGTATTGCTATTTTGGCAAATGAATTTCACCCCAGAACAAAATATATGTTTTGGCGGACACTATGAAACCTGGCCTGCAACAGCTGGGACACCAGATTCAGGGTATTGCTATTTTGGCAAATTAATTTCACCCCAGAACAAAATATATGTTTTGGCGGACACTATGAAACCTGGCCTGCAACAGCTGGGACACCAGATTCAGGGTATTGCTATTTTGGCAAATTAATTTCACCCCAGAACAAAATATATGTTTTGGCGGACACTATGAAACCTGGCCTGCAACAGCTGGGACACCAGATTCAGGGTATTGCTATTTTGGCAAGATTAATTTCACCCCAGAACAAAATATATGTTTTGGCGGACACTATGAAACCTGGCCTGCAACAGCTGGGACACCAGATTCAGGGTATTGCTACTTTGGCAAATTAATTTCACCCCAGAACAAAATATATGTTTTGGCGGACACTATGAAACCTGGCCTGCAACAGCTGGGACACCAGATTCAGGGTATTGCTATTTTGGCAAGTTAATTTCACCCCAGAACAAAATATATGTGTTTGGCGGACACTATGAAACCTGGCCTGCAACAGCTGGGACACCAGATTCAGGGTATTGCTATTTTGGCAAGATTAATTTCACCCCAGAACAAAATATATGTTTTGGCGGACACTATGAAACCTGGCCTGCAACAGCTGGGACACCAGATTCAGGGTATTGCTATTTTGGCAAATTAATTTCACCCCAGAACAAAATATATGTTTTGGCGGACACTATGAAACCTGGCCTGCAACAGCTGGGACACCAGATTCAGGGTATTGCTATTTTGGCAAATTAATTTCACCCCAGAACAAAATATATGTTTTGGCGGACACTATGAAACCTGGCCTGCAACAGCTGGGACACCAGATTCAGGGTATTGCTATTTTGGCAAATTAATTTCACCCCAGAACAAAATATATGTTTTGGCGGACACTATGAAACCTGGCCTGCAACAGCTGGGACACCAGATTCAGGGTATTGCTATTTTGGCAGATTAATTTCACCCCAGAACAAAATATATGTTTTGGCGGACACTATGAAACCTGGCCTGCAACAGCTGGGACACCAGATTCAGGGTATTGCTATTTTGGCAAATTAATTTCACCCCAGAACAAAATATATGTTTTGGCGGACACTATGAAACCTGGCCTGCAACAGCTGGGACACCAGATTCAGGGTATTGCTATTTTGGCAGATTAATTTCACCCCAGAACAAAATATATGTTTTGGCGGACACTATGAAACCTGGCCTGCAACAGCTGGGACACCAGATTCAGGGTATTGCTATTTTGGCAAATTAATTTCACCCCAGAACAAAATATATGTTTTGGCGGACACTATGAAACCTGGCCTGCAACAGCTGGGACACCAGATTCAGGGTATTGCTATTTTGGCAGATTAATTTCACCCCAGAACAAAATATATGTTTTGGCGGACACTATGAAACCTGGCCTGCAACAGCTGGGACACCAGATTCAGGGTATTGCTACTTTGGCAAATTAATTTCACCCCAGAACAAAATATATGTTTTGGCGGACACTATGAAACCTGGCCTGCAACAGCTGGGACACCAGATTCAGGGTATTGCTATTTTGGCAAATTAATTTCACCCCAGAACAAAATATATGTTTTGGCGGACACTATGAAACCTGGCCTGCAACAGCTGGGACACCAGATTCAGGGTATTGCTATTTTGGCAAATTAATTTCACCCCAGAACAAAATATATGTTTTGGCGGACACTATGAAACCTGGCCTGCAACAGCTGGGACACCAGATTCAGGGTATTGCTATTTTGGCAAATTAATTTCACCCCAGAACAAAATATATGTTTTGGCGGACACTATGAAACCTGGCCTGCAACAGCTGGGACACCAGATTCAGGGTATTGCTATTTTGGCAAATTAATTTCACCCCAGAACAAAATATATGTTTTGGCGGACACTATGAAACCTGGCCTGCAACAGCTGGGACACCAGATTCAGGGTATTGCTATTTTGGCAAATTAATTTCACCCCAGAACAAAATATATGTTTTGGCGGACACTATGAAACCTGGCCTGCAACAGCTGGGACACCAGATTCAGGGTATTGCTATTTTGGCAAGATTAATTTCACCCCAGAACAAAATATATGTTTTGGCGGACACTATGAAACCTGGCCTGCAACAGCTGGGACACCAGATTCAGGGTATTGCTATTTTGGCAAATTAATTTCACCCCAGAACAAAATATATGTTTTGGCGGACACTATGAAACCTGGCCTGCAACAGCTGGGACACCAGATTCAGGGTATTGCTATTTTGGCAAATTAATTTCACCCCAGAACAAAATATATGTTTTGGCGGACACTATGAAACCTGGCCTGCAACAGCTGGGACACCAGATTCAGGGTATTGCTATTTTGGCAAGATTAATTTCACCCCAGAACAAAATATATGTTTTGGCGGACACTATGAAACCTGGCCTGCAACAGCTGGGACACCAGATTCAGGGTATTGCTATTTTGGCAAATTAATTTCACCCCAGAACAAAATATATGTTTTGGCGGACACTATGAAACCTGGCCTGCAACAGCTGGGACACCAGATTCAGGGTATTGCTATTTTGGCAGATTAATTTCACCCCAGAACAAAATATATGTTTTGGCGGACACTATGAAACCTGGCCTGCAACAGCTGGGACACCAGATTCAGGGTATTGCTACTTTGGCAAATTAATTTCACCCCAGAACAAAATATATGTTTTGGCGGACACTATGAAACCTGGCCTGCAACAGCTGGGACACCAGATTCAGGGTATTGCTATTTTGGCAGATTAATTTCACCCCAGAACAAAATATATGTTTTGGCGGACACTATGAAACCTGGCCTGCAACAGCTGGGACACCAGATTCAGGGTATTGCTATTTTGGCAAATTAATTTCACCCCAGAACAAAATATATGTTTTGGCGGACACTATGAAACCTGGCCTGCAACAGCTGGGACACCAGATTCAGGGTATTGCTATTTTGGCAGATTAATTTCACCCCAGAACAAAATATATGTTTTGGCGGACACTATGAAACCTGGCCTGCAACAGCTGGGACACCAGATTCAGGGTATTGCTATTTTGGCAGATTAATTTCACCCCAGAACAAAATATATGTTTTGGCGGACACTATGAAACCTGGCCTGCAACAGCTGGGACACCAGATTCAGGGTATTGCTATTTTGGCAAATTAATTTCACCCCAGAACAAAATATATGTTTTGGCGGACACTATGAAACCTGGCCTGCAACAGCTGGGACACCAGATTCAGGGTATTGCTACTTTGGCAAATTAATTTCACCCCAGAACAAAATATATGTTTTGGCGGACACTATGAAACCTGGCCTGCAACAGCTGGGACACCAGATTCAGGGTATTGCTATTTTGGCAAATTAATTTCACCCCAGAACAAAATATATGTTTTGGCGGACACTATGAAACCTGGCCTGCAACAGCTGGGACACCAGATTCAGGGTATTGCTATTTTGGCAAATTAATTTCACCCCAGAACAAAATATATGTTTTGGCGGACACTATGAAACCTGGCCTGCAACAGCTGGGACACCAGATTCAGGGTATTGCTATTTTGGCAGATTAATTTCACCCCAGAACAAAATATATGTTTTGGCGGACACTATGAAACCTGGCCTGCAACAGCTGGGACACCAGATTCAGGGTATTGCTATTTTGGCAAATTAATTTCACCCCAGAACAAAATATATGTTTTGGCGGACACTATGAAACCTGGCCTGCAAACAGCTGGGACACCAGATTCAGGGTATTGCTATTTTGGCAAATTAATTTCACCCCAGAACAAAATATATGTTTTGGCGGACACTATGAAACCTGGCCTGCAACAGCTGGGACACCAGATTCAGGGTATTGCTATTTTGGCAGATTAATTTCACCCCAGAACAAAATATATGTTTTGGCGGACACTATGAAACCTGGCCTGCAACAGCTGGGACACCAGATTCAGGGTATTGCTATTTTGGCAGATTAATTTAACCCCAGAACAAAATATATGTTTTGGCGAACACTATGAAACCTGGCCTGCAACAGCTGGGACACCAGATTCAGGGTATTGCTATTTTGGCAAATTAATTACACCCCAGAACAAAATATATGTTTTGGCGGACACTATGAAACCTGGCCTGCCACAGCTGGGACACCAGATTAAGGGTATTGCTACTTTGACAAATTAATTTCACCCCAGAACAAAATATATGTTTTGGCGGACACTATGAAACCTGGCCTGCCACAGCTGAAACACCAGATTAAGGGTATTGCTACTTTGGCAAATTAATTTCACCCCAGAACAAAATATATGTTTTGGCGGACACTATGAAACCTGGCCTGCAACAGCTGGGACACCAGATTCAGGGTATTGCTATTTTGGCAGATTAATTTCACCCCAGAACAAAATATATGTTTTGGCGGACACTATGAAACCTGGCCTGCAACAGCTGGGACATCAGATTCAGGGTATTGCTATTTTGGCAAATTAATTTCACCCCAGAACAAAATATATGTTTTGGCGGACACTATGAAACCTGGCCTGCAACAGCTGGGACACCAGATTCAGGGTATTGCTATTTTGGCAGATTAATTTCACCCCAGAACAAAATATATGTTTTGGCGGACACTATTAAACCTGGCCTGCAACAGCTGGGACACCAGATTAAGGGTATTGCTATTTTGGCAAGTGAATTACACCCCAGAACAAAATATATGTTTTGGCGGACACTATGAAACCTGGCCTGCAAAAGCTGGGACACCAGATTCAGGGTATTGCTACTTTGGCAAATTAATTTCACCCCAGAACAAAATATATGTTTTGGTGGACAATATGAAACCTGGCCTGCAACAGCTGGGACACCAGATTCAGGGTATTGCTATTTTGGCAGATTAATTTCACCCCAGAACAAAATATATGTTTTGGCGGACACTATGAAACCTGGCCTGCAACAGCTGGGACACCAGATTCAGGGTATTGCTACTTTGGCAAATTAATTTCACCCCAGAACAAAATATATGTTTTGGCGGACACTATGAAACCTGACCTGCAACAGCTGGGACACCAGATTCAGGGTATTGCTATTTTGGCAAATTAATTACACCCAGAACAAAATATATGTTTTGGCGGACACTATGAAACCTGGCCTGCAGCAGCTGGGACACCAGATTCAGGGTATTCCTATTTTGGCAGATTAATTTCACCCCAGAACAAAATATATGTTTTGGCGGACACTATGAAACCTGGCCTGCAACAGCTGGGACACCAGATTCAGGGTATTGCTATTTTGGCAAATAACTTTCACTCCAGAACAAAATATATGTTTTGGCGGACACTATGAAACCTGGCCTGCAACAGCTGGGACACCAGATTCAGGGTATTGCTATTTTGGCAAATTAATTTCACCCTAGAACAAAATATATGTTTTGGCGGACACTATGAAACATGGCCTGCAACAGCTGGGACACCAGATTCAGGGTATTGCTATTTTGGCAAATTAATTTCACCCCAGAACAAAATATATGTTTTGGCGGACACTATGAAACCTGGCCTGCAACAGCTGGAACACCAGATTCAGGGTATTGCTATTTTGGCAAATTAATTTCACCCCAGAACAAAATATATGTTTTGGCGGACACTATGAAACCTGGCCTGCAACAGCTGGGACACCAGATTCAGGGTATTGCTATTTTGGCAAATTAATTTCACCCCAGAACAAAATATATGTTTTGGCGGACACTATGAAACATGGCCTGCAACAGCTGGGACACCAGATTCAGGGTATTGCTATTTTGGCAAATTAATTTCACCCCAGAACAAAATATATGTTTTGGCGGACACTATGAAACCTGGCCTGCAACAGATGGGACACCATTTTCATGGTATTGCTATTTTGGCAGATTAATTTCACCCCAGAACAAAATATATGTTTTGGCGGACACTATGAAACCTGGCCTGCAACAGCTGGGACTCCAGATTCAGGGTATTGCTATTTTGGCAAGTGAATTACACCCCAGAACAAAATATATGTTTTGGCAGACACTATGAAACCTGGCCTGCCACGGCTGGGACACCAGATTCAGGGTATTGCTATTTTGGCAATTGAATTTCACCACAGAAAATAATCTATCCTTTGCCAGACAGCAGACAGTATTATACTTGGCTAGCCAACACCAGAAAACCAATGGGTCCGCAGAAAATCACGAAAAACAGAGCAACGGACTCGGAAACAAACAACGGTCGTGTGCATGAGGCCTAAATCTTATCCACAGATCCCCCCTTAAGTGTCATCCACAGATCCCCCCCTTAAGTGTCATCCACAGATCCCCCTTTCAGTGTTATCCACAGATCCCCCCCTTAAGTGTCATCCACAGATCCCCCCCCTTAAGTGTCATGCACAGATTCCCCTTTCAGTGTCATCCACAGCTCCCCCCTTCAGTGTCATCCACAGATCTCCTCCCTGCCGCCTGCTATCTAATTTATTCACTGCACTTGCCTCGGTAATTGAAGAGAAGCACCATCATCTCACACAGGTGCACTGGCAGAGGCCAGGAAGACGGCGCATGCACACTTCGATGCCTCTGCCAGTGCGCCTGTGTGAGATTACGGTGCTTCTCTTCAATTACCGAGGCAAGTGCAGTGAATAAATTAGCTAGGAGGCAGTGCTCAGCCTCAGCCGGCGGCCTGGGCCCCCAGTGGCGTAGGGCCCCATAGCCATTGCTATGGCTGCTATGGTGATCCCTACGCCACTGGGTGCTTGATTGAGTGTCCCTGTTATTTTTTACCATGCACAGCTGAATGCTTTCTATAATGGCTGGGCCAGGTATTGTAGCTCACCACAGCTCAGTGCAAGCAATTATGATAATAAAGGTTGAGGGGAAATGAAATCCAAACCTCCGTTAGAGTTATGATATTTTTTCTTAACATGCAAATTAGGCATTTGGTGCAATGAGTGCTATTGGTCTATGCCAATTCAACAGGGAGGTTGTTGGTGACAGACTCCTTTAAAGAATGAAGATCTCTTGCTATTGCAAAGACTAAGTAAGCTGTAAGGAGGCCAGCTTACGTGTTTGTAATGAGAGTAATGTTAAACATGACATTATGACAGCAATTCCCTAATATAACAGTTAAAAGCTGCAAACACCCAGACCTTCTTTAGTACAGTACATTTTAAAAAATTTGATTCGGACTGTTTACCAATTTTTTAAAAAAAAAAATTGGTTTGATCCGAATATATTCGCGGCGAATCGCGTAAAAATTGCTATTTCCTGGCTTCAGAGAGCCTTTATAGTGGTGTAGAACTCTGTCCCTTGGAGTAACACGCATAGGAAGTCTGCTGTGGTAGTGAAATAATACTGTGAGTCAGTATGACATGCAGATGACATGCGTCACTCTTAGAATCAGTGCACACTTCACTTATTTCGCCAGTCACGGGGCCAAAACTGACCAAATAACTCAAATATGAACTCAGCCTTACAGGTCGATGTTAGTGCCAAGAAGAAGCGCACTCCTTTCACACCGTCGTCAGCTGATTCCACATAGATGTCTACAGAATCTGTTCTATCAAACGCTTATACAAGTAGAGCCTCTCTGACAGAGTGCAGAGGGTATCAGCAGTACCTTTGTGTCAACGTCACTGATTATTTTGCCCTTCTTCTGATCCGTCAGAACAATAACCCGCCAAAAATCAGATCCTGTCTGTTGAGAATCCACCTTCACTCGGTCAGCATTTGGTCAGTAACTCATCAGTCTGGAGGTGGAGGCAGCATTAGGAGGAGGCCACAGAGTGGCAAGGTGATATTGTGTTGATGCAGCAGCAGTATCAGGAGATCACAGAGTGGCAAGGTGACATAGTGTGGAGGTGGCCGCAGCATCAGGAGACCACAGAGTGGCAAGGTGACATAGTGAGGAGGTGGCAGCGGCATGAGGAGACCACAGAGTGACCCGGTAACAGAGTGGGTAGGTGGGTGGCAATACCAGTAACAGATGAAGATGGTTGGTTAAAGAAGGAGCACTTGGCATCAGATGTGTGGCATCAGGCAGGTGGCAGCATCAGAATAGTAGCTGAGGCAGGTAGCCAGAAGAAACCATTCTCTTTTGTTAAAGTGTTGGTGTGGCACCATGGATGATCTAGTCTAATGCATTAGGCATTGGTGGTTGGAAATCCTGGCTGATCCACGCCTGATTCATCTTGACAAAGGTCAGTCTCTCCACATTTTGGGTGGACAGGGGAGTTCTCATTGGGGTAACTATGGCCCCCGCCGCACTAAACACCTGCTCTGATGCCACACTACTGGCTGAGCAGGACAGCTTTACAAGGGCAAACTTTGCTAGTTGCAGCCACAAATCCAGTTTGACTGCCCAGTAGTCCGGCAGATCTTCAATGTGGGGTGGCAGGGTGCTGTCCAAGTATGCTACCACCTTCTGGTTCAGGTCCTGCTCCAGGTCTAGCTGCTGCTGCTTCTAGTGAGTAGTTTCTTTACTAGGTGAGCAAAGAAAGGTGCTCATCAACAACTCTAGGCTCAAGTCACTGCTCCTGCCCCCCTCCCCCCCGTGAGTGCAGAGGGCCCCCCCCCCCGGTCAGACCTGCCAAGGCAAACGAGGTGCAGAACAGCATGACACTGCCGTGCCCTACACATGTGGGTATGCTGGAGGGGCACTGCGAATTGTCCCTGCAGTGGAGGCTAAGGACACAGTGGAGGATGAGGAGGCAGAGGCAGACATTGTCGCAGGACCAATGGCGTGAGACCGTGGAGGCGGATGTGGCATCACCTGGCCAAGATGCTGGTGTGGCTGGGCAGGAACCACATTTACCCAGTGGGCAGTAAAGGACATATATTGTCCTTGACCATAGTTATAGCAACCAACCAATTTTCCCAAAAAAGGCTGTATCACAAACAAATTTCACCACTGACTGGCTAATCGAAGTAATTAGGTTCATATAGAAAAAAGTCTATAAGCTCCCATCAATTTTTCCAAAAAATATTGTTTCACAAAAAAATGTCACCAATGATTGGCTAATCGACGTAATTCGGTTCATACAGAAATAAGTCTACAAGCACCCATCAATTTTCCCGTATTCTTTTTTCCTATTAATACACCACGAAAAAATTAATTTAACAATCACAATTCACCGCAGAATGGCTAATAGGACGTACGTATCTATCCTATTAATTCAACCTGTAAATGGCTGTAGTACAATGGAACTTTATTGTTTGGCATTAATACACACCAAAAAGGGCTGTAATTTTCTCACTTCAACACACAGTGGCTAATATGCCCTTTTTCTTTTTCCTCACTAATACACGCCAAAAAGGGTTTTAGAACATATCCGCTGAATGGCAAATATATTTTTCTTTTTTCAATTTATACACTCCACAAAAGGCTTTAGAACATATAACAGCACCGCTGAACAGCAAAAATATTTTCCTTCGCCACTAATACACAACAAAAAGGGCACTAGAACACATAACTGCACCGGTGAACGGCAAATATATTTTACTTTTGCCACTAATACACGCCAAAATGGGCTGTAATTTTCACACTTCACCACACAACGGCTAATAAGCCCTTTTTTCCCACTTATACAAGCCAAAAAATGCTTTATGTCTGTGAAGGTTCTCATTTATCCACATAATAATAAATCTGTAAAGAATAAATCAAGGCAACTGGACTTGCTGTAGATTTCTTAAAAACGTTTCACTCGTTGGAAGAACGCCTTGATTGCCTTGATTTATTCTTTACAGATAAAAAAAATGCTTTAGAACATATAACTGCACCGCACAAAGGCAAATAAGACTTAGAAATGTTTCCTTGTAATAAACCCTGTTAATGGCTGTATCAAACAGCACTTGCACCCTAATAAGAACGGTTTGCTAGAATCACAGAGCTGTATAATGGCAATTTGGGTCCCCAGTCAGTGCAGCAAGGTGTAATAGGATTGTTCCTATTACCCAGGCAGTCACCTCCCCTACTAAACCCTGTGAAATGATTCCTCCCTATCCTTTCCCTAGACCTTGAATAATCTTTCCCTGAACTTGTAAATCGTTTTTTAGCACAATTAAGTTTTTTCTAGCACTGTCCCTAGCGCCTACTGACGTCTCTCCCTGCACTAAGTACACTGGAAAATGGTAGAATTAAAGATGGCTGAGGCTATTTATAGGGCTGTGACATCACAGGGCTGGCTGGCTGCTGATTGGCTGCATGCATGGCATTATGGGTGATCCCGCCTTCCCAGAGTTTCTTGCTCCATGTCCTCAAACATGCACAGCCATTTTGGGAAAAATTGTGATTCATTACCATGAAGCATGAGGAAATTCAGATTAGGTGCAAATCGAATTTCTTCTGAAATTCGGATCGAATTCCACTTCGTCAACTTCGATTCGTTCATCTCTAGTTGTATAGGTAATGGGTATAATTAGAAAAAGCAAACATGGCATATTTCATAGAAAGAAAATAATTTTATAGCCATGTTTTCAATAACTTTTATGTACTATTTTGTTTATTTTTTTTTTCTCTAAACCTGCTTCTTTCGTCCATTTTAGCTTTATTCCCCTTTCCTCTGGATGTGCCCTGATGTGAATTCAATGTGACACACACCAAACTCCACATGTCCCGAAGCTAGCATGGATGGCTCCGCTAATGTCATGTCCTAGTACATCACGCTGCACTGTCTCAATGGCTGAGCCCTTGACACATGTCAGAAACTTTTAAATATCTGCTCTTTCCTATCTAACCTCCCCCTTCAGCATACACACATACTTATTTTCATTGCCACCCACCCTAATCAGGATACACTTACAGGGCAGAGAAGGACTTGGGTGGGGGAGTTGGCATTTCATGACAGGCAGGGGCACTGCTGCCCATATCTTCCTCCCACTCCTTTGCCTGTCAAACGCACTTTCTTTGAATCATGTCAGGCCGCCAGCCAATATGTTTTGTCAGGTCCAAATCCACGTACTAGTCAATTTCTTCCGACCTTAAGAAGAACAAGACAAAAAATTAAAGAAAGAGACAGTGATTTACTTATTTGTGGTAAGGGAGGAAGAAGGGGTCTGTAAGATAAACAAGGAATGGGAAGAATTGCTATAAACAGCAGGCTATAGATGACCTTTTTAGGATTCGGTGCTTTGAAAATTGATGCTTACAGTGCCATGCACAGAAGACCCTACAATTTCCCTTTTCTCATCAAACTGGAATGATTTGGCATATAGAGCACACTGAGGGTTCTGTGAAATTGCTGTGGATATTTGGACGACTTAACATTTTAGAGGTTAACTAAAAATTCTCAAACACAAAAATACGTTTGTAGAGCTACAAGCGGGTGAATAATACGGGCAACACTGACAGCATTAGATAATAACATACTCATATTAAATCTGCAAGAAAATTTACTAGCACATCCATAGTCACAGGTGCACATCCATAAAGCTAACATGCAGACATTAAGAACACACATTCTGCAAATCTACTACTCAAATGATTAGAATACGAATAATGAATGGTACCAGTATAACACTATACTCGGAGTACGCAATTAGAGCAATTGTATTACTGTGTTGCAATAGATTTAGAACTGGTCTTAAAACTGCCGCAGCTGAAATATTTTTAGACATCTTATGATACCTTAGGCCTGATGTACATGGCTGGATGATGGCTTCATACAACCTCCAAGTTAAACAAAACTGTGCTCATACAAGTGTATAGAACATTAATGTTGGATTCTGTATGAATGCTTAAAAAGAAAAAAATATGCTACATAGGTTGCCATAGCCATAATCCAGGGGCACATTCAGTTGTGGGCGATATTTTGCTTATTGGTGAAAACAAGGTGAATGTTGAATAATCCAACTGTGCACACGGATCGCGCACACTACCTCTGTCTTCCTCCCCTTCCCTCCCCTTTTAAAATAAAGATAAGAATAACCTGGATCTGAGGTCTGTTTCAGCAGCCAGCTAATAATTTTAATTTCCATGTTTGGGCACATTTACAGTTAATTTAGAGATTTGTGGTCGGGCTACATGACACGTAACAGTGTACCTGCCTACCTAACTAGGCTAAGCGGCTTGAGTTGTGCTTAACCGCTGCGTAGGAGGAATGCCTGAAGGGGGGCATGCCCTGCAAGGTGTTTAAGAAAAAGAAGGGTGGGTTGGAGCCTGCCTGGTATAAATGTGCTACTTACGCCCCCTCCCACAAATACAGGCCAATAAACTGGCCTTCTAACTAGTTTATAAAGGTTAAGTATTTTTAAAAAAATATGAAAAAATTGGGTCCCAAGTGAGATTTTTTGGTCAATTTGACCATGGGCTTTGAACAGCATGATAATGGCACCACTATGTTTCAATGTGGGGATGACGTGTTAAGGATTTATGTGCTGTGTTAGTTTTCCACCACACATAGCCACACATAGCGTTTTGCATTTAGGCCAAAAAGTTCAAATTTGGTCTCATCTTGTCTTTCGTCGGGACTAGTGGCTAGACAGCCGACACTGGAATAGGGGAGGGTGGGGGGAAGGGAGGGAGGTGGGGGGTTGGGCACTTATGTTGTCATATAATTATAATTCCTGAATGTATCACATTTGATGTGCTTTGCAGATTGTCTGTACTTACTGTGTACGCTGAACACTGTTTGACCGCTGATGAAAATGTGCGGTTGATTTTGCTTTATAATAATAATAAAAAAGATCTGATTCAAAAAAATTTGGTCTCATCTAACCAGAGCATCTTCTTTCACATGTTTGCTGTGTCCCCTTCATGGCTTGTGGCAAACTGGAAATGGGACTTCTTATGGCTTGCTTTCTAAAATGGCTTTCTTCTTGCCACTCTTATATAGAGGCCAGATTTGTGAAGTACATGACCAATGATTGTCCTGTAGATAGATTCTCCAACCTGAACTGCGGGTGTCTGCAGTAACTCGGGAGTGACCATGGGTCTCTTAGCTGAATCTCTAATTAGTGCTCTCCTCTCCTTGCCTGGGCTCTCAGCTTAGGTGGATGACAATGTCTTGGTAGGTTTGCAGTTGTGCCATACTCCTTACATTTTAGGATGATCAATTGAGCATGCGCCGTAAGATGTTCAGAGCTTGGGATATTCTTTTATAACCTAACCCTGCTTTAAATACTCCACAACTTTATCCCTGACCTGTATGGTGTGTTCCTTGGTTTTCTTAATGTTGTTTGGTCACTAATGTTCTCTAACAAACCTCTACCTTCACAGAACAGCTGTAGTTATACTGAGAATAAGTTACACATAGGTGGACTCTATTTACTACTTAGGTGACTTCTGAAGTCAGTTGGTTAAACTGAATTTTATTTAGGGGTATTAGAGTACAGGGGGTTGAATACAAATGCATTCCACAGTTTTCAGGTTTTTATTTATTAAACATTTTGAAAACCATGTATCATTTTCTTTTCACTCCACACACGCCACTTGCTACTTCGTGTTGGTCTATTACATAAAATGCCAATAAAATACATTTATGTTTGTGTGTTTATGAGTAGTGTTGAGCGAACAGTTCGAGCATCGTTCGGGTTCGTACTGAATTTTGGGGTGTCCGGGACACGGACCCGAACCCGGACATTTTCAAAAAAGTTCGGGTTCGGGTTCGTTGTTCGTCGAATACTTCCCGCTTTCTGAATGGCTGCACAGCAGCCAATCAGCTAGCATTTTACTTCTTGCCCTAAGAGCCCATCACAGCCATGCCTACTAATGGCATGGCTGTGATTGGCCAAGTGCAGCATGTGACCCAGCCTCTATATTAGCTGGAGTCACGTAGCGCCGCACGTCACACTGCTCTGATTAGTGTAGGGAGAGGACGCAGCTTCTGTCAGGGCAAGATTAGGCAGGGTAAAATCAGAAACAGCACCTAATGAACGGATCGATCTACAGCTGTGAATGATTGAACTTCTGCTAGTTACTTGCTCACTGGTTTTTAGGCTGCACAGAGCGTTTTTCTGTCACTTATTTTCTGGGTTGATCGGCGGCCATTTTGTGACTTGTGGTGCACCAGAACAAGCTGCCACCAAGTCTATCAATTCATCAATACTAGTTTGTTTTTTGCTATATCCTACATCAGGGGCTTGGCTGTGCTAATTGTCACCTCTAGAAACTCAGGATAGCAATTTCTATATTTTATTAAGGGGTTAAATACAATTGCCCAAATACCAATCCCCTAAATCTGGTGTTCCTGCTTTGGCTAGCCAAGAATAATACTGTCTGCTGTCTGGCAAAGGATAGATTATTTTCTGTGGTGAAATTCAATTGCCAAAATAGCAATACCCTGAATCTGGTGTCCCAGCTGTTGCAGGCCAGGTTTCATAGTGTCCGCCAAAACATATCTTTTGTTCTGGGGTGAAATTAATTTGCCAAAATAGCAATACCCTGAATCTGGTGTCCCAGCTGTTGCAGGCCAGGTTTCATAGTGTCCGCCAAAACATATATTTTGTTCTGGGGTTTAATTCACTTGCCAAAATAGCAATCCCCTGAATCTGGTGTCCCAGCTGTTGCAGGCCAGGTTTCATAGTGTCCGCCAAAACATATATTTTGTTCTGGTGTGTAATTCACTTGCCAAAATAGCAATACCCAGAATTAGGTGTCCCAGCTGTTGCAGGCCAGGTTTCATAGTGTCCGCCAAAACATATATTTTGTTCTGGGGTGTAATTCACTTGCCAAAATAGCAATACCCTGAATCTGGTGTCTAAGCTGTTGCAGGCCAGGTTTCATAGTGTCCGCCAAAACATATATTTTGTTCTGGGGTGAAATTAATCTGCCAAAATAGCAATACCCTGAATCTGGTGTCCCAGCTGTTGCAGGCCAGGTTTCATAGTGTCCGCCAAAACATATATTTTGTTCTGGGATGTAATTCACTTGCCAAAATATCAATACCCTGAATCTGGTGTTCCAGCTGTTGCAGGCCAGGTTTCATAGTGTCCGCCAAAACATATATTTTGTTCTGGGGTGAAATTAATTTGCCAAAATAGCAATACCCTGAATCTGGTGTCCCAGCTGTTGCAGGCCAGGTTTCATAGTGTCCGCCAAAACATATATTTTGTTCTGGGGTGAAATTAATCTGCCAAAATAGCAATACCCTTAATCTGGTGTCCCAGCTGTTGCAGGCCAGGTTTCATAGTGTCCGCCAAAACATATATTTTGTTCTGGGGTGAAATTAATCTGCCAAAATAGCAATACCCTGAATCTGGTGTCCCAGCTGTTGCAGGCCAGGTTTCATAGTGTCCGCCAAAACATATATTTTGTTCTGGGGTGAAATTAATTTGCCAAAATAGCAAAACCCTGAATCTGGTGTCCCAGCTGTTGCAGGCCAGGTTTCATAGTGTCTGCCAAAACATATATTTTGTTCTGTGGTGAAATTAATCTGCCAAAATAGCAATACCCTGAATCTGGTGTCCCAGCTGTTGCAGGCCAGGTTTCATAGTGTCCGCCAAAACATATATTTTGTTCTGGGGTGAAATTAATCTGCCAAAATAGCAATAACCTGAATCTGGTGTCCCAGCTGCTGCAGGCCAGGTTTCATAGTGTCCGCCAAAATATATATTTTGTTCTGGGGTGAAATTAATTTGCCAAAATAGCAATACCCTGAATCTGGTGTTCCAGCTGTTGCAGGCCAGGTTTCATAGTGTCCGCCAAAACATATATTTTCTTCTGGGGTGAAATTATTCTGCCAAAATAGCAATACCCTGAATCTGGTGTCCCAGCTGTTGCAGGCCAGGTTTCATAGTGTCCGCCAAAACATATATTTTGTTCTGGGGTGTAATTAATTTGCCAAAATTGCAATACCCTGAATCTGGTGTCCCAGCTGTTGCAGGCCAAGTGTAAATCTGTCCATAAAAGGATACTTTTCATCCAGGGCCTAAATACTGGCCCTAAAAGAGATATTCCCCTAAATCAGTGGTTACTGCTGTGCCTGGATTAGTGTAATACGCTACATAAACAAATAGGCAGATAGTGTTAGGTGCCTGTAAAAAAAGGCCTGAATTTGAAATCAATACATTTGGCCAAATATTTTTTTCTTATTGTGTTGCTTGGTGAACTGTAACAATGAGGAAAACATCTAGTAAGGGACGCGGACGCGGTCGTGGTGGTGTTAGTGTACCCTCTGGTGCTGGGAGAGGACGTGTCCATTCTGCCACAGCCATACGTCCTAGTGAACCAACTACCTCAGGTTCCAGTACCCGCCAGAATTTACAGCGATATTTGGTGGGGCCCAATGCCGTTCTAAGGATAGTAAGGCCTGAGCAGGTACAGGCGCTAGTCAATTGGGTGGCCGACAGTGGATCCAGCACGTTCACAACATTATCTCCCATCCAGTCTTCCGCAGAAAGCGCACAGGTGGCACCTGAAAACCATGCCCATCAGTCTGTCACATCACCCCCATGCATATCAGGGAAACTGTCAGAGCCTCAAGTTATGCAGCAGTCTCTTATGCTGTTTGAAGACTCTGCTGGCAGGGTTTCCCAAGGGAATCCACCTAGCCCTTCCCCAGTGGTGGAAGACATAGAATGCACTGATGCACAACCACTGATGTTTCCTGATGATGAGGAAATGGGAATACCAACTCATCGGAGTCCGCACGTCTCTGATGATGACGAAACACAGGTGCCAACTGCTGCGTCTTTCTGCAGTGTGCAGACCGAACAGGAGGTCAGGGAGTTAGACTGTGTGGAAGACGATGCAGGGGACGATGAGGTCCTAGACCCCACATGGATTGAAGGTCGTGCCACTGACTTTCATAGTTCAGAGGAAGAGGCAGTGGTGAGACCGAGCCAACAGCGTAGCAAAAGAGTGAGCAGGGGTCAAAAGCAGACCAGCCGCCACCAAGAGAGTTCGCCTGCTACTGGCCACCGCCACCAGGGACCGAGCACCGCAAAGGCAGCTTCAAGGAGTTCCCTGGCATGGCACTTCTTTAAACAATGTGCTGACGACAAGACCCGAGTGGGTTGCACGCTGTGCCATCAGATCCTGAAGCGGGGCATTAGCGTTCTGAACCTTAGCACAACCTGCATGACCAGGCATCTACTGTACATGCAAAGCATGAACTGCAGTGGAGTAAACACCTTAAAAGCAAGGAACTCACTCTGGCTTCCCCTGCTCCATCTTCTGCTACTGCCTCGGCCTCTTCCTCCACCTAGGGAGCAACATTGTCACCGGCCGCCCACCAAACAGAGGATGTGCCACCGACACCACCAGCGGCGTCACCAAGCATCTCCACCATGTCACACGGCAGCGTTCAGCTCTCCATCTCACAAACCTTGGAGATAAAGCGTAAATTCTCACCTAGCCACCTTCGAGCCCTGGGCCTGAATGCCAGCATTTCTAAACTACTGGACTTTGAAATGATGTCCTTCAGGCTGGTGGACACAGACAGCTTCAAACAGCTGATGTCCATGGCTGTCCCACAGTATGTTGTTCCCAGCCGCCACTACTTCTCCAAGACAGCCGTGCCTTCCCTGCACAACCAAGTATCCGATAAAATCAAGTGTGCACTGCGCAACGCCATCTGTGGCAAGGTCCACCTAACCACAGATACGTGGACCAGTAAGCACGGCCAGGGACGCTATATCTCCCTAACTGCACACTGGGTAAATGTAGTGGCGGCTGGGCCGCAGGCAGAGAGTTCCTTGGCGCACGTCCTTCTGGGCATCATTCTTTGCCTCCTGTAGCCTCCTCCTCCTACTCGGCTTCCTCCTCCTCATCCAGTCAGCCACACACCTTCACCACCAACTTCAGCACAGCCCGGGGTAAACGTCAGCAGGCCATTCTGAAACTCATATGTTTGGGGGACAGGCCCAACACCGCGCAGGAGTTCTGGTGGGGTATTGAACAACAGACCGACGAGTGGTTTCTGCCATTGGGCCTCAAGCCTGGCCTGGTGGTGTGCGATAATGGGCGAAATCTCATCGCAGCTCTGGGACTAGCCGGTTTGACGCACATCCCTTGCCTGGCGCATGTGCTGAATTTGGTGGTGCAGAAGTTTATTCACAACTACCCCGACATGTCAGAGCTGCTGCATAAAGTGAGGACCGTCTGTGCGCGCTTCCGGCGTTCACATCCTGCCGCTGCTCGCCTGTCTGCGCTACAGCAGAACTTCGGCCTTCCCGCTCACCGCCTCATATGCAACGTGCCCACCAGGTGAAACTCCACCTTGCACATGCTGGAGAGACTGTGCGAGCAGCAGCAGGCCATAGTGGAGTTTCAGCTGCAGCACGCACGCGTCAGTCGCACTGCGGAACAGCACCACTTCACCACCAATGATTGGGCCTCCATGCGAGACCTGTGTGCCCTGTTGCGCTGTTTCGAGTACTCCACCAACATGGCCAGTGGCGATGACACCGTTATCAGCGTTACAATACCACTTCTATGTCTCCTTGATAAAACGCTTAGGGCGATGATGGAAGAGGAGGTGGCCCAGGAGTAGGAGGAGGAGGAGGATGAGGGGTCATTTTTAGCACTTTCAGGCCAGTCTGTTAGAAATGACTCAGAGGGAGTTTTTTTGCAACAGCAGAGGCCAGGTACAAATGTGGCCAGCCAGGGCCCACTACTGGAGGACGAGGAGGATGAGGAGGAGGTGGAGGAGGATGAGGATGAAGCAGGTTCACAGTGGGGTGGCACCCGACACAGCTCAGGCCCATCACTGGTGCGTGGCTGGGGGGATACGGAGGACGATGACGATACGCCTCCCACAGAGGACAGCTTGTCCTTACCTCTGGGGAGCCTGGCACACATGAGCGACTACATGCTGCAGTGCCTGCGCAATGACAGAAGAGTTGGCCACATTTTAACGTGTGCAGACTACTGGGTTGCCACCCTGCTGGATCCCCGGTACAAAGACAATGTGCCCACCTTACTTCCTAGGAAGATGCGCGAGTACAAGCGCACGCTGGTAGACGCGCTCCTGAGAGCATTCCCAAATGTCACAGGGGAACAGGTGGAAGCCCAAGGCGAAGGCAGAGGAGGAGCAAGAGGTCGCCAATGCAGCTGTGTCACGGCCAGCTCCTCTGAGGGCAGGGTTGGCATGGCAGAAATGTGGAAAAGTTTTGTCTCCACGCCACAGCTAACTGCACCACCACCTGATACGGAACGTGTTAGCAGGAGGCAGCATTTCACTAACATGGTTGAACAGTACGTCTGCACACCCCTCCACGTACTGACTGATGGTTCGGCCCCATTCAAATTCTGGGTCTCCAAATTGTCCATGTGGCCAGAGTTAGCATTTTATGCCTTGGAGGTGCTGGCCTGCCCGGCGGCCAGCGTTTTGTCTGAACTTGTGTTCAGCACGGCAGGGGGCGTCATTACTGACAAACGCAGCCTCCTGTCCACAGCCAACGTGGACAAGCTGACGTTCATAAAAATGAACCAGGCATGGATCCCACAGGACCTGTGCCTCCCTTGTGCAGAATAGACATTTATAACTGCCTCCCCCTCAACCATGTATTCTTGTACTCCGGGGCACTTCTTTATTGAATCCTCATTTTTTTTAACTTTACCATGATATTGCGGTGCAATCCAAAGTTGAATGAACCACTCCTCTGTCTGGGTGGTGGGGCCGAAATAACTGAAAGCGGCCTTCTCCAGTGGTGGGTGATATGACGCCTTATTCCTTGCTGTGGGACCTCTCTTCTCTGTCTGGGTGCTGGGCCGAAATAACTGAGAGTGGCCTTCTCCAGTGGTGGTTGATATGACGCATGATTCCTTGCTGTGGGACCTCTTTCCTCTGTCTGGATGCTGGGCCGAAATAACTGAGAATGGCCTTCTCCAGTGGTGGGTGATATGACGCCATATTCCTTGCTGTGGGACCTCTCTCCTCTGACTGGGTGCTGGGCTGAAATAACTGAGAGTGGCCTTCTCCGGTGGTGGTTGATATGACGCATGATTCCTTGCTGTGGGACCTCTCTCCTCTGTCTGGGTGCTGGGCCGAAATAACTGAGAGTGGCCTTCTCCGGTGGTGGTTGATATGACGCATGATTCCTTGCTGTGGGACCTCTCTCCTCTGTCTGGTTTCTGGGCCGAATTAACTGAGAGTGGCCTATTCCGGTGGTGGTTGATATGACGCATGATTTCTTGCTGTGGGACCTCTCTCCTCTGTCTGGGTGCTGGGCCGAAATAACTGAAAATGTCCTTCTCCGGTGGTGGTTGATATGACGCATGATTCCTTGCTGTGGGACCTCTCTCCTCTGTCTGGGTGTTGGGCCGAAATAACTGAGAGTGGCCTTCTCCAGTGGTGGGTGATATGACGCCATATTCCTTGCTGTGGGACCTCTCTCCTCTGTCTGGGTGCTGGGCCGAAATAACTGAGAGTGGCCTTCTCCGGTGGTGGTTGATATGACGCATGATTCCTTGCTGTGGGACCTCTCTCCTCTGTCTGGGTGCTGGGCCGAAATAACTGAGAGTGGCCTTCTCCGGTGGTGGTTGATATGACGCATGATTCCTTGCTGTGGGACCTCTCTCCTCTGTCTGGGTGCTGGGCCGAAATAACTGAGAGTGGCCTTTTACGGTGGTGGTTAATATGATGCATGATTCCTTGCTGTGGGACCTCTCTCCTCTGTCTGGGTGCTGGGCCGAAATAACTGAGAGTGGCCTTCTCCGGTGGTGGTTGATATGACGCATGATTCCTTGCTGTGGGACCTCTCTTCTCTGTCTGGGTGCTGGGCCGAAATAACTGAGAGTGGCCTTCTCCGGTGGTGGTTAATATGATGCATGATTCCTTGCTGTGGGACCTCTGTCCTCTGTCTGGGTGCTGGGCCGAAATAACTGAGAGTGGCCTTCTCTGGTGGTGGTTGATATGACGCATGATTCCTTGCTGTGGGACCTCTCTCCTCTGTCTGGGTGCTGGGCCGAAATAACTGAGAGTGGCCTTCTCTGGTGGTGGTTGATATGATGCATGATTCCTTGCTGTGGGACCTCTCTCCTCTGTCTGGGTGCTGGGCCGAAATAACTGAGAGTGGCCTTCTCCGGTGGTGGTTGATATGATGCATGATTCCTTGCTATGGGACCTCTCTACTCTGTCTGGGTGCTGGGCCGAAATAACTGAAAGTGGCCTTCTCCAGTGTTGAGTGATATGATGCATGATTCCTTGCAGTGGGACCTCTCTCCAATTGATATTGGTTAAATTTTATTTATTTTATTTTATTTTATTTTTATTCATTTCCCTATCCACATGTGTTTGCAGGGGATTTACCTACATTTTGCTGCCTTTGGCAGCCCTCTAGCCTGTTCCTGGACTATTTTACAGCCTTTTTAGTGCCTAAAAGTTCGGGTCCCCATTGACTTCAATGGGGTTCGGGATAAAGTTCGGGTCGAGTTTGGATCCCGAACCCGAACATTTTCGTGAAGTTCGGCCGAACTTCTCGAACCCGAACATCCAGGTGTTCGCTCATCTCTATTTATGAGTGTAACATAAAAAGGTGTGAAAGTTCAAGAGGTAAGAATATTTTTGTAAAGCACTGTATATTCGGTTCTGGCACAGATATCCTGCTTTGTTGGAAGCAGTGTTCACTCCATTTGACTTTATGCACCTCTCAGAGTTGTGCTTGAAGTAGCACAACTAGTTCTGGTAAGTGCAATAACATTTCCGGCTTTCAGTGTTGTTAGCTGTGCTTCATAATGTGCACTGGCGCTCTGAGCAAACCTTATTGCGGATGCAGGAAGGGGGGACATGGTGTCATGAACCCTCTATTTGCATGCTCAATATTATATATGTGTGCAGCACTTACCTGGGTTACAGATGCTGTTCCTGCAGTCTGAGAGTCCACGAGGATTGGATGAAGAGGCTGATTGGTCAAGCCATTAACTGCCATCTCGGGGCACCTGCAAAAGAAAACAGCGGTTGGAAGCTGCGCAGATTCGTCTGGACCTAGGAAGAAACCGGACCTGTGTCAGGCTGAACATGGATACTTTACTACAGCAGTTGATCCGAAGGGCCGAAGAACAGGGAGGTGAGGCATGGCTACGTTCCTGCTTACAACAGGACCGCTCTTCTCTGTCTCTGGATCGGCAATCTGCTGATACAGCTTGCGCTTCCTCAGGCTTGAGAAGCGCAGGGCTGGATGGGATCTCCGAGCTAATCGCGGTGCCTGTCGTCGGCGAAGCTCCGCCTCCTCCTCCTGCATCACCACCGGCGAAAAGATTAAGGAGAGTGAAGACGAACTTCTCACCTTCAAGGGACAGCAGAATAAGCAGACCTCCTAAAACTTCTGCGTCTCATGGCGCGAGAAGGGGACAACGGCAGGCAGCCACATCTCAACGGCGTACAGCAGCGATGGCAACAAGACGGTCTCGTGCATCTGGAAGAGACGGTTCAACTGTCATTCTGCAGGAGGGTGAGCATGTATCTAATGAGAATGGTGACTGTACGTTACAGGGCACTACACTCTTGGGGTCCCATTCACAGCTTGCATACACCAATGTTCCTCAGGAGAGGATTCAATTGTTCAATGAATTTTTGTCCTTTTTATCTGTTAAGGATAAGGCCCCTATTCAGGATTCAGCATGGTCCTCTATGGATTCTTCATCTGAATCTGATTGTCAGATTTACCCCTAAGTACCGTTAGCAGCAGTTAATGACAAGTGTCTTTTTCCATCGTTGGATGCTGCTGGCGGTATTAAGGAAAGTGCTTATGCTGAGACCTTGCCTTGCCAGATATCGCCTTTGGGTTTCCATTTGGCTAAATCTGTTAAGGACAAAATTTGGCACCGAGAATATGTAGATTTAATTTCTCTCCTGCCGTCAAATAGAAATGACACTAGAAAGGATGAAGATGATAAGAAAAAGACTCCACCAAAAAACTTCTTAAATTGGTTGCAAGGTTTCTGTATCTATTCTGCAGTGTTGGGGGAAAAATATCCTAATTACTGCAGCGGTTTGTTTCATCATCTTGATGCTATTTTAGAGGCGTATAAGAATTTTGGAGGATCAGCATGGTATTCTTATGATGAATCCTTCCGCCAGAAGCTGGCGGTTTATCCCGAATTGTCTTGGGGACAAAAGGATGTAGGGTTATGGATTAATCTCATGTTGCCACAGAGAAGTCATAATTTTCGTCAGCAAACCCCTAAACGAGGAATTTGCTTTGCATTTAATGAAGCCACTTGCAAGTGGCAGTCAACGTGCAAATATAGACATGAATGCACCTTTTGTTCAGGAAATCACCCAGCAACTAAGTGCTTCAAGAAACAAATTGCAGGTAAAGAGTCCGTTAGAGGAGGTGACACCATTGAACCTGCCAAGACTAATCTCCAGTATAAGAATGTTTCCAGACAGGCGGAAGGCGGACTTATTAATTGATGGCTTCACTAATGGCTTCTACGTACCGACTTTTAATGGACGTGGTTGTTATTTTTCGGATAATTTAAAATCTGTTCTGCTGAATAAAGAAATAGTATTGGATAAAATAAATAAAGAGATTTTGGAGCATAGAGTTGCTGGGCCATTTTCTTATCCTCCATTTGCCAATTTTAGAGTTTCGCCTTTAGGCCTGGTTCCCAAAAAGAACCTAACAGCTATAGATTGATTCATAATTTGTCACATCCTAAAGGTGATTCTCTTAACGATATGATTGATAGTGATTCCGCTACTGTCCATTACGCCTCTTTTGATCAGGCTTTAACTTTATTAAGAAAAGCGGGTCAGTACGCTTTATTGGCGAAAACAGACATTAAGTCTGCTTTTCGGCTATTACCTATTCATCCGTCTGGATACAACTCTCTAGGTTTTCAATTCGGAGGATTTTATTACTACGACAAAGCATTACCTATGGGGTTTTCTTTGTCTTGCCATTATTTTGAGACTTTTTCAACCTTTTTGCAGTGGATGGTAGAGTTTCATTATAATGGTGGATTTATGTTACATTATCTCGACGATTTTCTATTCATAGGTTCAGTTGGTTCTCAGGACTGTATTAATTTGTTAAGAACTTTTAGAGTTATAGCCAAGTATTTTAACCTTCCTTTAGCGGAAGAAAAGACAGTCTACCCGACCACTTCTATCAAATTTCTAGGAATAGATATTGACACTGCCAAAATGGAATTTAAGATTCCAAGGGATAAAATTATTTCTACTAAAATACTTTTATTGAATCTTTTAAGTAGCAGAAAGTGTACTTTGAGGAGAGTTCAGTCTGCATTGGGTTCCCTGAACTTTATTTCTAGGGTTATCCCAATGGGCCGAATTTTTCAAAGAGACTTTATGCAGCCACGGCGGGAAAAAAGAACCCGCGTGATCACATTCGTTTAACCAAGAGCCTGAAAGATGATTTGGAGGTTTGGCTAGAATTCCTTGAGAATTTCAATGGCAAATCTATATGGCAGGATGACTTTGTTACTGCGGAGTCGTTACAATTGTATACTGATGCTGCTGCATCGGTTGGTTATGGTGTGTTATTTGGTAGGCAGTGGTCGGCTGAGCGTTGGCCGTCTTATTGGTCTTCAGGAGATTTATTAAAGAATATAAATTTCTTGGAGTTATTTCCAGTATTGGTTGCTTTGACTATTTGGAAACATCAACTTAAGAACAAGCGTATTTTATTCTGGTCAGATAATAAAGGAGTGGTATTTGCGCTTAATTGCTTAGCGGCTAAGTCTGAGCCAGTGATCAAAGTGCTGAGACAAATTGTTATTTTATGTTTAGATAATAACATGTGGGTTAAGGCCCAATATGTTTCAGGGAAAGCTAACGAGACCGCTGATTCTCTATCTCGACAGAATTTCATAAAATTCAGGCTACTGGCTCCGGAAGCAGAAAGAAGAGGAATTCCTTGTCCCGAATTTCTTTGGAGATTGATTGGTCTCTCATCAACTCGTTAGTCAGTAAGGCAGTAGCTTGTAATACATGGGCCGCTTATTCGGCTTCTTGGGACAGTTGGAAAAATTTCTGTTCGGGTAATAATTATAGTTATGGGGATTTTAATATAATCCCTGCTATCCATTTTGTTCATGATCTATTGAAGAATGGAAGGAGGGGTCAGTATATTCAGAAGGTGCTGGTAGGTATTTCCTATTTTCAGCGGATTTTGGGTGTGCCCCTTTTCTTCTAATTTTCTTCTTAAACAAATTGTTAAGGGATCGATCAGAACTGGGTCTTGTCTTCCTAAAACGTGCCCGTTATCTTTAGGTAATTTAAAAAATTTGTTCTTTCTTACCTTTAATTTGCAGGTCGACATATGAGGCTTCTTTGTTCAAATCGGCCTTCTTGTTAGCTTTCTTTGGAGCTCTTCGTATTTCTGAATTCACTGCAAAAATAGAAGGGCGGAGGCACCATTACTTATTAATCATCTGGTATTGTCTTTGGATAAAATAGCGTTTTTCTGTCTAGGTCAAAAACTGATCAGACAGGAAAAGGTAGTTGGATTGTGGTTAATAAGATAAGTGACCGAATTATTTGTCCTGTGTTGTCTTTTAAAGAATGGTTACAGTTTAGACACACTTCTGATGGCCCTTTGTTTAGACATTTCGATGGATCCCCATTGACTAAATATCAATTTAATTTTATGTTATCTAAGTGTGTACATCATTTTAAATTCGATAATAAAAGACTTTCTGCTCACTCATTTCGTATTGGTGCGGCTACTCACGCACATAATTTAGGTCTTCGAGCAAAGTCGATAAAGAGGTTGGGTAGGTGGTGTTCGGATAGGTACAAACTTTACATTAGACCTGATCTTTTGTTTTAATTTGTTTGTTTTGCAGAGCCGAAAATCGTTTGGATTTTGGGAAATGAATTGATTTCGGCCGCTTGCAATCGTTCGTCTATGAGATTTCTATCTGATAACTTGGGTTTCGGTAACGAGGTGTTAATTTTTTGGAGAGGTATCCCTAACATTCATATTAGAGAGGTTTTTAACTATTGTTTACATTTTAAGTCAATTTGGCCATTTCCCGATTTATTTATATTACACGTGGGTGTAGATGACATTGGCAAAATTAGTACTCATGTTCTTATTATAGAATTTAGGAATATTCTATTGGATATTCAAAGACTTCTCCCTGGTGCGAAATTGGCATTTTCGGAGATTGTCCCCAAATGGGTTTGGAACTCATCTCATTTGAAGTTTATGGAAAAGATCCGTATTAGGGTGAACAGACATTTGGGTAAGTTTTTGCAGGCTCATGATGGTTTGTCTTGCAGGCATTCGGAGCTGGAGGGGTTTATCAAGGGTTTATATGATGTTCAAAACGATTCCTTGTCGGGAATTGGTTTAGACATTTTGAATATTGGTTTTCAGAATTTAATAGAGGTTGGCTGCGGTGTTTTTTAGCCATTTGGCCTGATTGGCTTCATGGCGGATGGGTAATAGTCGCTCTTTGAGCGGACTAGGTATTTAAAGTTAATAGTTGTGGGCAACTATTTTTTGGTTAAATGGATGGAGTATTTATTAGTTGGTTAGTAATTTAACTCAAGGTAAAATAAACACCGTGGCCAATTATCTACCATTCTCAAATAAATAAACAGTTTATTATTTCTCATTCAGTTGGTGTATGGTTTTTTGTTGGGGTATAGATGGGTAAATATGACACCATGAGCAAACCTTATTGCGGATGCAGGAAGGGGGACATGGTGTCATGAACCTCTATTTGCATGCTCAATATTATATATGTGTGCAGCACTTACCTGGGTTACAGATGCTGTTCCTGCAGTCTGAGAGTCCACGAGGATTGGATGAAGAGGCTGATTGGTCAAGCCATTAACTGCCATCTCGGGGCACCTGCAAAAGAAAACAGCGGTTGGAAGCTGCGCAGATTCGTCTGGACCCTAGGAAGAAACCCCTCCCACCCCCCTTGGTAACATATGTCGCGGTGTTTGTTTGGGTAATAGTCGCTCTTTGAGCGGACTAGGTATTTAAAGTTAATAGTTGTGGGCAACTATTTTTTGGTTAAATGGATGGAGTATTTATTAGTTGGTTAGTAATTTAACTCAAGGTAAAATAAACACCGTGGCCAATTATCTACCATTCTCAAATAAATAAACAGTTTATTATTTCTCATTCAGTTGGTGTATGGTTTTTTGTTGGGGTATAGATGGGTAAATATGACACCATGTTAGTTTTGTTGCAGTATAATCCAATCATTTGTGATACTGTCCTCTGAGACACTGTACCTTTCACAGTAATACTTTATTTCCTTATGCAAACAATGTCACTGACTTTGATCTCCAGACATAACTTTGCTTGGGGCCCCAAAAATGGTAAGTCCAACATTAGTTATACCAGGCATCCTCAAACTGCGGCCCTCCAGATGTTGTAAAACTACAACTCCCACAATGCACTGCTGTAGGCTGATACCTGTAGGCTGTTCGAGCATGCTGGGAGTTGTAGTTTTGCAACAGCTGGAGGGCCGCAGTTTGAGGATGCCTGAGTTATACCTAATGCCTCTCTAACTCTAGTGGGTCAGCATTCGGACTGAATCCTGACCCATTCATTTCACTGATCATATCTGCATTCGGGAAAAATTGCAGCATTACTGTATCTACATTGTGTATTTTTCACGCAGCCCTGGCCCCATATAAGTTAATGGGATTCGCATTAAAATCGGAAGGCATCCGGATACAATGCCTTACTGCATCAACGCTGAAAAAAAATGAAACACTGAAAGCAATCACTGATTCAACTTGCATTCAAAACCATTAGTTTTTTCCAGACCAGATCCTGACAGAATCTGTATCACTCATGTGAAAGGGGCCTAATGATACCTCATTATTTAAACAATTTGGGGAGTACAGGGCGGACTTTTATTTGAAGGTTGAGAGAGCTACGAGCAGGTGTTTAACCCTTAGCGTACCTTGCGATTTTCCATTTTCATTTTCCACTCCCCGCCTTCCCAGAGCCATAACTTTTTTATTTTTTCATTCACAGTCATATGAGGGCTTGTTTTTGGCTAGACAAGTTGTACTTACTAATGGCATCATTTAATATTGCATATGATATAGTAGGGAATAGGAAAAAAATCAAAATGGGGTGGAATTGGGTTTTGGTTTTACAGAGTTCCCTATGTGTTGAAATTAGCCTATTACTTTCATTCTCCAGGTCAGTATGATAATACCACATTTGTATAGTTTTTAATGTAATTTAGTAATGAACAAAATAAAAATAAACCTTGAAAAGTAGAAGAAAAAGAAAAAAAAGAAGAAAAATTATTTTTTTATTTCCATATTCTATAACTTTTTTTTTTATATTTATCATGTCAATGGAGCTGTGTGAGGACTTATTCTCTTTCCTTTGTGATCTGGGTGATACCATTTTGGAATGTGAGTGACTTTTTGATCACTTTTAATTCAGTTCTTTTGGGAAGGTAGAATGACAAAGATGGTGAATTTGCCATTTTGTTTTTTTTTTCCTTTACACCATTTGCCATATAGAATACATGTTGTTTTGTTATAATAGTACAGGTGTTTTTGGACATGGAAATGCCTATGATGCTTTTTTTATTCTTGAAATTTATTTTAATTTTGGGGAATGGCGGGAGGGGGTGATTTAAATATATATATATATATATATATATATATATATATTATAATATTTTGAAAAAACTTTTAACATTTTTGTATGATAATTAGATTGCTAATTGTATTCTGTGATGAGTATTTATTCATCACAGAACACACCATTCTCTGTATTCAAATACAGTGCTGCCACCTTCAGGTCTGTATTGGTATATACCAGTTGTAGGTATTGAAACCTAATTAAGGTTCCGAGCTATCACTATAATGTAACTACCCCAATTTCATCCAGGGAAAACTGTAATGGCCGCAGGAGCTCGCAAGTTCTGCATTTTCACGGCTCAGATGCAGTGGTCACATTTGGTTAAATGCTGCGATTGGCCTTATGGCTGGTCGCAGATATTAGCCCCTCACTTCCGCTGTTTGAAACTGCAGAAACTCGGCAGCTATGGCGCCCGGTGCAATTGCGAGCGGGTGCCATGTTATTGTGACGATTTACTCTGTACATGTACGGTAGAGGTCACCAAAGGATTAACTGCTGTGACTAGGGCTACACATGAAGTTATTATTTTTTCTAGAATTGAATTTGGAAAAAAAATGTTTTCCCAAAGATTAGGAAAATTTTTCTTCCCCAGCCCCTGTTCATCGTGAAAAGCTTTTGGACTGGACAATCAGTAATTTAAAGAGGACCTTTCACTGGTCCACAGTTTATTAGGCAAAGGTATGTACATGGAGAGCGGCACCCAGGGATGTCCCTGCACTTACTTGTATCCCTGGGTGCCGCTCCGTTCGTCCTCTGTAGCCGGCTATCCTGAATATGAGCTGAGCGCTGCGATTGGCCAGCCCTCCAGCCCTGGGAGAAGGAGACGCCCAGGGCAAAAGAAGATGTCTCCGCCCCAGACAGAATTGGAGAAGCATGAGCGCCAGTACCAGGGTCTACAGAGGACGAACAGAGTGGCATCCAGGGATACAATAAAGTGCAGGGACATCCCTGGGTGCCGCTCTCCATGTACATACCTTTGCCTAATAAACTGTGGACTAGTGAAAGGTCCTATTTAACTGTCCAGTCCAATATTTCTAGTGTTCTAGTGTTTTTTTAATATACTGTATACTGTATTCATCCCTGTCTGTCACACAAATGCAGTTCCATTATACAAATATATATGTCTGTAAAAAGATCTGTAAAATATGTCTGTAATGTAATAATAATTTCTGTAATGATTGGTTATTTGGATAATTAGTTTATTGGACTGGTTCTGCCTTACTTTTCTTCCTTCCTAGCTGGGAACAAGAGGAAAATTAAAAAGGTTTTCCAAGATTTAAATACTAATGACTTCCATATCCTTTGAATAGGTCATCGGTATCTGATTGGTGGGGGTCCGACATCTGGGACCCCCGCTGATCAGCTGTTTGAAAAGGCACCAACACTTCTGTGAGCGCAGCTTCCTTCTCTGTGCTTACGAAGCACAGCACCGTACATTGTATTGCGGCTGTGCTTAGTATCACTTCAATGGGGCTGAGCTGCGCCTGTGAGAAGGCCGTGGCAGGTGCCTACTCTAACAGCTGATCGGCAGGGGTCCCGGGTGTCAGAGCTCCACCGATCAGATACTAATGATCTATCCTGAAGAGACTCGGAAAACCCTTTTAACCCTTCATATCCTGCCTGAGGACAAAGGTGAAATATATATACTAGTAGATAACCCATACCAGGATGGTGACTGTAATAATACATGCATCCATTTAGGGGAACAGTTCTTGTTCCAGGACAACAACTACAATTTATATAGAGATTTCCATGCTCACACAAATAACTTAATGGTATAAGAAATATAAAGGCATCAGATATTTAAGTTTACAGAATACCCAGAACAAACCAACGTGAAGGTTTCTTAGTGTGTTGCCCAACTGGCATATTTTCATAGACACTGTTAAAATCAACCCACATACCCCAATCCCCAGGCAGCTGGAACTGCTTGGCTGGTAAGCACCACCCTCCACCCCCACCGACTTGGCACCCCCCACATCATGCTGCACGTTCCTGAGTGTAGCAGGAGATGCTTTCCCCTATACTGATGAGTGGGTCATGATGCACTATTCTCCCTCAACCCCCAGCTGATGAGTGGGGGCCACAGAGTCCTCTACAGTATAAATAATTAGGTGTAAATAATTAGCTGTAAAGTCCCCTCTACTGGCTATTTTTGGCGTTCCCAGACGAGTGAAAGGAGGGCAGGCAGAGAGTTCTATAGTCTCACTGCTCTTACTGTAAAGAATCCTTTTCTATGTTTGTGTACAAACCTTCTTTCCTCCAGATGCAAAGGATTTCCCCTCGTCACAGTCATAGTCCTGGGGATAAATAGATGATGGGAGAGATCTCTGTACTGACCCCTGATATATTTATACATAGTTATTAGATCTCCCCTCGGTCGTCTTTTTTTCTAAAGTGAATAACCCTAATTTTGATAATCTTTCAGGGTGCTGTAGTTGCCCCATTCCAGTTATTACTTTAGTTGCCCTCCTCTGAACCCTCTCCAGCTCTGCTACATCTGCCTTGTTCACAGGAGCCCAGAACCGTACACAGTACTCCATGTGTGGTCTGACTAGTGATTTGTAAAGTGGTAGGACTATGTTCTCATCACCGGCATCTAGGTCCCTTTTGATAAAACCCATTATCTTATTGGCCTTGGCAGTAGCTGCCTGACACTGGTTTTTGCAGCTTAGTTTGTTGTTTATTGAAATTCCTAGATCCTTTTCCATGTCAGTGTTACTGAGTGTTTTACCATTTAATATGTACGGGTGACTTGCATTATTCCTTCCCGTGTGCATAACTTTACATTTGTCAGTGTTAAACCTCATCGGCCATTTCTCTGCTCAAGCCTCCAATCTATCCAGATCCCTCTATAGCAGTAAACTGTCCTATTCAGTGTTAATTACTTTACACAATTTAGTGTCATCTGCAAAAATTTATATTTTACTATGCAAGCCTTCTACAAGATCATTAATAAATATATTGAAGAGAATAGGTCCCAGTACTGACACCTGAGGTACCCCACTAGTGACAGTGACCCAATCTGAGTGTGTACCGTTAATACCTACCCTCTGTTTTCTGTCACTCAGCCAGTTACTTACCCACATACAGACATTTTCTCCCAGTCCGAGCATCCTCATTTTATATACTAACCTTTTATATGGTACAGTGTCAAATGCTTTGGAGAAGTCCAGATATACGACATCCATTGATTTCCCGCTGTCAAGTCTAGAACTTACCTCCTCATAGAAACTGATTAAATTAGTTTGGCATGACCGATCCCTCATGAAGCCATGCTGATATGGCGTTATTTGCTTATTTCCGTTGAGATCCTCTAAGATGGCATCTCTCAGAAAACCTTCAGTTTACCCACAACAGATGTTAAACTTACCGGCCTATAGTTTTTGGACTCTGTTTTTGGACCATTTTTGAATATTGGCACTACATTTGCTATGCACCAATCCTGTGGAACATTCCCTGTCAGTATAGAGTCTGCAAATATCAAAAATAAAGGAGAGAACTACAACTCTCAGCATGTCCAGGCCATTATTATTTAATATCAGGGTACATTACAACACCCTGGATATGCTGGGAGTTGTATATCTCCTTTTATAATGTACTCTGATATTACATAATAACGGCTTGGGCATGCTGGGAGTTGTAGTCCCATCCTCTTATGCGTCCCCCTGTAAGGTGCTCTGATATTAAATAATAATGGCTTAGACATGTTGGGAGTTATAGTCCTCTCCTGTTATACCTCCTGCAGTAATGTGCTCTGAATTAGGGCCGGGACGATGGATGGGGAGTGTAGTCATCCTAGGGCACCACCATAAAGGGGGGCGCAGTCATGGCCATCCAACTTCACAAGCCTCAGGCTGTTAGAACTGAGCAAGAAGCCACAATGATATCATTGCAACCTAAGGCACTATGGGGGGAAGCAATATATATTGGAACTAGTAGGGGGCACTACAGGAGGACATTAGAGCCACTGGGAGCATTTTGGGTATATTATTATTACTTAGGATAATGTAGTGGCGTTATTATCATTTGACACAATATGGAGGGCATTGCTACTAATTGGGAGTATTATCACTATTAGGCCTCATGCACACGGCCGTGCGCGGACTTTGGTATCCCTGCCTGGAATCCAGCTGACAGCAGAAGAGCACGTCGTCATTGGTTGCTATGATGCCATGTGCTTCATGCCGCCGCTGGACTACAGTAATACACCCATACAAGTGTATTACTGTAGTCCAGCGGCGGCATGAAGCTCACGGTGTCATAGCAACCAATGATGCTGTGCGCTCCTGCTGTAAGCTGGATTCCAGGCATGGATACCACGGTCCGCGCACGGCCGTGTTCATGAGGCCTTAGGGGCACCATTACTTATGAGGGCAGTCTGGGTGTATAGTATAGTATAGTGTTTGTGGACATGGGGGGAGACGAACAGGCACAGTATTGGGGGTAGCTTCAAGAGGGGCAGAGGTCTGACACTCGGCACTCCCACCGATCAGCTGAGGAGATGGCGAGCGCTGTGCACACATTCCGTCTCCCTTCTCTCTTCCTGCCCTGCTGCTATATGCCTATGGGACAGCAGCGGGGGTTTTCGGACTATGTTTTTAGCACATTATTACAAGATGTGGGCCCCCCCTTCTGATTTTGCCCAGGGCCAACATTTTGTCTAAAACAGGCCCTGCTGCTGCTTCTCCTGCAGGGTGTACCTGTCATCATTACAGGTTTAGCAGCAGCAGAGCCGTGTGAGAGAGAGCGGCCCTGGCAGGGTTAGCAGCGCTTTACTACTCTGACCTCCTCACCACTGTGACCTGCAGAGCCTGGCCAGAAAGGGATCTCCAGCATCCCAAATTGTACAGCAGACAGACCGTGCATGTGCTGCAGGGTGAAAGGAGGACATAGTGAGTTTACACTGGGTCATTGGTGTGTATGTATATATACTAATGTGTGTGTATATATATATATATATATATATATACCACACAGCAGCCCCCATAGACATATGCTTGAAATTCTGAAGGGGGGGTTCAGTCCCTGCTCTTCATTGCCTAATTACTAATAGCCTATTTCTAAAAAGGCAATGGGAGGTAGGAGGTACTGAACCCCCCTCAGAATCTCAAGCATATGTCTATGTACAGTCATGTGAAAAATTAGGACACCCTTTGAAAGCATGTGGTTTTTTGTAACATTTTTAATAAATGGTTATTTCATCTCCGTTTCAACAATACAGAGAGATTAAAGTAATCCGACTAAACAAAGAAAACTGAAGAAAAGTCTTTTCAAGATCTTCTGTAAATGTCATTCTACAAAAATGCCTATTCTAACTGAGGAAAAGATAGGACACCCTTGCCCCTAATAGCGAGTGTTACCTCCTTTGGCTGAAATAACTGCAGTGAGACGGTTCTTGTAGCCATCTACCAGTCTTCGACATCGGTCTGAGGAAATTTTACCCCACTCCTCAATGCAGAACTTTTTCAGCTGTGAGATGTTTGAGGGGTTTCTTGCACGTACAGCCCTTTTCAAGTCACCCCACAGCATCTCAATGGGATTCAAATCTGGACTTTGACTTGGCCATTCCAGGACTCTCCATTTCTTCTTTTTCAGCCAATCTTTGGTTGATTTACTAGTATGTTTTGGGTCATTGTCATGTTGCATGGTCCAGTTCCGCTTCAGCTTTAATTTTCTAACTGATGGTCTCACATGTTCTTCAAGCACCTTCTGATACACAGTAGAATTCATCGTGGATTCTATGATGGTGAGCTGACCAGGTCCTGCTGCAGCAAAGCAGCCCCAAACCATGACACTTCCACCTCCATGCTTCACAGTTGGTATGAGGTTCTTTTCTTGGAATGCTGTGTTTGGTTTACGCCAAACATGTCCTCTGCTGTTGTGTCCAAATAATTCAATTTTGGACTCATCTGTCCAAAGAACATTATTCCAGAAGTCCTGGTCTTTGTCAACTTTATCTCTGGCAAATGTCAGTCTGGCCTCGATGTTTCTCTTGGAAAGCAAAGGTTTCCTCCTTGCACACCTCCCATGCAAGTTAAACTTGTACAGTCTCTTTCTGATTGTAGAGGCATGTACTTCTACATCAACAGTAGCCAGAGCCTGCTGTAGTTCTCGAGATGACACTTTAGGTTTTTGGAGACCTCTTTAGCATCTTGCGGTCTGCTCTTGGGGTGAACTTGCTGGGGCGACCAGTCCTGGGCATGTTGGCAGTTGTTTTGAAAGCCCTCCACTTGTAGACTATCTTCCGGACAGTGGAATGGCTGATTTCAAAATCTTTGGAGATCTTTTTAAATCCCTTCCCAGACTCATAGGCTGCTACAATCTTTTTCTGAAGTCCTCTGACAGCTCTTTTGCTCTCACCATGGTGCTCACTCTCACTTCAACAGTCAGGAGCACACCAAACTAAATGTCTGAGGTTTAAATAGGGCAAGCCTCATTCAACATGCAGAGTAACGATCTACTAATTATGTGCACCTGGTGTGATATACCTGTGTGAGATCTGAGCCAATTTAAGAGGGAATACATGTGAGGGTGTCCTATCTTTTCCTCAGTTAGAATAGGCATTTTTGTAGAATGACATTTACAGAAGATCTTGAAAAGACTTTTCTTCAGTTTTCTTTGTTTAGTTGGATTACTTTAATCTCTCTGTATTGTTGAAACGGGAGATGAAATAACCATTTATTAAAAATGTTACAAAAACCACATGCTTTCAAAGGGTGTCCTAATTTTTTCACATGACTGTAATATTATATGTGTGTGTATGTGTGTATATATATATATATATATATATATATATATATATTACACACACATATATTATGTATTGTAAGACCTCTTCTGGCTCTGCTACATAGATGTGTAGAGCAGTGATGGCACAGGCTCAACGGTTGAACCTGTGCCATCAGCTGTTGGTGTCGGCTATACTGTATATTGCTAAATCTAGCAGGACTGGAGTTAGCACCAGTTCTGCCATCTTAACCTGTTAGATGCTTCATGTGAACCTAAACACAACGCACATAATATGTACCCATATTGTTCTTATAAGGGCTCATGCACAAGGCCATAGCCGTTTTTGCGGTCCGCAAAACACGGACACTGTCTGCATTCCGTATCCGAGCCGCAAACAATGTTGATTGGATGTGGACAAAAAGACGTTCGTGTGCATGAGCCCTTAGGTTAGTGCAATAATTGTACTTTTTTTTAAGGGGGGCCCAATTCTGAGTTTTGCTATGGGGCCCCATGATTTTTATGTACACCCCTGGTCGCTGTTGTACTTCTTCCTGGGTCAGACAGGGCACTTTTCATGAGGAATTAATTTTTACATCCAGCATTTCATCTTTATTTTCCTCAGTGAATACATTGGAGAAATTTTTTTTTTTTATATTTTGTAATGCTTTCTCCTCATCGCTCTTTGCAACCGCCCCCCCCCCCCCCCCAATTACTCTTTAGAGGGCTGACACCTTCAGATTTATACTTTTTAACATTTATATAATTTAAGAACATTTTAGTTTGGCCGCTTTTTACATGTTCAATTTTTTTCCTTATAGTTTATCAGTGCTTCCTGGCTCCCCTCCTGTTTTAGTAATTTATATGCTTTCTTTTTATCATTTATTGCTTTCTTTACAGTTCTATTTATCCACATTGGTTTCTTTTTGTTCCTTAACCTTTTATTCCCATACGTTATGTATCTCTCACAATGAGATTTTAGAATGCTTTTAAAGATATCCCATTTTGTGGCTGTAATTTTTTATTTTATCTTTTTGAGGACTCTTTTTGTCCCAGTTAGTTAGGCCTATGGCCTCTCTTAGTTGGCAAAATTTTGCTCTTTTGAAGTTTGGTATTTTTGTTCCTCCCCGTAGAAATGCTCTTCTGAATGACAATTGAAAGGTTATTATTTTATGGTCACTATTTCCCAAGCTGCATGTCTGTTGTTTTGTCAGGTCTATTGGTTAATACTAAGTCCAGTATGGCCAGCCCTCTAGTCGGGTCCTGAACCAGTTCGGAAAGGAAATTGTCTTTGGTTATTGCCAAGAACCTGTTTCCTTTATGCGATGTACAGCTTTCAGTTTCCCAGTCTATATCTGGGTAGTATAAGTCCCAATAATAACCACCTCATTATGATTTGCCGCCTCGTCTATCTAGTAGTAGATTTTCTGTGGACTCTAGTATATTAGGTAGTTTATAGTAAACTCCTATTAGTAATTTATTATTGTTTTTGGCTCCATGTATCTCTACCCACAGTAACTCTACATGTTCATGTCCCTCACTTGTATCTTTTCGGACTGTAGGCTTTAGACAGGACTTTACATAAAGGCAGACCTCTCCCCCTCTCCGGTTTTGTCGATCATTTCTAAGCAGACTGTTCCCCTGTGCATTAACTGCCAAGTCATAGCTATCATCCAGCCATGTCTCAGTTATTCCTACTATGTCATAGACCTCCTCACAGGGCCGGGCCGACACAGAGGCTGGGGAGGCTCCAGCCTTAGGGCGCTCCAGCCTCAGGGCGCAGGCAGGGGCCGGCCAGAGGGAGAGGGACTGACAGGGGGGAACCGCTCAGCACTCCCTCCTGTCATTCCCTGAGCCGGGCCCCGTCAGAGTGCTCCTCTCACCTCCATTATGTTCACTGCTTCAGGCCTCCAGCATCAGGCCCCGCTGCCTCTAACTAGAAACACATTAAGCAGGTGGGCGGAGCCTAACAGACCTCCGTAGGCTCTGCCCACCTGCTTAATGTGTGGCAGCGCTGGGGCCTGATCCCGGAAGCCTGGAGCAGTGAACATAATGGAGGTGAGAGAAGCGCTCTGACGGGGCCCGGCATTAAGTACAGTGAAAATGCCCGGCCCCCTTACATGAAGTCTGTGGGCAGTCAAGGGCACTTCTGGAGGCAGTGGGGGGTACTACTAGGGGTTGTGGGGTGCACTACTGGAGGCAGTAGGGGACACTACTAGGGGTTGTGGGGGGCACTAGTGGGGTGCACTATTGGAGGCAGTGGTAGACACTACTAGGGGCAGTGGGGGACACTACTAGGGGTTGTGGGGGGCACTTCTGGAGGCAGTGGGGGGCACTACTAGGGGCTGTGGGGGCACTAGTGGGGTGCACTACTGGAGGCAGTGGGGGACACTACTAGGGGCTGTGGGGGACACTAGTGGGGTGCACTACTGGAGGCAGTGGGGGACACTACTAGGGGCTGTGGGGGGGCACTTCTGGGGGCTATGGGGGGCACTTCTGGGGCCATTACTGGAGGCAGTGGGGGACACTACTAGGGGCTGTGGGGGACACTAGTGGGGCGCACTACTGGAGGCAGTGGAGGACACTACTAGGGGCTGTGGGGGGCACTACTGGGGCAGTGGGGTACACTACTGGGGACATTATTAGGGGCAGTGAGAGGCATTACTGGGCGATCAGGGGAGTGACAATTGCGGACACAGAGGGTGTGACCGGGCACGGTGTCGGGGAGGGGCCCCGATCCAAAGTTTGGCATGGGACCCATAGCACTCTAGTTACGCCACTGCATGACAACATGGGGGCAGAAAGAGCATGACAACATGGGGGGTATAAAGAGCATGAAAAGATGGGGGAGAATGACAGGGGGCAGAAAAAGCATAAGAAGAGGGGATTATGACAAGAGGGAGGGAGAATGACAAGAGGGGGAGAGCATGACAAATTACTATGTGGGAGCACTGCTGTGTGGTTGAGGGGGGTGTGGGGGACATTACTGTGTGGGGGGCAGTGTGGCAGATATTACTGTTTGGGGGGCAGTGTGGCGGACATTACTGTGTGGGGGGCAGTGTGGCGGACATTACTGTGTGGGGGCAGTGTGGCGGACATTACTGTGTGGGGGACACTACAGTGTGGGGTGGCATTATACAAAAGCTCTGCAGATGCAACTCCCATGTATTGGGTCACCACAATTTGGGTGGTCATTCACTAAATAAAATTCACTTAACCCTATTATGGGGAGAATCTGTGGATGACACATATTTGTCATCCACAGACACCCCCCACCCCCCCAAAACATGGTTAATTTACTGAATGACCACCAATAAAAGAGGTGGGGTCACATATGCTATTTCATAATGACAGCAGGGCCAGTGCAGTGTGACTGTTTTCTACTACACCCCCCATCTCCCCCCCCCCCCGCTCACTGGATATAATATTATTAACTATATAACTGTAGTAAATCACTACAGTTATATAGTTAAGATTATATACAGTGTGTGTGTGGGGGTGTAGTAGAATACAGTCACTGCACGGGCCCCGCTGGCGCTGTCATCAAAAAAGCAGATACAACCCCACAGCCTCACCCCTTGTATTGGGGGTCATTCCTACACGGACCCTGTTATGGGGAGGGGGATCTGTGGATGACACATATGTGTCATCCACAGATTCCCCAAGAACAGTTTCATCCATCACAGATCCCCCATAGCAGTGTCATCATCATCCACAAGTTGGAGGGGGGGGGGGGGAAGCGCACTTGGGCAGCTCAGCCTCTGTTGGTGGTGGACCTTGTCCCAGCCCTGCCTCCTCCCACATCACTAATTTCATTTCCCCAGTACCATTTAAAGAAGCTGTCAGGGAGGAAAATAAATTTTTTCCCCCAATCATTCTGCTCTCAATACCCCATTATGACAAAATGAAAACAGAATGTTTGAAATCTTTGCTAATTAATTCAAAAGGAAAATGTAAATATTACATTGACATAAGTATTCAGACTAGTGTTGAGCGAGCATGCTCAGCCGAGTACCGGTTTGGCTCGAGCATCGCTATGCTCGGCAGATCCGAGCACTCGGCCGAGTACCACATGTGCTTGAGCGCCATGCTTGAGTCTCCTCCCCGCACGTTTGGTGCTTGCTAAGCAGCCAAAAAACGTGCAGGTAAGTATTGCCATCACTGTAATGCCATTGGACATGTTTTCTACTGGCATTACAGTGATTGGCTGGCCGGAATGTGTCATCGGGTGCTATATAGCACCCGGTCACGTGGGTTCGGCTTATTGCGAGTCAGGGAGAGCTGCTGTTAGGAAGGGACAGTCAGTGTAGGGCGAATTTCATCTAAAAATTATCATTGAGAAGACGTTTCAAAGAACTAACAGTCCTTTTAAGGACTATTGTTAGAGGTTGCAGGCGGCCAAAATTGTTTTGGGGGATCGTTTATTTTTGTCAGGGCAACCGTTGGTGACATTTTCTGTATTCCACAAACTCTGCTTGCTGTGAGCAGTGAGACGCAAATCTACACTTATATATAGATTGTGTGCGGTCTATATTTAATTCAAATACCAGTGACAGACAGTCATTTTCTGTATTCCACAAACTCTGCTTGCTGTGAGCAGTGAGACGCAAATCTACACTTATATCTAGACTGTGTGCGGCCTATATTTAATTCAAATACCAGTGACAGACAGTCATTTTCTGTATTCCACAAACTCTGCTTGCTGTGAGCAGTGAGACGCAAATCTACACTTATATCTAGACTGTGTGCGGCCTATATTTAATTCAAAAATACCAGTGACAGACAGTCATTTTCTGTATTCCACAAACTCTGCTTGCTGTGAGCAGTGAGATGCAAATCTACACTTATATCTAGACTGTGTAATAAGGATGCCACTGGCCGTTCCTCTTCCAATAAGTTCAGTTTCATCGTCCAAGAGTCCGGTCAACACAATTGAAACACAGGCCCTCCCCTCTTTGTCATGGCCACATTTCCGAAAATCATGAACATTTTTGCCTGAACTTGCTATCACCATGGTAGGCGCATAAAAGAACATTCAAAATTGAAAGAGCAGACATCGATAGATAGCCAACATCACGGGGATGTGCGATCAGCTTAGAAGTTATCTAGAGTTAACAAAGCGGCAGCAGGCCCTCACCTACAATTTTATATACACGGTCACTGGTCAGTTCAACGTCCACTCCGTTCCTCTTACAAGTTCATTATCATCAGATGATAGTCCGGTCAACACAATCGAAGCCCCCGGCCCCATGGTGGTGTTTCCATCAATTTCTGACTTTTTCCTATGAACCAGACACCCTCCCCTCTTCAGAGCAGGGGGTGCCTGGTTTAATGCTCGGGTTCTCCCATTGACTTCTATGGGGCTCAGGTGCTCGGTAGAGCACCCGAGCATCCCGATGTGCTTGGGCAGAGCACCCGAGCACCTGAGCATCGGGGTGCTCGATCATCACTAATTCAGACCCTTTACTCAGGACTTAGGTGAAGCACCTTTGGCATCAATTACAGCCTCTAGTCTTCTGGGATATGATGCCATAAGGTTTGAACACTTAGATTTGGGGATTTTCTGCAATTCTTTACCCATCCTCTCAAGCTCGGTTGCATGAGGACCATCAGTAGACAGCCATTTTCTGGTCTCCCCGGAGATGTTCAATTGAGTTAAAGTCAGAACTATGGCTGGGCCATGCAAGGACATTCATAGAGTGGCCCCTAAGCCACTCCTCTGTTGTCTTGGCTCTGTGCTTAGGGTCATTGTCTTGTTCGAAGGCAAGGCTTGTTTCACACTAGTGCTAAAATAATCCGAGGTCTGTCTTTAGTTGTTTCAAAGTTTTCTAAACTAATCCTCATCTCTAATTTACGACGATGAGGGTCAAATGTATATGATGCAAAAATACCCTAGTTAACTTTTCATGGTATGGTGTTAATAGCTTGCACAACAGTGCCATCCGGAGACAGATGGATACCATTATACCATCCTCCATAGTTGCATTATGGGTAAACATGATCTCATAGGATCTTATTACATATGTTTACACCCCCTCAATTGATTGGAGAATACTAATCCAGGGGGTGGTAATGTTAGATTACAAGGGAGATAATTACCCTAGATAGAGGAGAAAGGAGGGAGGCAAAGAGGCATCAGAGAAAAGAGAGGAGAGAGGCAAGAAGGAGAAGCTAAGAAACAAAGGAGGAAGCATAGCATTCCTACATTCCAGCCAACACCCAAAATGAAAGCCATGGTGATGGACCATCCAGCTTTCCTAGGAGCAGAAGTGAGATTCCTGCTAGGACTTGGTAAGAAACACAAAGAATGATGTTTCATTTTATTAAGACTATTTAGATAATGTGGGTAAAATCATAGCATCTATGTTGGCGAACATATTAATTTATTTATCATCTCTTTATATGAGATGTAGTCTTAGATATAGAATAATTGTGAGGCTTCATTCTACCTGCAGAAGAATCAAGTTTCATAATTTATCAGAGTATTAAATGATTGCATACATATATGCATAGATATAGATATATTGATAGTAGCATTCTTCGCCAAGCTAGATGATAAATTCCCACTGGAAGATTTGTTCCAAGTTCTTCCAATGTTGTTTGTCTTAATAGTCTTACCAAGTCATAGATGTGAAAATAGTCCAGGATGGGGCGGAAGGATACAGTTATCTCTTCTAAGTTATATCCTTGGATGGATTTGCCCATTCCTGAAGTCATGTGAGGTGTAGTTGGTTAGAGGAGGGCAGAATGTAGTAAGCATTCGATATTGGTGTCTAGGATTAGACATGCCCATCCTGATATCATGAGGTTTCCTCTGAACAGAAGTGATGTATATACTGTAATTTAACTTCTTGTTTTGATATCCTAACCAAATAGCTTTGTTATAATGTGACAAGCTGCTCCTACCCACATGTGTTTATTTACTTATTGTGAAGCTTCTAGTGCCTGATATCAATGCCATGTATATTAATTGGCATATATCATTTTTTATTTACTTATAATAAGCTTGTAATGCTTTATATATCATTGCCATATATATTCCTTGGCATATATAATCGTGTTTATATACCTATTTGTTTATAATCGTGTAACTAATAAAATCTGCATGTTTTTATAATATCTGCGTATTATTTAATGTCAAAACTACATCTTTAGCATTAATGTCATCTCTCATGAAAATAACTTATTATCTGAGGAAATAGTCGGCCTCAGATGTGAATTGTATCGATTGGGTTATCTACAATTCACCAGGTCATAATTTAGACAAGTTATGGAAAATTCTTGATTAATTTTTTTATGACCATAATTAATAATTCTTAATTGAATTATTATAAACCCGACAATAGTTAAACTGTCCGTTTATAGTGTCGCTAACACATACTTATTTTTCGGTTCGCAAAACCCTTTTCCTTACCATTGTCACACGGAAATACAATAGGTAGTCCGTCAGTTAATTGTGTCGCTGACACAGTTATTTTTGGCGGTACAAAATCCTTTCCTTGCTGTTGTGAGACGGAAATACAATAGTCAATCCACCAGTTAATTGTGTCGCTGACACAGCTATTTTTTGGGGTGCCAAATTCTTTACTTGCCCTTGTGACATGGAAATACAATTGTTCATCCATAAAAAAAATGAGGATAAGATCAAATAAGGGACGTGGCTGTGGATGTGGTGCTACTGGTGTTAGAGGTGTTAGAGGTTTTGGAGCTCCTGCTGCAGGGAGAGGACATTGTTGATCTGTGCCAGCTATGAGTCCAAATGAAACACCTTCCTCTGGTACACGCAGGCGACAGGACGTCCTGAGTCATTTAGTAGGTCTGAATACCAATCTAAGAATGGTGAGGCCAGAACAAGTGGAGGCGGGAGTAGATTGGATGGCTGTGAGTGCCTCCAGTTCTTTCACATTGTCGTTTTCCCGGTCCACTGCTGAAAGAGCAGAGTTGATACGAGCGGCACACGGGCATCCATCTTCCATCTTAACCCGTTGCACATCAGCCAAGCAGTCTGAGCCCCAAGTCATGCAGCAGTCACTCTGCTGGTGGGCTTTCCATGGGCCATCCATCTAGCCCTGCCCCAGAAGTGGAAGAGATTAAGTGCACTGATGCCAACCACTTTTGTTTGAGGGTGAGGACATGGGAGGACCACCGCAACAATACTCTGATAACGAAACACAGGTGTCAATAGTGATGAGTGGCAGGGGAAATATTCAATTTCCCAATATTTCGTGAATATTTGGGCGAATATTCGACATAAATTCGCAAATTCGTGAATTCACTATTATTTTCTTGATTGCGAAAATAGGCATTGCAATAGCTTTATATGCAGACAGAGTGCTCCAATATATTCGCGATTGCGCAAATCGACAATTAATGATACGCATATTTGGGTGCAATATGTGCAACTTCACATTTTGGCAGTTCTGACTACATATTACTGATTGATGAAAATAAGTATTGTGAACTTGTGACATCACAGCACTATGTCTTTAGCATGTATGTATGGACAGCAGAACCTAATACTACCTAACACCCTGGAACCTATCAGCTACACTATATCAGTATCTAACCACTATCTAACCTACACTGACTATCTCCCACTAACTATCTGTATTATATATATAAGCTCACTAACTATCTAATGTAATGACACAGCAAAGCACAGAGCACAGCAATGACACTGCTCTCTCTCTCAGAACTTAGGGGGTAGGCAACAAATATATTGCAGCATTCTCATTGGCCCACAAGCAAGAAGCAGGGAGGGATCATGGGTTCAGATGGAAAAAAATCTAGAATATTCACGAATACAAATATATAGCAATATATTCTAAATCTTCGCGAATTCTCGAAGTGGCGATATTCACGATTAAAATTTGAATATTCGCGCCCAACACTAGTGTCAACTGCTGTGGCTTTCTGCAGTGTGCAGACTGGCCAGGAGGGCAAGGAGTGGGTGGAAGATGATGTGGAGGAGGATGAGGTCCTAGACCTCACGTGGCATCGAGATCATGCGAGCACCAGCCGCACAGCAAAAGAGGGAGCAGGGTGCAAAAGCAGAGCGGCTGGCCCCCAGAAAGTATGCCTGCTACTGCTCAACATATCCAGGGACAGAGCACACCAAAGCCAGCTCAAAAGAGTTCCCTGGCAATGCAGTCCTTCAGGGAATCTGCTGACGACAAGACATGGGTGGTTTGCACGCTGTGCAGTCAGAGTCTGAAGCGAGGCATAAATGAGAACCACCTTGCATCTAACTGCAAAGCATGAGCTTCAGTGGAGTAGACACCTGAAGAACCACGAATATCAAAAGCTCCTCCTGCTCCCTCTTCTGCTGCGGCCTTTCCTCCCCTTCTGGAGCGACAGAGGCACCTGCCACCCTGCAAAGAGAGGATGTCACAGCAACAGCACCACCATCACTGTCACCGAGCATCTACACACTGTCCCAAGGAAGCATTCAGCTGTCCATCCCCCAAACACTGGAGAGAGAGAGAAAGTACCCTCTACCCACCCGTGAGCCCTGGCCCTGAATGCCAGCATTTTAAAATTCCTAGCCTTTGAAATGCTGCCATTCCATCTGGTGGACACAGACAGTTTTAACGCATGTGGCCGTCCCTGCCCTGCATTAACAAGTGGCAGAAAAAAATCAGGTGTGCGCTGGCGATGCCATAAGTGGCAAGGTCAACATAACAACCGATACGTAGACCAGTGAGCATGGGCAGGGATGTTATATCTCCCTAACTGCCCACTGGGTAAATGTATTGGTGGCTGGGCCCGAGGCAGAAATCTATTTGGTGAACGCCCTACCACCACCGAGGATTGCTGGACGTTTCTTGGTGCCTCCTGTTGCCTCCTAATCCTCTTCTACCGCCTCTTCATCACGACCGATGAGTGGTTGGTGCCGCTGAGCCTCAAGACCAGCCTGGTGTTGTGCGACAACGGGCGGAATCTATTAGCAGCTCTGGGCCTAGCCGGTTTCCTGGTGCATGTGCTGAACTTGCTGGTGCAGAGGTTCTCTTTTTATCCTCTGCCTGTAATCTCTGCTTCTGCTCCATGGCCTGTTGTTGTTGTGTATTGGCCTGTTGTTGCTGCACATTGGCCTGCACCAACTGCTTTATAATTTCTTCTATTGTACTCGATGAACTTTGCTTAGCAGCTGCAGTTTTTATCCAGGACATACAAGCACCAAACTGTCACACTGTGGCCCATAGCAACCTTATCCAGAATTGATGGACACATGAAAAAAAAACTAAAGAAACAGTGTTGTTTGGATTTTGGATCCCCCATCTAGCCCTTTCAATGAACTTTTTACAGCTCGTTTTCAGCCGGGTCCCCAGTGACTTCAATAGAGTTAGGTGTTTGGGGTCAAGTTCGGGATCCGAACCGAACTTTGAAATTAAGTTCAGTCAAACCCCTTGCACCTGAACATCCACCGGTCTGCACATCACTAATCATTTATTATGTAGTGAAAGTTAATACAAGTCATTTACATATATATTGTTATTATTCATATTGCTTCCTTTGCTGGCAGGATTCATATTTATATCACATTATATATTGCTCGTTTCCATGGTTACGACCACCCAGCAATCCATCAGCAGTGGTCGTGCTTACACACTGATCTAGGGAGTTATTGAGATTCATTGGGATTCCTCTGCTTTCTGTATTTTTTTTTTTTAGTTTTACTTACATACGTTCTGGTGTAGGGCAATGAGTTTTGGTTTCTTAGAGCACAGGGCCGACTTTTCTTTGGGGCACAAACTGTATTCCGAAGATGATTTAACATAGTAACATAGTTTGTAAAGCTGAAAAAAGACATATGTCCATCCAGTTCAGCCTGTTATCCTGCAAGTTGACCCAGAGGAAGGCAAAAAAAAAACCCTGTGAGGTACAAACCATTTTTCCTCACTTTAGAGGGAAAAAATCCTTCCCGACTCCAATCAGGCAATCAGAAGACCTCCTTGGATCAACAACCCATCTCTAGTAGCTATAGCCTGTAATATTATTACACTCCAGAAATACATCCAGGCCCCTCTTGAACTCTTTTAGTGAACTCACCATTACCACCTCCTCAGGCAGAGAGTTCCATAATCTCACTGCTCTTACTGTAAAGAATCCTCTTCTGTGTACAAACCTTCTTTCCTCCAGACGCAGAGGATGTCCCCTCGTCACAGTCCTGGGGATAAAGAGATGATGGGAAAGAATGCGGATCAGTTTTTTTGCGGATAAGATGCTGTCCCATTCACTTCTATGGGGCCCTTTTCTTCCATTGCACGGCTCAGCAAAAAAAATAAAACATTTCCTATACTTGTCAGTGAAAATCAGGACATGGCCCTATTGAAGTCTATGGATCAGCAAAAAAACGGAATGCAATCAGTTTTTTTGCTGACATGTTGAACTGTCCACAAAAAAGTGGATCAGCATTTTTGCGGACAGCATACGGCCGTCTAAATGAGCCCTAATTTTGATAATCTTTCTGGGTACTGTAGTACACTCATTCCAGTTATTACTTCAGTTTTGCTACTCTGAACCCTCTGCAGCTCTGCTTTGTTTGTCTTGTTCACAGGAGCCAATTGTATTCAATACTCTATATGTGGTCTCATGCCCCCTCATATCTATTTAAACTAGGTATGAGGGGGAGGGTAAAGCAGAAAATGAAGTGGTAGTCAAAGGTAAGTTGAAGAGGGGTCAGAATATATTGGTGGGTGGAGAAATGGATTATATAGGAGAATTATTAGAGCAGTGGATAGGGTGATCCACATGCTACAATCCAACAGTAGAAATCAATGTGCCAGCAAAATCTTAAGAATTCAAATTTCAAGAACTGAATGTGAAAAATTAAAAAGTAAGTTAAAATGCATGTTCTCGAATATCAGAAGCCTAACAAGCAAAATGAGGACGCTGGAGTCCATTGTACTAGATGCGGTGGCTAAGACATGGCTAAGACTGTGGCTAAGACTCTTCATTACACTGGGCTTTTAAACTTCATGGTTTTACTCTCTTTAGGAAAGACAGGGCAAATTGGAAAGGATGTACAGTGTGTCTGTATGTTAGGAGTAATATGAAATGTGAAATAAGAAATTGTGGATGAGGATGTTTAGACCTTAATGGTGGGATTACAAAGGGAAATAAATAGAGATGAGCGAACACCTGGAAGTTCGGGTTCGGGACGTTCGGCCGAACTTCACGAAAATGTTCGGGTTCGGGATCCGAACTCGACCCGAACATTATCCCGAACCCGAACCCCATTGAAGTCAAAGGGGACCTGAACTTTTAGGCACTAAAAAGGCTGTAAAATAGTCCAGGAAACGGCTAGAGGGCTGCAAAAGGCAGCAAAATGTAGGTAAATCCCCTGCAAACAAATGTGGATAGGGAAATGAATTAAAATAAAATAAAATAAATAAAAATTAACCAATATCAATTGGAGAGAGGTCACACAGCAAGGAATCATGTGTCATATCACCCACCACTGGAGAAGGCCACTTTCAGTTATTTGACCCAGCACCCAGACCAAGGAAACAGGTCCCACTGCAAGGAATCATGCGTCATATCACCCACCACTGGAGAAGGCCACTTTCAGTTATTTCGTACCAAGCACCCAGACAGAGGAGAGTGGTCCCACAGCAAGGAATCATGCGTCATATCACAAACCACTGGAGAAGGCCACTTTCAGTTATTTCGGCCCCAGCACCCAGACAGAGCAGAGAGGTCCCACAGCAAGGAATCATGCGTCATATCACCCACCACTGGAGAAGGCCACTTTCAGTTATTTCGGCCCCAGCACCCAGACAGAGGAGAGAGGTCCCACAGCAAGGAATAAGGCGTCATATCACCCACCACTGGGAAAGGCCACTTTGAGTTATTTCGGCCCAGCAACCAGACAGAGGAGAGAGGTCCCACAGCAAGGAATCATGCGTCATATCACCCACCACTGGAGAAGGCCACTTTCAGTTATTTCGGCCCCAGCACCCAGACAGAGGAGAGAGGTCCCACAGCAAGGAATCATGCGTCATATCACCCACCACTGGAGAAGGCCACTTTCAGGTATTTAGGCCCAGCACCCTGACCGAGGAGAGAGGTCCCACAGCAAGGAATCATGCGTCATATCACCCACCACTGGAGAAGGCCACTTTCAGGTATTTCGGCCCAGCACCCAGACCAAGGATACAGGTCCCACTGCAAGGAATCATGCGTCATATCACCGACCAATAGAGAAGGCCACTTTCAGTTATTTCGGCCCAGCACCCAGACAGAGGAGAGAGGTCCCACAGCAAGGAATCATGCGTCATATCACCCACCACTGGAGAAGGCCACGTTCAGTTATTTCGGCCCCAGTACCCAGACAGAGGAGAGAGGTCCCACAGCAAGGAATAAGGTGTCATATCACCCACCACTGGAGAAGGCCACTTTCAGTTATTTCGGCCCAGCACCCAGACAAAGGAGAGAGGTCCCGCAGCAAGGAATCATGCGTCATATCACCCACCACTGGAGAAGGCCACTTTCAGTTATTTCGGCCCAGCACCCAGACAGAGGAGAGAGGTCCCACAGCAAGGAATCATGCGTCATATCACCCACCACTGGAGAAGGCCACTTTCAGTTATTTCGGCCCAGCACCCAGACAGAGGAGAGAGGTCCCACATCAAGGAATCATGCGTCATATCACCCACCACTGGAGAAGGCCATTTTCAGTTATTTAGGCCCCAGCACCCATTCAGAGGAGAAAGGTCCCACAGCAAGGAATCATGCGTCATATCACCCACCACTGGAGAAGGCCACTTTCAGTAATTTAGGCCCCAGCACCCAGACAGAGGAGAGAGGTCCCACAGCAAGGAATCATGAGTCATATCACCCACCACTGGAGAAGGCCACTTTCAGTTATTTAGGCCCCAGCACCCAGACAGAGGAGAGAGGTCCCACAGCAAGGAATCATGCGTCATATCACCCACCACTGGAGAAGGCCACTTTCAGTTATTTCGGCCCAGCACCCAGACAGAGGAGAGAGGTCCCACAGCAAGGAATCATGTGTCATATCACCCACCACTGGAGAAGGCCACGTTCAGTTATTTCGGCCCCAGCACCCAGGCAGAGGAGAGAGGTCCCACAGCAAGGATTAAGGTGTCATATCACCCACCACTGGAGAAGGCCACTTTCAGTTATTTCGGCCCAGCACCCAGACAGAGGAGAGAGGTCCCGCAGCAAGGAATCATGCGTCATATCACCCACCACTGGAGAAGGCCACTTTCAGTTATTTCGGCCCAGCACCCAGACAGAGGAGAGAGGTCCCACAGCAAGGAATCATGCGTCATATCACCCACCACTGGAGAAGGCCACTTTTAGTTATTTCGGCCCAGCACCCAGACAGAGGAGAGAGGTCCCACAGCAAGGAATCATGCGTCATATCACCCACCACTGGAGAAGGCCATTTTCAGTTATTTAGGCCCCAGCACCCAGTCAGAGGAGAGAGGTCCCACAGCAAGGAATCATGCGTCATATCACCCACCACTGGAAAAGGCCACTTTCAGTTATTTAGGCCCCAGCACCCTGACCGAGGAGAGAGGTCCCACAGCAAGGAATCATGAGTCATATCACCCACCACTGGAGAAGGCCACTTTCAGTTATTTAGGCCCCAGCACCCAGACAGAGGAGAGAGGTCCCACAGCACGGAATCATGCGTCATATCACCCACCACTGGAGAAGGCCACTTTCAGTTATTTCGGCCCCAGCACCCAGACAGAGGAGAGAGGTCCCACAGCAAGGAATCATCGTCATATCACCCACCACTGGAGAAGGCCACTTTCAGTTATTTAGGCCCAGCACCCAGACAGAGGAGAGAGGTCCCACAGCAAGGAATAAGGCGTCATATCACCCACCACTGGAGAAGGCCACTTTCAGTTATTTCGGCCCAGCACCCAGACCGAGGAGAGAGGTCCCACAGCAAGGAATCATGCGTCATATCACCCACCACTGGAGAAGGCCGCTTTCAGTTATTTCGGCCCCAGCACCCAGACAGAGGAGAGGTTCATTGAACTTTGGGTTGCACCGCAAGATCATGGTAAAGTTAAAAAAATGAGGATTCAATAAAGAAGTGCCCCGGAGTACAAGAATACATGTTTTTGCGGGAGGCAGTTATAAATGTCTATTCTGCACAAGGGAGGCGCAGGTCCTGTGGGATCCATGTCTGGTTCATTTTTATGAATGTCAGCTTGTCCACGTTGGCTGTGGACAGGCGGCTGCGTTTGTCAGTAATGACGCCCCCTGCCGTGCTGAATACACTTTCAGACAAAACGCTGGCCGCCGGGCAGGCCAGCACCTCCCAGGCATAAAATGCTAACTCTGGCCAGGTGGACAATTTGGAGACCCAGAAGTTGAATGGGGCCGAACCATCAGTCAATACGTGGAGGGGTGTGGAGATGTACTGTTCAACCATGTTAGTGAAATGCTGCCTCCTGCTAACACGTTCCGTATCAGGTGGTGGTGCAGTTAGCTGTGGCGTGGAGGCAAAACATTTCCACATTTCTGCCATGCGAACCCTGCCCTCAGAGGAGCTGGCCGTGACACAGCTGCGTTGGCGACCTCTTGCTCCTCCTCTGCCTTCGCCTTGGGCTTCCACCTGTTCCCCTGTGACATTTGGGAATGCTCTCAGAGCGCCTCTTCCAGCGTGCGCTTGTACTCGCGCATCTTCCTATCACGCTCCAGTGCAGGAAGTAAGGTGTGCACATTGTCTTTGTACCGGGGATCTAGCAGGGTGGCAACCCAGTAGTCCGCACACGTTAAAATGTGGGCAACTCTGCTGGCGTTGCGCAGGCACTGCAGCATGTAGTCGCTCATGTGTGCCAGGCTCCCCAGAGGTAAGGACAAGCTGTCCTCTGTGGGAGGCGTATCGTCATCGTCCTCCGTATCCCCCCAGCCACGCACCAGAGATGGGCCTGAGCTGTGTCGGGTGCCACCCCGCTGTGAACCTGCTTCATCCTCATCCTCCTCCACCTCCTCCTCATCCTCCTCGTCCTCCAGTAGTGGGCCCTGGCTGGCCACATTTGTACCTGGCCTCTGCTGTTGCAAATAACCTCCCTCTGAGCCACTTCTAACAGACTGGCCTGAAAGTGCTAAAAATGACCCCTCATCCTCCTCCTCCTCCTGGGCCACCTCCTCTTCCATCATCGCCCTAAGCGTTTTCTCAAGGAGACATAGAAGTGGTATTGTAACGCTGATAACGGTGTCATCGCCACTGGCCATGCTGGTGGAGTACTCGAAACAGCGCAACAGGGCACACAGGTCTCGCATGGAGGCCCAATCATTGGTGGTGAAGTGGTGCTGTTCCGCAGTGCAACTGACGCGTGCGTGCTGCAGCTGAAACTCCACTATGGCCTGCTGCTGCTCGCACAGTCTCTCCAGCATGTGCAAGGTAGAGTTCCACCTGGTGGGCACGTCGCATATGAGGCGGTGAGCGGGAAGGCCGAAGTTTCCGCTGTAGCACAGACAGGCGAGCAGCGGCAGGATGTGAACGCCGGAAGCGCGCACAGACGACCCGCACTTTAAGCAGCAGCTCTGACATGTTGGGGTAGTTGTGAATGAACTTCTGCACCACCAAATTCAGCACATGCGCCAGGCAAGGGTTGTGCGTCAAACCGGCTAGTCCCAGAGCTGCGACGAGATTTCGCCCATTATCGCACACCACCAGGCCGGGCTTGAGGCCCACCGGCAGCAACCACTGGTCGGTCTGTTGTTCAATACCCCGCCACAACTCCTGCGCTGTGTGGGGCCTGTCCCCCAAACATATGAGTTTCAGAATGGCCTGCTGACATTTACACCGGGCTGTGCTGAAGTTGGTGGTGAAGGTGTGTGGCTGACTGGATGAGCTGGTGGAAGCAGAGGAGGAGGAAGCCGAGTAGGAGGAGGAGGCTACAAGAGGCAAAGAATGATGCCCTGCGATCCTTGGCGGCGGAAGGATGTGCGCCAAGGAACTCTCCACCTGGAGCCCAGCCGCCACTACATTTACCCAGTGTGCAGTTAGGGAGATATAGCGTCCCTGGCCATGCTTACTGGTCCACGTATCTGTGGTTAGGTGGACCTTGCCACAGATGGCGTTGAGCAGTGCACACTTGATTTTATCGGATACTTGGTTGTGCAGGGAAGGCACGGCTGTCTTGGAGAAGTAGTGGCGGCTGGGAACAACATACTGTGGGACAGCCATGGACATCAGCTGTTTGAAGCTGTCTGTGTCCACCAGCCTGAATGACAGCATTTCAAAGGCTAGTAGTTTAGAAATGCTGGCATTCAGGCCCAGGGCTCGAAGGTGGCTAGGTGAGAATTTATGCTTTCTCTCCAAGGTTTGCGAAATGGAGAGCTGAACGCTGCCGTGTGACATGGTGGAGATGCTTGTTGACGCAGGTGGTGGTGTCGGTGGCACATCCTCTGTTTGGTGGGCGGCAGTTGCCAACATTCCTCCCGAGGCGGAGGATGAGGCCGAGGCAGCAGCAGAAGACGGAGCAGGGGGAGCCAGAGTGAGTTCCTTGTTTTTGAGGTGTTTACTCCACTGCAGTTCATGCTTTGTATGTAGATGCCTGGTCATGCAGGTTGTGCTAAGGTTCAGAACGTTAATGCCTCGCTTCAGGCTCTGATTGCACAGCGTGCAAACCATTCGGGTCTTGTCGTCAGCACATTGTTTAAAGAAGTGCCATGCCAGGGAACTCCTTGAAGCTGCCTTTGGGGTGCTCGGTCCCTGGTGGTGATGGCCAGTAGCAGGCGAACTCTCTTGGAGGCGACTGTTCTGCTTTTGCCCCCTGCTCTCTCTTTTGCTACGCTGTTGGCTCGGTCTCACCACTGCCTCTTCCTCTGAACTATGAAAGTCAGTGGCACGACCTCCATTCCATGTGGGGTCTAGGACCTTATCGTCCCCTGCATCATCTTCCACACAGTCTTCCTCCCTGACCTCCTGTTCGGTCTGCACACTACAGAAAGACGCAGCAATTGGCACCTGTGTTTCGTCATCATCAGAGACGTGCTGACTCCGATGAGGTGGTATTCCCATGTCCTCACCATCAAGAAACATTAGTGGTTGTGCATCAGTGCATTCTATGTCTTCCACCAGTGGGGAAAGGCTAGGTGGATTCCCTTGGGAAACCCTGCCAGCAGAGTCTTCAAACAGCATAAGAGACTGCTGCATAACTTGAGGCTCAGACAGTTTCCCTGATATGCATGGGGGTGATGTGACAGACTGATGGGCTTGTTTTTCAGGTGCCACCTGTGCGCTTTCTGCAGAAGACTGGGTGGGAGATAATGTTGTGAACATGCTGGATCCACTGTCGGCCACCCAATTGACTAGCGCCTGTACCTGCTCAGGCCTTACCATCCTTAGAACGGCATTGGGCCCCACCAAATAAAGCTGTAAATTCTGGCGGGTACTGGAACCTGAGGTAGTTGGTTCACTAGGACGTGTGGCTGTGGCAGAATGGCCACGTCCTCTCCCAGCACAAGAGGGTACACTAATACCACCACGACCACGTCCACGTCCCTTACTAGATGTTTTCCTAATTGTTACCGTTCACCAAGCACCACAATAAGAAAAAAAATATTTGGCCCAATGTATTGATTTCAAATTCAGGCCTTTTTTTACAGGCACCTAACACTATCTGCCTATTTATTTATGTAGCATATTTCACTAATCCAGGCACAGCAGTAACCACTGATTTAGGGAAATATCTCTTTTAGGGCTAGTATTTAGGCCCTGGATGAAAGGTATCCTTTAATGGACATATTTACACTTGGCCTGCAACAGCTCGAACACCAGATTCAGGATATTGCTATTTTGGCAATTGAATTTCACCCCAGAACAAAATATACCCTTTTACGGACAGAATTACACTTGGCCTGCAACTGCTGGGACATCAGATTCAGGGTATTGCTATTTTGGCAATTGAATTTCACCCCACAACAAAATATATGTTTTTGCGGACACTATGAAACTTGGCCAGCCACAGCTGAAACCACTGATTTATGGTATTGCTATTTTGGCAATTGAATTTCACCACAGAACAAAATATACCCTTTACGGACAGATTAACACTTGGCCTGCAACAGCTGGGACACCAGATTCAGAGGTATTGCTATTTTGGCAATTGAATTTCACCCCACAACAAAATATATGTTTGTGCGGACACTATGAAACTTGGCCAGCCACAGCTGAAACCACTGATTTATGGTATTGCTATTTTGGCAATTGAATTTCACCCCAGAACAAAATATACCCTTTTACGGACAGATTAACACTTGGCCTGCAACAGCTGGGACACCAGATTCAGGGTATTGCTATTTTGGCAATTGAATTTCACCCCACAACAAAATATATGTTTTTGCGGACACTATGAAACTTGGCCAGCCACAGCTGAAACCACTGATTTATGGTATTGCTATTTTGGCAATTGAATTTCACCGCAGAACAAAATATACCATTTTACGGACAGAATTACACTTGGCCTGCAACTGCTGGGACATCAGATTCAGGGTATTGCTATTTTGGCAATTGAATTTCACCCCACAACAAAATATATGTTTTTGCGGACACTGTGAAACTTGGCCAGCCACAGCTGAAACCACTGATTTATGGTATTGCTATTTTGGCAATTGAATTTCACCCCAGAACAAAATATACCCTTTTACGGACAGATTAACACTTGGCCTGCAACAGCTGGGACACCAGATTCAGGGTATTGCTATTTTGGCAATTGAATTTCACCCCACAACTAAATATATGTTTGTGCGGACACTATGAAACTTGGCCAGCCACAGATGAAACCACCGATTTATGGTATTGCTATTTTGGCAATTGAATTTCACCCCACAACAAAATATACCCTTTTACGGACAGATTATCACTTTGCCTGCAACAGCTGGGACACCAGATTAAGGGTATTGCTATTTTGGCAATTTAATTTCACCCCACAACAAAATATATGTTTTTGCGGACACTATGAAACTTGGCCTGCAACAGCTGGGACACCATATTCAGGGTATTGCTATTTTGGCAATTGAATGTCACCCCAGAACAAAGTATATGTTTTGCGGACACTATGAAACTTGGCCTGCAACAGCTGGGACACCAGATTCAGGGTATTGCTTTTTGCAATTGAATTTCACCCCACAACAAAATATATGTTTTGCGGACACTATGAAACTTGGCCAGCCACAGCTGAAACCACTGATTTATGGTATTGCTATTTTGGCAATTGAATTTCACCCCAGAACAAAATATACCCTTTTACGGACAGATTAACACTTGGCCTGCAACAGCTGGGACACCAGATTCAGGGTATTGCTATTTTGGCAATTGAATTTCACCCCACAACAAAATATATGTTTTTCGGACACTATGAAACTTGGCCAGCCACAGCTGAAACCACTGATTTATGGTATTGCTATTTTGGCAATTGAATTTCACCCACAACAAAATATACCCTTTACGGACAGATTATCACTTTGCCTGCAACAGCTGGGACACCAGATTAAGGGTATTGCTATTTTGGCAATTGAATTTCACCCCACAACAAAATATATGTTTTTGCGGACACTATGAAACTTGGCCTGCAACAGCTGGGACACCAGATTCAGGGTATTGCTATTTTGGCAATTGAATGTCACCCCAGAACAAAATATATGTTTTTGCGGACACTATGAAACTTGGCCTGCAACAGCTGGGACACCAGATTCAGGGTATTGCTATTTTGGCAATTGAATTTCACCCCAGAACAAAATATATGTTTTGCGGACACTATGAAACTTGGCCAGCAACAGCTGGAACACCACTGATTTATGGTATTGCTATTTTGGCAATTGAATTTCACCCAGAACAAAATATACCCTTTTACGGACACGATTAACACTTGGCCTGCAACAGCTGGGACACCAGATTCAGGGTATTGCTATTTTTGCAATTGAATTTCACCCCACAACAAAATATATGTTTTTGCGGACACTATGAAACTTGGCCAGCCACAGCTGAAACCACTGATTTATGGTATTGCTATTTTGGCAATTGAATTTCACCCCACAACAAAATATACCCTTTTACGGACAGATTATCACTTGGCCTGCAACAGCTGGGACACCAGATTAAGGGTATTGCTATTTTGGCAATTGAATTTCACCCCACAACAAAATATATGTTTTTGCGGACACTATGAAACTTGGCCTGCAACAGCTGGGACACCAGATTCAGGGTATTGCTATTTTGGCAATTGAATGTCACCCCAGAACAAAATATATGTTTTTGCGGACACTATGAAACTTGGCCTGCAACAGCTGGGACACCAGATTCAGGGTATTGCTTTTTGCAATTGAATTTCACCCCACAACAAAATATATGTTTTTGCGGACACTGTGAAACTTGGCCAGCCACAGCTGAAACCACTGATTTATGGTATTGCTATTTTGGCAATTGAATTTCACCGCAGAACAAAATATACCCTTTTACGGACAGATTAACACTTGGCCTGCAACAGCTGGGACACCAGATTAAGGGTATTGCTATTTTGGCAATTGAATTTCACCCCACAACAAAATATACCCTTTTACGGACAGATTATCACTTGGCCTGCAACAGCTGGGACACCAGATTAAGGGTATTGCTATTTTGGCAATTGAATTTCACCCCAGAACAAAATATATGTTTTGGCGGACACTATTATACTTTGCCAGCCACAGCTGAAACCACTGATTTATGGTATTGCTATTTTGGCAATTGAATTTCACCACAGAAAATAATCTATCCTTTGCCAGACAGCAGACAGTATTATACTTGGCTAGCCAAAGCTGGAACACCAGATTTAGGGGATTGGTATTTGGGCAATTGTATTTAACCCCTTAATAAAATATAGAAATTGCTATCCTGAGTTTCTAGGGGTGACAATTAGCACAGCCAAGCCCCTGATGTAGGATTTAGCAAAAAAAAACTAGGATTGATGGATTGATGGACTTGTTGGCAGCTTGTTCTGGTGCACCACAAGTCACAAAATGGCCGCCGATCACCCCAGAAAATAAGTGACAGAAAAACGCTCTGTGCAGCCTAAAAACAAGTGAGCAAGTAACTAGCAGACGCTCAATCATTCACAGCTGTAGATCGATCACTTCATTAGGTGCTGTTGCTGACTTTTCCCTGCCTAATCTCGCCCTCACAGAAGCTTCTTCCTCTCCCTACACTAATCAGAGCAGTGTGACGTGCGGCGCTACGTGACTCCAGCTTAAATAGAGGCTGGGTCACATGCTGCACTTGGCCAATCACAGCCATGCCATTAGTAGGCATGGCTGTGATGGGCTCTTAGGGCAAGAAGTAAAACGCTAGCTGATTGGCTGCTGTGCAGCCCTTCAGAAAGCGGGAAGTAATCGCTGAACCCGAACTTTTTTGAAAAAGTTTGGGTTCGGGTCCGTGTCCCAGACACCCCAAAATTCGGTACGAACCCGAACTATGCTCAAACTGTTCACTCAACACTAGAAATAAACACTGAAAAAATAATATATTGTGGAATCTATTGACCCCTCTATCCCCAACATCGGTGAGGAGATAGAAGGCCAACTGCATAATCAAATAGAGTGGGATGCAGAGGTTGGTATAGATGTCGTAATGGGAGATTTTAACTTCCCAGATGTAGACTGGAGTCATGGTTCTGCCTAAACTGCAAAGGGGATAAAAGCAGCTACTGTCACACAATAATACAAAGGATAAATCTGTGAGCTTTTAATCTATGCTAGGTAATTACAAGTATAAATAGGCTAAAAGTAAACCCTACATGGTTTACAGCTAATGTAAACAGTGCAATAAATGCCAAAAAAGGGAATTTAAAAATACAAATCTGAGGAGTGAACTCAAGCCTTTGAAATTGACAAAGGGCTTAATAAAACCTGTAAAAAAAAAAAAAAGATAAAATCTTCAGAAATATAACAAACACGGAGCAAAACAGAGCCCAGAAATATTAAAATAGTTAAATGGTAAAAAACCAAGGTCAAAGCAGGTAGGTTCCCCCTAAATAATGGTAATGAGGAGATAGTCACTAAGGATAAGGCAGAGCTAATACATGTTTTTCTTTTTGCTCTGTATATACAAAACAAAAGAAAAGAGCTGATATCTGTGGTGCCAGTGCAGCTAAAACATCCAGTGATATACTAAATTGGCTAACTGTCCTAGCTAAGCTAAATAAAATAAATGTGTACAAGGATCTAGGTCCAGATGGATTTTACCCAAAGGTTTTTAAAGAACTGTGCCCCTATTCATGATTTTTGAATATTCTCTAGCGACGGGCACATTGCCGAGCAACTGGTGCAAGGCAAATGTAATGCACATATTTTAAAAGGGTTCTATGGGAAGACCCCCAGTAGACTTTTAAAGGGGTTGTCTCAACTTAGAAGCATATAGCTGTTTTAAGAATGGGACCCCCAAAGTGAGGGGAGAGCAGCTATGCATATGTGGATGCCCTCCATTAATTTTTATGGGACTGCTGAAAATAACTGAGCATGCTCATTTTGCTATTTTCGGAACTCCCATAGAAGTTAATGGAGAGCACACTGTGTATGTGCAATGCGCTCTCTTTCACATTTGGGAGTCTGCTCTTAAGATATGTGCTGGCCCCATCTGAAACCCGTACCTATCTGACATTGGTGCCATATCTTAGCAATAGGTGTCAGGAGGGCGTCACGACCTATCACTAACCCTGTTGTGCCTGGGGTCAGAAGGTCAAAGTGGGTGGCTACTCACTCGGTTTAAAGAGATCGTTCCTTTGCCTAGTGGTGGAATTGGATTCCGGTCCAGGTTTTCCTGCTTAGGTTTGCAATCCTTTTTGTCCCAGTTAAGAATCTGTAGCTTTTCCTTTCAGCTGTTCTCTGTCAGCTACTCCCAGCTATTATATATTCTCCCTTTCTGCTTCCCTTGTTGCCAGATATAGACCTTCTTTCCAGATCATATATTCTGACATCTGGTGGAGTTGCTGTGGAGGCGTTGGAACTGGAGCTGTTGGATGTCCGGTTCCATCCTGTTGTTGTCTCCTGTTTGTTGTCTCCCTTTGGGGATTGTTTGTGGTGTTTGTGTTGTTTGTCCTTTCCCTGTTGTTACCCTAGGTGTCAGTGGTGAGGACTAGTGCTCCCACCACCCTATTCACTACCTAGGGCTTATTTCAGGGTAAGCCAGGGACGAGGCACGTGATCGGCGTACGGGTTAGCAGCCCATCTAGGGACGTCAGGGCAGCCAGGTACCAGTGCTAGGTGTGTTAGGGGTCACCACTCCTCCCTCTCCTTAGTGAAAGGGTACTCTCCTTCCCTCACCTCTGTGCTGCACGTCTGTTACCTGCCATATCAGATGTGATAATAGGTCCCCAATATCCACTTTAAGGGACTATGTACAGGAGTATGTGCCCATAAACAATGTCATAAGTGCTAAGCAGCATGGGTTTACCAATGACAGTTGTCAGACTAACCTGATTTGTTTTTATGAGGCAATGAGCAACCTGGACAGAGGGAAGGCTACAGATATAGTGTTCATTTGAAACTGTCCCTCACAAACATTTATTAGGTAAAATTAGGTCTATAGACTTTAGAAAGTATACTTGGTAATTGAACAGACTGGCTGAAGTACTGGGTCCTGAGATTTGTGGGCAATGAATGCTATTCTATCATGCTGAATGGTCCCCGCCTATAAGTGATATACTCCAAAGTTCAGTGATGGCTCCTCTAATATTTAACCTATTTATCAATGATATATAGATGATGGGATTATTAGCACTGTTTCTATTTTTTCAGATGACACCAAGCTATGTAGTGCTGTGTCTTTTGAGGCTGTTCATAAACTACAAGCTGTCTTGGACACACTGAATGGTTAGGCATCCTTTTGGCAAATGAGTGGGGATAAATGTAAAGTTATGCATCTGGCCACAAATAGTTTGCATGTAGTATAAGTCCTAGAAACAGTAATGCTGGGAGAGGTACTTGTAGAGAAGGATCTGGGTGTCACGACTGTGACTGATCCAGATAGGTCTGGGAAGAGAAGGTCGCTGCGACTTGCTACTCGCGATAGCTTGTGAGTTTGCTTCGTGGTTCAGGGTATGTCATCCGGGTTTTGCCTTGTGAACCTTTTTGTCCTGACTGGGAGTTTGTAGGTATTCTTCTCAGGTGAGTGCTGTCTGCCACTCCCAGCTACTATATTAGTTTCATTTTCACTTGCAGTCATTGCCAGATATAGTCCTTACTTCCAGTGCTATTCTGACCTTTGAAGGAGATCGTTTGACGGTATTGCTGTGGAGCTCTTGTCTGGCGTGGACTGTCGTTGTTGGGATCATCTTCTTTGCTCGTGACTGGATAAGTCTATCTCTGCTGGAGATTGTTTGTTTGTTTGTTTGTTTGTTACTGTCTTCCCCTGTTGTTCTCCTAGACATGAGTGATGGTGACTAGTGCTCCCATCTGCCTTTCCCCAGTCTAGTCTTCTTAGAGTGACTCAGGGTTTAGGCATCCTGCTCGCCGCAGGGGTTCACACCCCGTCTAGGGTATCAGGGCAGACAGGTGCCAGCGTAGGGTTTGTCAGGGGTGGCCGTTCTATTTCCCATCCGTAGATAAGGGTCCCCCTTCCCCTCCGTCTGGTGCGACACGACTGCTGCTGGGATAGCGGTCGTGACACTGGGTGTACGTGTCGATAATTGACTAAATAACAGCATGCAATGTCAATCAGCTGCTTCTAAGGCAAACAGAATATTGTCATGTTTTAAAAGAGGCATGAACTCATAGGACAGGGATGTAATTTTACCATCTTACAAAGCTCAATGTGGCCTCATCTGGAATATGCAATTCAGTTCTGGGCACCAGTCCATAGAAAGGATGCCCTGGAGATGAAAAAAGTACAAAGGAGAGCAACTAAACTGATAAAGGGCATGGAGGGTCTTAGTTATGAGGAAAGCCTAAAATAATTAAATGTATTTAGTCTTGAGAACAGGCTTCTAAGGGGGGACATGATTAACCTATACAATTATATAAATGGTCCTTACAAAAATATGGTGAAAAGCTGTTCCATGTAAAATCGCCTCAAAAGACAACTGGGCACTGCCTCCGACTGAAGAAGAAAAAGTTTAGTCTCCAGAGGTGTCAAGGTTTTTTTACAGTAAAAACTATAAATCCATGGAATCCTCTACCTCAGGACATGGTCATAGCAGAAACATTAGATGAATCCTTAGAACTAAATAAGACTAATTCTTATGAAAATGTGTAGAAGTCTGGTTCTCTTTCCCCTTTCTGGAAATTCCCATCCCTTGGTTGAACTTGATGGACTGCAAACTTTAAACACTATCATATCTAATTAATGCAGTTGTGTAAAATACATAAGAAGGTATTTAGGTATTTAATTTGTGCTTTTGATACTTTATACCAGTTTTAGTGCTCTCCCAAAACATTTTGGTGAAGTAAAAACTAGCAGCATCACCTAACCCTAACCCCTAGCTTTTTATGTGTACAGATTTTTGCTCAAGATGCAATGACAACTTCCATAAGCTTCTAAAGGAAAACATATGACAGGCTGGATAATTAAGTAACGCAGCATCTTGGTTACCGGCGAACATACCTGCAAGGGATTGTTGTTTGATAAGAATATTCTTCACTGCTGAAAAGTTGGTTATGTAAAGGGTTAGCACATTACATGACATAGGATAGTTGAGCCCTTCTGACCATATTCTCTGTCCTCTTTTAATCTCCCTGACAGTGTGACCAGAACTGTGGGATCAGCCTTTTCACAAGCTTTCAAAGAGCGTATATTTCTGTGGGCAAAGTAAGTCCCAGTCATGTTCGTTTCACAAGAGATCACCATCATACTGACAAACTCTGCTCTCATCACAGTCTCCTTTATAGCCACAATTTCCTCTTATAAGGCATGGCAGGGGACAAACCAAGGCTTATACAATAAGTAATTCTCAGTAAACTATTATGCATTTGCGTAACCAACGTACATAGTCACATACACAAATTATGTATTTCATATAGCATACAAAAGTTAAAGGAGTTGTCTGAGTTAAATAAAAACTTGTGCTGCCCCTGTAAATGGTCTAAAACAACAAAAGAATTTACACTCACCCCTTTTTTCCCCTAATTCTTTTAGTGCTGCACTCCAGTCCTTCCCAGTGCTCATTTTTTTTCCCTGGCTGCAGCAGTGATGTTCCTTGCACATTGGTCACTGTTAGAGATGAGCGAATCGAAGCTGACGAAGTGTAATTCGATCCGAATTTCAGGAAAAATTTGATTTGCACTGAATGAAAATTTCCTCGCACTTTGTGCTAACTAATCGCATTTTTCCTAAAATGGCTGCTGCACATGTGAGGACATGGAGTAAGGAAGTATGGGAAGGTGGGATCACCCAGACTGACATGCATGATGCAGCCATTCAGCAACCAGCCAGCCCTGTGATGTTACAGCCCTATAAATTCAGCGTCCATCTTAGATTCAGACACTTTCCAGCATTCTGAGTGCAGGGACAGACGTGAAAAGGCGCTAGGGACAAACCTCATTGTGAAAAAAAAAAATGAAAAAACGATTTATAAGTGCAGGGAAAGGATACGGAGGAATCATTTCACAGCATCATAGTCCAGAGAGAGACATCAGAAGGCGCTAAGGGCAGTGCTAGAAAAGCGATTTACAAGTGCAGGGAAAGGATGGGAGGAATCATTTCACAGCATCTTAGTGCAGGGAGAGACGTCAGAAGACACTAGGGACAGTGCCAGAAAAGCGATTTACAGGGAAAGTGCAGGGAAAGATTGCCATTATACAGCTCTTTCATTCCAGCAATTTGTTCTTGGGGTGCAAGTGTTATGTTGAATGCCTTTAGTAGCTTCTATCTGTGGAAAACTAAAAATAAATATGCAGTTCACTTCTGCAGTTATATGTGATGAAAGCATTTAGTGGCGTGTTTCAGTACAAAAAGAAAAATATATATGCAGTTCACTAGGACTAGGAGAAAATATCTGTATGTGGGTAAGTAACTGGCTCAGTAATAGAAAACAGAGGGTGGTTATTAACGGTACACACTCAGATTGGGTCACGGTCACTAGTGGGGTACCTCAGGGTTCAGTATTGGGCCCTATTCTCTTCAATATATTTATTAATGATCTTGTAGAAGGCTTGCACAGTAATATATCAATTTTTGCAGATGACACTAAACTGTGTAAAGTAATTAACACTAAAGAGGACAGTTTTCTGCTACAGAGGGATATGGATAGATTGGGGGCTTGGGCAGAGAAATGGCAGATGAGGTTTAACACTGACAAATGTAAAGTTATGCACATGGGAAGGAATAATGCAAGTCACCCGTACATACTAAATGGTAAAGCACTCGGTAACACTGACATGGAAAAGGATCTAGGAATTTTAATAAATAACAAACTAAGCTGTAAAAACCAGTGTCAGGCAGCTGCTGCTAAGGCCAATAAGATAATGGGTTGCATCAAAAGGGGCATGGATGCCCGTGATGAAAATATAGTCTTACCACTTTATAAATCACTAGTCAGACCACACATGGAGTACTGTGTACAGTTCTGGGCTCCCGTGAACAAGGCAGACATAGCAGAGCTAGAGAGGGTTAGGAGGAGGGCAACTAAAGTAATAACTGGAATGGGGCAACTACAGTACCCTGAAAGGGTATCTAAATTAGGGTTATTCCCTCTAGAAAAAAGATGACTGAGGGGAGATCTAATAACTATGTATAAATATATCAGGGGTCAGTACAAAGATCTCTCCCATCATCTATTTATCCCCAGGACTGTGACTGTGACGAGGGGACATCCTCTGCGTCTGGAGGAAAGAAGGTTTGTACACAAACATAGAAAAGGGTTCTTCACGGTAAGAGCTGTAAGACTATGGAACTCTCTGCCTGAGGAGGTGGTGATGGTGAGTACAATAAAGGAATTCAAGAGGGGCCTGGATGTATTTCTGGAGCGTAATAATATTTCAGGCTATAGCTACTAAAGATGGGTCGTTGATCCAGGGAGTTATTCTGACTGCCTGATTGGAGTCGAGAAGGAATTTTTTCCCCTTAAGTGGGGAAAATTGGCTCTACCTCACAGGGGTTTTTTGCCTTCCTCTGGATCAACTTGCAGGAAACAGGTCGAACTGGATGGACAAATGTCTTTTTTCGGCATTATATACTATGTTACTATGTTACTATGTTACTTCTGCTGCTATATGTGGTGAAAGCATTTACTGGCAAATTTCAGTACAAAAAGAAAAATATATACGCAGTTCACTTCTGCAGCTATATGTGGTGAAAGCGTTTAGTGGCGTATTTGATTACAAAAATAAAAATATATACGCAGTTCACTTCTGCAGTTATTTGCGGAAAAATTATTTAGTGACGTATTTCAGTACTAAAAAAATTATATACGCAGTTCACTGTTGCAGTTCTTTGTGGAGAGATCGTTTTGTGGCGTATTTCATTACAAAAGGAAAAATATATACGCAGTTCACTTCTGCAGTTATATGTGGTGAAAGCGTTTAGTGACGTATTTCAGTACTAAAATTAAAATATATACGAAGTTTACTGTTGCAGTTCTTTGTGGTGAAAGCGTTTAGTGGCCTACTTCAGTACAAAATGAAAAATATATACGCAGTTCAATTCTGCAGTTATATGTGGTGAAAGGGTTTAGTGTCGTTTAGTGCCTGAGTTCCATCCACAGGCTACATTTCGATGCACCTGTGAGGCCTGGGCCATATTAGCAAGTCTTGGGTGGGGCTCACAGCCTCCTCCCTCCTCTCATTGCAGACATGGCAACATGCTGGAGGTGACTGGGGAGTTTGCTGCGAGTCGGCCTTTACACTCCTGTAATTCAGCCCACTGGCCCCTGGTATTGCCCATACGGCACAGGTAGGTGAGTGTTAGGACCCAAGCTACTTGAGAAACCTTGGCGCGGTGCTTGGGCTCAGACATGTCCTCCACAGTAGGATATGTTGGCTAATTCTCAACTTTAACATCAGAATGAGGGTTTAGTAAGACCTCAGAGTGCACCTGTCTTTTCTATTGTTATGGCGTATTTTAGTACAAAAAATATATATATGCAGTTCACTGTTGCAGTTATTTGCGGTAAAAGTGCTTATGACGTATTTAAGTACTAAAAGAAAAATATATTCTCAGTTTACTTCTGCAGCTATATGTGGTAAAAGCGTTTAGTGGCGTATTTCACTAGAAAAAGAAAAATATATACGCAGTTCACTGTTGCAGTTATTTGCGGTAAAAGTATTTACTGACCTATTTCAGTACAAAAAGAGAAATATATATGCAGTTCACTTTTGCAGTTATTTGCGCTAAAAGTGTTTACTGGCCTATTTCAGTACAAAAAGAGAGAAATATATACGCAGTTAACTTTTGCAGTTATTTGCGCTAAAAGCGTTTACTGGCCTATTTCAGTGAAAAAGAGAAATATATACGCAGTTCACTTTTGCAGTAATTTGCGCTAAAAGCGTTTATTGGCCTATTTCAGGTCAAAAAGAGAAATATATACGCAGTTAACTTCTTCAGTTATATGTGGTAAAAGCGTTTAGTGGCGCTTTTAGGGGTGTTTAAATTTCATTTTTATTTATTTAGTTCAGCAGGACTCACAGCGAGAAGCCTGAGCTCCCGGTGTCATCTAGTGGGCTTGTCTTGATCATCAACCCAGCGGTTCTTGATTGGTTAACTCAGTCATCCACTTCATCCCAAGTGACATCAGACACCCCCAGCCAACAGTCGGTGGGTTCTTCAGACACAATCCTTAGTTGGCATGGCCTGGGAGCAGGCCCTGTGCCCTCACCTGTCCTAAACCTGCCTCTGTCCTTTGCTGTTCCCTCAGTCACAGAAGTATTGTATGCTGTGGGCTCAGCTCCACTATACAGCGAGGTCGAGCTACTAAAGGACAGTCAGCAGCTATTGGAGGATCTGGAGGAGACATCTGCCACTTCCTCCACTAGGGGGGCAAATAGTGATGATGAGAGTGGTGTGGGTGGTGGTGTTGCAAGCAGTCAGGCTCCTGACCCAAAGACCGTTGAGGAGTAGAGTTGAGCGGACACCTGGAAGTTCGGGTTCGACGGGTTCAAGCCGAACTTCACAAAAAAGTTCGGGTTCGGGATCCGATTAAGTTAATGGGGACCCGAACTTTTGGGCACTAAAATGGCTGTAAAAAAAAGTCCTGGAAAGGGTTAGAGGTCTGCAAAAGGCAGCAAAATTTGGGTAAGTGCCCTGCAAACAAATGTGGATAGTGAAATGACTTAAAATGAAATAAATAAAAATTAAAAATAACAATCTTGATCTAGGAGGAGGAAATGGATGTGGAGTAAGGCCTCTTTCACACGGGCGTCATGACGCCCGGATAAGAGGCGGGTGCGTTGCGGGAATATGCGCATTTTTCCCGCGCGGGTGCAAACGTTTGTAACGCGTTTTGCACGAGCGTGAGAAAAATCGCCATGTTTGGTACCCAACCCGAAGCCGGACTTCATCACTGAAGTCCGGTTTCGGGTCTTCTGGAGAATTGATTATTTTCCCTTATAACATGGTATAAGGGGAAATAATAGCATTCTTAATAAAGAATGCATTGTAAAATGAAGTGGAAGGGGTTAAAAAATAATAAAAGTTAACTTACCTTAGCCACTTGATCGCGTAGTTGCGATCTCTCCTTTCTTCTGCATCAGCTAAGATCTAAAGGACCTGTGATGACGTCACATCACATGGTCCAATCACATGGTCCATCACCATGGTAAGATGGACCATGTGATTGGACCATGTGATGTGACGTCATCACAGGTCCTTTAGATCTTAGCTGATGCAGGGAAAGAGAGGAGGGATCGCAACTACGCGATCAAGTGGCTAAGGTAAGTTAACTTTTATTTTTTTTTCACCCCTTCCTCTTCATTTTACTATGCATTCTTTATTAAGAATGCTATTATTTCCCCTTATAACCATGTTATAAGGGAAAATAATAGAGATCGGGTCCCGTTGCTAAGCAACCATGCGGGGAAATCGCAACGCATCCGCACTTGTTTGCGGATGCTTGCGATTTTCCCGCAGCCCCGTTCACTTCTATGGGGCCTGTGTTGCGTGAAAAACGCACAATATAGAGCATGCTGCGATTTTAACGCAACGCAGAAGTGATGCGTGAAAAATCACCGCTCATGTGCACAGTCCCATAGAAATGAATGGGTCCAGATTCAGTGCGGATGCAATGCGTCCTCCTCACGCATTGCACCCACGCGGAAAACTCGCCCGTGTGAAAGGGACCTAAGAGGTTGAGGAGGCATCAGGTGGGAATGCCAATAGCAGCGCGTCTACCAGCATGCGTTTGTAGTGATGCATCTTTCGATCAGTAACAGACGTTTTTACCAAATTTGGATCCCTGTCAGCAATGCACAGCAGGGGGTTTTCACCGGCAAAACTGGGTTAATGTCACCCACCAATGGAAAAGACGATTTTGAAAAATGTAGGACCCTGGCATCCAGGCACAACAGGGGTTCATTCACGGCAAAACTGGGGGTTAATGTCACCCACTAATGGAACAGGCGATTTTTAAAAATGTAGGTCCCTGGCATCCAGGCAGGGGAGGGGTTTATTCATGGCAAAACGGGGTTCATGTCACCCACCAATGGAACAGACAATTTTTAAAAATGTAAGATCCTGGCATCCAGGCAGAGCAGGGGTTTATACCCGGCAAAAATGGTAATATTGCACCCAACAATTTAAAAGAAGATTTTTCAAATTTTCGGTCCCTGTCACCTATGCAGTGCATGGTTACTTGACAGCAAAAAATTGGAATATGTCAACCCCAAAACTGCTCTGTGGCACAACAGTACGTTTTTTTTCCCCCCAACTACAGAAATGCAGTATGTCACTGCTAAATTTTTAAATAGGTTTTTCAGCATTGTATGCAAAACTGCTCTGTGGAACAACAGTACAGGTTTTTTCCCCTACTACAGAAATGCAGTATGCGACTGCTAAATAATAAATTAGGTAATGTAGAGGGACTTGACCTGCCAGAAAAAGGGAATTTTTCCTGCACTGAGCTACCAGAAAAGAACTAAATTAATGTCCCTGGTGTACACATGCAGGTCACATGCAGTTCCAAGGACACTGCAGTTGCTAAATTGGCCGCCGCCCCCCACCTCACTAACAGATGGATTAAAAATGATTTTGCTGTATCACTGGGCTTAGGGCTGGGTACAAATATGGAGCATAGCACCCGAAATAATTTTGATTATTTAACACCACCAGATTTTTTCCCTAAGCTGTACCTCACAGCAGCAGCAGCATCCTATCCCTACACTGAGAAGAGCAGAGTGACTTGCAGTGCTACGTGACTCTAGCTTAAATAGAGTCTGGATCACATGCTGCACTTAACCAATCACAGCCATGCCATTAGTAGGCATGGCTGTGATGGCTTCTTAGGGCAAAGTAGTGAAACGCTTGTTGATTGGCTGCCCTGCAGCCTTTCAAAAAGCGGGAAGAATCGCCGAACAACGAACCCGAACCTTTACGGAAATGTTAGGTTTCGGGTCCGGGTGCGAAAAACCGTAGTGTTCGGTACGTACCCGAACTTTACAGTTCAGGTTCGCTCAACCCTATTAAGGAGGACATCAGTGATGTGCAGACACTACTCGATAATGATAAAGCCGATCACACTTGGGAGCCGGGTGCAGAAGGGGCTTCATCATCATCAGGATAAGAGGGGAAGTGGGTGGCAGCTTCCCGTGAGGCAGTGGCAGAGCCAGCAAGGTGGTAGCATGGCTGGGAGTCAGCAGGGTGGCAGCAGTGGGAGGCCTGGAGCCAAATCTGCCCGGGGTAAACCAACTGCTTCGCAGCAGCCTACCTGCCCGGGAAGTAGTGGTTCAGGGGTTCACGGAGGCTGCGGCGGTAGCAGTCAGTCAGTAGGGACTGTTGGGGGTAAAATCACCTACTCGGCGGTGTGGCAGTTTTTTCTTAAAGAGGACCTTTCATGGGTCCAAACATAATAAAGTAAGTAGCAGGACATGTAGGGGTTAATGCAGGTAACTCCCTGCACTTACTATGTTTTCTCTCCACCGGTCCGTTCACCCGATCTGGCCCCGTTAAATTCTCCCGCCCTATATGCTAATCACTAGCATCGAAAAACCAGGGAGGAGACATAAGCTTTTCTCCCTGGGCGTTCCTTCTCCCTTCCTTCTGTCCAATCGCAGCGCAGAGCTCATAGCCTGGGAGTTTTTTTTTAGAGAGAAGGAAAGCCCAGGAAGAAAAGCTGATGCCTCCTCCCTGGTGTTCTGATGCTAGTGATTAGCATACAGCACGGGAGAATTTAACGGGGCCAGAGCAAGTAAACGGATTGGCTGAGAGAAAAAATAGTAAGTGCAGGGAGATCCCTGCATTAACCCCTACATGTCCTGCTACTTACTTTATTATGTTTGGACCCATGAAAGGTCCTGTTTAAGTTGCCGGAGGAGGTGAACGTGGCCGAATCTATGTCGAATCTGTGGTCAGAAGAAGAAGCGTGGCCAGGGTGCCATTGTTGGCACTACGGCCCTGCGTCAACATATGCAGCATCACCATACAGTGGCCTGGGAAAACCATGACGTGGTGGTCCAGCCTGCCGCAGCAACCGCTGCATCACCCAGTGGCACGCACCGCGTTTTAGACAGTCAAGGCTCTACCACCTCAGCCGAAGGGACCTGTCTGTCATTTCCATCTTCTGCTGGTCCAGATGCTTCTGCCCCTCCTACTCCTTGTCAATCATTCCATCAGCAATCGATTAACCAAGCGATTGCAAAGAGACAGCAGTATGCGTGCATGCATCCAACGGTGCAGAAGCTGAACGTGCTTCTGTCCAAGTTGCTGGTGCTGCAGTCCCTCCCATTCTAAGTGGTGGACTCTGCACCTTTCAGAGAACTGATGGCTTGTGCCAAGCTGAAGTGAAGAGTCCCAAGCTGTCATTTTTTTGCTAAAAAGGCAGTATTAACCCTGTACAAATATGTAGAACAGAAGGTGGGCCAGTCCTTGAGCCTGTCGGTGTCTGCCAAAGTGCATGGCAGCGCCGACGTGTGGAGCTTTAACTACGGTCAGGGACAGTACACATCCTTTATGGCCCACTTGGTGAATGTGGTTCCTGCAGAGCCACACCAGCAACTTGGCCAGGTCACGCCGCTTCCGACTCAACATTGTGACGCCATTGGTCCTGCAACAAGGTCCGCCTCTGCCTTGTCATCCTCCACCATGTCCTTAGCCTCCCCTGCAGAGACAAGTCACAGCGCTAGTGGCGTTGCGAGGGGGGTGTGGGCCGCACCGGGTGACACCAGTCAAATGGGGTGTCACCCACCCTCACCGGCTGCCAGACTGTCTAACTAACTTACTCCTTCTCTCAAGTCTTACACGTTGGCCTGTGGGACCGGCCATCAGGGGGTGTGACAGACTGCCTGTGGTGCAGCGGCGGCTGCACTGCAGAAGTGTTAAATGAATCACCTGGGGCCGGACTGCTTCACCACTGTCTGGAGTGGCTGGAGCGCTGCTGGGTGCCCGCCCCGCCCCCAGCCTACATGTGTGCTGTGCATGCCTGGTACGTGCGCTTAGGGCAAGGAGGCGTGAATGGCCAGTGGCACTGGCGCCACGGCGGACGGCAGCAGCTTTCTGGAGGGAGGCGAGGCGGAGCTTCTGTGGCCTGTAAAAGCTGCCTCTCCAGACAATGGCAGCAGAAGAAGTTTGCAGCAGAGACTGTGAGAACTGCTAGACTACTTACTGCAGTCTGCAGAGCTGTTGGCTGACCAACCCTGGAGACAACTTGAGCCTGAGTGAGGAGGAGGACCCAACCCCAGAGATCCCAGTGGGTAGGTAGTACAGTACTGATTAGTGCGCCTCATGATGAAGAATGATGATTGGGGGGGGGGGGCAATTGGAGACTGACTTTACTGTAACAGAGGGGGAGAAATGATGTGGAAAATGTCTGTGCCATGGAGCCTGGAGGGGAAGAAAAGAAATGTGCCACCCATTTTCATTTTAACATGATGAGGGGACATGATAACCCCTCTCCCCTTGGCACAGACTCCAACATTGTCCCTCATTATGTCACCCCCCCTGATGGTACAGACTCCAACATGGTCCCCCATTAGGGAGCATGATATAGGGGGGCTGACGGTTGACATTGGGGGCTGACTGCTGACATGGGGGGCATGATGGATGGGGGTTGACGGCTGACATGGGGGGCTGATCTGAGGTGTGATTAACATTGGGGGTCTGATTGCTGGTCTGACCTGAGGTATAATGGAAAATATTGTTTTTTATTATACTCCTCTAAAACCTATATGCGTCTTATAGGGCGAAAAGTACAGTCATCAAGCGATTGAAGCAGAGCGAAGATACCAGGACCACTCAGAGGAGAAGCCAGCTGCTGCAGACAGGACCAGGACCAGGTGAGCTGCGGGCGGGGGTCGCAAAGATGTAGCTTCGCTTGTGTTGCCAAAAAATCCTTGCACCGGCCCTGGTCACATCCAAGTGACAGCAGTGACTCACTCACTTCCAAACTTTAACCAAGACTCCAGGTTGGACCTGGAGAGATGTCAGGCCCCGCCAACCCCAAATCCCCCCCATTTTTGTCTAAATATAATAAATACTTCAATGGGGATATACATTTTATTATATTTAGACAATGGGGGGGAGGGGGCGGGATTTGGGGTTGAGTCCTGATGTCTCTCCAGGTCCAAAGTTTGAACAGAAGGTGGAATGGCAGGACTGGAGGCTGCAGGGTGCTGATGGTGACTAAGAGACTGCCAAAGTGATAGGTCATGTGTGCAGAGCGCATAATGTTTACTGTGCCATCTAATACTCTATTCCAGTGGTGTTGAACCTATGGCACGTGGTGCTAAAGACAGCACTCAGAGCCCTCTCTGTGGGCACCCATCCTACACCCTGGAAAAAATTCTATGGTGTACCAATATGCCTTAGACTTTTCGTGCCATTCATCAGTGCAGGGCACGCTATAAACAGCACAGGCAGCGCATTGACTGTAGGCAGGATATTATAGCTACATAAATGATAAAGTACATGAAAGACAGATCATATTGGCATTCAGGTTAAATTGCCATGTTGGCACTTTTTGATAAATTAGTGGGTTTTGGGTTACAGTTTGGGCACTCGGTTTCTAAAAGGTTCACCATCACTGCTCTATACTGTGGCCCCTTATACCCTATATCAAGTCACTGTATGGAGGTGTTATCCAGTCACTTTATGCCAGCGTTATCCAGTTACTGTATGTAGGTGTTATCTGGTCATTGTATGGCAGTGTTATTATTTTGTTAGAGAGATGATATATTTACCATGTATACTGTAGATTCCAGTATATTATGCTGTAGTGTGCCCTGTATTTCTCAGTAGAATAAATGAGCCTTGTAGAACACAGGCCACACCACTGACCACCAGGACCAGCCTTCTGTAATATAGCCTTCAGTTACTCTTTTAGCGTGACAGTCAATTTGCATGTGGTCATCACGGGACCATCACGCCGGCCATTAGGTCATAATAACACTACTATGGCCTAATGGCCAGCATGACGGTCCTGTGATGACCATATGCAAATCGACTATCACACTAAAAGAGTTTACTAAAATAGCCCTAGCCTAGCTACTTTAGCATAATTCAAGTTACCTTGCCAGCCTTTGCCTGCTGTTATTTTCTGTCCGCCGACACAAAACAATCTGGAAGTGCTCCTCCTGAGACCAGGCTCTGAATCCGCCACTGCGGGTGGGTGCTCTGACAGGTGTGTTGTGTGCTACGTGTGCCGTACGGCGGCGCAGCCCCTCACTCACACAGAGAGCAGCACACAAGGTCAGGGGTGTGTGACTGGAGCCGAGGCGGGGGGTGACACCATTTTCTACCGCACCGGGTGACACCAGCCCTAGCAACGCAACTGCACAGCGCCTCTCCAGCATACCACATGTGCAAGGCACAGCAGTGTCACGCTGTTTTGCACCTCGTTTCCCTGGGTGAAGAGAGTCATACAGGGGAGGAACTGCTTTGTGTCCTTCGTCAAGAAATCGAATCCTGGCTTTCTCCCCGACAACTCAAAATCGAAACCATGGTGACCAATAACTGGAAGAACATTGTGTCGGTGCTGCGTCATGGAAGGCTGAGCCATGCGCCCTGTATGGCACACGTGTTCAATCTGGTTGTCAAGCGGTTCCTGAAGTCTTCCACCTATCTGCAAAACATCCGAAAAATGGCCAGGAAACTTTGCATGCACTTCAGCCACTCATACACCGCAAAGCACACCCTCCTTGAGTTGCAGCGGCAGAACGACATCCCCCAACATAGGCTGATATTCAACATTTCCACCCTCGATATGTTGGACCGACTATACGAACAGAGAAAGGCAATCAATGATTTCTTGATGATGCAAGCAGATAGCAGTACTCCCCTGTGTAACTTCGATGTCAGCCAGTGGCAGCTCATGCGTGACACCTGCCATTTGCTCAGGCCCTTTGAGGGCGCCACGTTATTTGTCTGTCACCAGGACTATGGGATGAACAACGTCATTCCACTGCTTCATGTCCTGGCTGGTCAGGGGACTGGAGACGTAGCCCCTAGATCTCACAGCCACATGATCCCTGTGGTGGCATACTTGGACAGCACCCTGCCACCCACATTGAAGATCCGATGGACTACTGGGCAGCCAAACTGGATTTGTGGCCACAACTGGACGAGTTTGCCCTGGAAAAGCTGTCCTGCCCGGCCAGTAGTGTGGCATTAGAGCGGGTGTTTAGTGTGGCGGGGCAATAGTTACCCTAAAAAGAATTTGTCTGTCCAACCAAAATGTGGGGAGACTCACCTTTATCAAGATGAATCAGGCGTGGATCAGCCAGGATTTCCACCAACCAATTCCTGATGTATCTAAACAGATCATCCATGCCGCCTCACACAAACCTTGAAAGAAGAGACCAGTTTCTTCTGACTACTACTCTGATGCTGCTGCCACCCGCCTGATGCCACACATCTGATGCCAAGTGCTCCTTCTTTCACCCACCTTCGTCAGTGGGTACTGGTATTGCCACCCACTGCCCCAATCTGTCACCGGGTCACTTTGTGGTCTCCTGATGCTGCTGCTGCTGCCATCTCCACACTATGTCACCTTGCCACTCTGTGGTATCCTGATGCTGCTGCCTTATTCACGCTATGTCACCTTGCCACTCTGTGGTATCCTGATGCTGCTGCTGTCATTTCCACACTATGTCACCTTGCCACTCTGTGGTATCGCCCTGACGCAGCTGCTGCCACCATCTCCACACTCTGTCATTGGGCCACTCTGTGGTCTCCTTTTGCTACCGCCACCTCCAGACTCGATCATTGTGCCACTCGGTGGCTTTCTCCTGATGCTGCCAACTCCAGACTCTGTCATTGTGCCACTAGATGGCCTCCTCATACTGCTGCCAACTTTCAGACTCGGTCATTGTGCCTCATACTACTGGCAACTCCAGACTCGGTCATTGTGCCACTCGGTGGCCTTCTCCTGATGCTGCTAACTCCAGACTCGGTCATTCTGCCACTCGGTTGCCTCCCTATACTGCTGCCAACTCCAGACTCTGTAATTGTGCCACTCGGTGGCCTCCTCATACTGCTGCCAACTCCAGACTCAGTCATTATGCCACTCGGTGGCCTTCTCATTGGTAGCCAAAAGCAGGAGTGGGTACAAAACACAGAAGACATGCAAATATTCCATTCAAGTGTCATCCCTGTTTTAGATCCACTCCTGTTTTTTTGGGCATTAGCAATACTGATGGATTATTGAGCAAATGCTGTCCGAGTAAAGGTGTATGCTCGACAGCCAGGATCCATTTTTGTGGGTTATTGTTCTGACGGATCAGAGGAAGGGCAAAATAATTAGTGATGTCAACATAAACTTACTGCTGACACCCTCTCCACTCTGCCAGGGGGGCTCTACTCGTATACGCGTTTTATAGAATAGATTCTGTAGACATCTATATGGAATCAACTCATGATGGTGTAAAAGGAATGCACTTCTTCTTGGCACTAACATTGACCTGTAAGGCTGAGTTCATACTTGAGTTATTTGGTCCATTTTGTCCCCGTAACTGCCCAAATAAGTGCCCCTTTTGATGCAACCCATTATCTTATTGGTCTTGGCAGTAACTGCCTGACACTGGCTTTTACAGCTTAGTTTGCTGTTTATTAAAATTCCTAGATCCTTTTCCATGTCAGTGTTACCGAGTGTTTTACCATTTAGTATGAACGGGTGACTTGCATTATTCCTTCCCATGTGCATAACTTTACTTCCCATGTGCATTACTGTGTAAAACTTTACAAAAATAATAGACATATTACGTATTGCTGCATCCATAACAACCGCTCTATAAAAATATCACATGATATGCTCTGTCAGGTGAATGCTGTAAAAATAAATAAATAAAACCTGTGCCAGAACAGTCATTTTTGTCACCTCGCATTACAAAATGCATAATATCAAGTGATCAAAAAGGTATATGTACCCTAAAATGCTATTAATAAAAATATCACCTCATCCCACAAAAAATGAACCCCACATAAGACAATCGCTCAAAAAATAAAACCAATGGCGCCCGTAAACCAATCTATCAAAATCTTTGCTGCAGAAGCCATATGGTGCTCCTTCCCTTCTAAATCCTGCCATGTGTGCCTACGGCAGTTTACCACCACTTGTGGTATATTCAGTAGAAAATGGGTAACAGATTATGGGTGCATTTTCCCCTGTTACCCCATGTGAGAATGAAAAATTTGGGGCTAAAGCAACATTTTATTGGAAGAAATTAAACTTTTCATTTTCACAGCCAAATGTTTCTAAATTCCGTAAATTAAAAAATGGGGTCACTTTTTGAGGGTCTCCACTGTAAGGGTACGTGAGGATCTCTTCAAATACATAATGGTGCCCAAAAACCATTCTAGCAAAATCTGCCTCCAAAAACCATATGGTGTTTCCTTCTGACCACTACCATGTGCTCCTACAGCAGTTTACTACCACATATGGGGTATTTCTGTAAACTCAGTGTAATGCATATTGAGGTTTATTTTGCTGTTAACCCTTGCTGATTAAAATGAAAAATCTGCAAAAAAATTATATTTTGAAATCTCATCTCCATTTTGCTTTACTTCATGTGGAACACCTTAAGGGTTTACAAAGTTTATAACATCAGTTTTGAATAATTTGAGGGGTGTAGTTTCTAAAATGGGATCATTTATGGGTGGTTTCCATTACATAAGTCCCTCAAAAATACTTTATAAATTAAGTGGTGCTTAAAAAAACAGTTTTGGAAATTTTCTTGAAAATGTGAAAAATTGCTTCTAAAATTCTAAGCCTTCTAACGTCCTAAAAAAATAAAAAGACATTTACAAAATGCCAACATAAGGCAGACATATGGGGATTGATGACTGATAAATATTTTATGAGGCATTACTATCTGTCTTAAAAGTAGAGAAATTCTAATTTAGAAAAAATTGTGAACTTTTCCACATTTTTTTTAAATTTAGTATTTTTTTTTATAAATAAAGGTAAAATATATCAATTAGATTATTACCACTAAAATTGATACACTGTCAGATTTGCAAAAAATGGCCTGGGCAGGAAGGTGAAAACTGGCCCCGGGTAGAAGAGGTTAAAGGTTTTTTTCTACCACAACAAGTGATAGCATATATTTAGTTAGGGTAAGCCATTACTATAGAGTTAGGCTCCTACTCTTGAGGCCCCCCATAATCAGCTAGTCCCAAGGCCCGTTCAGATTTTATCCCTTGAATAGCACCAGTCTGGATCTGGTACTGGACTGAATTAAAATATAGCCTTAATTTCGATATGTAAAAGAAATCGAATACCCCTAATATAATATACACAAATAATCGTAATATACCTTGATAACCCAATATTGAAATACAGAGGGTGAACAGGTTATAACAAGGTTAGACTCTAGTTGTTCTTCTTACTCATGGTTTGATGACACGTGTATCTTGCTCTGTACAGGGACTGTGGAACAAAAACTTACTGTCCCTACCATTTCCCTATGACTCACCCTTCCTAAAGGCAGAGCACCCACCCCAAAAGGTGTGGCTCCACCTCTCGATGGCTGAACCCTCACTGGTATCTGTCCCCACCCTGTACTTCAAAAATTCTTGTCCCAAAAATTTGATAGGAAAGTATAACGTCCCGATGCTGCGTTTCGCCAGCAAAAAACTGGTTCCTCAGGGGACAAAATGTATAAGATACCAGGTAACAAAAAGTAAAGTGAAAGCAGTCATGTAGTATTGACCGCAAAACTATACATCACCCTTACAGAAGTAGTGCCCTGTGGTCAGGGATTTGTGAAGCCTGAATTCAGATGTGGGCTATTAGATATACAGTGCACTCACTCACACACCCGGCCGGCATTTCGTTTCCATAGTGAAGCAGGGTAACTCATCTCCTCCCTGCTTCACTGATCTTCAGAGCTCAGGAGCTCCCCCTGCTGGCCTCACATCGCGCTGCTGGCTGTGGGAGGAGATCTGAAAACCCGGGAGTCTGCCTTCAGCATAGCCAGCAGCGCGATGAGTGTGGGAGCCTGTCATCAGGGAAGAAGGTAAGTATGTTTTTTTTTCTTTTTTTCTAAGGCTGCAGACTGGGGGCAAAGGGCAAGGGGGGGGGGTTGATGGGCACAACTAAAGTGAGGGGGCACAAAAGTAGGCATCTCTACTGAGGGGGGCACATATAAAGGCATAACTATGAGGGGGCACGTATGAAGGCATAACTACTGTGAGGGGGCACGTTATCTGGCATAACCACTGTGAGGGGAACATATGTGGGCATATCTAATGTGAGGGGCACATAATCTGGCATAACCACTCTGAGGGGGCACATATCTGGGCATATCTACTTTAAGGGGGCACATAACTGGGCATAAATATTTTGAAGGGGCACATAATCTGGCATAACTACTTTGAGGGGGCACATATCTGGGCATATCTACTTTGAGGGGGCATATAACTGGGCATAAATACTGTGAAGGGTCACATAATCTGGCATAACTACTGTGAGGGGAACACATAATCTGGCATAATTACTGTGAAGGGACACATAATCTGGCATAACTACTGTGAGGGGACACATAATCTGGCATAACTACTGTGAAGGGACACATAATCTGGCATAACTTCTGTGAGGGGACACATAATCTGTCATAACTACTGTGAGCGGGCACATATCTGGGCATATTACTGTGAGGGGACACATAATGTGGCATTACTACTATGAGGGGACACAAAATCTGGCATTACTACTGGGAGGGGCACATATTCTGGTCATTACTACTGTGAGGGGGCACATATTTGGCATTACTACTGTGAGGGGGCACATATTTGGCATTACTACTGTGAGGGGGCACATAACTGGGCATTACTACTGTGAAGGAGGCACATATCTGGGCATTACTACTGTGAGGGAGGCACATATTTGGCATAACTACTGTAAGGGGACACATATTTGGCATAACTACTGTGAGGGGGCACATATCTGAGCATAACTACTGTGACAGGAACAATGGTGGACATTAGTACTGTGCAGGGCATCAAGGTGGGCATTAGTACTGTGAGGGCATCAAGGTGGGCATTAGTACTGTGAGGGCATCAAGGTGGGCATTAGTACTGTGTGGTAGCACTAGTTTACCTTGCTATACATTGGCATGGCTCAGTTTTCCAGGCCAGCACAGCGCCCCCTGCTGGTGATTTCACAGGGGCAGTCACCACCCCTTTCTTATGTGATTATTCTTTTTTTCTCACCACAGGGACCTTGTTCTGGATCCAGTGGACATCACGCCGATGACAGCAACACCCTGGATAAGGTAGGGCCAGATTTTATTAGGGCTGTGTGAGTGTAACCATTGGGCTTAGGGCTCTTTAACACGAGTGGATCCTGTGCGGGTAATCCGCTTTGTGAAAGAGTGCCAAGCCCCATTCTGGATAGCAGAGACACGGAGCAGTAACATGATTGATAATGCTCCATGCCTCTCTGTGATCCTTTTACTACAAAATCACAGTGAGATAAAGTTGTCACTGTGATTTTGTAGTTAAAAGATCACAGTCAATCATGTTACTGCTCCGTGTCTCTGCTGTCCGGAATGGGGCTTGGCACTAATTAACGCAGTGGATTAGCCGCATGGAAAGAGCCCTTAGTAGCCCAAAGCTTAACCCATTCAGGACACATGACGTACCGGTACGGCATATTTTATGAATCCTTAAGGACACATGACGTACTGGTACGTCATGTGAATAAAAGAAGATCGCAGTGCTGCAGGGGTTAATGGGGACAGGATGCTTGCTGAAATCATTCAGCAGGCATCCTGTCACAACGCCGAGGGGGGTCATGTGACCCCCCCGTATTGGCGATCGCAGCAAACCGCAGGTCAATTCAGACCTGCGGTTTGCTGTGCTTTCTGTGATCTCTTATCCTAGCGGTCTGTGACCGCGGGGATCAGAGACTAAATGTTCCCTAAGTTTTATATTTTAACCCCCCCCTGCAGCACCAATCATATTGTGGCTGCTGGGGGTGCAGGGGGGGTGGTTGCGGGAGACGCTAGTGGTGCGGGCGGCAGGCGGTGAGGCAGGCGGGATCACAATAGCGATCCCCCGCCCACCTCCTGTGTAATGTTTCCCTGGTGGTCCAGTGGCTTTAGCAGAGTGTCAGCACAGTGCTGACACTCTGCTAAAAACTGCTGACATCTGTGCTGCAGATGTCAGCAGTTTTAACCCCTTCCATGCCACGGTCCGTACGGACCGCTGTATGGAAGGGGTTAACAGGAAGAGAGCTGCCTTTGCAGCCCCCCGACAGGATGGGATCACAGAGGGAGGGAGCCCCCCTCCCTCCCCATCACCCGCTGCTCTGTACTGGCAGCGGGTGATGGTTACCATGGCAGCAGGACGCTTTCCGAGGCGTCCTGCTTGCCATGGTACTGTAAGTCTAATCAGACTTCTGCTAAAGGCAAAAGTCTGATTAGACTATGTAAAGAAAAAAAATACAGTACAGTACACTATATGGTGTACTGTACTGTATTAGATAGACACCAGATCCACTAGATCTACAAGAACCAAGTGGGTCTGGGTAAAAAAAAAATAAGGAAAAAAGTAAATAAAAAGTAAAAAAAAAAAAAAAAAGTTTGTAAAATCAGTTTTGAATACCTTGAGGGGTGTAGTTTCTAAAATGGGGTCACTTTTTTGGAGTTTCTACTCTAGGGGTGCATCAGGGGGGCTTTAAATGGGACATGGTGTCAAAAAACCAGTCCAGCAAAATCTGCCTTCCAAAAACCGTATGGCATTCCTTTCCTTCTGCGCCCTGCTGTGTGCCCGTACAGCAGTTTATGATAACATATGGGGTGTTTTTGTAAACTACAGAATCAGGGCAATAAATTTTGAGCTTTGTTTGGCTGTTAACCCTTGCTTTGTAACTGGAAAAAAATTATTAAAATGGAAAATCTGTCAAAAAGGTGAAATTTTGAAATTTTATCTGTATTTTCCATTAATTCTTGTGGAACACCTAAAGGGTTAACAAAGTTTGTAAAATCAGTTTTAAATACATTGAGGGATGTGGTTTCTAGAATGGGGTCATTTTTGGGTGGTTTCTATTATGTAACCCTCACAAAGTGACTTCAGACCTGAACTGGTCCTTAAAAAGTGGGTTTTTGAAAATTTCTGAAAAATTTCAAGATTTGCTCCTAAATGTCTAAGCCTTGCAAGATCCCCAAAAAATAAAATATCATTCCCAAAATGATCTAGATATGAAGTAGACATATGTGGAATGTAAAGTAATAACTATTTTTGGAGGTATTACTATGTATTATAGAAATAAAGAAATTGAAACTTGGAAAATTGCAAATTTTGTTATGAATAAAAATGAACTTTTTAGACTCCATTTTACCAGTGTCATGAAGTACAATATGTGACAAAAAAACAATCTCAGAATGGCCTGCATAAGTAAAAGCGTTTAAAAGTTACTACCATATAAAGTGACACTGGTCAGATTTGCAAAAAACAGCCTGGTCCTTAAGGTGAAATATGTCTGTGCCTTAAGGGGTTAAAGTGTAACTGCCATATACATTTTTTTTTTTTTTGCTAAAGTGTAGGGCAAGTCATAGGTAACATTTTTGTAGTAAACTGGGGCTGAAAAGGCCCTTAGCAGTGCTCTCACAAATGGGGGCGCGACGGGGAGGGGGCCCTATGGATCTGATTCGCACCGGGGCCCCATGTATTGTGCGTACGCCACTGGCTGGCTGCGGTGGTGTGTGTGAATTGTGGCCTGTGTTTGTGTCTTCCGTGTCTGCATCTCTGTGGCTCCTGTCTCTGGTGCCATGTAGGCTGGCTGCATGCACTTTGTGTACTGGCTGTGGGTATCTCCATGTATGCTGGCTTGGTGATGTGTGCTGGCTGCGGCTTTGTGTGTGAACGTGGCCTTAGTATGGATGTATCTCATCTGTGTTATGAGGGTGGGTTTTGTCTGTGCTAATGTCACGTGTCGGGGGCCCAAGCCTGCAGCCAGTACGCAAGAGAGCATGCAGCCAGCCTACATGGCCAAAACTGTCACAAAAATGAACCGCACCATGACATTCCCATACTAAGGCTATGTTCAAACACAAGGCCGCAGCCAGCACGCATCACAGAATAAGCGTACATGGGGATACCCATAGCCAGTACACAAAGCACATGCAGCCAGCCTACATGGCACCAGAGACAGGAGCCACAGAGATGCAGACACGGGAGCCACAAACACAGGCCACAGTTTACGAACACCACCACAGCCAGCACGCAGTCCCAAGCAACCAGCCTGAAGCCAGCATGCGAGGGAGTGTGCAACCAGCCTAAACGGCACAAAGGACAGGAACTGCACAGAGATGCTGACACAGGGAGTACACACATACACAGGCATAGTTCACACAAGACACCGCAGCAAGCACCCAGCCCCAAGCAACCAGCATACACAGCATAAACTAAACACTAAAATGCTATAGTTCAATGAACACTCTGCTGGATACATTATGATTAGAGATGAGCGAATTTCTCAAAAATTCTATTCGGCCAGTTCGCCGAATTTTTGAACAAATTTGGTTCGATCGAAATTTATTTGTGGCGAATTGCGTTAAAAAACTGCTATTTCCTGGCTGCAGAGGGCCTTTATAGTGATGTAGAACACGCATAGGGAGTCTGCTATGGTAGTGAAACAATAATGTGAGTCAGTATGACATGCAGATGACAGGCGTCGCTCGTAGAATCACTGCACACTTCACTTATTTGGGCAGTTACAGTGCCAAAACTGACCAAATAATTCAAGTGTGAACTCAGCCTTACAGATCAATCTTAGCATTAAGAAGAAGCGCATTCCTCTTACACTGTCGTCAGCTGATTCCACATAGATGTCTACAGAACCTGTTCTATTTAATGCTTATACAAGTAGAGAGCATGCAGCAGCTTACACGGCCAAAACCGTCACAGTGAACCGCACCATGACAGAAATGTCAAAAAAGGCATAACACAAGGTAGCATAATGGTTACCACTAGGGTTGAGCGAACCCGAACTGTATAGTTCGGGTTCGTACCGAATTTTGGGGTGTTAGGGACCCGGACCCGAACATTTTCATAAAAGTGATTCTTCCCGCTTTCTGAAGGGCTGCCAATCAGCAAGCGTTTTACTTCTTTGCCCTAAGAAGCCATCACAGCCATGCCTACTAATGGCATGGCTGTGATTGGTTGAGTGCAGCATGTGACCCAGCCTCTATATAAGCTGGAGTCACGTAGCGCCACACGTCACTCTGCTATTCTCAGTGTAGGGATAAGATGCTGCCACTTCTGTGAGGGACAGATTAGGGAAGAAATCTGCAGAACCTGTTGTACTTTAATCCACAAGATACAGCAAATAGAGAGGGAGGGAGCTTCAGCAATCCTACACTTCTGTACCCAGCCACTGCCAAGGAAATTTTTTTTTAAATCCATCTGTTACATAGGTGGGGGTCGGCGGCCATTTTAGCCACTGCAGTGTACTGCATGTCTTCCAGCCTGGCAGGGGCATCAGCTTAATCCTTTTTGGTAGCTCAGTGAAGAAGAAAATGCTTTTTTTCTGGCTGCTCAAGTCCCCTACATTACCTTTTGTATAATTAAGGGGTGACATAGTCCATTTGTCTAGTCTGGGACCTGTGGTGCCACAGAGCACTTGTGTATACAATGCACTAAACTGTATATTCAAATTCTGCAGTATTTTTGTGATAAAAAGCTGTGATCCTGGTCCCCAAAGCAGTTTGAAATACACCCCCCAAATACACATTTGACATTTCTGCAGTGAAATAGTGAATAATTTTTTTTTGTGGGAAAAAAGCAATATTCTTGCTTTACAAAGCAGTTGAGCATACAGCGTACAAATACATATTTAATATTTCTGCAGGGAAAGAGTGCATCAGTGTGTTTCAGAAAAAAAAAAACGTTATTCTTGGTCTACAATACAGTTTGAAATACCCCGCCCAAATACACATTTGACATTTCTGCCTTGAAATAGAGCCTCAGTGTATTTTTTGGAAAAATAGAAGTATTCCTGGTCCACAAAGCAGTTCCAAATACACCACCCAAATACACATTTGACATTACTGCTTTAAAATAGTGAATTCGTTGTTTTTTTTTTGTGAGGAAAAAAGCAATATTTTTGCTTCACAAAGCAGTTGTGCATACAGCATAGAAATCCGAACATTTTTCTGTGTTTTATTGAAAGAATCTGTGTTCTGGGTCCACAAACCACTTTTGCATAAACCGTAGAAATACCAACGTTTTATCAATAGCAGTAAAATACTGCTTTTCTGTGTTTTATTAAAAAAATCCGTGTTCTGGGTCCACAAACCACTTTTGCATAAACCGTAGAAATAGGTACGTTTTTATTAATAGCAGTGAAATACAGCTTTTCTGTGTTTAAAAAAAAAAAATCTTTGTTCTGGGTCCACAAACCACTTTTGCATAAACCGTACAAATAGCTACGTTTTATTATTAGCAGTGAAATACTGCTTTTCTGTGTTTTATTACAAAAATTTTTGTCCTTGGTCCACAAACCACTTTTGCATACAAGCGTACAAATACCAATTTTAAATTGCTGCACGCAAATAGTGCTTTACTGTGTTTTTCTGGGGGAAAAAACGTGTTCTGGGTTCACCAAGCAGTTGTGCATACAGAGTACAAATACATATTTTACATTCATGCAGTGAAATTGAGAATCAGTGTGTTTTAGGCCCAAAAACTTAATTATTGGTGCACAGAGCATTTTTATGACACGGGCACTGCCTTAGTGAACTTAATTGTTGACAATTGGCAGTTAAATTGACACATGAGAGAAACCATCTTTCAGCTTGGTGGGTGAACACAAATAATGAGGAGAACATCAAATAAGGGACGTGGGCATGGTCGTGGTGGTGTTCATGGAGCTTCTGTTGCTGGGAGAGGACGTGGCCGTTCAGCACCAACTAACGGTCAAAGTGAAATACCTTCCTCTGGTGCGAGTAGGCGACAGAACCTGCAGCGTTATTTGGTAGGCCCGAATGCCTCTCTACAGATGGTGAGGCCAGAACATGTACAGGTGATAGTAGATTGAGTGGCTGACAGTGCCTCCAGTTCCTTCACAGTGTCTCCCACCCAGTCCTCTGCAGAAAGCTCAGAGTTGGCACCTGCAGCCCATGCTCATCAGTCTTTCACTACACCCCCTTGTAAATCAGCCAAACAGTCAGAGCTCCAAGTCATGCAGCAAACTCTTATGCTTTTTGATGACTCTGTTGGCAGGGTTTCCCCGGCCCCATCCACCTAGCCCTGCCCCAGAAGTGGAAGACCTTGAATGCACTGATGCCCAACCACTTATGTTGCAGGATGAGGACATGGGAACGCTGCCGCAGCACGTCTCTGATGATGACGAAACACAGGTGCCAACTGCTGTGGTTTTCTGCAATGTGCAGACTGACGTGGAGTGCAGGGGTCATGAATGGGTGGAAGATGATGTGGATCATGAGGTCCTAGACCCAGACTGGACCGAAGGTCATACTAGTGACGTGTGCAGTTCTGAGGAAGAGACGGTGGTCGCACAGAGGCAGCAGCACAGCAAAAGAGGGAGCAGGCTGCAAAAGCGGAGCGGCCGTTCCATAGACAGTACGCCTGCCACTGCCCATCACACCTAGGCACCAAGCACACCAAGGCCTGCTCCAAGGAGTTAGTTGGTGTGGCAGTTCTTCACACAATGTCCTGACGACAAGACACGAGTGGTTTGCACGTTGTGCCGTCAGAGCCTAAAACGAGGCATAAATGTTCTTAACCTGAGCACAACCTGCATGACTAGGCATCTACATGCACAGCACGAACTGCAGTGGAGTAAACACCTTAAACACCACGAAATGTATCAGGCTCCTCCTGCTTCCTCTTCTGCTGCTGTCTCGGCCTCTTCCTCCACCTCTGGCTTCAACGTGGCACCTGGCAACCAGCAAACAGAGGATGTCCCACCAACACCACCACCACCTCCGTCACCATCACCAAGCAACTCCACCAAGCATTCAGCTGTCCATCTCCCAAACACTGGAGAGAACGAGAAAATGCCCACCTACCCACCAACCCACCACTGATCCCTGGTCCTGAATGCCAGCATTTCAAAATTGTTGGCCTTTGAAATGCTGTCATTCCGTCTGGTGGAGACGGACTGTTTCAAACAGCTGATGGTGGTGGCTGTCCCACAGTACGTAGTTCCCAGCCACCACTACTTTTCCAGGCGAGCCGTCCCTTCTCTGCACAACCAAGTGGAGGATAAAATCAAGTGTGCGCTGGGCAACAGCATTTGTGGCAAAGTCCACATAATCACAGATACATGAAACAGTAAGCAAGGCCAGGGCCGCTATATATCTCCCTAACTGAACACTGGGTAAATGTTGTGGTGCCTGGGCCCAAGGCAGATAGCGGTTTTGCGCATGTCCTTCCACCACCGAGGATCACAGGGCATTATTCTTTGCCTCCGACTTCACATCCTCCTCCTCCTCTTCTACCACCCCCACATCCGGTCATTGAAAGAACCTCACCCCCAACTTCAGCACAGCCAGGGGTAAACATCAGCAGGCGATTTTAAAACTCATGTGTTTGGGTGACAAACCCCACACCGCACAGGAGCTTTGGAGGGGCATAGAACAACAGACCGATGAGTGGGTGCTGCCAGTGAGCCTCAAGCCCGGCCTGGTAGTGTGCGATAATGGGCGAAATCTAGTTGCAGCTCTGGGACTAGCCGTTTTGACACACATCCCTTGCCTGGCGCATGTGCTGAATCTGGTGGTGCAGAGGTTTCTTAAAAACTACCCAGACATGTCAGAGCTGCTGCTGAAAGTGCGGTCTGTGTGTGCTCGCTTTCTGCGTTCTCACCATGTTGCTGCTCGCCTGTCTGCGCTGCAGCGTAGCTTCGGCCTTCCAGCTCACCGCCTCATATGCGACTTGCCCACCAGGTGGAACTCCACCTTGCATATGCTGGAGAGACTGTGCGAGCAGCAGCAGGCGATAGTGGAATTTCAGCTGCAGCACGCACGGGTCAGTCGCTCTGCGGATCAGCACCACTTCACCACCAGTGACTGGGACTGCATGCGAGACCTGTGTACCTTGTTGCGGTACTCGACCAACATGGCCAGTGCTGATTACGCCATTGTTAGCATTACAATACCACTTCTATGTCTCCTTGAAAAATTAACTACGTTGATGATGAAAGAGGATGTGGCAGAGGAGGAAGAGGGGGCATTTCACAGGGTTTGAGGCCGGTCATTCTGAAGTGGCTCAGAGGGTGGGTTTCTGCACCAGCAGAGGCCAAGTACACATGTGACCAGCCAGGGCACAGTTCTGGCAGACGAAAAGGAGGAGGATGAGGTAGAGGAGGAGGAGGAACCGGGTTCATTACAATGTGGCACCCAACGCAGCTCAGGGCCACCACCGGAGCATGGCTGGGGGGATATGGAGGACACAAACGATAAACCACCTACAGAGGACAGTTTATCCCTACCTCTGGGACGTCTGGCACACATGAGCGACTACATGCTGCAGTGCCTGCTCAACAACAGCAGAGTTGGCCATATTGTAACTTGTGCTGACTACTGCTACTGGGTTGCCACCCTGCTGGATCCTCGGTACAAAGACAACGTGCCCACCTTAATTCCCGCACTGGAGCGTGATAGGAAGATCGCTGGTAGACGCGCTCCTGAGGGTATTCCCAACTGACACGGGGGAACAAGTGGAAACACAAGGCAAAGGCAGAGGAGGAGGAGCAAAAGGTCGCCAATGCAGCTGTGTCGCGGCCAGCTCCTCAGAAGGCAGGGTTAGGATGGCCAACATGTGGAAATGTTTTGTCACCGCGCCACAGCAACCTGCATCACCATCTGATACGGAACGCGTTAGCAAGAGGCAGCATTTGAACAACATGGTGGAACAGTATGTGTGCACACGCCTCCACGTACTGACTGATGGTTCTGCCCTATTCAACTTCTGGGTCTCCAAATTGTCCACATGGCCTGAGCTTGCCCTTTATGCCTTGGAGGTGCTGGCCTTCCCTGCAGCCAGTGTATTGTCTGAACGTGTATTTAGCACTGCAGGGGGCGTCATTACAGACAAACGCAGCTGCCTGTCCACAGCCAACATGGACAAGCTCACGTTCATTAAAATGAACCAGGCAATCAGGCATCAATCCCACATTACTTGTCCGTACCTTGTGCAGAATAGACATTTATAACCACCTCAACCATACATTCTTGTACTCCAGTGCACTTATTCATTGAATCCTATTTTTTATTTGTACCATTATTTCGGGGGCTACCCCAATTTGAATGAACCTCTCCTCTGTCTGGGTGCCTGCGGCCTAAATTACTGAAAATGGCCTGTTGCTTTGGTGGGTGACATGAAGCTTGTTTTGCCATGCATTGACCCCTCTCCTCTGTCTGGGTGGCTGCGGCCTACATTTATGATAATCGCCTGTTGCTTTGGTGGGTGACATTAATCTCTTTTTGCCGTGCATTGAACTCTCCTCTGTCTGGGTGCCAGGGGCCTACATTTATGATAATCGATTGCTGCATTGCTGGTTGACATGAAGCCTGTTTTGCTGTTAAGGGACCTCTCTCCTCTGTCTGGGTGTCTGTGGCCTACATTTATGATAATCGCCTGTTCCATTGCTGGGTGACATAAAGCCAGTTTTGCTGTTACGGGACCTCTCTCCTCTGTCAGGGTGCTAGGGTCTAAATTACTAAAAGTGTCCTGTTCCATTGCTGGGTGAAATGAAGCCTGTTTTGCTGTTACGGGACCGCTTTCCTCTGTCTGGATGCCTGCCGCCTACATTAATGATAATCGCCTGTTCCATTGCTGTGTGACATGAAGCCTGTTTTGCTGTTACGGGACCTCTCTCCTCTGTCTGGGTGCCTGCGGTCTAAATTACTGAAAATGCACTGTTGCTTTGGTGGGTGACATGAAGCTTGTTTTGCCGTGCATTGACCTCTCTCCTCTGTCTGGGTGTCAGCGGCCTACATTAATGATAATAGCCTGTTCCATTGCTGGGTGACATGAAGCCTGTTTTGCTGTTATGGGACCTCTGTCTGTGTGCTTGCAGCCTACATTAATGATAATCGCCTCTTCCATTGCTGGGTGACTTGAAGCCCGTTTTGCTGTTACGGGACCTCTCTCCTCTGTCAGGGTGCTAGGGCCTAAATTACTGAATGTGGTCTGCTGCATTGGTGGGTGACATGAAGCCTCTTTTGCCGTGCATTGAACTCTCATCTGTCTGCGTGCCAGGGGCCTACATTTCAGATAATCGCCTGTTGCTTTGGTGGGTGACATTAAACTCTTTTTGCCGTGCATTGACCTCTTCTCTGTTTGGGTGCCTGCGACCTACATTAATGATAATCGCCTGTTCCATTGCTGGGTGACATGAAGCCTGTTTTGCTGTTACGGGACCTCTCTCCTCTGTCTGGGTGCCTGTGGCCTAAATTACTGAAAATGGCCTGTTGCTTTTGTGGGTGACATGAAGCTTGTTTTGCCGTGCATTGACCTCTCTCCTCTGTCTGGGTGCCTGTGGCCTACATTAATGATAATCGCCTGTTCCATTGCTGGGTGACATGAAGCCTGTTTTGCTGTAAAGGGACCTCTCTCCTCTGTCTGGATGCCTACAGCCTACATTGATGATAATCGCCTGTTCCATTGCTGGGGGACATGAAGCTTGTTTTGCTGTTATGGACCTCTCTCCTCTGTCTGGGTGGCTGTGGTCTACATTTATAATAATTGCCTGTTGCTTTGGTGGGTGACATTAACCTCTTTTTGCCATGCATTGACCTCTCCTCTGTCTGGGTGCCAGGGGCTTACATTTATGATAATCAACTGCTTCATTGCTGGGTGACATGATGCCTGTTTTGCTGTTACGTGAGCTCCCTCGCCTTTGTCTGGGTGCCAGGGGCCTACATTTATGATAATCGCCTGTTGCTTTGGTGGGTGACATTAACCTCTTTTTGCCGACCAATGACCTCACCTCTGTCTGAGTGCCAGAGGCCTCCATTTCTGATAATTGCCTGCTGCATTGGTGGGTGACATGAAGCCTGTTTTGCCAAGCATTAACCTCTCTTCTTTCTGAGTGTCAGGGGCCTAACATATCTGAATATCACCTGTTACATTGGTGGGTGACATTAATGAGTGATAAGCCACAGCTGTGCATTGCTGGCAGGAAACCAAATTTTGTAAAAACGTATGTTACTGATCAAAAGATGTGTGACTACTGACTACAAAACGCACGGTGGTAGACGCGCTGCTGATGGCATTCCCACCTGACGCCTCCCCAACCTCCTATTCCACCTCCTCCTCCGAGTTGCCAATTAATATTGTTTATTTTTGAGTTATTTTATTTTAAGTTATTCCTTATCCACATTTGTTTGCAGGACACTTACCCACATTTTGCTGCCTTTTGCAACCCTCTAGCCCTTTTCAGGGCTATTTTACAGCCATTTTAGTGCCCCCATTTACTTCAATGGGGTTCGGGTTAGCAGTCAAATTCGGATCACGAACCCGAACATTTCCATGAATTTCGGCTGAACTTGTCAAACCCTATCATCCAGGTGTCCACTCAACTCTAGTTACCACGTAAAAGTGTTAGTTAAAAAGAAATATGAGAAAACACCACTGTGGAACGCATATGTGCTCCACTGATCAGCTGAAAATTGAATCGAGGGCTCAAGCCGCTGGTGGAACGCATATGCATTCCACAGACCAGACGGAAGATGAATTGAGTGCTCCCATTGCCAGTGGAACACTCCTGTGCTCCACAGGCCGGAAGAGATGTAAATGAAAACATTCCCCATTACTGGTGGAACGCACATGCGCCCCACCCGCAGTTAGTGATGCAGGTGGAACGGAAATCCACCCCAACATGCATTGCCGTTAAAGAAGATGACATTACTAATCTAGACAAGCAATATCTCGGGAGAAGAGGTAACCTACTTAAAGAACAATTTATGGGGATGAAAAATGTTCGTTATATAAATAAAAATGAGTGATGCCAATGGAGAGGGGGGTGGGGGTGGGGGGATTCCCAGAGGAAAATAAACCATATTTATAATCCCTAACAAAAAAAGAGGGTAAATTCTATATCGGTACCTACAATGAATAAATTAAACATTGAAATTATATAGGTAAATAAACACTCTGTGTCAAGGATGGAGGACAGTTAGCTGGAACTGATAAATAACGACAGACTGGCTTGATCCCAAACTAAGGAAAACATAGGAAGGCCCTATAAATCCCTAAGAACTCTCCCAAACTACTGTGCACATGTACAAGTCCCGATGGTAGACAGATACATGCCCTCGTAACTATAACTGAGTGACACCTGAATTCCCTATAGTAGTGAGGGGAATGGCCACCGGCTCCCTGCACTGAATACGGAGGGAGTCAGGGTCACCTAGAATCAAGCCAGCAAACAAAACACAAAGTAAACCGAATGCACTTATCTTAGAGCAAAAAAACTGCAGCCTCCAGCAGCACACACTTCATCCAGGAAGTAATATAAACCGCAAGGAGGAGCAGTAAGGGAGAGAATATAAAGCAAACCAATGAAGCAAAGTGAAACCAAAACAAAGAACGTCATACACAAGACAGGGAGGAACCTCTGACCGACCATCTCCCAGAACCGGTGGTGACACTCTGCTGGATACATTATGATTAGAAATGAGCGAATTTCTAAAAAATTCGATTTGCCAAATTTTTTGAAAAAATTTGGTTCAATCTAAATTTATTCATTGCGAATTGCATTAATAAACGGCTATTTACTGGCTGCAGAGATCCTTTATAGTGGTTTAGAACACGCATAGGGAGTATGCTGTGGTAGTGAAACAATACTGTGAGTCAGTATGACATGCAAATGACAGGCGTCGCTCATAGAATCACTGCACACTTCACTTATTTGGGCAGTTACTGGGCCAAAACTGACCAAATAATTCAAGGCCTTACAGGTCAATCTTAGCGTTAAGAAGAAGCGCATTCCTCTTACACCGTCGGCAGTTGATTCCACATAGATGTCCACAGAACCTGTTCTATTTAACCCTTATTCAAGTAGAGCCCCCCTGACAGAGTGGAGAGGGTGTCAGCAGTAAGTTTGTGTTGACGTCACAGATTATTTTGCCCTTCATCTAATCCGTCCGAATAATAACCCCCAAAAAAACGGATCCTGTCTGTGTAGCATCCGGCTTCACTCGGTCAGCATTTGGTCAGTAATCCATCAGTATTGCTAAAGCAAAAAAAAAAACAGGAGTGGATCCAAAACAGAGATGACACTTGAATGGAATATTTACATGTTTTTTTGTACCCACTCCTGCATTTGGCTACCAAATCTGAAGCCAAATCTGAGGCAAGATAGGGACCATGTCATGCAGGCCTTATAGCTGTTACATGGACAGGATCCATTGTGCATCTAATTTTTTCTTTCCTTCTGACAGATCAGAAGAAGGGTCAAATAAATGATGTCTGCAAGGCCAAAAGTAAAGATAGTAGCCCAGTCATGAAGTGGGGAGCGTGGGAACAGCATCAGAAGTGCATAGAGTGGCCCTATGATGACATAGTGGTGAGGTGGAAGCAGCATGAGGAGACCACAGAGTGGCCCAATGACAGAGTGTGGAGGTGGCGGCAGCAGCAGCATCAAGGGGAGGCCACAAGGTGGAACAATGACAGTGTGGAAGTGGTAGCAGCATCAGGAGTACACAGAGTGGCACAATGAAAGAGTGTGGAGGTGGCGGCAGCGGCAGCAGCAGCATCAGGAGGAGGCCACAGAGTGGCACAATGACAGTGCGGAGGTGGCAGCAGCAGCAGCATGAGGAGACCACAGAGTGTCACAATGACAGAGTGTGGAGGTGGCCGCAGCATCAGGAGGAGGCCATAGGGAGGCATGATGAGAGAGTGAGGAGGTAGCAGCAGCATCATCAGGAGGTCACAGAGTGGCACAATGACAGAGTGTGGAGGTGGAGGCAGCAGCATCAGGAGGAGGCCACAGGGTGGCACAATGACAGTGTGTAGGTGGCAGAAGCAGCATCGGGAGGCCACAGAGTGGCAAGGTGACATAGTGTGGAGGTGGCAGCAGCATCAGGAGACCACAGAGTGGCAAGGTGACATAGTGTGGAGGTGGCAGCAGCAGGAAACCACAGAGTGGCAAGGTGACATAGTGTGGAGGTGGCAGCAGCATCAGGAGACCACAGAGTGGCAAGGTGACATAGTGTGGAGGTGGTAGCAGCATCAGGAGACCACAGAATGGCAAGGTGACATAGTGTGGAGGTGGCGGCAGCAGCAGCATCAGGAGGAGGCCACAGAGTGGCACAATGACAGTGCGGAGGTGGCAGCAGCAGCAGCATGAGGAGACCACAGAGTGTCACAATGACAGAGTGTGGAGGTGGCAGCAGCATCAGGAGGAGGCCATAGGGAGGCACGATGAGAGAGTGAGGAGGTAGCAGCAGCATCATCAGGAGGTCACAGAGTGGCACAATGACAGAGTGTGGAGGTGGAGGCAGCAGCATCAGGAGGAGGCCACAGGGTGGCACAATGACAGTGTGTAGGTGGCAGAAGCAGCATCGGGAGGCCACAGAGTGGCAAGGTGACATAGTGTGGAGGTGGCAGCAGCATCAGGAGACCACAGAGTGGCAAGGTGACATAGTGTGGAGGTGGCAGCAGCAGGAAACCACAGAGTGGCAAGGTGACATAGTGTGGAGGTGGCAGCAGCATCAGGAGACCACAGAGTGGCAAGGTGACATAGTGTGGAGGTGGTAGCAGCATCAGAAGACCACAGAATGGCAAGGTGACATAGTGTGGAGGTGGCAGCAGCATTAGGAAACCACAGAGTGACCCAGTGACAGAGTGGGGAGGTGGGTGGCAATACCAGTGCCAGCTGAAGATGGTGGGTGAAAGAAGGAGCATTTGGCAGCAGATGTGTGGCATCAGGCGGGTGGCAGCATCAGAATAGTAGCTGAGGCAGGTAGCCAGAAGAAACCGGTCTCTTTTGTCAAAGTGTTGGTGTGGCACCATGGATGATCTAGTCTGATGCATCAGGCATTGGTGGGTGGAAATCCTGGCTGATCCACGCCTGATTCATCTTGACAAAGGTCAGTCTCTCCACATTTTGGGTGGACAGGCGAGTTCTTTTTGTGGTAATCATGGCCCCGCCACACTAAACACCCGCTCTGATGCCACACTACTGGCCCAGGCAGGACAGCTTTTCCAGAGCAAACTCCACCAGTCGTGGCCACAAATACAGATTGGCTGCCTAGTAGTCCAGTGGATCTTAAATGTGGGGTGGCAGGGTGCTGTCCAAGTATGCCACCACCTGCTGGTTCAGGTCCTGCTCCAGGTCTAGCTGCTGCTGATGAGTAGTTTCTTCACTAGACGGCTGAAGTAAGCTGCTCATCAGCGACTCTAGACTCAAGTTGCTGCTGATGGAGCTGGAGCAGTTCCTACCCCCCACCCTGCCACAGCAGCCATGGCAGAGGAACAAGAGCGCAGAGGGCCCTCCGGTCAGACCTGCGAGAGGATGGACGATGTCGCAGATAGGCAGTGGCCAACTGACTACATATGATGTCTCTATAGTAGTTCAGTTTGTCGACCCTCTCAGCGGGTGTAAAAAAAAGGCCCCCATTTTGAACCGGTAGTGAGGGTCCAACAGGGTGGAGAGCAGGCATCGGGCCATTTGTGCAAGTGACTCGGAGGGACCCCCTGCCTACATCTCCATTGCATACTGCCAAGGTGTGTCTGGGTCTTCTGCCTCATCTTCCTCATCGCCCTGTTGCTCCTCTTGCTGCTCCTGATCCTCCTCTCCTGTCATCTGTGTAGAAAAACCACCCATTTGGCTACACATTTCTTGTGCTCCAATGTCCTCCTCCTCCAGTTCAGCCCCCACAGGTCTCATGTGGCTATGAGATCTAGGCACCAAGTCTCCAGTCCCCTGAACAGCCAGATTTACCAGCATCTGTTCCAGGACATGAAGCAGTGGAATGACGTTGTTCATCCTGTAGTCCTGGTGACTAACAAATAACGTGGCCTCCTCAAATGGCCTGAGCAAACGGCAGGTGTCACGCGTGAGCTACCACTTGCTGACATAGAAGTGAAACAGGGGAGTACTCCTGTCCGCTTGTATCATCAAGAAATCGTTTATGGCCTTTCTCTGTTCGTATAGTTGGTCCAACATATGGAGGGTGAAATGCCAATGGGTGGAAACGTTACATATCAGCCTATGTTGGGGGATGCTGTTCTGCTGCTGCAGCTCAAGGAGGGGGTGCATTGCTGTGTATGAGTGGCTGAAGAGCATGCAAAGTTTCCAGGTTAATTTTAGGATGCCTTGCAGATGGGTGAAAGACTTTAGGCACCGCTTGACAACCAGACTGAACACGTGTGTCATACAGGGCACATGGCTCAGCCCTCCTTGACGTAGCGCCGACAACATGTTTTTCCCGTTAACGGTCACCATGGTTCCAATTTTGAGTTGTTGCGGAGAAAGCCAGGATTTGATTTCTTGATGAAGGACATGGAGCAGTTCCTCCCCTGTGTGACTTGGAAAGGGAGGGACTGCAACACCAGCAACTTGGCCAGGAGCACATTCAATTTTACGCCATTGTATGAGTGCACGCATACTGTTGTCATTTGGAAATCGCTTTGGTTATCGATTGCTGATGGAATGACTGCCGAGGAGTAGGAGGAGGAGCAGGAGCATCAGGACCAGCAGATGATGGGAAAGACAGACAGCTCTCTTCAGCTGAGGTGGTGGAGCCTTGACTGCCTGAAATTGGCAGCGGTTGCTGTGGCAGGCTGGACCACCACATCAGAGCCACAGTTCTCCCAGGCCATTTTATGGTGACGTTGCATATGTTGACACAGGGCCATGGTACCAACATTGGCAACCTAGCCACGCTTCACCTTCTGCACACAGATTATACAAATGGCCATGTTCACCTTTTCCGGCGACTTAACAGAAAACTGCCACACTGCCTAGTAGGTGATTTTACCCCCCAACACTTCGCACTGACTGACTGCTACCGCCGCTGCTTCCGTGAATGCCTGCACCACTCCTCTCTGGGCAGGTAAGCTGCTGCAAAGCGGGTGGTCTACTCCGTGCCCATTTGGCTTCCGACCTCCCACTGCTGCCATCCTGGCAACGCTAGCAACTTGCTGGCTCCGCCACTGCCTCACGGGCAAGCTGCCACCCTCATCTCCCGATAATTCACCCAGCTCCCAAGTACGATCAGCTACATCATAATCAGTGAGTACTGTCTGCACGTCACTGATGTCCTGCTCAATGGTCTCTGGGTCAGGAGCCTGACCGCTTGCAACACCAGATCCCACGCCACTCTCCTCATCACTAATTGGCAGCCTACCGGAAGAAGCAACGGATGTCTCTTCCACATCTTGGCTAGCCAGTAGCTGCTGACTGTCCTGTAGTAGCTTGTCCTCGCTGTATAGTGGAGCTGAGCCCACAGCAGATAATACTTCTCTGGCAGATTGAGGACTGATGTCACTTGGGACGAATTGGATGACCGAGTCAACCATTCAAGAACCACTGGGTTGCTGGTCAAGACACGACTGCTAGATGACACCGGGAGCTCAGGCCATTCGCTGCGACTCCTGCTGCCATGCCCCCTTACTCTGCTGCGACCTGTGCCTGCGCCAGAAACATTTCGGCCTCTGCCACTCCCCTGTGCAGGGCCTGGCACTTCTCTGTCTGACATATTGTTAGATCAAATAAATAAATAAAAAGGAAATTAAAACACTCCAAAAAAGTCTGTAATTTTCTCAATACACCACACAATGGCTAATAAGCCTTTTTTTTCCACTAATACATGCCAAAAAGGGCTTTAGAACTTCTAACTGCACTGCTGAATTGCAAATAGGCCCTTATTTTTTTTCCACTTAAACACGCCACAAAAGGATTTAGAACATATAACTACACTGCTGAACATCAAATAATATGTATTTTTTTGCCACCAGTACACGACAAAAAGGGCTTTAGAACATATAACTGCACCGCTAAATGGCAAATATATATTTTTTTGCCACTATTACACGCCAAAAAAGGCTGTAATTTTTTTACTTCACCACACAACGGCAACTACTGATTTTGTGCCACTAATACATGCCACAACAGGCATTAGAACATATAACTGCACCACTGAACGGCAAATAATATAAATTTCTTTGCCACTAGTACACGCCAAAAAGGGCTTTAGAACATATTACTGCACCGCTGAAAGGCAAATATATATTTTTTTGCCACTAATACTCGCCAAAAAGGGGTGCAATTTTCTCACTTCACAATACAATGGCAAGTACTTTTTTTGTCCCACTAATACACACAAAAAAGGGCTTTAGAACATAGAACTGCACCGCTGAACAGCAAATATATATTTTTTTGCCACTAATAAATGCCAAAAAGAGCTGTAATTCTCTCACTTCACCACACAACGGCAAATACTTTTTTTGTGTCACTAACACACACCAAAAAGAGCTTTAGAACATATAACTGCACTGCTGAACGGCAAGTAAGCCCTTACTTTTTTCCACTTATACACTCCACAAAAGGCTTTAGAACATTTAACTGCACCGCTGAACGGCAAACAATATATATTTTTTGGCCACTAATATATGCCAAAAAGGGCTTTAGAACATATAACTGCACAACTGAACGGCAAATAGGCTCTTACTTTGTCCACATAAACACGCTACAAAAGGATTTAAAACATATAACTACACCGCTGAACGGCAAATAATATATATTTTTTTCCCACTAATACACACCAAAATGGGCTTTAGAACAGATAACTGCACCGCTGAATGGCAAATATATATTTTTTAGGCAGTAATACCCGCCAAAAAGAGCTGTAATTTTCTCACTTCATTAGAAAACGGGGTGTGGTGTTTAACAAGCAGGATATGCTCAACCCATATGCAGTTGTGCATGTATATAGGGGAGCACATCCTGCACTTGCAGTCCGTTGCCAGGGGCAATCAACAGCAAAAAATGCATACAATGGAAGATGCCAGCAACGGACTACAAGTACCACAATAACCATCCTACATACGATAACGATAATGTGGATGTGGAGAACAATCAAAATTGTTTGCTATGGTTAAATTTTCTCACTTCACCACACAACGCCAAATACTTTTTTTTGGTGCCACTAATACATGCAAAAAAGTGCTTTAGAACATATAACTGCACCGATGAATGGCAAATATATATATTTTTTGCCAGTAATACCCGCCAAAAAGTGCTGTAATTTTATCACTTCCCCACACAACGGCAAATACTTTTTTTTTGTGCCAATAATACACGCAAAAAAGGGCTTTAGAAAATATAACTGCACTGCTGAATGGGAAACAATATCTATTTTTTTTGCCACTAAGACACGCCAAAAAGGGTTTTAGAACATATGACTGCACCGCTGAACTGCAAATAATATAATTTTTTTTGCCACTAATTGTAACAATGGCAGTTGGCAGCCGCCAGCGTGCAGTGCGTCCGACTACTTACCTCAGTCGAGCTGCACGCGGGGCTCCTCCTCTTCGCTGCAGGCTCCAGACCCGCTTTCCTGCGCTGTCGCAGGCTACGACAGCTTCTGTTGTATCTTGTAGGAGCCGCAGGCGTCCTGGTACCTTAAGGGTTAATGCACGCCCCTGATTCCGCCCTCTCTCCAATTCTGGCCAGGCACCACCTTTATAAGGGTGCTTCCCCCTTCCTGCAATGCCTGAGCAATATTGTACTTCCTACAGCTAAGGCTCCTGTTGTTCCTGCATTCGATATCCTGCTTGTATTCTGACCTCGTCTCTGCTTGATCCTCTTTTACCTCGCTGCTCTCAAGTTAAAGACCCGGACTGTCGACCACGCCTCTGTCTGCTGTGCAGATCGTTACACCAGCTCCACCTGGACTAACTTAGCTCTGCTGTTCTCACAGCACTAGCTCTGCTATACCGCTGGCTCAGCTCAGCATTATCCTGCGGCTGTCTGCTATATTGCCTGTTTCCCCGGTGCTAGCATTGGGGCTTTCAGGCCTGCCCAGCCAACTGCCACTTAACCGGGACCACTCTTGCGGTAGCGACCTGGTGTCTCCCCTGCAGCTGAGTCCAGATTCCGCATCCTGGATCGGGATAAAGGGTGAAAACCAGGGGGACACTTAGACTTCGCCCCCAAGTTTGGTCCAAAGCCAAACTGGTAAGTGGCACAGCGGGTCCACACCCGTTGATCCATTACAGTTTGCTCAGGCCATGGGCCCCGCTGGCAAGCCCAAGCCTGTGGTACAAGATTTTTACCGAGAGCTGCAACGCCAGAGTGAACGCCAAGAAGTCCTGCTGCAGTATCTGAACACAATTTCTGCACGTCTGGACGCTCTACCCACTACTGCTCCTGTGGCACTACAGGTCCCAGCAACTCCTGCTAATTTCGTTGCATCGTCTGCATACCAAGGCACGTCTGCTGTCCAACTTCCCTTGCCGCCACGTTTCAGCGGTGAGTCAAAGGCCTGTAGAGGGTTCCTGAATCAATGCTTGATCCACTTTGAGCTACATGGAGACAATTTCCAGTCTGATCGAGCAAAGGTAGCTTTCATTGTATCTCTGCTCTCCGGAGAAGCTCTTGCTTGGGCTAATCCTATATGGGAGCGAAGCGGACTCGAGACTGCAAGCCTACAGACCTTCTTAACTGCTTTCCGTACAGTATTTGAGGAACCTGGCCGTGCCTCGTCTGCAGCTTCTGCTCTTCTTCGTCTGCGTCAAGGCGCTAGGACAGTGGGCCAATACGCAATCCAGTTCCGTACACTGGCCGCAGAACTGTCCTGGAATGGTAAAGCTCAACGAGCCATATTCTGGGAGGGTCTGTGTGACCGCATTAAAGACGAACTAGCGGGAAGGGACCTCCCTGGCTCTCTGGACGCTTTGATCACGTTGGCCACACGCATAGATGTGCGGTTTCGCGAACGTTTTTCTCAAGCCGCAAGGATGAAGCGGACGTCTAAATTCGCACCTGTCTTCCAGAGGACTGTTCAGACTCCTGCTGCGATTCCGTCTGAAGAGCCTATGCAGGTGGATCGCCTGAAGCTCTCTGATCAGGAGCGCCAGCGACGGCGAGCAGAGAATTTGTGCCTCTACTGCGGTGGAAAGGAACATGTTGTTCTTAAATGCCCCCAGAAGGCGGAAGACTTCAGCGCCTAGGCTTATTGGGAGAAGTGACTCTAGGTGAAAAAGACAATTCTCCCAAACTTCTTATCCCTGTAATGGTGTCTGCTGGGAAAACCAGTATATCGGTACCTGCTTTTCCTGGATTCTGGCGCTGCCGGTAATTTTGTCAATCCAGCCCTGGTGACCCAGTGCCAGCTTTCCACTACCCGTCTGGCGAAGCCTCTGGTGGCAACGATTGTTAATGGACAAACCTTACCCAAACCTATTCAGTTCATCACGGCTTCTGTGAAACTCCAAGTCGGGGTGCTACATTCTGAAGAAAAATCCTTCTATGTCCTATGTCCTGCCAGATTCCACTGACCCAGTGATTGTGGGATTGCCCTGGCTACAGCAACATTCTCCCGTCTTAGACTGGCAAAAGGGGGATATTCTCCGCTGGGGTCCTCAGTGCCAAACCTCCTGCCTGTCGATGGTCCACCCAATGTCTCCTCGTCCGGTCCCTGTGAACCTGCCTGGTCTGCCTCCGCAATTTGCATCCTTTGGAGATGTTGTCTGTAAGAAGAAGGCAGAGACTTTACCACCTCATCGGACTTATGACTGTCCGATCAATCTTCTACCTGGGACTTCTCCTCCTCGTGGAAGGGTTTATCCGTTATACCTGCCTGAGACACAGGCTATAGCCGAGTATATTAAGGAGAACCTGGAGAGGGGGTTTATCCGGAAGTCTACCTCGCCGTCTGGAGCCGGTTTCTTCTTCGTGTCCAAGAAAGACAGTTCACTCCGTCCATGCATAGATTATCGTGGAATGAACAAGATTACAGTCAAGAACAAGTATCCTCTGCCCCTGATGTCTCAATTGTTTGACCGTATCCAAGGCGCACAGATATTTTCTAAATTGGATCTACGTGGTGCATATAATCTGATTCGAATCCGTGAAGGCGACGAGTGGAAGACAGCATTCAATACCCGTGATGGCCACTATGAGTACTTGGTTATGTCGTTCGGCCTTTGCAACGCTCCTGCAGTCTTCCAAGAATTTGTAAATGACATCTTCCGGGACCTGTTATACAAGTGTGTAGTAGTTTATCTTGACGATATTTTCATTTATTCAACCGACTTGTCCACTCACCGGAGACAAGTGCGCCTGGTTCTGCAGCGCCTAAGGGAGAATGGTCTGTTTGCCAAGCTCGAAAAGTGTGTCTTTGAGCAGTTTTCCTTACCCTTTCTGGGGTACATTGTTTCCAGCACTGGTCTGCAAATGGATCCCGACAAGGTCTCTGCGATCCAGAATTGGCCCCGTCCTCAAGGTCTCCGTGCCATTCAAAGATTTCTGGGATTTGCCAACTTCTATAGGCAGTTCATCCCAAACTTCTCTTCTCTCACAGCCTCTATTTCTGCGCTGACTAAGAAAGGGACGGATGCGAAGAAATGGACCCCTGAAGCGGAGTCTGCATTCCGACAACTCAAAGACTGCTTTGCTGCTTCTCCTGTCCTCCATCATCCAGACACTTCCAAACAGTTCTTCCTAGAAGTGGATGCTTCTTCTATTGGTGCAGGTGCAGTCCTGCTACAGAAGACCTCCAAAGGGAAATTTGTCTTGTGTGGTTTCTTCTCCAAGCTCTTCTCTTCTGCAGAAAGAAACTACTCCATCGGTGATAGAGAACTGCTTGCTATCAAGATGGCCTTGGAAGAATGGAGATACTTTCTGGAGGGGGCTTTGCATCCAGTGGTTATATACACTGACCACAAGAATCTGACTTATTTGCAGTCTGCACAGCGTCTTAATCCACGTCAGGCTCGATGGGCACTCTTCTTTGCCCGATTCAATTTCCTTCTGCATTTTCGACCGGCAGACAAAACTGTGAGGGCTGATGCGCTTTCCCGTTCCTTTGACCCAGCAGATCAGATTGAGGAACCTCAACATATCATCGATCCGTCCTGCCTGGTTTCAGTGGCGCCAGTTCAAGTAAAAGATATTCCTCCGAGGAAGATTTTTGTTCCGCAAGCCAAGAGGAGGAAGATTCTCTTCTGGGGACATTGCTCCAAGTATGCTGGTCACCCTGGGGTACGTAAGACCCTTGAGTTGCTGTCCCGTCACTACTGGTGGCCGACCCTACCCAAAGATGTCCGGGAATTTGTGTCTGCCTGTACCTCCTATGCCCATAACAAGGTTTCCCGAACCAAACCAGCAGGGTTGCTACTACCGCTACCCATTCCGGAAGTTCCCTGGCAGCATGTTGCTATGGACTTTATCACAGACCTCCCGTCCTCTGCTGGCTGTTCTGTAATCTGGGTAGTGGTAGACAGATTCTCCAAGATGGTACATTTTATTCCGCTTCCTGGATTGCCCTCTGCTAAGCGACTAGCCTGTCTGTTCTTCCGTCTTCATGGCCTACCTCTGCACATTGTGTCCGATCGAGGGGTACAATTTACTTCCAAATTCTGGAGAGCGCTCTGTGGTCTACTTGAGGTCAAGTTGGACTTCTCTTCTGGATACCACCCTCAGTCTAATGGGCAAGTTGAACGAGTTAATCAGACTTTGGAGAACTACCTACGTCACTTTGTCTCTGCTCAGCATGATGATTGGGTGCAGCTCCTGCCTTGGGCGGAATTCTCGTACAACAGCCATTCCGGAGAATCCACGGGCTCTTATCCCTTCTACATAGTGTATGGACTACACCCTCGTGCTCCTTTACCCCTGTCCACATCTTCCGATGTTCCGGCTGCTAATTCTTTGTTCAAAGACTTCCTCAGCATCTGGAGACAGACTAAGGATTCCATCTCTCAGGCTGTTACTCGTATGAAGAAAAATGCGGATACCAGACGTAGACCTCCTCCTCAGTTCTCTCCTGGCGACAAAGTCTGGCTTTCCTCCCGGAACATCCACATGAAGGTACCCTGTTACAAATTTGCTCCACGGTTTCTGGGCCCGTTTGAGGTCCTTGAGCGTATCAACCGTGTTTCTTATAAACTCCGGTTGCCTCCTTCTCTCCGGATTCCAAATTCTTTTCATGTGTCTCTTCTGAAACCGTTGGTCCTTAACTCCTTTTCCAGGTTTCCCCCCACCTCTACTTCTGTGCCTACTGACGGTGAGCCTGAATTTGAAGTACAGAACATCCTCGAATCCAAGGTTGTTGGTGGTAAGAGATACTTCCTTGTAGACTGGAAAAATTATGGTCCTGAGGAACGTTCCTGGGAGCCGGAGGAGAATGTACATGCTCCGAATCTTCTCAGAAAATTTTTTAGCGCATCAAGGCCAAAAAGAAGGGGCGTGAGAGGGGGGATACTGTAACAATGACAGTTGGCAGCCGCCAGCCTGCAGTGCATCCGACTACGTACCTCAGTCGAGCTGCACGCAGGGCTCCTCCTCTTCGCTGCAGGCTCCAGACCCGCTTTCCTGCGCTGTCGCAGGCTACGACAGCTTCTGTTGTATCTTGTAGGAGCCGCAGGCGTCCTGGTACCTTAAGGGTTAATGCACGCCCCTGATTCCGCCCTCTCTCCAATCCTGGCCAGGCACCACCTTTATAAGGGTGCTTCCCCCTTCCTGCAATGCCTGAGCAATATTGTACTTCCTACAGCTAAGGCTCCTGTTGTTCCTGCATTCGATATCCTGCTTATGACCTCTGCCTGTATCCTAACCTCGTCTCTGCTTGATCCTCTTTTACCTCGCTGCTCTCAAGTTAAAGACCCGGACTGTCGACCACGCCTCTGTCTGCTGTGCAGATCGTTACACCAGCTCCACCTGGACTAACTCAGCTCTGCTGTTCTCACAGCACTAGCTCTGCTATACCGCTTGCTCAGCTCAGCATTATCCTGCGGCTGTCTGCTATATTGCCTGTTTCCCCGGTGCTAGCATCGGGGCTTTCTGGCCTGCCCGACCAGCTGCCACTTAACCGGGACCACTCTTGCGGTAGCGACCTGGTGTCTCCCCTGCAGCTGAGTCCAGATTCCGCATCCTGGAGCGGGATAAAGGGTGAAAACCAGGGGGACACTTAGACTCCGCTCCCAAGTTTGGACAAAAGCCAAACCGGTAAGTAGCACAGCGGGTCCACACCCGTTGATCTGTTACACTAATACATGCCAAAAAGGGCTTTGGAACGTATAACTGTGCTGCTGAATGGCAAATATATATATTTTTGCCACTAATACATGCCAAAAAGGGCTGTAATTTTCTCACTTCACCACACAATGGCAAATACATTTTTTGTGCCACTAATACACGCCAAAAAGGGCTTTAGAACATATAACTGCACCACTGAACGGCAAATAATATATATTTTTGTTGCCACTAATACACGCCAAAAAGGGCTTTAGAACATATAACTGCACCGCTGAGCGGCAAATAATATACATTATTTTTGCCTGTAATACTTGCAAAAAAGGTGTTTAGAACATATAACTGCACCGCTGAACAGCAAATAGGCACGTACTTTTTTCCACTTATACACTCCACAAAAGGCTTTACAACATAAAACTGCACCGCTGAACGGCAAATAATTTATATTTTTTTGCCACTAATATACTCTAAAAAGGGCTTTAGAACATACAGTATAACTGCACTGCTGATTGGCAAATAGGCCCTTATTTTCTTTCAATAAAACACGCTACTAAAGGCTTTAGAACAGGGGTGCACAACCTTTTTTGGTCTGAAGGCCGCATTGTCACATCGCTCTATTTCAAGGGACCGCAATGTACACAGGTCAATGTAAAGTGACTGGGGAGGAATGATCATCATTGCTCCTTCGTTTAGTTACATTGATTATCAGTAGCACATCCCTGATTACACAGAGAGATGTGCGACACGATTATACCGGCCAGTTGTCATAAAGACTTGTTCCCAGTAATTGACCTGAATATCTTGCAGTGTCATAAGGGCTTAAAGCGGACTGGGAACTTTAAGTGGCCCTGGAAAAATAATAAAAGTGGCCCCGTTTTGTAGTCGGGTACAAATTGATGGAAGTCAAGGCCAGCAATACCATCTTGTGGCACATTATTCCACTCCAACAGAGCCAAATACCACAATTCATCACAAAATATTGCCCCCATGAGCACAAAATACATCCCCAAAAACGTTCACTGGCTAGCCGCGAGTAGGGCCCAGGCAGCCCCCTGGGCATTGGCCCACTAGGAAATTTCCATGTGAGGTCTATGGCCCCTGGCTTAAAGGGATTTCCTAGTAAAAATGAATTTTTAACAAGTTCTTGCAGCATGGCTGCTGAAACCGAAGAGTTATACGTACCTGCTCCCAACGCTGTTTGTACTTGGCAGTGCATGGCCATGGTCACATGTACCTCTCCATCCAATCACTGGCTTTAGCGGTGATGTGGCCACAAGCAGAGTAAGTCAGTCATTGACTGGAGCAGTGTATGTGACCATGGCCATGCACTGACAGGTGTAAAAGTGCAGGAACTGGAAGATGGAGGCAGAGGAGCCAGGGCGGCATGAAGCAGGTAAGTATGAACCTTCTGTTTCAGGGGCCGTGCTGCAAGAACTTGTTAATAAATCAGTGATTTCCTTCACTGCAGAGGATGGCGCTCCCTGGTTATTACCACCTCCTACTAGTTACAGGCGCCATGCAATAACCAGCAAGCACTTTCTAGTGGGGAAAGCGCTTATTGTTTAAAAACGTAATAGTCAGGTAGGTTTTGGTTGGTCTGGGTATTTTTTCTTTTATGTATTTTATTATTTTTTATCTTTTTTTTAACTTAATTTTTAATATATTTCTGCTACAAATAATATCTCCCAAGTGGGCATAAAAAGACCTTTGGGGGACACTGACACTTTTTGTGATTTTTTCACTCTTTCCTTTTTATTTATTACTTTTATTTGTATTTTAATAATATGTTATTGTATTCTTTTTTATAATTGGTTTATTACTTATTATTTAAATATATTTTTGCCACATAATATCCCCCCAAGAGGTCATAAAATGACTGTTGGGGGACAATGGACACTTTACTATTTTGCAATTTTTATTTTTTTATTTTATTTGTTTTATATTTTTAATGTTCTATTTTTTTTAAATATATTTTTGCCAGATGATGTGTCCCCAAAGGGATCCTAAAAAGACTGTTAGGGGGCAGTGAACACTTTTTTATATTGCAATTTTTCCTTTTCTTTTTTTTTCTTTTATTTGTATTATATTTTTTTATAATTTTCTATTTTTTTGCCACATCATATTTTGCATAGTAACATAGTACATAATGCTGAAAAAAAACATCTGTCCATCCAGTTCAGCCTCTCGTCCTGAGAGTTGATCCATATAGTTGATTTTATTTCTTTTTTTTTTTTTATTTGATTTAATATATTTTTTAGAATAATTTTTTAACTTATTTTTAATATATTTTTTGCACTATTTCCACTGTAACTGGGGCATCCAAAGGAGCCTAAGTTACAGAGGAAACCAGCCTATTGTGGGGGCTTTGTACACAGGCAGAGCTGATCAGGGTATCCTGACCCTGCAGCTCTTCGGTCCTCTGCCCCCAAGCGGGGTCCACCCTGCATAGTCTCACCTGTATTAGGAGAAGACAGAAGTGCTGATACACTGCTTCTGCCTTCTCCTCGGGTTTCGTGCTGTCACTGACAGCCGGGGACTGTCCTGCTCCTGCTACAGTGCAGGGGCAGGAGCTGTGATGATTCATCGTGCAGCACTGCAGGCAGAAACACAGCTGATCTCATGATTAGCAGTGTTTCTGTCCAAGAGGATGGGGACCGCAAACCTTAGCTCTGGAGGCCGCATGCGGCCAGCAGGCCGCAGGTTGTGCACCCCTGCTTTAGAAAATATAACTACACCGCTGAACGGTAAATAATATCTATTTTTTTGGCCACTAATGCACGCCAAAAAGGGCTTTAGAACATAAAAGTGCACAGCTGAACGGCAAATAGGCCCTTATTTTTTAAAAACTTATACACGCCACAAAAGACTTTAGAACATATAACTGCACCGCTGAACAGCAAATATATATTTTTTGCCACTGATACATGCCAAAAAGGGCTGTCATTTTCTCACTTCACTACACAACAGCAAATACTTTTTTTGACCCACTAATACACGCAAAAAAGGGCTTTAGAACATATAACTGCACCACTGAACGGCAAATAATATATATATTTTTGGACACTAATACTTGCCAAAACGGCCTTTAGAACATATAACTACACCGCTCAACGGCAAATAGGCCCTTACTTTTTTTCCACTTATACACTCAACAAAAGGGCTTTAGATCATATAACTGCACCGCTGAACGGCAAATAATTTAAATTCTTTTGACACTAATACACGCCAAAAAGGGCTTTAGAACATACAGTATAAATGCACTGCTGAACGGCAAATAGGCCCTTATTTTTTTCCACCTAAACATGCCACAAAAGGCTTTAAAATATATAACCACACAGCTGAGCGACAAATAATATATTTATTTTTTGCCACTGATACACACCAAAAAGGGCTTTAGATCATAAAACTGCACTGCTGAACAGCAAATAGGCCCTTAATTTTTTACACTTATACACGCCACAAAAGGCTTTAGAAAGTATAACTGCACTGCTGAACAGCAAATAATATATATTTTTTTGCCACTAAGACACACCAAAAAGGCTGCAATTTTCTCACTTCACCACACAATTGCAAATACTATTTTTGTGCCACTAATACATGCCAAAAAGGGCTTCAGAACATATAACTGCACCGATGAACGGCAAATAATGTATATTTTTTTGCCACTAATACACTCCAAAAAAGCTGTAGAACATACAGTATAACTGCACTGCTGAACGGCAAATAGGCCCTTATTTTTTTCCACTTAAACACGCCACAAAAGGCTTTAGAACTAGAGCTGAGTGAACCCGAACTGTATAGTTCGGGTTCATACCGGATTTTGGGGTGTTCGGGACCCGGACCCGAACATTTTCAAAAAAGTTTGGGTTCAGGTCCGTTGTTGGGCGATTTCTTCCCGCTTTCTGAAGTGCTGCACATCAGCCAATCAGCTAGCAATTTACTTCTTGCCCTAAGAAGCCATCACAGCGATGCCGACTAATGGCATGGCTGTGATTGGCCAAGTGCAGCATGTGACCCAGCTTCTATTTAAGCAGGAGTCCCGTGGCGCCGCCCGTCACTCTGCTCTGAGTAGTGTAGGGATATGATGCAGCTGCTGTGAGGGCGAGATTAGGCAGGGAAGACTCAGCAAAACCACTTAATGAAGTGATAGATCTACAGCTGTGAATCATTCAACTTCTGTTAGTTCATTGCTCACTGGTTTTTAGGCTGCCCAGAACGTTTTTCTGTCACTTTTTTCTGGGGTGATTCTGGGGCGGCCATTTTGTGATCTTTTGGTGCACCAGCACATGTTTTGAGCTGCCACCAAGTTCAACATACATTTTTGGGTTTAATAGTAGGCTTTTTTTTTGCAATATCCTACATCAGGGGTTGTGATTATTGTCACACCTTGAAACCCAGTATAGAAATTGCTATATTTTATTGAGGGTGAAATTCAATTGCCAAAATACCAATCCCCTAAATCTGGTGTTCCAGCTATGGCTGGCTAAGTTTAATACTGTCCGTCAAAGGATAGATTTTTTTCTGTGGTGAAATTCAATTGCCAAAATAACAATCCTTTAAATCTGGTGTTTTAGCTGTGGCTGGCCAAGTGTATTACTGTCTGTCAAAAGATAGATTTTTTTCTGGGGTGAAAATCAATTGATAGAATACCAATCCCCTAAATCTGGGGTTCCAGCTGTGGCTGGCTAAGTTTAATACTGTTCGTCAAAGGATAGATTTTTTTCTGGGGTGAAATTCAATTGCCAAAATACCAATCCCCTAAATCTGGGGTTCCAGCTGTGGCTGGCCAAGTTCAATACTGTCCGTCAAAGGATAGATTTTTTTCTGGGGTGAAATTCAATCTCCAAAATACCAATCCACAAAATCTGGTGTTCCAGCTGTGGCTGGCTAAATTTAATACTGTCCGTCAAAGGATAGATTTTTTTGTGGGGTGAAATTCAATTGCCAAAATACCAATCTCCTAAATCTGGGGTTCCAGCTGTGACTGGCTAAGTTTAATACTGTACGTCAAAGGATGTATTTTTTTCTGTGGTTAAATAAAATCCCTGAAATAGAAATCCTAAATATCTGTGCTTTCCGCCGTTCCTCTCCAAGTTTAGTTCTGTCTGCAATAGGGTATATTGCATTCAGCGTGTCAGCGTCTAAATACAAGGCCTGAAAAATAAATCCTCTATTTTTGCACACGCTACTGTGCATCTCCAAGTGTATTTCTGTCCGTAAAAGGGTATATTACACTCAAAGTCTAAATACAAGTGCTGAAAGCGTAATCCTCTATATTTGCACACACTATTGTGCATCTCCAAGTGTATTTCTGTCCGTAAAAGGGTATATTACACTAAGTGCCTAAATACAAGGCCTGAAAGCATAATCCTCTATATTTGCACACGCTATTGTGCATCTCCAAGTGTAATTTTGTCTGTAAAAGGATACCTTTCAGCCAGGGCCTAAATACTAGGCCTAAAATTGATATTCCCCTAAATCTGTGGTTTCTGCTGTGCCTGTATTAGTGTAATACGGTACATAAATAGATAGCTAGATAGTGTTAGGTGTCTGTAAATAAAGGCCTTAATTTGAACTCTATACATTGGGCCAAATAAGTTTTTCCTTATTGTGGTGAATGGTAACAATGAGGAAAACATCTAATAAGGGACGCGGACATGGTCGTAGTGGTGTTAGTGGACCCCCTGGTGCTGTGAGAGGACGTGGCCGTTCTGCCACAGCCACATGTCCTAGTGAGCCAACTACCGCAGGTCCAAGTAGCCACCAGAATCGACAGCGATATTTGGTCGGGCCTAATGCCGTTCTAAGGATGGTAAGGCCTGAGCAAGTACAGGCACTAGTCGATTGGGTGGCCGACAGTGGTCCAGCAGGTTTACATTATCTGCCACCCAGTCTTCTGCAGAAAGCGCACAGGAGGTGCCTGAAAACCAAGCCCATCAGTCTGTCACATCACCCCCATTCATATCAGGGAACCTGTCTGAACCTCAAGTTATGCAGCAGTCTCATGCTGTTTGAAGAATCTGCTAGCAAGGTTTCCTAAGCGCATCCACCTAGCCCTTCCCCAGCGGTGGAAGACATAGAATGCACTGATGCACAACCACTTATGTTTCCTGATGAGGACATGGGAATACCACCTCAGTAGAGTCAGCACGTCTCTGATGATGCAGGGGACGATGAGGTCCTAGAGCCCACATGGAATGAAGGTCGTGCCACTGACTTTCAGAGTTCAGAGGAAGAGACAGTGGTAAGACCGAGCCAACAGCGTAGCAAAAGAGGGAGCAGGGTGAAAAAGCAGAACAGCCGTCACCAAGAGAGTTCGCCTGCTACTGGCCAACTCCACCAGGCACCGAGCACACCAAAGGCAGCTTCAAGTAGTTTCCTGGCATGGCACTTCTTCACACAATGTGCTGACTACAAGACCCGAGTGGTTTGCACGCTGTGCCATCAGAGCCTGAAGCGAGGCATTAACGTTCTGAACATTAGCACAACCTGCATGACCAGGCATCTACATGTGAGACACAGGATGCAGAGGAGTAAGCACCTTCAAAACCAAGAAAGGGCTCAGGCCCCTCCTGCTCCATCTTCTGCTGCTGCCTCGGCCTCTTCCTCCGCCTCTGGAGGAACGTTTGCACCTGCCGCCCAGCAAAAAGAGGATGTGCCACCAACACCACCACCTCCATCACCAAGCATCTTCACCATGTCACACGGCAGCGTTCAGCTCTCCATCTCACAAACCATGGAGAGAAAGCGTAAATTCCCACCTAGCCACCCTCGATCCCTGGCCCAGAATGTCAGCATTTCTAAACTACTGGCCTTTGAAATGCTGTCATTCAGGCTGGTGGACACAGACACCTTCAAACAGCTGATGGTGGTGGCTGTCCCACAGTACGTCGTTCCCAGCCGCCACTACTTCTCCAAGAAAGCCGTGCCTTCCCTGCACAACTTAGTATCGGAAAAAATCCGAAAGTGTGCACTGCGCAACGCCATCTGTTGCAAGGTCCACCTAACCACAGATACGTGGACCAGTAAGCACGGCCAGGGACGCTATATCTCCCTAACTGCACACTGGGTAAATGTAGTGGGGGCTGGGCCCCAGGCGGAGAGCTGTTTGGCTCACGTCCTTCTACCGCCAAGGATCGCAGGGCATCATTCTTTGCCTCCTGTTGCCTTCTCCTCCTACTCGGCTTCCTCCTCCTCTTCTTCCACCTGCTCATACAGTCAGCCACAGACCCTCACCACCAACTTCAGCACAGCCCGGGGTAAACGTCAGCAGGCCGTTCTGAAACTCATGTGTTTGGGAGACAGGCCCCACACCTTGCAGGAGTTGTGGCGGGGTATAGAACAACAGACCGACGAGTGGTTGCTGCCGGTGAGCCTCAAGCCCGGCCTGGTGGTGTGCGATAATGGGCGAAATCTCGTCGCAGCTCTGGGACTAGCCGGTTTGACGCACATCCCTTGCCTGGCGCATGTGCTGAATTTGGTGGTGCAGAAATTCATTCACAACTACCCTGACATGTCAGAGCTGCTGCATAAAGTTTGGGCCGTCCGGCGTTCTCATCCTGCCGCTGCTTGCCTGTGTGTGCTACAGCATAACTTCGGCCTTCCCGCTCACCGCCTCATATGCGATGTGCCCACCAGGTGGAACTCCACCTTGCACATGCTGGAGAGACTGTGCGAACAGCAGCAGGCCATAGTGGAGTTTCAGCTGTAGGACGCACGGGTGAGTCGAACTGCGGAACAGCACCACTTCACCACCAATGACTAGGCCTCCATGCGAGACCTGTGTGCCCTGTTGCGCTGTTTCGAGTACCTCACCAACATGGCCAGTGGCGATGACGCCGTTATCAGCATTACAATACCACTTCTATGTCTCCTTGAAAAAACACTTATAGCGATGATGGAAGAGGATGTGGCCCAGGAGGAGGAGGAAGAGGGGTCATTTCTAACACTTTCAGGCCAGTCTTTTAGAAGTGGCTCAGAGGGAGGTCTTTTGCAACAGCAGAGGCCAGGTACAAATTTGGCCAGCCAGGGCCCACTACTGGAGGATGAGGAGGACGAGGATGAAGAGGAGGTGGAGGAGGATGAGGATGAAGCAGGTTCACAGCGGGGTGGCACCCCAGTGGCACCGTGGCTGGGGGGAAACGGAGGATGATGACAATACACCTCCTACAGAGGACAGCTTGTCCTTACCTCTGGGCAGCCTGGCACACATGAGTGACTACATGCTGCAGTGCCTGCGCAACGACAGCAGAGTTGCCCACATTTTAATGTGTCCTCACTACTGGGTGGCCACCCTGCTGGATCCCAGGTACAAAGACAACATGCCCACCTTTATTCCCGCACTGGAGCCTGATAGGAAAATGCGCGAGTACAAGCACACGCTGGTAGACGCACTCCTAAGAGCATTCCCAACTGACATGGGGGGACAAGTGGAAGCACAAGGCGAAAACAGAGGAGGAGCAAGAGGTCACCAACGCAGCTGTGTCACGGCCAGCTCCTCTGAAGGCAGGGTTAGCATGGCCGAGATGTGGAAAAGTTTTTTTACAGCGCCACAGCTGATAGGGAACGTGTTAAAAGGAGACAGCATTTCAACAATATGGTGGAACAGTATGTGTGCACAAGCCTCCAGGTACTGACTGATGGTTTGGCCCCATTCAAATTCTGGGTCTCCAAATTGTCCACATGGCCAGAGCTAGCCTTTTATGCCTTGGAGTAGAGATGGCCCGAACTATTCGCCGGCGAACAGTTCCCGGCGAACATAGCTTGTTCGCGTTCGCCTCTGCCGGGCGAACATATTCGATGTTCGCGTTCGCCCCTATACTTTATCATTGAGCAAACTTTGACCCTGTACCTCACAGTCAGCAGACACATTCCAGCCAATCAGCATACCCTCCCTCCCAGACCCTCCCACCTCCTATCTAAACGCAAGGATAGGATCCATCTTACATTCATTCTGAAGCTGCAGTGTTAGTAATTGTAAATCGCAATGCGATTAATATAACCTGTATTATTCGCATTGCGATTACAACTTAGATCTGAGTTCCAAATGGTTGTATTGCTAGAATATATTAACGAAGATAACAAATATAGCGCTATATTCTCAATCTTCATTATATTCTAGCAATAAAACCATTAGGAACTCAGATCTAAGTTGAATTTGCAATGCGATTAATATAACCTGCATTAATCGCATTGCGAATTCAACTTAGAGCTGAGTTCCTAATGGTTGTTGTATTGCTAGAATATACGTTATATTCTAGCAATACAACCATTAGAACTCAGCTCTAAGTTGTAATCGCAATGCGAATAATACTTACAATTATTAATCGCTTTGCGAATCCATTTGATGCCTCTGTTTGATTGTATATGACGGTTGACTATGACTACCACCAACGTTCTGCTGCCTCCAAAGCAAGATATCTGAACCCCCAGGGGCCATTTGGGCATTTTTAATAGAAAACGCATAAAAAACGCATCTGCGTTTTATAATTTTTCATTTTTAGTTTATTCTTTTGTGTATTTTGCCACATTTGGTTGCATATTTACATTTGGTATAGGCAAATATGGTAGTCTAGATCATGTGTCTATACCAAAACCTAGGATCATTGTTTGACAGCATATTTTCTAAGCCATGTAGCTGAATATAGATTTGGGCAGAGTAATGATCTAGACTACCATATTTGCCTATACCAAATGTAAATATGCAACCAAATGTGGCAAAATACACAAAAATTAAACTAAAAAATTAAAAAATTAAAAAACGCAAATGCGTTTTTGATGCGTTTTCTATCAAAACGCCCAAATGGCCCCTGGGGGTTCAGATATCTTGCCTCGGGGCAGCAGAACATTGGTGGTAGTCATAGTCAACCGTCATATACAATCAAATAGAGGCATTAAATGGATTCGCAAGCGATTAATAATTGTAAGTATTATTCGCATTGCGATTACAACGTAGAGCTGAGTTCCTAATGGTTGTATTGCTAGAATATAACGTATATTCTAGCAATACAACAACCATTAGGAACTCAGCTCTAAGTTGAATTCGCAATGCGATTAATGCAGGTTATATTAATCGCATTGCAAATTCAACTTAGATCTGGGTTTCCTAATGGTTGTATTGCTAGAATTATATAACGAAGATTGAGAATATAGAGCTAAATTCCCAATCTTAGTTATATTCTAGCAATACAACCATTAGGAACCCATCTCTAAGTTAAGTTCGCAAATATGATGTCCCAACTCCCAAACTATTCACCGGCGAGTAGTTCCCGGCGAACATAGCTTGTGCGCGTTCGTCGCGGCGAGCGAACATATGCGATGTTAGGTCCACCCCTATCATTGAGTAAACTTTGACCCTGTACCTCACAGTCAGCAGACACATTCCAGCCAATTAGCATACCCTCCCTCCCAGACCCTCCCATCTCCTGGACACAGCATCCATTTTAGATTCATTCGGAAGCTGCAGTCTTAGTGAGAGGAGGGACAGTGTAACTGCTGCTGAGATTTAATAGGGAAATCGATAGCTAGGCTAGTGTATTCAGTGTCCACTCCAGTCCTGAAAGACTCATCAGATCTCTGCTGTAAGGACTGCGTCCTGACAGCACCCCAAAAAGCCCTTTTTAGGGCTAGTACATCAGTCTCCCTCCCAGACCCTCCCACCTCCCATCAAAAAGCAAGGATGGCATCCATCTTAGTAGTTGTGATCGCAATGCGATTAATACAGGTTATATTAATCGCATTGCGAATTCAACTTAGAGCTGGGTTCCTATTCTCAATCTTCGTTATATTCTAGCAATACAACCATTAGGAACTCAGATCTAAGTTGTAATCACAATGCGATTAATATAACCTGTATTAATCGCATTGCGATTACAACTTACCACACTCTGCGTCAACTAGATATTTTTCCATGGGAGTTTTGCCATGGATCCCCCTCCGGCATGCCACAGTCCAGGTGTTAGTCCCCTTGAAACAGCTTTTCCATCACTATTGTGGCCAGAAGGAGTCCCTTTGTTTTTAAAATTCGCCTGTCTATTGAAGTCTATGGCGGTTCGCACTGTTCGCATGTTCGCGAACATTTGCGGAAGTTCGCGTTCGCTGTTCGCGAACTGAAAATTTTATGTTCGCGACATCACTACCTTGGAGGTGCTGGCCTGCCCTGCGGCCAGTGTATTGTCTGAACGTGTATTTAGCATGGCAGGGGGCGTCATTGCAGACAAACGCAGCCGCCTGTCCACAGCCTACGTGGACAAGCTGATGTTTATACCTGTCCATCCCTTGTGCAGAATAGACATTTATAACTGCCTCGCCCTCAACCATACATTCTTGTACTCCAGGGCCCTTTTTTTTTTTATTGTACCATTATTTTTGGGGGCAACACCAAGTTGAATGAACCTCTCCTCTGTCTGGGTGCCAGGGGCCTACATTTCAGCTAATCGCCTCTTTTTGCTGTCAAATGACCTGTCTGGGCGTCAGGGGCCTAAATAACTGAAAGTGGCCTGTTCCATTGGTGGGTAACATGATGCCTGTTTTGCTGCTATGGGACCTTTCTCCTCTGTCTTGGTGCTGGGGTTTAAATTACTGAAAGTGGCCTGTTCCAATGGTGGGTAACATGATGCCTCTTTTGTTGCTATGGGAGTGGGACCTTTCTCTTCTGTCTGGGTGCCAGGGGCCTACATTTCAGATAATCGCCTGTTGCTTTGGTGGTTGACAGTATCCTCTTTTTGATGTCGAATGACCTCTACTCTGTCTGGGTGTCAGGGGCCTATATTTAGTTTAATTGCTTGCTGTCTTGGTGGGAAACATTTAACTATTTTTACTGTCAAATGACTGCCCCATTGTGTGGGTGTCAGGGGCCTATATGTCGTTTAATCATTTGTTGACTTGGTGGGAGAGATTAAACTCTTTTTACTGTCAAATGACCGCCCCTGTGTGTGGGTGTCAGGGGCCTATATTTTGTTTACTTTCTTGCTGTTTTGGTGGGAGACATTTAACTCTTTTTACTGTCAAATGACTGCCCCATTGTGTGGGTGTCAGGGGCCTATATGTCGATTAATCATTTGTTGCTTTGTTGGGTGACATTTTCCTCTTTATACTGTCAAATGTCCTCTACATTGTCTGGTTGTCAGGGGCCTATATTTCATTTAATCGCGTGCTGCATTGGTGGGAGATTTTAAACTCTTTATACTGTCAAATGACCTCTACATTGTCTGGTTGTCAGGGGCCTATATTTTGTTTTATCACCTGCTGTATTGGTGGGAGACATTAACCTCATTTTACTGTCAAATGACCACCCCGTTGTCTGGTTGTCAGGGGCCTATATTTCGTTTAATTGCTTGCTGTCTTGGTGGGAGACATTAAACTTTTTACTGTCAAATGACCTCTCCTCTGTCTGGGTGTCAGGGCCTACATAAATGATAATGGCCTATTCCATTGCAGGTTGACCTAAGGCCTGTGTTGCTGCTATTGGACCGCTCTCCTCTTTGCGGGTGCCATGATCCTCCTGATTTAGTAAATGAGGCCTGTGGCCAAAAGTTCGGGTCCCCATTGACATCAATGGGGTTCGGGTTCGGGGTCAAGTTCGGGTCGAGTTCGGAACTCGAACCCGAACATTTTCGTGAAGTTCGGTCGAACTTCTCGAACCCGAACATCAAGATGTTTGCTCAAATCTATTTAGAACATATAACCACACAGCTGAACAGCAAATAATATATTTATTTTTTGCCACTAATACACGCCAAAAAGGGCTTTAGAACATAAAACTGCACCGCTGAACAGTAAATAGGCCCTTATTTTTTTACTTATACACGCCACAAAAGGCTTTAGAACTAGAGATGAGCGAACACCTGGATGTTCGGGTTCGAGAGGTTCGGCCGAACTTCCGGAAAATGTCCGGGTTCGTGATCCGAACTCAACCCGAACTTCATCCCGAACCCCATAGAAGTCAATGGGGACCCGAACTTTTGGGCACTAAAAAGCCTGTAAAAGACTCCCGGAAAGGGCTAGAGGGCTGCAAAAGGCAGCAAAATGTAGGTAAATCCCCTGCAAACAAATGTAGATAGGGAAATGAATTAAAATAAAATAAAATAAATAAAAATTAACTTGTAAAAGACACCCAGAGGGATAATATACCGCAATAAACGCATTGCGATTACAACTTTGAGCTAACGATCACCATGGGAACGCCTCCTCCAGTAGAATGTACTGTCGGATCTGAGAATTAAGTTGAAATGCGCAATGCGATTCTTATATATTTGCTTAATCGCATTACGATTTCAACTTAGCATTGCTAAATAATTCCATCCATATCGTTAACTTACTGAGTCAGTAAGTTAACGATATGGATGGAATTATTTAGCAATGCTAAGTTGAAATCGCAATGCGATTAAGCAAATATATAAGAATCGCATAATCGCGTTCGAATAGAACTTAAAGCTGTCACTTAGTCAGTTTTAGTATTGGTGTGCTGTAATAGAAGTTACATTCGTGCGCTGAATATAACTTAGAGCAATACAGTCAACTTTACACTGTTAGTTTTATTATCGCGATAATACAACTATTCAAGAATGCGTAGTACGTGCGTCTGTACGTGTGTGCGTTACCTCGGATCGGATCGAGAGAGACGAGTGGAGATTGGTGACTGTCCCAGCGATTATGGCGAAAAGTAATTTCTCTAAAGAAGAGCTGGATTTCTTAATAACTGTAAGTAATTGAACTTAGTTAGTGTGTAATTCAGTAATGTGATTTAAACTTATTTATTAATGATTTTTATTAGCCAAGAAGCCTGCAGGCCTTCACTGATCTCATAACTGCCTTACACTGTCACATGTCCTACTGCTTGGTGACATAAACTCATCACAGGCTTTAGCAGACTGCACAACTACATGAGTGATTAGTGAAAGACACTGTTAAAGGGGTGGCAATGTTCAAGTCACTTTTAAAGGGATGACGATGTTCAAGTCACTTTTAAAGGGATGGCGATGTTCAAGTCACTTTTAAAGGGGCGGCAATATTCAAGTCACTTTTAAAGGGATCGCAATGTTCAAGTCACTTTTAAAGGGATGGCGATGTTCAAGTCACTTTTAAAGGGGCGGCAATATTCAAGTCACTTTTAAAGGGATCGCAATGTTCAATTCACTTTTAAAGGGATGGCGATGTTCAAGTCAGTTTTAAAGGGATGGCGATGTTCAAGTCACTGTTAAAGGGGCTGCAGTGTTCAAGTCACTTTTAAAGGGGCAGCAATGTTCAAGTCACTTTTAAAGGGATGGAGAATTGGCGATGTTCAAGTCAGTTTTAAAGGGATGGCGATGTTCAAGTCACTTTTAAAGGGGCTGCAGTGTTCAAGTCACTTTTAAAGGGGCGGCAATGTTCAAGTCACTTTTAAAGGGATGGCGATGTTCTACTCTTTGACTGTTTTGATATTAAATGTTATTTTTGATGGTTCTTATGACTATGATAACTAATAATTGTATTTTAGAACTGTGGGATTACATGATTTAATTGTTATCTTGCAGGAAATGTTGGAGAAGGGTACGACCGCAGAAGGTCAAGGGGCGAAAAGCATGCCATAGTGCGGAGAATTGCTTTCCATCTGTGGCAGAAGCATGGGTGCACTCATCGGAAGGATGCGATTCTAAAAAGTGGTCAGATCTGAAGCGCCACAGGATGGATCTGATCACTAAGATCCGAGATAAATCTTTTCCAGGTACAATACTTATTTGCATAACTGAGCAGATAGATAACAATATGTTGGTGAGAGAAATAAGTATTTTTAACCCTTTACAATAAATCACTTAGTACAGTGGTGTTGAACTGATGGGAAAGGGTGCTAAAGGTGGCAATATGAGACCTCTTTCTGGGCCACATATGTTTTTGACTTTACACAGTTGACTTTGGCCCCTGAAGCTTGTCCAAACTCCTCGCACGTCTGGACGAGTGTAGACAACAAGCATCGATCAGGACAATTAGGCCACATGCCCAAATGAAGTCATAGACTCGAATCACTCTTGTTCCTGGGGAGTGGCCCAACACCCAATAGCAGCAGTGAGTTGAAGCTGAACTTAATCAACGATGCTCAAAGGCAGAGTGCAGGGGGTACCCACAGGGTCCTGGTCCGGCAGGTCAAGGCAGACACTGATGATACTACACTTGATCTAAGCCAAAGGAGAAGAAAGATAGGTGTAGTTAATTATTATGCCATCCAGACACTACCATAGATTAATTTGTGTACCTTTAACTGTAATTTGGCTTTACTTGTTTATCTTGGCATTTTTAAAAAATTTGGTCATCATCATTACAGATGCTCCGCTTCCCAAAGTGAGAGCCAAGCTCTCTAAAAAGAAGAAGGCGGTGGAGGTGGAGGAGGAGACAGACCACTCGGACGAGGAGGAGCAGGAAGAGGCAGGGCCATCAGGCTATCGGGCCCATAGCCCACCTGCTGCAGTGGAGGAGGGTGATGACTCTGAGGAGGCAGAAGAGGAGATGGTCACTACCCCCGACAAGAAGGTAAATGGATGATGTGGATATTTTTATTTATTCAGTGTCCCAGAAAGCTAATGTTACGGGTGGGAGTACTGATTTCCATAACGTATCTAACTGCCACATCCATTTTTGGAAGTACGATATAACAAGCATGCAATATATAAATTTTTTTAAGAATATATTTTAACAAACTATATTATTTTTTTAAATGAAGAAAATATAATAAAACAGGCAACAAATAAAGTATAACACATAACAGTAATATAAAAAATAAACACTAAAAAGTAATTGATCAACATCAAAACCATTAACGTAACTACTAAGTCAATAACCCAAAACTAAAAGGAACTATTATTAATCCTACCTAAACCAATATATAACAGATTTCAAGAAAAAAATATCATCTCAGCTTTATATAACAATTAATGATTGTATTTTAATGTACATTTCGAAATTTTATTTCATTTATTTTACAGCTGACAACATCATGTTAAATAAAATAAAAACAATGCGAAGGAAGCACCAGCTGCGAATGCAGCAGTTCAGGGAGCAGCAAACCAGGAAGATGAGGCAGCTCAAGATGCAGTTCTCCCACCAAATGCGAGCCATGGAGGAGGCTCATCTTAAGGACATCGATGATCTGCTGGAGGAGCAGAGAAAAATTAAAAATTACCCTAATTTTTTGGTTATTTATATATTTATGTTAAAAAATAATTCTATTTTGTTAAAGATTATTTTATAAAACTATAATGTTAAATCAAATTTATTGCGTTTTTGTTTGATTGGAAACAAAGGGTACAGATAGTGTTGCCCATATTAATAATTATTTTTCATTACTGTAATCTTTCAAGGGTTTCAAGTTCAACTGGTTTATGTGCTAGATCTGGTAAGGTTTTTGGTAAGGCTGTAAAACACACCCGGAAAGGGCTAGAGGGCTGCAAAAGGCAGCAAAATGTAGGTAAATCCCCTGCAAACAAATGTAGATAGGGAAATGATGAGTTAACATAAAATAAATAAAAAATTAAACAATATTAATTGGAGTGAGGTCCCATAGCACAGAATCAGGCTTCAAGTCACCCACCAATGGAGAAGGTCACTTACTATTATTTCGACCCCAGCACCCAGACAAAGGAGAGAGGTCCCACAGCAGAGAATCAGGCATCATATCAACCACCACAGGAGTAGGCCACCATTTAGTTACTTTGACCCCTTCACCCAGACAGAAGAGAGAGGCCACACAGCACATATTCAGGCATCATATCAACCACCGCAAGAGAAGGGCACTTTTAGATACTTTGACCCCTGCACCCAGGAAGAGAAGAGAGGTTCCACAGCAGAGAATCAGGCATAATATCAACCACCACAGGAGAAGCCACCATAAAGTTACTTTGACCCCTGCACCCAGGAAGAGGAGAGAGGTTCCACAGCACATATTCAGGCATCATATCAACCACCGCAAGAGAAGGACGATTTTAGATACTTTGACCCCTGCACCCAGGAAGAGGAGAGAGGTTCCACAGCAGAGAATCAGGCATAATATCAACCACCACAGGAGAAGCCACCATAAAGTTACTTTGACCCCTTCACCCAAACAGAGGAGAGAGGCCCCACAGCACATATTCAGGCATCATATAAACCACCACAGGAGTAGGCCACCATTTAGTTACTTTGACCCCTTCACCCAGACAGAGGAGAGAGGCCACACAGCACATATTCAGGCATCATATCAACCACCGCAAGAGAAGGACACTTTTAGATACTTTGACCCCTGCACCCAGGAAGAGGAGAGAGGTTCCACAGCAGAGAATCAGGCATAATATCAACCACCACAGGAGAAGCCACCATAAAGTTACTTTGACCCCTGCACCCAGGAAGAGGAGAGAGGTTCCACAGCACATATTCAGGCATCATATAAACCACCACAGGAGTAGGCCACCATTTAGTTACTTTGACCCCTTCACCCAGACAGAGGAGAGAGGCCACACAGCACATATTCAGGCATCATATCACACACCACAGGAGAAGGCCTCTTTCAGTGACTTAGACCTTTGGACCCAGACAGAGGAGAGAGGTCAGAGATTAGCTTCATATCCCCCAGCACAGCAGAAGACCGCTTTATTTGACTTAGGCCTCAGCACCCAGACAGAGGACAGAGGTAGCATGGCAGAGGTTATGGCTTTATGTCACCCGATAGTTTAACAGGCCACTTTCATCTAGTTAGGCCCCGGCGCCCAGACAGAGGAGAGTTTCATTCAACTGTGGGTTACATAAAATTTGTATTAAATAAAGAAGTGGCCCGTAGTACAACAAGACATGTTTTAGGCAGTTATTAAGGACTACTCTGCACAAGGGAGGGACAGGTCCTGTGGGATCCATGCCTGGTTCATCTTTATGAGCGTCAGCTTGTCCACATTGGCTGTGGACAGGCGGCTGCGCTTGTCAGTAATGACGCCCCCCGCCGTGCTGAATACGCGTTCTGATAAAACGCTGGCCACGTGGACAATTTTGAAACCCAGAAGTTGAATGGGGCCGAACCGTCCGTCAGTACGTGGAGGGGTGTGCAGACATACTGTTCAACCATGTTAGTGAAATGCTGCCTCCTGCTAACACGTTCCGTATCAGGTGGTGGGGCAGTTAGCTGTGGCGTGGAGACAAAACTTGTCCACATTTCTGCCATGCTAACCCTGCCCTCAGAGGAGCTGGCCGTGATACTGCTGCGTGGGCGACCTCTAGCTCCTCCTCTGCCTTGGCCTTGGCCTTCCACCTGTTCCCCTGTGACAGTTGGGAATGCTCTCAGGAGCGCGTCTACCAGCGTGCGCTTGTACTCGCGCATCTTCCTATCACGCTCCAGTGCAGGAAGTAAAGTGGGCACATTGTCTTTGTACCAGGGATCCAGCAGGGTGGCCACCCAGTAGTCAGCACACGTTAAAATGTGGGCAACTCTGCTGTCGTTGCGCAGGCACTGCAGCATGTAATCGCTCATGTGTGCCAGGCTCCCCAGAGGTAAGGACAAGCTGTCCTCTGTGGGAGCGTATCGTCATCGTCCACCGTATCCCCCAGCCACGCACTAGTGATGGGCCTGAGCTGTGTGGGCTGCCACCCTGCTGTGAACCTGCTTCATCCTCGTCCTCCTCCACCTCCTCCTCATCCTCCTCGTCCTCCATTAGAGTGCCTTGGCTGGCGACTTGTGAACCTGCCCTCTGCTGCTTCAAAAAACCTCCCTCTGAGCTACTTCTAACAGACTGGCCTGAAAGTCTTAGAAACGAGCCCTCCTCCTCCTCCTCCTCCTCCACCTGGGCCACCTCCTCTTCCATCATTGCCCTAAGCGTTTTCTCTAGGAGACATAGAATTGGTATTGTAACGCTGATAACAGTGTCATCGCCACTGGCCATTTTGGTGGAGTACTCAAAGCAGTGCAGCAGGGCACACAGGTCTCGCATGGAGGCCCAATCATTGGTGGTGAAGTGGTGCCGTTCCGCAGTACGACTGACGCGGCGTGCTGCAGCTGAAACTCCACTATGGCCTGCTGCTGCTCGCACAGTCTCTCCAGCATGTGCAAGGTGGAGTTCCACCGGGTGGGCACGTCGCATATGAGGCGGTGGCGGGAAGGCCGAAGTTCCGCTGTAGCGCAGACAGGCGAGCAGCGGCAGGATGTGAACGCCGGAGCGCGCACAGACGGCCCGCACTTTATGCAGCAGCTCTGACATGTTGGGGTAGTGGTGAATGAACCTCTGCACCACCAAATTCAGCACATGCGCCAGGCAAGGGATGTGCGTCAAACCGGCTAGTCCCAGAGCTGCCACGAGATTTCGCCCATTATCGCATACCACCAGGCCTGGCTTGAGGCCCACCGGCAGCAACCACTCGTCCGTCTGTTGTTCAATACCCCGCCACAACTCCTGCGCGGTGTGGGGCCTGTCCCCCAAACATAAGAGTTTCAGAATGGCCTGCTGACGTTTACCCGGGCTGTGCTGAAGTTGGTGGTGAAGGTGTGTGGCTGACAGGAGGAGCTGGTGGAAGCAGTGCAGGAGGAAGCCGAGTAGGAGGAGGAGGCTACAGGAGGCAGAGAATGATGCCCTGCGATCCTAGGTGGCGGAAGGACGTGCGCCAAGGAACTCTCCGCCTGGGGCCAGCCGCCACTACATTCACCCAGTGTGCAGTTAGTGAGATATAGCGTCCTTGGCCGTGCTTACTGGTCCACGTATCTGTGGTTAGGTGGACCTTGGCACAAATGGCGTTGCGCAGTGCACACTTGATTTTATCAGACACTTGCATGTGCAGGAAGGCACGGCTGTCTTGGAGAAGTAGTGGCGGCTGGGAACCACATACTGGGGGACAGCCATGGCCATCAGCTGTTTGAAGCTGTCTGTGTCCACCAGCCGGAATGACAGCATTTCAAAGGCCAGTAGTTTAGAAATGCTGGCATTCAGGCCAAGGGCTCGAGGGTGACTAGGTGGGAATTTGCGCTTCCTCTCAAAGGTTTGAGAGATGGAGAGCTGAACGCTGCTGTGTGAAATAGTGGAGACGCAAGGTGACGGTGGCGGTGGTGGTGGTGGTGTCGGTGGCACATCCTCTGTTTGCTGCTCGGCAGGTGGCAACATTCCTCTCGAGGCGGAAGCCGAGGCAGCAGCGGTAGAGGGAGCAGGGGAGCCTGAGCGGGTTCCTTGTTTTTGAGGTGTGCACTCCACTGCAGTTCATGCTTTGCATGTAGATGCCTGATCATGCAGGTGGTGCTCAGGTTAAGAACGTTAATGCCTCGCCTCAGGGTCTGATGGCACAGCGTGCAAACCACTCTGGTCTTGTCCTCAGCACATTGTTTGAAGAAGTGCCATGCCAGGGAACTCCTTGAAGATGCCTTTGGGGTGCTGGGTCCCTGTTGGCACTGGCCAATAGCAGGCGAACTCTCGGGACGGCGGGTGTTCTGCTTTGCCCCCTGCTCCCTCTTTGGCTTCGCTGTTGTCTCGGTCTCACCACTGCCTCTTCCTCTGAACTATTTAAGTCAGCGGCACGACCTTCAGTCCATGTGGGGTCTAAGACCTCATCGTCCTCTGCATCGTCTTCCACCCAGTCTTCCTCCCTGACCTCCTCCTGTTCAGTCTGCACACTGCAATAAGACGCGGCAGTGGGCACCTGTGTTTCGTCATCATCAGACACTCGGTCACTCTGCTGTGGTGGTATTCCCATGTCCTCATCATCTGGATACATAAGTGGTTGTGCGTCAGTGCATGGTATGTCTTCCACCGCTAGGGAAGGGCTAGGTGGACGCCCCTGGGAACCCCTGCCAGCAGAGTCTTCAAACAGAAGAAGAGACTGCTGCATAACTTGAGGCTCGGACAGTTTCCCTGATATGCATGGGGGTGATGTGACAGACTGATGGGCTTGGTTTTCCGGTGCCACCTGTGCGCTTTCCGCAGAAGACTGGGCGGAAGACAATGTGGTGAACGTGCTGGAAGCACTGTCGGCCACCCAATCGACTAATGCCTGTACCTGCTCAGGCCTTACCATCCTCATAACGGCATTGGGCCCCACCAAATATCGCTGTAAATTCTGCCGGCTACTTGAGGGAGTTGGTTCACTACTTTGTGCGCCTGAGGCCGAACGGCCACGTCCTCTGCCAGCAACAGAGACTCCACGGACCCCACCACGACCGCGTCCTCGTCCCTTAATAGAATGTTTTCTCATTGTTGCGATTCAACTCGCACCACAATAAAATATATTATTTTTAGCCCCAAAATTCCCACACTGGAAGATATACCGTAATTCCTTTTCCGGTATTAATTACAAGAAAACTGCTGCAAATTGGACACCAGAATTTTTAAATGCTACTTATGTTAAATGAATTCCCACAGTGGGAGAACTATTTCCTTTTACAGGAGTAACAACGTGCGGCCTACTATTTCGGGTGTCACCAACACCAGATTGATTAAATTGGCCTTTTGGAACCAAAATGACAACACTGGACACTATAATGCCTTTTTCTGGTATTAATTACAAGAAGACTGCTGCAAATTGGACACCAGAATTTTTAAATGCTACTTATGTTAAATGAATTCCCACAGTGGGAGAACTATTTCCTTTTACAGGAGTAACAACGTGCGGCCTACTATTTCGGGTGTCACCAACACCAGATTGATTAAATTGGCCTTTTTGGAACCAAAATGACAACACTGGACACTATAATGCCTTTTTCTGGTATTAATTACAAGAGGACTGCTGCAAATTGGACACCAGAATTTTTTAAATGCTACTTATGTTAAATGAATTCCCACAGGTGGAGAACTATTTCCTTTTCAAAGGAGTAACAACGTGCGGCCTACTATTTCGGGTGTCACCAACACCAGATTGATTAAATTGGCCTTTTTGGAACCAAAATGACAACACTGGACACTATAATGCCTTTTTCTGGTATTAATTACAAGAGGACTGCTGGTATTTCAGAACACCGGAATTTTTAAAATGCTCGTTTTGGTACATAAATTGCCCACACTGGGAGAATTATGGCCGCCGCCGGTCAGCCCAGTTACATGTGCCGGTAAAAATCGATCTGGCCAGTGTAAAAAAAAATTAACTTTCAGTGAACAGCTCAGCTGAGTTGTTCTGATGCACAGGTTTAGATCATTCACTTCTTATCAGGTTTTCTTCCTCAATTATCCCTGCCTATCTCGCCCTCACAGCAGCTGCATCTATCCCTGGTCTAATCACAGGGGGGGGTGAGCACATCGCGACGTGCGCACAAGCTTATAAAGAGGCTGAGTCACATGCTGCACTTGGCCAATCACAGCCTTGCCAATAGTAGGCATGGCTGCGATGGCATCTTAGGGCAAGTAGTATGATGCATGTTGATTGGCTGCTTTGCAGCCTTTCAAAATGCGGCACAAAAAATGACGAACTACAAAACCGAACCCGATTTTATGAAAATGTTCGGGTTCGGGTCGTGTCACGAACACCCCAAAATTCTGTACGGACCGGAACTATTCTCGAAATGTGCGCTCAACAACAACACTAGTGCTATTCGTATCCCACTCTTAAGTTCTAATCGCATTCAAATTTTGTATTATCGCGATACAAAACCAAACAGTAAAGTTAAAATCGAATGCAATTAGAACGTGTAGTGTGATGCGATTTATTTGAGTTCTAAGAATCGCATTGCGATTTCTGCTTCAGCCGGATTCTGTGCTAATGGAGCGTCTACATCACCATGGGAAAAATGCTAGAATGTACTGTCGGATTTGAGAAGTTGAAATCGCAATGCGATTAAGCAAATATATAAGAATCGCATTGCGATTTCAACGTAATTCAAACGTCCTACAGTACATTCTACTGGAGGAGGCGTTCCCATGGTGATCGGTAGCTCAAAGTTGTAATCGCAATGCGATTTCAGCTTTAAGCCTGTACTATTCTGCTATATAGTACTTTCAAAATGTGCCGAGAGAACATGCCGAACTCCGAACTCGAACCCGAACTTTTTTGAAAATGTCCGGGTTCGGGTCCGTGTCACGGACACCCCAAAATTCGGTACGAACCCGAACTATTCTCGAACTGTTCGCTCAACACTATTTAGAACGTATAACTGCACTGCTGAACGGCAAATAATATTTGTGGTCAGGGCTTAAACATGAAGGAATGACCCCTACCTACTGGATACCTAAAAGCGGTTAGAATTATACAGGAACCGCGACGCTGAAGGGACGCCTGAAGGGGGGCATCCCCTGGTGTGAGATAGTGAAAGTAAGGGTGGGTAGGGTGGGTACGCTGGAGACGACGTTCACTGTGGGAGGGGACGCCTGGCCAGATATAGTCATCATCGCCCCTCCCACAAATACAGGCCAATAAATCGGTCTTAACACTTGTGGTCGGGGCTAAAACATGAAGGAATGACCCCTACCTACTGGATACCTAAAAGTGGTTAGCATTATGCCGGAACCGCGACGCTGAAGGGACGCCTGAAGGGGGCCAAAAAGGACAACAAACCTCGATCAAAGAGCTTTATTACAACCTCCAATTGCGATTTCGCTACCAATGAGCGAGCTGCAGCCAGGGTAATGGGATCGGAAGTAGTGAAGCGTACCGAGGCATTGTGACACCGTAGACGTCCGCTTCGGGAAACTTGTGAAAAAGAATTAGCTCGGGACAGGGCACCGGCTGCTATATTTTGGATTCTGGTACATGAATGTGTGTAATGAATTTGGTGTAGTAACGAGCGAAGCACCTGACACCTAACAAAAGATATCAGTAGGACCAAGCCGTTAATCAAATATCCATGACCGCGACATTGACATAAACATACATCATGTAACCAGCCTATTCCCGACCCCCTGCATGCACAGCCGCCATTTTAGGATAAAGTTCAACCAACGCTGAAATCTGTGGAACCCGGGATCAACCAACCTCACTCGTCCACCCATCAGCTAGCCAGTGGGGGCCAAAAAAAGGGGCAGCAAAACCTGAGTTTGACGTGGCCTCGGGAAACTAGGAGACTTACTGTATACCTCTGGAATAAAAGAGAAATACCATACCAATGCCTGAGAAAGTGGTCCCACATGGAAAGTCAGCAATCGCCTAAACATCAAGGCATATATAAACACTTGATCCTGGAGAGATAAACGCAAGAAACCCTTTAATCTTTACCAATACCACTAACGTGGTATCATGGTGAACTGATGAAATAAGTCGAATACGTATGCGTAAAAACATGCGTCAAGCGTAACCCTATTCGGAATTTGGCGCTGAATCCGCAGTGCGGACCAACATCCTAACAGTGCCTATATATATATATATATATATATATATATATATATATTGTAAGAGGGCGCAAGGTTCCGTCGTCGACGGAAGTTACGTGTCACCGAGGTTCCTGGCCTCGGTGAGATGAGAGCCGGATTTTTTTATGTTAGCAGCAGCTAGTGCTGCTTGACACATTGATATTTAGTATGGCTACAAAGCCGATCCGGGCCGGCTCTTATTGGGAATAGTCAAGTGCTGGGTGGGAGACTATTCCCCACGGTCCAGGCCGGACTTTCCGGCCCTTTAAAAAGGCAGCCACCTCAGCAGGTGGGAGGTGATTATCCTGGAAGCTGCTGGTGTTGCTGTGGAGCTCTCAGGGCTGAGAGCAAGAGTCTGCAAACAGGCGTGCAGTCTACCTGGAAGCCGCTGGTGGAAACTTTGCGTGGCCGAGCTAACTGCCAGGTGTGAACTAACACCGACCACTCAGGTGACCTTGCTGTGGGACTGATGTTTTTGCCGTGTGTTTTGCCTTGTGTGAACAAGCACTAAAGACTGTTTCTGTTTTGCCTAGTGTGAACAAGCACTAAAGACTGTTTCTGTTTTGCCGAGTGTGAATAAAACACTTCTGCTTTACCCAGAGAACTGTATACCTTGCCTCTATACTGCGTCCGCAAGCCTGTCTACCAGAGCAATTCCCACATTTGGTGTCGGATGCGGGCATGCGCAGTGAGGCTGGCGTGAACGCCGAAACTTTTTGTTTTTGCTGTGTTGGACTGCATGTCATATATCAGGCCTGCAACTTTTGTGGTTTCTGGCAACATGGAGGCTGCTGTGAAAGCTCTCATGGAGGCTAACGTGCAGCAGAGGAGACCAATCAGCTACTTTTACAGCAGCAACAGGCTAATGAGCTACAGCAAAAAAAGACATGAGGAGGCTATGTGTGCACAGCAGCAGACGAACAATCTCCTAATGCAGCAGCTGATAGCCTTGCAGGAGTCGGTGCGAACGTCCCAGCCAGGAGTTGCAACCACGACAGCCCCGACTGTGTCTACCGCCAGGGACAAAGTCCGATCTGCCCTCAGGAAAATGGGTCCAGAAGACGATATAGAGGCATTCCTGACGGTGTTTGAAAGAACCGCCGAGCAAGAGAGGCTGCCATTGGAGCAATGGGCTGAGGTGGTGGCGCCTTTTCTGGTGGGGACGCACAAAGGCCTATTTTGACCTCAGCTGTGAGGAGGCAAAGGACTATGAGAGGCTAAAAGGTGAGGTGTTGGCCAGGTTGGGAGTAAACACCTATGTGCGAGCGCACAGAGTGTGTCAGTGGGTGTTTTCCGAGTCCCGACCCGTCCGGTCACAAGCCTATGACTTACTTCACCTAGTAAAAAAATGGCTCCAGCCTGAACTGTTGAGCCCTTCTCAGATGGTTGAAAGGGTCGTGGTCGACAGGTTTGTGCGTACCCTCCCGAGAGCCATACAGCGCTGGGTGGGACAAGGCGATCCAGGCAACCTGGAACAACTGGTTAGCCTGGTGGAGAGGTATATGGCCACTCAGGATTTGTTGAAGGACTCTGCTGTACTACCGAAGTCACGTCAGCCCCAGTTGCCAACCCGGGATCCTGGAAAGGGATCCTACCTCATAAGGAGGGAGTGTATCTCCAGTCCGTGGGAGGAATACCCTGGGGAGGAGGGAGGCTGCGGGGGTCAGGTGTTGGCATTGTCAGGACTGGGGACATGTGGCCGCCAACTGCCCTAGGGCATCCGAACCCATGGACTGCGGGTTCGCTCGCCGGTCCTCTCTTTTGCCCAACCAGTGTATATAGCTGACCCCCTGCTGGCCGCGGACACCCCTCCGATGTGTGACATCATGGTTAATGGACACTCCGTGCAGGCCCTGCTGGACTCTGGGAGCCTGGTAACTCTGGTCCATGAGTCGTTGGTAACAGAAAAACTCCCAGAAGGGCGAACCCTTACCATTGTCTGTATACATGGGGATCGCCGGAGTATCCCACTACTAAGGTTACCCTGACGGTGGGTGGGAGAGAGGTGCCACATGTCGTGGGAGTGGGAGACGGCTCCCTTATGCCGCAATATTGGGGAGGGACTTTCCCCTGTTCTGGTCTTTGTGGAGGAACGGGTTGCCTACCTGTGGGGAAGAAAAATGTCCGGGTCCCGAACCCGAGGAACCCGAGGCAGAGGCACCAGCAGTAGGGGTGACCACTACTTCTGTGATAGAGGAGGAGACAACCCCACTGAGTGTAATGGTGGGAGACATGGAGGGCTTGCCACCGGGACCTGAGTTGGCAGACCTCAGCGTCTCCGGAGAAAACTTTGGGACCGCGCAACACCGGGACCAAACCCTAGCCAGGGCCTGGGAGAACGTTGTGATAATTGATGGTAAACCCCAAAAACCTGGGGCTGAGTTAATGTTTCCCCGTTTTGTTGTTCACCAGGAAATGTTGTATCGGGTGAACCAAATCCGGGTGAGCTTATTGAACAGTTGGTGGTGCCCACAGCGCATCGCAAGCTCGTTATGGAGCTTGCCCACCAACATGTTCTTGGGGGACACTTGGGATGGCAGAAAACCCAGGACCGCATACTGCAGCGGTTTTATTGGCCCAGTGTGTTCAAGGAGGTAGAAAATTATTGTAAGTCCTGTCCAACCTGTCAGGTAAATAGCCCCCAGCCACATTTCCGTAGTCCTCTGGTACCTCTACCAATCATAGAGGTACCGTTTGAGCGAATCGCTATGGATCTAATAGGGCCCATACCAAAGTCCGCTAGGGGCCACCAACACATTCTGGTCGTTCTCGATTACGCCACTCGGTATCCGGAGGCGGTGCCCCTGCGACATACATCAGCTAAGCTCATAGCTAAGGAGTTAATGGAAATGTTTTCCCGGGTGGGCCTGCCTAAAGAGGTTCTGACAGACCAAGGGACCCCTTTTATGTCCAAGGTTATGAGGAACTGTGTAAATTGCTGCGTATTAAACAGTTGCGGACGTCCGTTACCATCCACAAACGGATGGTCTCGTCGAAAGGTTTAACCAAACGTTAAAAAATATGTTAAAAGGGTGGTGTCTAGAGATGGGAGGGACTGGGACCTGCTTCTGCCCTATCTCATGTTCGCAGTGCGAGAGGTGCCCCAGGCCTCTACTGGGTTCTCGCCCTTCGAACTGCTTTATGGCCGACACCCTCGGGGCCTGTTAGACATTGCCAAGGAAGCGTGGGAACAACAACCCGTCCCCCACAAAAGTGTCATTGAGTATGTCACCCAGATGCAGGAACGGATAGAAAGGGTGTTGCCGCTGGTCCGGGAGCATATGGAGGCAGCGCAACAAGCTCAGAGTAGGGTGTATAATCGTCAGGCTCGGGTGCGGGATTTCAATCCGGGAGATCGGGTTTTGGTTCTGGTACCTACCCTTGACAGCAAGTTCCTAGCTAGGTGGCAGGGGCCCTATGAGGTGATCGAGAAGGTAGGGGAAGTAAATTACAAAGTACACCAGCCAGGGCTGCGCAAGCCGGAGCAGGTGTACCATGTGAATTTACTAAAGCCGTGGAAAGATAGGGACTCGTCCGACAACAGCCCCCGTCCAGGGCTTCTAGGTGAAAAGGGTCCAGCCCCACAGTTTAAGGCCTGTGAAGCAGTAACCACGGTAAAAATTGCAGACAGCCTGTCTTCCAAACAAGTTCAGGAAGTCAGGGAGTTCATCAGTCGGAACACGGATGTGTTCTCGGACCTCCCTGGCCGCACTTCCCTCATCCAACATGATATCGTCACGGAGCCTCAGGCCAAGATCCAGTTAAAACCATACCGGGTACCCGAGGCTCGTCGACGGGCCATCGCAGAGGAAGTGCAATTAATGTTGAAGCTCGATGTCATTGAGGAGTCGAAAAGTGAATGGGCGAGTCCCATAGTCCTAATACCCAAGCCAGATGGGACGTTGCGGTTCTGCAACGATTTTCGCAAGTTAAATGAAGTGTCCAAGTTTGATGCATATCCCATGCCCCGGGTAGACGAGCTTGTTGAGAATTTAGGGCAAGCCCGTTATTTTTCTGTGCTAGACCTCACTAAAGGGTACTGGCAGGTACCCTTAACGGAGTCGGCTAAGGAAAAAACTGCTTTTGTTACCCCGCAGGGCCTGTATCATTACAAGGTATTACCCTTTGGCCTGCATGGCGCCCCTGCCACCTTCCAACGGTTAATGGACATTGTGCTGCGACCTCATCGTCGGTACGCCTCGGCCTACTTAGATGATGTAGTCATCCACAGCACCGACTGGGAAAGCCATTTGCCCAAAGTACAGGCGGTAGTGGATGCCCATAGAAAAGCTGGACTAACCGCTAATCCAAAAAAGTGTGCCATTGGGTTAGAAGAGACCAAGTATCTGGGGTATGTCATTGGGTGGGAGTCATCAAACCTCAGGTAAATAAGATAGAGGCAATACGTAATTGGCCCCGACCGGTCACCACCAGGCAGGTAAAATCGTTCCTGGGGATTGTAGGGTACTACATGAGGTTTGTGCCCCACTTTGCCACGATAGCAGCACCATTGACAGACCTGTTGAAGGGACGGAAGTCCGGAAAGGTTCACTGGAGTGAGAAGGCAGGAGAGGCTTTCTCTGCATTGAAGTCGGCCCTGTGTGGGTCCCCGGTTTTGGTGACACCTGACTTCAACAGGGAGTTCATAGTACAGACGGATGCCTCGGAGGTAGGCCTCGGTGCTGTACTGTCTCAGGAAGTCAACGGCGAAGAACATCCCGTTGTCTTCCTGAGCCGTAAGCTCAACCCAGCCGAGACCAGGTATAGTATAGTGGAGAGGGAGTGCCTGGCTATCAAGTGGGCACTCGAGTCTCTCCGCTATTACTTGTTAGGGAGGAAGTTCCGTCTGGTGACCGACCATTCCCTCTCAAGTGGATGAGCCAGGCCAAGGAGAGGAATGCTCGGGTCACCAGGTGGTTCCTGTCCTTACAGAACTTCAAGTTCTCAGTAGAACACAGGGCAGGCCGCTTGCAGGGTAATGCAGATGCCCTGTCCAGCGTCCACTGTCTCATGTGTGTTCACCCCTCAGGGTTGAACAAAGGGAGGTATGTAAGAGGGCGCAAGGTTCCGTCATCGACGGAAGGTACGTGTCACCGAGGTTCCTGGCCTCGGTGAGATAAGAGCCGGATTTTTGTGTCAGCAGCAGCTAGTGCTGCTTGACACATTGATATTTAGTATGGCTGCAAAGCTGATCGAGCACCTGGCTGTTCGGGAATAGTCAAGTGCTGGGTGGGAGACTATCTCACGGTCCAGGCCGGACTTTCCGGGCCTTGAAAGCAGCCACCTCAGCAGGTGGAGGTGATTATCCTGGAAGCTGCTGGTGTGGCTGTGAAGCTCTCAGGGCTGAAGCAGAGTCTGCAAACAGGCGTGCAGTCTACCTGGAAGCCGCTGGTGGAAACTTCGTGGCGACCTAACTGCGGTGTGAACTAACACCGACCACTCAGGTGACCTTGCTGTGGACTTATGTTTTTGCGGGTGTTTGCCTTGTGTGAACAAGCACTAAAGACGCTGTTTCCTGCAAGTTGATCCAGAGGAAGGCAAAAACCCCTGTGAGGTAGAGCCAATTTTCCCCACTTAAGGGAAAAATTCCTTCCCGACTCCAATCAGGCAGTCAGAATAACTCCCTGGATCAACGACCCTCTCTAGTAGCTATAGCCTGAAATATTATTACGCTCCAGAAATACATCCAGGCCCCTCTTGAATTCCTTTATTGTACTCACCATCACCACCTCCTCAGGCAGAGAGTTCCATAGTCTCACTGCTCTTACCGTGAAGAACCCTTTTCTATGTTTGTGTACAAACCTTCTTTCCTCCAGACGCAGAGGATGTCCCCTCGTCACAGTCACAGTCCTGGGGATAAATAGATGATGGGAGAGATCTTTGTACTGACCCCTGATATATTTATACATAGTTATTAGATCTCCCTCAGTCGTCTTTTTCTAGAGTGAATAACCCTAATTTTGATACCCTTTCGGGGTACTGTAGTTGCCCCATTCCAGTTATTACTTTAGTTGCCCTCCTCTGAACCCTCTCTAGCTCTGCTATGTCTGCCTTGTTCACGGGAGCCCAGAACTGTACACAGTACTCCATGTGTGGTCTGACTAGTGATTTATAAAGTGGTAAGACTATATTTTCATCACGGGCATCTATGCCCCTTTGATGCAACCCATTATCTTATTGGCCTTAGCAGCAGCTGCCTGACACTGGTTTTTACAGCTTAGTTTGTTATTTATTAAAATTCCTAGATCCTTTTCCATGTCAGTGTTACTGAGTGTTTTACCATTTAGTATGTACGGGTGACTTGCATTATTCCTTCCCATGTGCATAACTTTACATTTGTCAGTGTTAAACCTCATCTGCCATTTCTCTGCCCAAGCCCCCAATCTATCCAGATCCCTCTGTAGCAGAAAACTGTCCTCTTTAGTGTTAATTACTTTACACAGTTTAGTGTCATCTGCAAAATTGATATATTACTGTGCAAGCCTTCTACAAGATCATTAATAAATATATTGAAGAGAATAGGGCCCAATACTGAACCCTGAGGTACCCCACTAGTGACCGTGACCCAATCTGAGTGTGTACCGTTAATAACCACCCTCTGTTTTCTATTACTGAGCCAGTTACTTACCCACATACAGATATTTTCTCCTAGTCCAAGTGTTCTCATTTTATATACTAACCTTTTATGTGGTACAGCGTCAAATGCTTTGGAGAAGTCCAGATATACGACATCCATTGATTCGCCGCTGTCAAGTCTAGAACTTACCTCCTCATAGAAACTGATTAAATTAGTTTGACATGACCGATCCCTCATGAAGCCATGCTGATATGGTGTAATTTGCTTATTTTCATTGAGATACTCCAAGATAGCATCTCTTACAAAACCTTCAAACAGTTTACCCACAACAGATGTTAAACTTACCGGCCTATAATTTCCAGGCTCTGTTTTTGGACCCTTTTTGAATATTGGCACCACATTTGCTATACGCCAGTCTGGTGGAACATTCCCTGTCAGTATGGAGTCCGTGAATATCAAAAATAAGGGTCTAGCTAGGACATCACTTAATTCCCTTAGGATACGGGGGTGTATGCCATCCGGTCCTGGCGATTTGTCTATTTTAATCTTTTAAGTCGCTGCTGTACTTCTTCCTGGGTCAGACAGGGCACTTTTAAAGGGAATTTACTTTTACATTTTGCATTTCATCTGACAGTTTATTTTCCTCAGTGAAAACAGTGGTGAAGAAAATATTTAATAGCTTGGCTTTATCCTCATCGCTTTCTGCAACTCCCCCTCATTGCTATGTAGAGGGCCGACTCCTTCAGGTTTATATTTTTACCATTTATATAATTGAAAAACATTTTAGGGTTAGTTTTGCTCTCTTTGGCAATTAATCTCTCGGTCTCTAGTTTGGCAGTTTTTATTAGTTTTTACATATTCTATTTTTTCCTTATAGTTTATCAGTGCTTCCTGGCTCCCCTCCTGTTTTAGTGATTTATATGCTTTCTTTTTGTCATTTATTGCTTTTTACGGTTCTATTTATCCACATTGGTTTCTTCTTATTTCTTAGCCTTTTATTTCTATAAGGTATGCATCGATCACAATTTGATGTTACAATGCTTTTAAAAATCTCCCATTTTGTGGTTGTATTTTTATTTTTGAGGACTATGTCCCAGTTAATTGGGCCTATGGCCTCTCTTAGTTGGCTAAATTTTGCTTTTTTGAAGTCCGGTATTCTTGTTCCTCCCTGTAGAAACTCTCGTTTGAAGGATAATTGGAAGGTTATTACTTTATGGTCACTATTTCCCAGGTGTCCCCCGACCTGCACGTCTGTTGTTCTATCAGGTCTATTGGTTAATACTAAGTCCAGTATGGCCGTCCCTCTAGTTGGGTCCTGAACCATTTGGGAAAGGTAATTGTCTTTGGCTATTGCCAAGAACCTGTTTCCTTTATGGGATGTACAGGTTTCAGTTTCCCAGTCTATATCTGGGTAGTTGAAGTCCCCCATAATAACCACCTGATTATGGTTTGCCGCCTTGTTTATCTCGTTTAGTAATAGATTTTCTGCGGACTCTGGTATATTAGGTGGTTTATAGTAAACTCCTATTAGTAATTTATTATTGTTTTTGGCTCCATTTATCTCCACCCACAATGACTCCACATTTTCGTGTCCCTCACAGATGTCTTCCGGAGTGTGGGCTTTAGAGAGGACTTTATGTAAAGGCAGACCCCTCCCCTCTCCGGTTTTGACGATCCTTTCTGAACAGATTGTAACCTTGTACATTAACTGCCCAGTCATAGCTATCATCCAGCCATGTCTCAGTTATTCCCACTATGTCATAATCCTCCTCACACATCACTAATTCCAGTTCCCCAGTTTTATTAGTCAGGCTTCTGGCATTAGTATACATACATTTGAGAGGTTTATGCATATTTTTGCCCTACACCTTTCCTTCTGAACTTTTCTAGTCCCTCTTTCCATTTCTCCCCAGTCCCACTACCTTGCCCCGGTCTCTATCTGCACTATCTTCCCTCCTATAATGTAATTCTCTCTCCCCCAGTCCCTAGTTTAAACACTCCTCCAACCTTCTAGCCATCTTTCTCCCCAACACGGCTGCCCCTTCCCCATTGAGGTGCAGCCCGTCCCTACGATAGAGCCTGTAGCCGATAGCAAAGTCGGCCCAGTTCTCCATGAACCCAAAACCCTGCTTCCTACACCAGTTTTTGAGCCACTTGTTAACCTCTCTAATCTCCCGCTGCCTCTCTTGTGTGGCCCGTGGTACAGGCAGTATTTCGGAAAATACTACCTTTGAGGTCCTTGCCCTAAGCTTTTGACCTAAATCCCTGAAATCATTCTTAAGGACGCTCCACCTTCCTCTAACTTTGTCATTGGTTCCGATATGGACCATGACCGCTGGATCTTCTCCAGCCCCTCCCAGTAATCTGTCAACCCGATCCGCGATGTGTCGAACTCTAGCGCCAGGAAGACAGCACACTGTTCGGCGATCACGATCTTTGTGACAGATCGCCCTATCTGTTCCCCTAATAATTGAGAATAATTGCGATTACAACTTTGAGCTAACGATCACCATGGGAACGCCTCCTCCAGTAGAATGTACTATCGGATCTGAGAATTAAGTTGAAATCGCAATGCGATTCTTATATATTTGCTTAATCGCATTGCGATTTCAACTTAGCATTGCTAAATAATTCCATCCATATCGTTAACTTACTGAGTCAGTAAGTTAACGAATATGGATGGAATTATTTAGCAATGCTAAGTTGAAACGGTAATGCGATTAAGCAGATATATAATAATCGCATTGCGATTTCAACTTAATTCTCACATCCGACAGTACATTCTACTGGAGGAGGCGTTCCCATGGTGATCGGTAGCTCAAAGTTGTAATCGCAATGCGATTAAGCAAATGCATAAGAATCACATTGCGATTCCAACTTTTTAGTACTCAACTTTTAAAATCGTACACCACTTTAAGTTCCAAAGTTGCAATCGCGTTCGAATAGAACTTAAAGCTGTCTCTTAGTCAGTTTTAGTATTGGTGTGTTGTAATAGAAGTTACATTCGTACGCGAATATAACTTAGAGCAATACAGTCAACTTTACACTGTTAGTTTTATTATCGCGATAATACAACTATTCAAGAATCGTGTACATGCGTCTGTACGTGTGTGCGTTACCTCGACACTATTCTATTTTGCCAGCCACAGCTGAAACCACTGATTTATGGTATTGCTATTTTGGCAATTGAATTTAACCCCAGAAAATAATCTATCCTTTGCCAGACAGCAGACAGTATTATACTTGTCTAACCAAAGCTGGAACACCAGATTTAGGGGATTGGTATTTGGGCAATTGTATTTAACCCCTTAATAAAATATAGAAATTTCTTTCCTGAGTTTCTAGGGGTGACAATTAGCACAGCCAAGCCCCTGATGTAGGATATAGCAAAAAAAAAAACTAGTATTGATGGATTGATGGACTTGGTGGCAGCTTCTTCTGGCGCACCACAAGTCACAAAATGGCCGCCGATCAACCCAGAAAATAAGTGACAGAAAACGCTCTGTGCAGCCTAAAAACCAGCGAGCAAGTAACTAGCAGAAGTTCAATGATTCTCAGCTGTAAATTGATCCGTTCATTAGGTGCTGTTGCTGACTTTAACCTGCCTAATCTCGCCCTGACAGAAGCTGCGTCCTCTCCCTACACTAATCAGAGCAGTGTGACGTGCGGCGCTACGTGACTCCAGCTTAAATAGAGGCTGGGTCACATGCTGCACTTGGCCAATCACAGCCATGCCATTAGTAGGCATGGCTGTGATGGGCTCTTAGGGCAAGAAGTAAAACGCTAGCTGATTGGCTGCTGTGCAGCCCTTCAGAAAGCGGGAAGTAATCGACGAACACCGAACCCGAACTTTTTTGAAAATGTCCGGGTCCCAGACACCCCAAAATTCGGTACGAACCCGAACTATTCTCGAACTGTTCGCTCAACACTAATGGCTACAAAGCCGATCCGGGCCGGCTCTTATTGGGAATAGTCAAGTGCTGGGTGGGAGACTATTCCCCACGGTCCAGGCCGGACTTTCCGGCCCTTTAAAAAGGCAGCCACCTCAGCAGGTGGGAGGTGATTATCCTTGAAGCTGCTGGTGTTGCTGTGGAGCTCTCAGGGCTGAGAGCAAGAGTCTGCAAACAGGCGTGCAGTCTACCTGGAAGCCGCTGGTGGAAACTTTGCGTGGCCGAGCTAACTGCCAGGTGTGAACTAACACCGACCACTCAGGTGACCTTGCTATGGGACTGATGTTTTTGCCGTGTGTTTTGCCTTGTGTGAACAAGCACTAAAGACTGTTTCTGTTTTGCCGAGTGTGAATAAAACACTTCTGCTTTACCCAGAGAACTGTATACCTTGCCTCTATACTGCGTCCGCAAGCCTGTCTACCAGAGCAATTCCCCACAATATATATATATATATATATATATATATATATATATATATACACACATACACACATACACACACATATAAACTAAACACACATATATATGTTTTTTTTTTTTTTTAAACGAACACTGGAGCCTGAACTCACACTCTGCCCCGCACTTCCAACTGTGGCCACATAGAGGGCGCCAGAGCCACAACTATGCGTGTCTGTGGAACCCAGCCAGCAGATCAGAGCGAGGGGCAGAGCTGAGTGCTTGCCTGAATAGTGCGGAAAGAGAGACTGACTAAAACAGACACCGTGCATGCTATGCACCCCACCTCACTATTAGCTCTGTATGAGGAAAACACATGACAGCCAGCTGAATACATGGTCGAGTGACCCCTGTAAGCGTTCCTGTGACGTGCTTTCCACATAGTGTAATGTCACACTAAAGCCATATTAAGAAGCCTGACATACCCTGACTAGAACACTAGACTCAATGTCCCTTCCCCATAATAAATGTATGTTTTATTTATTTTTTTTCTCTGACATTTCATTTATTTTATAACACACCCTCTTTTCTTTTTTTTTTAAACACACACCCTTCCTGAACCTTACTACTCCCCCTTGCTGAGTGAATTTAGAGTAGTCCCACATATTGTATGTCCTTCCTATTATGATGCTACACAGCCTCTGCATTTATAGGTTCCATGTGGTTTACAGTCTAGCCACGTCCCCATGGCTTTGGGTTTTTTATACATACTCGGAACCAATAGTTCCCTAATTGATCTCCCTCTGCAAAAAGTGACCAGTGTGAGCGCTCGATTCAATTTACGTGGTAACCACTATGCTACCCCTCTGAGTTATGCCTTTTTGGACATTTCTAGTGGGGGCAGACATTGGTTAGTGTTCATTTTTGATTATATATCCTACAATGGTTCCCTAACATACACACAAAATAAGGGGGATGGTCCCTAAGAGACTTTACCTATTTAAGGTACCAGATATGAACTTACTGGACAAGCCTTATATCTAATAGCCCACATCTGAGCTCAGGCTTCTCAAATCGTTGACCATAGGGCTCTAGTTCTGTATGGGTGAAGTATAGTTTTTCTGTCAATACTACGGGACTACTTTCACTTTTCTTTTTGTTATCTGGTATCTTATACATTTTGTCCCCTGAGGAACCAGTTTTTTGCTGGAAAAATGAAGCATCAGGACGTTATACTTTTCTATCACGTTTTTAGGACCAGAATTTTTGAAGTACAGGGTGTGGACATATACCAGAGAGGGTTTCGCCACTTTAAGGTGCAGTCTTCCCTTTCAGGACGGGTGCTCTGCCTCTAGGAAGGGTGAGTCATAGGGATATGGTAGGGACAGTAAGTTTTAGTCCCACAATCCTTGGACAGATGATTCTTACTATCAAGATACACGTGTCATCAAACCGTGAGTAAGAAGGACAACTAGAGTCCAGCCTTGTTATTATAACCTGTTCACCCTCTGTATTTCAATATTGGATTATCAAGGTATATTACGATTATTTGTGTATTCCATTTCTTTTAGATATCAAAATAAAGGTTATATTTTAATTAAACTGAGTTAGTCACTTGAAGTTTTACTTATTGTATAACCCTTAATATTATGAAATGGGTGTTTTGTTTTGTTTTATGGAGTTTTACCATGCAATAACATGATAGGTTTATTCTCTGTATTGATAGGATTATGGTGATGCTTTAAAATAAATGCTTCAATACAACACTTAAAAAAAATAACAATACTCATATAACATTTTCATTTTTCCATCAGTGGAGCTTTGTTTATTTTAGTTTTTTCATATTTTTTTTTTGATAATGTAAAATTATTTTGACTAGGAGTCAAGCTGCAAATAAGTCAGCACAACCACTACATTGTGAACGGAGCTATGTAGGGAACAGTTGACTGGTGTGGTGGGAGTGTTGGGTGTTGAACTTTCATCTATAGGAAAACGATGACCTATCTTGAGAAGGTTAACCAAGAAAACCCGTTTAATGAAGTATTATCTGTCATTTGTACTTGTGATTTCACAAAATATAAAACTGAACGAATATAATGTATAAAAAATAAAGCCTTATCACCACTTACCGTATTTTTCACCCTATAAGACGCACAGTCCCATAAGATGCCCCTAGGTTTTAGAGGAGGACAATAAGAAAAAAATATTTTTCATTAGAACTCAGATCAGACCAGCAATCAGACCCCCAATGCTAATCAAACCTCAGCTCACAGCCCCAATAAGACCCCCAATGTTAATAAGACCCTCAATCAGACCTCAGATCAGACCCCCATACCTCAGATCAGACCCCCATGCCTCATATCAGCCCCAGCTTCATGTATTCAACCCCAGCTTCATGTATGCAGCCCCAGCCTCATGTATTCAGCCCCCACCTTCGTGTATGCATACCCCAGCCTCATGTATGCAGACCCCAGCCTCAGATTACATAAAATAAAAACTTCACTTACCTCTCGTTCTCCGGAAACCACCGCTCCTCACCTCCAGCGCTCCACTTGCTCTTCCTGCTGTCGGCTATGTTGTGCCCCAAAACAGTGAGGTCACAGAACACCCTCACGCTGTGTGCAGAGCCCAGAAAGCACTTGTTCACTGCCTCCCGGTCCTCTGGTACAAATGGAATGCGCTCATTAGTATTCACCCCATAAGACGCAGTGACATTTTCCCCAACTTTGAGAGAAAAAAACTGGGTCTTTGGGGGGAATAATATGGTAATTAAGTGTTGTAACTTTCTAATATGTTATGTATCATTTTTTTTATCCATTTTGTTCTGTCAAGGTTTGGCTGACAATACAAACAAAACTTTCCTGCTCTCATCTGAGAGATACATTGTATCCAGTCTAAGTTGCACCTATATGTTAGAGGACATGCTAAAACTGATAAACAGATATTTTGGTCAATACAGTGCATAATTGGCGAAAACTAACCTAATTATAACCATCCAAAACTACCAAAAGCAGTGTTTCAAACTAAATTTCATCCATTTTATTAAGCATTAATGTTATTTAGTTCTAAGAATACATTTAACCATCAACTGTTCTTGCTGTGACCACTAGTGTTGGGCGCGAATATTCGAATCGCGAATATCGCCACCTGGAGAATTCGCGAAGATTTAGAATATAGTGCTATATATTTGTATTCGCGAATATTCTAGATTTATTTTCCCTCTGAACCCATGATCCCTCCCTGCTTCTTGCCTGTGGGCCAATGAGAAGGCTGCAATGTCTTTGTGTGAGTTTAGCAACATACCTAGCAACCAATAGAAAAGTTGCCTATCCCTTACAATATAAGAACCTCCCCAGCAGCCATTTTCTGCAGAGACAGCAGTGTCATTGCTGTGTACTGTGCTTTGCTGTGTCACATTACATTAGATAGTTAGTTAGCCTATATATATAAAACAGATAGTTAGTGGGAGATAGTCAGTGTAGGTTAGACTGTGATTTAGTGTATCTGATAGGTTCCAGGTCAGGGTGTTAGGTAGTATGATAGGTTCAGCTGTCCATACATACATACAGCTATTGCAATGTTCTGCCGTGCCAACCATTTTCTCCAGTCTCTGTAAACTTCTAGCAGCTTGAAAAATGTAGTGATAGTGACCCACGCCTGTATTGCGCATGCAATACACACATATTACATTGCCAATTTTCGCAATCAAGAAAATAATCACGAATTTATGGCGAATATTGGCCCAAATATTTGCAAAATATTGAGAATTCGAATATTGTCGCTCATCACTAGTGGCAACATCCTGAGGATGACTATTTCACAGTGAAACTCGCACCATTTTGCAATCAAGTTCAGTCAGTTTTGTCTGCAATTGCGTTCAGTTTTTTCCGCGCGAGTGCAATCCGTTTTGATGCGGTTTTCACGAGCTTGATAAAAAAATTCATTTCTATGGGGCCAGGGCTGCGTGAAAAACGCAGAATATAGAACATGCTGCGTTTTTCATGCAACGCAGAACTGATGCGTGAAAAAAACACTCATGTAGACAGACCCATTTAAATTAATAGGTCAGGATTCAGTGCGTGTGCTATGCGTTCACGTCACGCATTGCACCCACGCGGAAAATTTGCTCATGTGAAAAGGGCCTTAGAGTTGTATATATTAATGTGAACCTTTCATTCCATACTCACAGACATCAGGTGGTTCAACTTCATATTTCTTTTATTTGCTCAATATATCCAACTGAATACAAGATAATGCAAGATCATACACCAAGAGGGATGCTGAGATGCAGATCACACCATCCTCCTCCCCTCCACGCAATGTTTTGGGAGAACACGCCCCCTTACTCATGTGTGAGAGAGGAAGAAAAGGTGGGGAATTTATAGCATATTGATGTAATAATAATAATAATAAATATAAATACAATATGCAAATAAAAACTTCAAGTGATGCATAACCACAAATTCTCCATTATTCAAAAGTGAAAGAAAAAATACTTCATTTAACCCTTTCGGGCTCAATGAATCCAATTTCATTATCCAAAATGTCTCTCTCCGTAATAACCTTCTATTCACCGCCTCATTCTCCTGAGGATGATATTACACAATTGGAAAAGGGGAAAAGATTAAGAGAAACTACAGTGGCTTGTCATTTTTTAGAAAATAAACATCACGTTTCAGATCTTAGGTGTCAGGTGTTTGAGGTATTGGATTACCAGGAGAATGAGAAGGTGATTATTACAGAGAGAGACATTTTGGATAGTGAAATTAGATTCATTGATTGCCAAAAGGGTTAAATGATAAGTAAGAGGGCGTTCTCCCAAAATGTTGCATGGAGGGAAGGAGAATGGATTGATGTGCATCTGAGCATCACTCCTGGTGTATGCTCTTGCATTATCTTGTCTTCAGTTGGATATATTGAGCAAATAAAAGAAATATGAAGGTGAACCACCTGATGTCCATGAGTATGGAATGAAAGGCTCACTTGAATTTATGCAACAATAAGAGGTATTTTTTCAGAAGTCTGCTCCTAAGATTGGATTGCGATTTGCTGGGAAAAGTGGAGCTCCCTGCATGGACTATACTGAGTTACAGGTGACTATTTTCTTGTTTTGCTATTCCCCCGGCTGAGATACCAGTGATAGCCTAGAGCCTGCTATGGGCTTTGATTCCTAACACTGATATATTCCAAATTAGGCCTGCAGGTGGCATCACTGTATTGGAATATACTGAATGCTGTGTTCTGTGCTGGATAAATCTACATTACAGAATAAAGTTGGCAATCTAATTATTGCTTTTATACCCTGGGAGTAAAAAAAAAAAAAAAAAGTAAAGTTTTTAAAACTATAAAAAATATATAAAAGTTTGAATCGCCCCACTTTTCAAAACTAAACTAAAAATAATCATAATAATTAAAAAAATAGCCTAGGCATCACCATGACCAAAAATGTCTGTTCTAAAAAATATAAAAATATTTATCCCACATGGTGAACAGCGTAATGGAAAAAAATTTCGAAATGGTCAATTCACCACTTTTTCATCACTTAACCTCCTCAAAAAGTTGGATAAAAAGTGATTAAAAAGTCTTACATGCCCCAAAATGGTATCAGTAAAAAGTACAAGCACAGAAATACAAGCAAAAAAAAAAAAGTTCACATAGCTCCACAGACATAAATATAACAAAGTTTTAGGGGTTAGTATATGGCAGTACAAATAGAGTTGAGCGAACACCTCGAAGTTCGGGTTTGCCGGTTTTGACCGAACTTGACCCTGAACCCAATTGAAGTCAATGGGGACCCGAACTTTTGGGCACTAAAATGTCATGAAAAGAGCTAGAGGGCTGCAAAAGGCAGCAAAATGTGCTTAAGACCATGGCAAGTGTTCTGCAAACAAATGTGGATAGGGAAATAACTTAAAATAAAATTAATAAAAATTAATAATAATCATGAACTAAGAGGGGGAGGTGGATGTGGAGTAGGAGGTTGAGGAGGTGGTGACTGTGTTGTTGTAGGTGGATGTCCTAAAAGTCTTGTGGGATCCATGCCTGGTTCATTTTAATGAACTTGAGCTTGTCCACATTAGCATTGGCCAGACGGCTGCGCTTGTCTGTGATAACACCCCCTGCCGTGCTAAATACATGGTAAATAGTGTTGAGCGAACAGTTCGAGCATAGTTCGGGTTCTTACTGAATTTTGGGGTGTCCGGGACACGGACCCAAACCTGAACATTTTCAAAAAAGTTCGGGTTTGTTGTTCGGCAATTACTTACAGCTTTCTGAAGGGCTGCACAGCAGCCAATCAGCTAGCGTTTTACTTCTTGCCCTAAGAGCCCATCACAGCCATGCCTACTAATGGCATGGCTGTGATTGGCCAAGTACAGCATGTGACCCAGCCTCTATTTAAGCTGGAGACACGTAGCGCCGCACGTCACACTGCTCTGATTAGTGTAGGGAGAGGACGCAGCTTCTGTGAGGGTGAGATTAGGCAGGGAAAAGTCAGCAACAGCACCTAATGAACTGATCGATCTACAGCTGTGAATGATTGAACTTCTGCTAGTTACTTGCTCACTGGTTTTTAGGCTGCACAGAGCGTTTTTCTGTCACTTATTTTCTGGGGTGATCGGCGGCCATTTTGTGACTTGTGGTGCACCAGAAGAAGCTGCCACCAAGTCCATCAATCCATCAATACTAGTTTTTTTGCTATATCCTACATCAGGGGCTTGGCTGTGCTAATTGTCACCCCTAGAAACTCAGGATAGCAATTTCTATATTTTATTAAGGCGTTAAATACAATTGCCCAAATACCAATCCCCTAAATCTGGTGTTCCAGCTTTGGCTAGCCAAGTATAATACTGTCTGCTGTCTGGCAAAGGATAGATTATTTTCTGTGGTGAAATTCAATTGCCAAAATAGCAATACCATAAATCTAGTGGTTTCAGCTGTGGCTGGCCAAGTTTCATAGTGTCCGCAAAAACATATATTTTGTTCTGGGGTGAAATTCAATTGCCAAAATAGCAATACCCTGAATCTGGTGTCCCAGCTGTTGCAGGCCAAGTTTCATAGTGTCCGCAAAAACATATATTTTGTTCTGGGGTGAAATTCAATTGCCAAAATAGCAATACCATAAATCAGTGGTTTCCAGCTGTGGCTGGCCAAGTTTCATAGTGTCCTGCAAAAACATATATTTTGTTCTGGGGTGAAATTCAATTGCCAAAATAGCAATACCCTGAATCTGGTGTCCCAGCTGTTGCAGGCCAAGATTCATAGTGTCCGCAAAAACATATATTTTGTTCTGGGGTGAAATTCAATTGCCAAAATAGCAATACCATAAATCAGTGGTTTCAGCTGTGGCTGGCCAAGTTTCATAGTGTCCGCAAAAACATATATTTTGTTCTGGGGTGAAATTCAATTGCCAAAATAGCAATACCCTGAATCTGGTGTCCCAGCTGTTGCAGGCCAAGATTCATAGTGTCCGCAAAAACATATATTTTGTTCTGGGGTGAAATTCAATTGCCAAAATAGCAATACCATAAATCAGTGGTGTCCCAGCTGTGGCTGGCCAAGTATTCATAGTGTCCGCCAAAACATATATTTTGTTCTGGGGTGAAATTCAATTGCCAAAATAGCAATACCCTGAATCTGGTGTCCCAGCTGTTGCAGGCCAAGATTCATAGTGTCCGCAAAAACATATATTTTGTTCTGGGGTGAAATTCAATTGCCAAAATAGCAATACCATAAATCTAGTGGTTCCAGCTGTTGCTGGCCAAGATTCATAGTGTCCGCAAAAACATATATTTTGTTCTGGGGTGAAATTCAATTGCCAAAATAGCAATACCATAAATCTAGTGGTTTCAGCTGTGGCTGGCCAAGATTCATAGTGTCCGCAAAAACATATATTTTGTTCTGGGGTGAAATTCAATTGCCAAAATAGCAATACCCTAAATCTGGTGTCCCAGCTGTTGCAGGCCAAGATTCATAGTGTCATAAAAACATATATTTTGTTCTGGGGTGAAATTCAATTGCCAAAATAGCAATACCATGAATCTAGTGGTCCCAGCTGTTGCAGGCCAAGTTTCATAGTGTCCGTCAAAACATATATTTTGTTCTGGGGTGAAATTCAATTGCCAAAATAGCAATACCCTGAATCTGGTGTCCCAGCTGTTGCAGGCCAAGTTTCAATAGTGTCCGCAAAACATATATTTTGTTCTGGGGTGAAATTCAATTGCCAAAATAGCAATACCATAAATCAGTGGTTTCAGCTGTGGCTGGCCAAGTTTCATAGTGTCCTGCAAAACATATATTTTGTTCTGGGGTGAAATTCAATTGCCAAAATAGCAATACCCTGAATCTGGTGTTCGAGCTGTTGCAGGCCAAGTGTAAATCTGTCCATAAAAGGATACCTTTCATCCAGGGCCTAAATACTAGCCCTAAAAGAGATATTCCCTAAATCAGTGGTTACTGCTGTGCCTGGATTAGTGTAATACGCTACATAAATAAATAGGCAGATAGTGTTAGGTGCCTGTAAAAAAGGCCTGAATTTGAAATCAATACATTGGGCCAAATATTTTTTTCTTATTGTGGTGCTTGGTGAGCGGTAACAATGAGGAAAACATCTAGTAAGGGACGCGGACGCGGTCGTGGTGGTGTTAGTGTACCCTCTGGTGCTGGGAGAGGACGTGGCCATTCTGCCACAGCCACACGTCCTAGTGAACCAACTACCTCAGGTTCCAGTACCCGCCAGAATTTACAGCGATATTTGGTGGGGCCCAATGCCGTTCTAAGGATGGTAAGGCCTGAGCAGGTACAGGCGCTAGTCAATTGGGTGGCCGACAGTGGATCCAGCACGTTCACAACATTATCTCCCACCCAGTCTTCTGCAGAAAGCGCACAGGTGGCACCTGAAAACCAAGCCCATCAGTCTGTCACATCACCCCCATGCATATCAGGAAACTGTCTGAGCCTCAAGTTATGCAGCAGTCTCTTATGCTGTTTGAAGACTCTGCTGGCAGGGTTTCCCAAGGGAATCCACCTAGCCCTTCCCCAGTGGTGGAAGACATAGAATGCACTGATGCACAACCACTGATGTTTCCTGATGATGAGGACATGGGAATACCACCTCATCGGAGTCCGTACGTCTCTGATGATGACGAAACACAGGTGCCAACTGCTGCGTCTTTCTGCAGTGTGCAGACCGAACAGGAGGTCAGGGAGGAAGACTGTGTGGAAGACGATGCAGGGGACGATGAGGTCCTAGACCCCACATGGAATGAAGGTCGTGCCACTGACTTTCATAGTTCAGAGGAAGAGGCAGTGGTGAGACCGAGCCAACAGCGTAGCAAAGAGAGAGCAGGGGCAAAAGCAGAACAGCCGCCTCCAAGAGAGTTCGCCTGCTACTGGCCACCGCCACCAGGGACCGAGCACCCCAAAGGCAGCTTCAAGGAGTTCCCTGGCATGGCACTTCTTTAAACAATGTGCTGACGACAAGACCCGAGTGGTTTGCACGCTGTGCCATCAGAGCCTGAAGCGAGGCATTAACGTTCTGAACCTTAGCACAACCTGCATGACCAGGCATCTACATGCAAAGCATGAACTGCAGTGGAGTAAACACCTTAAAAGCAAGGAACTCACTCTGGCTCCCCCTGCTCCCTCTTCTGCTGCTGCCTCGGCCTCTTCCTCCGCCTCGGGAGGAACGTTGGCACCTGCCGCCCACCAAACAGAGGATGTGCCACCGACACCACCACCTGCGTCACCAAGCATCTCCACCATGTCACACGGCAGCGTTCAGCTCTCCATCTCACAAACCTTGGAGAGAAAGCGTAAATTCCCACCTAGCCACCCTCGAGCCCTGGGCCTGAATGCCAGCATTTCTAAACTACTGGCCTTTGAAATGCTGTCATTCAGGCTGGTGGACCTGAACAGCTTCAAACAGCTGATGTCCATGGCTGTCCCACAGTATGTTGTTCCCAGCCGCCACTACTTCTCCAAGACAGCCGTGCCTTCCCTGCACAACCAAGTATCCGATAAAATCAAGTGTGCACTGCGCAGCGCCATCTGTGGCAAGGTCCACCTAACCACAGATACGTGGACCAGTAAGCACGGCCAGGGACGCTATATCTCCTAACTGCACACTGGGTAAATGTAGTGGCGGCTGGGCCCCAGGCGGAGAGTTCCTTGGCGCACGTCCTTCCGCCGCCAAGGATCGCAGGGCATCATTCTTTGCCTCCTGTAGCCTCCTCCTCCTACTCGGCTTCCTCCTCCTCTGCTTCCACCAGCTCATCCAGTCAGCCACACACCTTCACCACCAACTTCAGCACAGCCCGGGGTAAACGTCAGCAGGCCATTCTGAAACTCATATGTTTGGGGACAGGCCCCACACCGCGCAGGAGTTGTGGCGGGGTATTGAACAACAGACCGACCAGTGGTTTCTGCCGGTGGGCCTCAAGCCCGGCCTGGTGGTGTGCGATAATGGGCGAAATCTCGTCGCAGCTCTGGGACTAGCCGGTTTGGCGCACATCCCTTGCCTGGCGCATGTGCTGAATTTGGTGGTGCAGAAGTTCATTCACAACTACCCCGACATGTCAGAGCTGCTGCATAAAGTGAGGGCCGTCTGTGCGCGCTTCGGCGTTCACATCCTGCCGCTGCTCGCCTGTCTGCGCTACAGCGGAACTCGGCCTTCCCGCTCACCGCCTCATATGCGACGTGCCCACCAGGTGGAACTCCACCTTGCACATGCTGGAGAGACTGTGCGAGCAGCAGCAGGCCATAGTGGAGTTTCAGCTGCAGCACGCACGCGTCAGTCGCACTGCGGAACAGCACCACTTCACCACCAATGATTGGGCCTCCATGCGAGACCTGTGTGCCCTGTTGCGCTGTTTCGAGTACTCCACCAACATGGCCAGTGGCGATGACACCGTTATCAGCGTTACAATACCACTTCTATGTCTCCTTGAGAAAAGCTTAGGGCGATGATGGAAGAGGTGGCCCAGGAGGAGGAGGATGAGGGTCATTTTTAGCACTTTCAGGCCAGTCTGTTAGAAGTGGCTCAGAGGAGGTTTTTGCAACAGCAGAGGCCAGGTACAAATGTGGCCAGCCAGGGCCCACTACTGGAGGACGAGGAGGATGAGGAGGAGGTGGAGGAGGATGAGGATGAAGCAGGTTCACAGCGGGGTGGCACCCGACACAGCTCAGGCCCATCACTGGTGCGTGGCTGGGGGATACGGAGGGCGATGACGATCGCCTCCCACAGAGGACAGCTTGTCCTTACCTCTGGGGAGCCTGGCACACATGAGCGACTACATGCTGCAGTGCCTGCGTAACGACAGCAGAGTTGCCCACATTTTAACGTGTGCGGACTACTGGGTTGCCACCCTGCTGGATCCCGGTACAAAGACAATGTGCCCACCTTACTTCCTGCACTGGAGCGTGATAGGAAGATGCGTGAGTACAAGCGCACGCTGGTAGAAGCGCTCCTGAGAGCATTCCCAAATGTCACAGGGAACAGGTGGAAGCCCAAGGCGAAGGCAGAGGAGGAGCAAGAGGTCGCCAACGCAGCTGTGTCACGGCCAGCTCCTCTGAGGGCAGGGTTAGCATGGCAGAAATGTGGAAAAGTTTTGTCTCCACGCCACAGCTAACTGCACCACCACCTGATACGGAACGTGTTAGCAGGAGGCAGCATTTCACTAACATGGTTGAACAGTACGTCTGCACACCCCTCCACGTACTGACTGATGGTTTGGCCCCATTCAACTTCTGGGTCTCCAAATTGTCCACGTGGCCAGAGTTAGCATTTTATGCCTTGGAGGTGCTGGCCTGCCCGGCGGCCAGCGTTTTGTCTGAACGTGTATTCAGCACGGCAGGGGCGTCATTACTGACAAGCGCAGCCGCCTGTCCACAGCCAACGTGGACAAGCTGACGTTCATAAAAATGAACCAGGCATGGATCCCACAGGACCTGTGCCTCCCTTGTGCAGAATAGACATTTATAACTGCCTCCCCTCAACCATGTATTCTTGTACTCCGGGGCACTTCTTTATTGAATCCTCATTTTTAACTTTACCATGATCTTGCGGTGCAACCCAAAGTTGAATGAACCTCTCCTCTGTCTGGGTGCTGGGGCCGAAATAACTGAAAGTGGCCTTCTCCAGTGGTGGGTGATATGACGCATGATTCCTTGCTGTGGGACCTCTCTCCTCTGTCTGGGTGCTGGGGCCGAAATAACTGAAAGTGGCCTTCTCCAGTGGTGGGTGATATGACGCATGATTCCTTGCTGTGGGACCTCTCTCCTCTGTCTGGGTGCTGGGGCCGAAATAACTGAAAGTGGCCTTCTCCGGTGGTGGGTGATATGACGCATGATTCCTTGCTGTGGGACCTCTCTCCTCTGTCTGGGTGCTGGGGCATAAATAACTGAAAGTGGCCTTCTCCAGTGGTGGGTGATATGACGCATGATTCCTTGCTGTGGGACCTCTCTCCTCTGTCTGGGTGCTGGGGCCGAAATAACTGAAAGTGGCCTTCTCCGGTGGTGGGTGATATGACGCATGATTCCTTGCTGTGGGACCTCTCTCCTCTGTCTGGGTGCTGGGCCGAAATAACTGAAAGTGGCCTTCTCCAGTGGTGGGTGATATGACGCATGATTCCTTGCTGTGGGACCTCTCTCCTCTGTCTGGGTGCTGGGGCCGAAATAACTGAAAGTGGCCTTCTCCAGTGGTGGGTGATATGACGCATGATTCCTTGCTGTGGGACCTCTCTCCTCTGTCTGGGTGCTGGGCAGAAATAACTGAAAGTGGCCTTCTCCAGTGGTGGGTGATATGACGCATGATTCCTTGCTGTGGGACCTCTCTCCTCGTGTCTGGGTGCTGGGCCGAAATAACTGAAAGTGGCCTTCTCCAGTGGTGGGTGATATGACGCATGATTCCTTGCTGTGGGACCTCTCTCCTCTGTCTGGGTGCTGGGGCCGAAATAACTGAAAGTGGCCTTCTCCAGTGGTGGGTGATATGACGCATGATTCCTTGCTGTGGGACCTCTCTCCTCTGTCTGGGTGCTGGGCCGAAATAACTGAAAGTGGCCTTCTCCAGTGGTGGTTGATATGACGCATGATTCCTTGCTGTGGGACCTCTCTCCTCTGTCTGGGTGCTGGGCCGAAATAACTGAAAGTGGCCTTCTCCAGTGGTGGGTGATATGACGCATGATTCCTTGCTGTGGGACCTCTCTCCTCTGTCTGGGTGCTGGGTCCGAAATAACTGAAAGTGGCCTTCTCCAGTGGTGGGTGATATGACGCATGATTCCTTGCTGTGGGACCTCTCTCCTCTGTCTGGGTGCTGGGCCGAAATAACTGAAAGTGGCCTTCTCCAGTGGTGGGTGATATGACGCATGATTCCTTGCTGTGGGACCTCTCTCCTCTGTCTGGGTGCTGGGCCGAAATAACTGAAAGTGGCCTTCTCCAGTGGTGGGTGATATGACGCATGATTCCTTGCTGTGGGACCTCTCTCCTCTGTCTGGGTGCTGGGCCGAAATAACTGAAAGTGGCCTTCTCCAGTGGTGGGTGATATGGCGCATGATTCCTTGCTGTAGGACCTCTCTCCTCTGTCTGGGTGCTGGGCCGAAATAACTGAAAGTGGCCTTCTCCAGTGGTGGGTGATATGACGCATGATTCCTTGCTGTGGGACCTCTCTCCTCTGTCTGGGTGCTGGGTCAGAAATAACTGAAAGTGGCCTTCTCCAGTGGTGGGTGATATGACGCATGATTCCTTGCTGTGGGACCTCTCTCCTCTGTCTGGGTGCTGGGCCGAAATAACTGAAAGTGGCCTTCTCCAGTGGTGGGTGATATGACGCATGATTCCTTGCTGTGGGACCTCTCTCCTCTGTCTGGGTGCTGGGGCCGAAATAACTGAAAGTGGCCTTCTCCAGTGGTGGGTGATATGACGCATGATTCCTTGCTGTGGGACCTCTCTCCTCTGTCTGGGTGCTGGGCCGAAATAACTGAAAGTGGCCTTCTCCAGTGGTGGGTGATATGGCGCATGATTCCTTGCTGTGGGACCTCTCTCCTCTGTCTGGGTGCTGGGCCGAAATAACTGAAAGTGGCCTTCTCCAGTGGTGGGTGATATGACGCATGATTCCTTGCTGTGGGACCTCTCTCCTCTGTCTGGGTGCTGGGTCCGAAATAACTGAAAGTGGCCTTCTCCGGTGGTGGGTGAAATGACGCATGATTCCTTGCTGTGGGACCTCTCTCCTCGGTCTGGGTGCCTGGCCGAAATAACTGAAAGTGGCCTTCTCCAGTGGTGGGTGATATGGCGCATGATTCCTTGCTGTGGGACCTCTCTCTCTGTCTGGGTGCTGGGGCCGAAATAACTGAAAGTGGCCTTCTCCGGTGGTGGGTGATATGGCGCATGATTCACTTGCTGTGGGACCTCTCTCCTCTCTCTGGGTGGTGGGCATAAATAACTGAAAGTGGCCTTCTCCAGTGGTGGGTGATATGACGCATGATTCCTTGCTGTGGGACCTCTCTCCTCTGTCTGGGTGCTGGGGAATAAATAACTGAAAGTGGCCTTCTTCGGTGGTGGGTGATATGACGCATGATTCCTTGCTGTGGGACCTCTCTCCTCTGTCTGGGTGCTAGGCCGAAATAACTGAAAGTGGCCTTCTCCAGTGGTGGGTGATATGACGCATGATTCCTTGCTGTGGGACCTCTCTCCTCGGTCTGGGTGCCTGGCCTAAATAACTGAAAGTGGCCTTCTCCAGTGGTGGGTGATATGACGCATGATTCCTTGCTGTGGGACCTCTCCTCTGGTCTGGGTGCCTGGGCTAAATAACTGAAAGTGGCCTTCTCCAGTGGTGGGTGATATGGCGCATGATTCCTTGCTGTGGGACCTCTCTCCTCTGTCTGGGTGCTGGGCCGAAATAACTGAAAGTGGCCTTCTCCAGTGGTGGGTGATATGACACATGATTCCTTGCTGTGGGACCTCTCTCTCTGTCTAGGTGCTGGGCCGAAATAACTGAAAGTGGCCTTCTCCAGTGGTGGGTGATATGACGCATGATTCCTTGCTGTGGGACCTCTCTCCTCGGTCTGGGTGCCTGGCCGAAATAACTGAAAGTGGCCTTCTCCAGTGGTGGGTGATATGACGCATGATTCCTTGCTGTGGGACCTCTCTCCTCTGTCTGGGTGCTGGAGCATAAATAACTGAAAGTGGCCTTCTCCAGTGGTGGGTGATATGACGCATGATTCCTTGCTGTGGGACCTCTCTCCTCTGTCTGGGTGCTGGGGCATAAATAACTGAAAGTGGCCTTCTCCAGTGGTGGGTGATATGACGCATGATTCCTTGCTGTGGGACCTCTCTCCTCGGTCTGGGTGCTGGGCCGAAATAACTGAAAGTGGCCTTCTCCGGTGGTGGGTGATATGACGCATGATTCCTTGCTGTGGGACCTCTCTCCTCTGTCTGGGTGCTGGGCCAAAATAACTGAAAGTGGCCTTCTCCAGTGGTGGGTGATATGACGCATGATTCCTTGCTGTGGGACCTCTCTCCTCTGTCTGGGTGCTGGGCCGAAATAACTGAAAGTGGCCTTCTCCAGTGGTGGGTGATATGACGCATGATTCCTTGCTGTGGGACCTCTCTCCTCTGTCTGGGTGCTGGGGCCGAAATAACTGAAAGTGGCCTTCTCCAGTGGTGGGTGATATGACGCATGATTCCTTGCTGTGGGACCTCTCTCCTCTGTCTGGGTGCTGGGGCCGAAATAACTGAAAGTGGCCTTCTCCAGTGGTGGGTGATATGGCGCATGATTCCTTGCTGTGGGACCTCTCTCCTCTGTCTGGGTGCTGGGCCAGAAATAACTGAAAGTGGCCTTCTCCGGTGGTGGGTGATATGACGCATGATTCCTTGCTGTGGGACCTCTCTCCTCTGTCTGGGTGCTGGGGCATAAATAACTGAAAGTGGCCTTCTCCAGTGGTGGGTGATATGACGCATGATTCCTTGCTGTGGGACCTCTCTCCTCTGTCTGGGTGCTGGGTCCGAAATAACTGAAAGTGGCCTTCTCCAGTGGTGGGTGATATGACGCATGATTCCTTGCTGTGGGACCTCTCTCCTCTGTCTGGGTGCTGGGTCCGAAATAACTGAAAGTGGCCTTCTCCGGTGGTGGGTGATATGACGCATGATTCCTTGCTGTGGGACCTCTCTCCTCTGTCTGGGTGGTGGGGCATAAATAACTGAAAGTGGCCTTCTCCAGTGGTGGGTGATATGACGCATGATTCCTTGCTGTGGGACCTCTCTCCTCTGTCTGGGTGCTGGGGCGAAATAACTGAAAGTGGCCTTCTCCGGTGGTGGGTGATATGACGCATGATTCCTTGCTGTGGGACCTCTCTCCTCTGTCTGGGTGCTGGGCCGAAATAACTGAAAGTGGCCTTCTCCAGTGGTGGGTGATATGACGCATGATTCCTTGCTGTGGGACCTCTCTCCTCTGTCTGGGTGCTGGGTCCGAAATAACTGAAAGTGGCCTTCTCCAGTGGTGGGTGATATGACGCATGATTCCTTGCTGTGGGACCTCTCTCCTCTGTCTGGGTGCTGGGGCCGAAATAACTGAAAGTGGCCTTCTCCAGTGGTGGGTGATATGACGCATGATTCCTTGCTGTGGGACCTCTCTCCTCTGTCTGGGTGCTGGGCCGAAATAACTGAAAGTGGCCTTCTCCAGTGGTGGGTGATATGACGCATGATTCCTTGCTGTGGGACCTCTCTCCTCTGTCTGGGTGCTGGGTCTGAAATAACTGAAAGTGGCCTTCTCTAGTGGTGGGTGAAATGACGCATGATTCCTTGCTGTGGGACCTCTCTCCTCTATCTGGGTGCGGGGCCGAAATAACTGAAAGTGGCCTTCTCCAGTGGTGGGTGATATGACGCATGATTCCTTGCTGTGGGAACTCTCTCCTCTGTCTGGGTGCTGGTGCCGAAATAACTGAAAGTGGCCTTCTCCAGTGGTGGGTGATATGACGCATGATTCCTTGCTGTGGGACCTCTCTCCTCGGTCTTGGTGCTGGGTCAAAATAACTGAAAGTGGCCTTCTCCAGTGTTGGGTGATATGACGCATGATTCCTTGCTGTGGGACCTCTTTCCAATTGATATTGGTTAAATTTTATTTATTTTATTTTATTTTAATTCATTTCCCTATCCACAATTGTTTGCAGGGGATTTACCTACATTTTGCTGCCTTTGGCAGCCCTCTAGCCCGCTCCTGGACTATTTTACAGCCTTTTCAGTGCCTAAAAGTTCGGGTCCCCATTGACTTCAATGGGGTTCGGGATAAAGTTCGGGTCGAGTTCGGATCCCGAACCCGAACATTTTCGGGAAGTTCGGCCGAACTTCACGAACCCGAACTTCCAGGTGTTCGCTCATCTCTAATGGTAAGACAATACACTGGCTGCAGGGCAGGCCAGCAACTCCAAGGCGTAAAGCTCAGACCATGTGCCCAATTTGGAGACCCAGAAGTTGAATGGGGCAGACCCATCAGTCAGTACGTATAGGCGTGTGAACACATACTGCTCCACCATTTTGCTGAGATACTACTTCCTGCTAAGACGTTGCATATAAGCTGGTGGTGCTGGTTGTTGTGGCGTGGTGACAAAGCTTTTCCACATTTCAGCCATGCTAACCCTGCCTTCTGAGGTGCTGGCAGTTCCACGGCTGTGTTGGCGACCTCTTCCTCCTCCTCTGCCTTCACCTTGTGCTTCCACCCCGGTATCAGGTGGGAATGCCATCAGCAGCGCATCTACCAGTATGCGCTTGTACTTGCTCATCTTCCGATCATGCTCCAGTGAGGGAATTAAGGAGACGTTGTCTTTGTAATGGGGATCCAGCACGGTGGCCACCCAGTAATCAGCACAAGTTAGAATGTGGGCAACTCGGCGGTCGTTGCACAGGCACTGCAGCATGTATTCGCTCATGTGTGCCAGGCTGCCCAGAGGCAATGACAAGCTGTCCTCTGTGGGAGGTGTATCGTCTGTGTCCTCGGTGTTCCCTCAGCCGTGCTGCAGTGATGGCCCTGAGCTGCTTTGGGTGCCACCCTGCTGTGAGCACGGTTCCTCCTCATCCTCCCCATCCTCCCCTTCCTCCTGATGCTCCTCATCCTGTGCCCTGGCTGGACAATTGTGTACCTGGCCTATGTTGGTGCAGGAACCCACCCTCTGAGCCACTTGTGAATGACTGGCCTGATAACCGTGGAAATGATCCCTCTTCCTCCTCCTCTTCCTCCTGTGCCACATCCTCTTCCATTATTGCCCGAGGCATTTTTCAAGGAGACATAGAAGTGGGATAGTAACGCTGAGAACGGCATCATCGGAACTGGCCATGTTGGTGGAGTATTCGAAACAGCGCAACAAGGCACACAGGTTTCGCATGGAGGCCCACTCAGTTGCGGTGAAGTGGTGCTGTTCTGCAGACCCATGCGTGCTGCAACTGAAACTCCACTATTGCCTGCTCCTGCTCGCACAGTCTCTCCAGCATGTGCAAGGTGGAGTTCCAACTTGTGGCACGTCGCATATGAGGTGGGGAGCAGGAAGCCTGAAGTTACGCTGTAACGCAGACAGGCGAGCAGCAAAAGGGTGAGAACGCCGAAAGCGTGCACAGACGGCCCGCACTTTCTGCAGCAGGGTAGTTTTTCAGGAATTTCTGCACCACCAAATTCAGCACATGTGCCAGGCAAGGGATGTGCCTCAAACCGGCTAGGCCTAGAGCTGCTACGAGATTTCCCCCATTATTTCACACCACCAGGCCGGGCTTGAGGCTCAGTGGCACCAACCACTCATCGGTATGTTGTTCCATGCCAAGTTTCAAAACTGCCTGCTGTTGTTTTCCCCTGGCTGTGCTAAAGTTGCTGGTGAAGGTGTTGCGCTGACCGGATGAGGAGGTGTTAGAGAAGGAAGAGGAGTAGTAGGAGGAGGCAACAGGAGGCAAAGAGAAATACCCTGCAATCCTCTGTTGTAGAAGGATATGCGCCAAACATATAACTAAATGTCGCACAAGGTCAGCTAGAACCAGCCGAAGTGCACCACGCCGATCAAGATACACCCACTTAATCTAATAAAGAAAAATCTGAAAAAGTGGCTGGGCACACTCAGATAATTCGGACCATACAGAGTAAATTCATATATAAATTTATTTCAATAATAAATAAAAGTTGTGTACACTCTAAAAACTCAAACCAATTTGTTGTAGCAGCAACAGTCTTCGGAATAGCACCAATTAGATTACAGAAAAGGAACAATGTCCCTAGTATATGTACACAGCACCAATCAAGATTAAATAATAAATAAATAAAATGCACTATAGCAGCAAAATTTCTACACTGGATAATAGGTGTATGGCAACAAAAAGTGATATAATTTGGTCAATGACTTGGACCGCAATTAATATGGGGTGATAGTCTCTCTAACGTACTATTAGTATAAATAGTTTATAGTAACCAATGTCCAGCCAACAAAATTAGTTCCAATATTAAGTAGTCACAGTCCTCAGAGGATCACAAGTTGAATGAGCGGCGTCCCGCTCTGGGCGATTGTGTGGCGGCGTCCCGCCACAAAAACACGTGTTCTTCCAAGCTAACTTGTTAAAAGTACAGAACAGTCTTACCCAGACCTTGGGTAGCGATTCTCCCTTCGATATGTTATAGTTTTCATCCGCATCCACATCGATTTCAGGAGTTCTCTGCTGTAGTGGCAAGTCTCAAGCCAGCGGTGTATACTCACGCATGGGGCACCTAGTTCGTTCGTGCCTCTTTCCGTGCTTCCGCTGTACACTCGCGCGGTTGATTTACAGCAGCAATACTATTTGTACTATACCCACATGCTCCGTGCCGGTAGGAAGTATTAGAGCCGTTTGGTCATTACTTGCAGGGAATATATACCAGACGCGTTTCGGGGTCCTATAGTTCACCCCTTCCTCAGTGGCAACTATTTCCCTGCAGACACCCCACCTATATAGGGGTCACGGTCCCATAAAAAGTCCAGACTGGATCTCTAGGACATTGGAAACACATAGTGCTTAGTCTCTTTTATATACATAAGTTGTTGCCAAATTTTCTACTTTAGCTGCTAATTCCAGGTTATGCTGAGACATATTGGTGGTAGTGTTATATTAGCATACAATGCCCATATGGATGCATTCATTCATACATATCACTGCATTTACCTTAACAAAAAAATGAAAAATGAAATTAAAACCAGTTAGCAATCGGAAAATTGGAAAACCTTTCATACAATTTCCTCTTGGTCTCTTAGAAGTTTAATGCACCAAAAAAGCAATTGAACATCCATTGCGGTTTTGATGTGGTTTTGGTGCGGTTCTCGGTCAAATTGCTCCAGAGGTATCATTTTTCAAAACTAATATTGATATGGTCTTTTATAATATATCTAATGGTTCAAAAAGTGCATAAATAATCATAAAATATGGATGAAACCTAAAAAATATATTTTTGTTACTATAAAACCATATTGAATAAAAGTCCAAAAACTAAAAACTTTAAAATCTTATGGGTCGATTAGTGGATGGGTGGAAGCCTGTCCATAAAGGACAACCGGACCGTGATAACCACACATCTGGTTAGTCGTCCACGGTCAGGCGTCCACCCAGATCATAAAAATCCAAATAGTTCAAATTCAGAGTTCAAACCTTGCGGTATTATTGTATCCAGTTCAAAAATTCTCCTCGTTTCTAGTCTAGACATCTTTTCTATTGATTGCCGCCTCTCCATTCCTTTTCGACCTTGTCTATAGCTGCAAATCTGATACCTGTAGGGTCCTGATTGTGTTCTTTCTTAAAGTGGGAGGACAAAGAGTGATTTTCAAAACCGTTTCTGATATTCGTGACATGTTCCGCAATCCGTTTTTTCAGAGTCCTCTTTGTCCTCCCCACATACTGGCGACTACAGGGACACTCTACAATATACCTAGTGCCCATGGCAGTGCCTTGAACCTGTAAATAAAAATCTCCATTAAAATAAAATAATTGTGCGTAAGATATAGAATAGATAGATATAGATATAGAATAGATTGTATCCTTACGCACAATTATTTTAATGGAGATTTTTATTTACAGGTGTAAGGCACTGCCATGGGCACTAGGTTTACCCCCAGTTACGCTAACCTGTTTATGGCAGATTGGGAAGAACTGGTAATTGCCCCAAGACTGGGGGGGGACCTAGTGCTCCGGCAGTGCTATATTGATGATGTTTTTTTTCATTTGGCGTTCAGGAGAAACAGAGTTAAAGAACTTTTTAAAGGAGATTAATTTTAATGATAAAAATCTGAAATTTTCAGGAACCACCAGTCAAGAATCCATAGAATTTTTAGATATGAGAATTTTAGTCCAGGATGACCGTCTTATATGTAACACATTTGTAAAACCAACAGCTAGAAATAGTTTTATTTTATTCAACAGCTGTCATTTGCCAAGCTGGTTAGTTAACATCCCCCAAGGCCAATTGCATAGAGTAAAATTGAACTGTACGCTTGACCCATAATTTGAAAGAGAAGCAGAAAATATGAAAAAACTGTTTCTTGAAAAAAATTATCCAATTGAAGTCCTCGACACAGCTCGGGAAAAAGTAAGGGGCATGGATAGGAATACCTTTTTTGAAGATAAAATAACAGGCACTATAGAACAAGAACCTATACGTATTATTCTACCATTTAGTGATGATTACAAGAAGATCCGCTATATCATTTCAAAGCATTGGCATTTACTACAGAGGGACAAAACAATAGGATCAATGTTACCTGATGTCCCCAAGATTACTTTTACGAACGCACCAAATTTGGGACTGATAATAGCACCAACAGTTAAGAACCCTGGGCCCAAGAAACACACAATTTCTAGTTGGGTAGGCTTACAGGGCTTTTACAGATGAGGGAATTGCAAGATAACGTCTTTCCCGAAATCTACAAAAGAAATAGTGTCAACCACAAATAACCATAAACACACCATTTCAGAATTCCTTACCTGTACTTCCGAAAATGTCATATATATTGTAGAGTGTCCCTGTAGTCGCCAGTATGTGGGGAGGACAAAGAGGACTCTGAAAAAACTGATTGCGGAACATGTCGCAAATATCAGAAAAGGTTTTGAAAATCACTCTTTGTCCTCCCATTTTAAGAAAGAACACAATCAGGACCCTACAGGCATCAGATTTGCAGCTATAGACAAAGTCGAAAAGGAATGGAGAGGCGGCAATCACATAGAAAAGATATCTAGACTAGAAACAAGGAGAATTTTTGAACTGGATACATTAATACCGCAAGGTTTGAACTCTGAATTTGAACTATTTGGATTTTTATGATCTGGGTGGACGCCTGCCCATGGACGACTAATCGGATGTGTGGTTATCACGGTCCGGTTGTCCTTTATGGACAGGCTTCCACCCATCCCTACACTAATCGACCCATAAGATTTTAAAGTTTTTAGTTTTTGGACTTTTATTCAATATGGTTTTATAGTAACAAAAATATATTTTTTAGGTTTCATACGTATTTAATGATTATTTATGCACTTTTTGAACCATTAGATATATTATAAAAGACCATAACAATATTGGTTTTGAAAAATGATACCTCTGGAGCAATTTGACCGAGAACCTCACCAAAACCGCATCAAAAACGCAATGTTCAATTGCCTTTTTTGGTGCATTAAACTTCTAAGAGACCAAGAGGAAATTGTATGAAAGGTTTTCCAATTTTCCGATTGCTTACTGGTTTTAATTTCATTTTTCTTTTTTGTTAAGGTAAATGCAGTGATATGTATGAATGAATGCATCCATATGGGTATTGTATGCTAATATAACACCAACACCAATATGTCTCAGCATAACCTGGTATTAGCAGCTACAACTTATGTATATAAAAGAGACTAAGCACTATGTGTTTCCAATGTCCTAGAGATCCAGTTCAGACTTTTTATGGGGCCGTGACCCCTATATAGGTGGGGTGTCTGCAGGGAAATGGTTGCCACTGAGGAAGGGGTGAACTATAGGACCCCGAAACGCGTCTGGTATATACGGTACCCAAGGTCCGGGTAAGACTGTTCTGTACTTTTAACAAGTTAGCTTGGAAGAACACGTGTTTTTGTGGCGGGACGCCGCCACACAATCACCCAGAGCGGGGCGCCGCTCATTCAACTTGTGATCCTCTGAGGACTGTGACTACTTAATATTGGAACTAATTTTGTTGGCTGGACACTGGTTACTATAAACTATTTATACTAATAGTACGTTAGAGAGACTATTGCCCCATATTAATTGCGGTCCAAGACCAAACTATATCACTTTTTGTTGCCATACACCTATTATCCTGCTATAGTGCATTTTACCTATTTATTATTTAATCTTGATTGGTGCCGTGTACATATACTAGGGACATTGTTCCTTTTCTGTAATCTAATTGGTGCTATTCCAAAGACTGTTGCTGCTACAACACATTGGTTTGAGTTTTTAGAGTGTACACAACTTTTATTTATTATTGAAATAAATTTATATATGAATTGTATGGTCCGGATTATCTGAGTGTGCCCAGCCACTTTTTCAGATATGCGCGATCAGCTATCCGCCCCAGGCCCAGCCACCACTTCATTTACCCAGTGTGCTGTTAGGGAGATATAGTATATAAGACCGAAAAAAGACATTTGTCCTTGCCCTTGCTTACTTATCCACTTATCGGTAGTTATGTGGACCTTGCCATAGATGGTGTTGCGCAGTGCACACCTTATTTTGTCCCCCACTTGTTTGTGCAGGTGAGGGATGGCTCGCCTAGAAAAGTAGTGGCGGCTGGGAACGACGTACGGTAGGACATCCAACGCCATAAGGTTTTTAAAACTCTCAGTCTCCACAAGACAGAATGACAGTATTTCAAAGGCCAAGAATTCTGAAATGCTGGTATTCAGGGTGAGGGATCGCGGGTGGGTAGGGGGGTACTTCCTCTTTCGCTCCATTGTTTGGAAGATGGACAGCTGAACGCTGCCATGACATTGTGGTGCTGCTTGTTGAAGGTGACGGACATGATGGCGTTACGGACACATCCTCTGTTTACAGGGTGGCCGGTGCCACTTTCACTCCAGAGGTGGAGGAAGAGGCCGAGACTGCAGCACAAGAGGGAGCAGGAGGACCCTGAGATCTTTCTTTGTTTTGGAGGTGTTTACTCCACTGCAGCTCGTGCTTTGCACTTAGATGCCTGGTCATGCAGGTTGTGCTAAGGTTTAGAACGTTTATGCCTCGCTTCAGGCTCTGATTGCAGAGCGTGCAAAACGCTCATGTCTTGTCGACTGCACATTGTCTGAAGAACTGCCATGCCAGTGAACTTCTTGGAGCTGGCTTTGTTGTAATCGGTCCCTGGGTGCGGTGGGCAGTAGCTGGTATACTGTCTAGGGGATGGTCGTTCTGCTTTTTCACCATGCTCCCTCTTTTGCTGTGCTGGTGGCTCTGTGTGACCACCGCCTCTCCCTCGGAACTGCACAGGTCACTCGCATGATCTTGATTCCATGTGGGGTCTAGGACCAAATCGTCCTCCACATCATCTTCCACCCAGTCTTCAACCCTGCCTTCTTTGTCAGTTTGCACACTGCAGAAAGGCGCAGCAATTGGCACCTGTGTTCTGTCATCATCAGAGACGTGCTGCGGTGGTCTTCCCATGTCCTCATCCTCAAACATAAGTGGTTGGGCATTGGTGAACTCAATCTCTTCCACTTCTGGGGCAGGGCTAGGTGGATGGCCCTGGGAAACCCTGCCAACAGACTCATCAAAAAGCATAAGAGACTGCTGCATAGCTTGGGGCTCAGACTGCTTGGCTGATTTGCAAGGGGGTGAGGTGCTAGATAGATGCCCATGGTCTGCAGGTGCAAACTCTAAACTTTCAGCAGTGGATCGGGTGGGAGACAATGTAGAGATACTGGAGGCACTGTTAGCCACCCAATCTACTAGCGACTGTACTTGTCTGGCCTCACCATTCGTAGAGCAGCATTTGGGCGAACTAAATAACGCTGAAGGCTCTGTCATCTACACGCACCTAAGGGAGGTGTTTCATTTGGGCATGTAGCTGGCACAGATCGAACAAGTCCTCTCCCTGCAAAAGGAGCTCCACCAACACCAGCAGCACCACGACCAGGGCCACATCCCTTATTTGACGTTCTCCCCATTTTTTGTGGTCACCAACCAAACTAACAGACATCTTTACTAAATTTAGTTACCTGTCAGCAATGCAAAGCAGGGGTTTTTCACCTGCAAAACTGGGTTAATGTCACCCAACAATAGAACAGACGATTTTTAGAAATTTGCGTCCCTGTCACCTATGCAAAGCAGGGGATTGTATACAACAAAACTGAATAAATGTCACCCAAGAATGAAACAGACAATTTTTAGATATTTACCTCCCTGTCACCTATGCAGAGCAGGGGTTTGTATATGGCAAAACTGGCAAAATGTCACCCACCAATGTAACAGATGATTTTTAGAAATTCACCTTCCTGTCACCTATGCAGAGCAGGGGTTTATATACGGCGAAACTGGCAAAATGTCACCCACCAATGTAACAGAAGATATTTAGAAATTTACCTCCCTGTCATCTATGCAGAGCAAGGGTTTGTATACAGCAAAATTAGCAATATATCACTCACCAAAGTAACAGATGATTTTTAGAAATTTACCTCCCTGTCATCTATGCAGAGCAAGAGTTTGTACACAGCAAAATTAGCAATATATCACCCACCAAAGTAACAGATGATTTTTAGAAATTTACCGCCTTGTCACCTATGCAGAGTAGGAGTTTGTATATGGCAAAACTAGAAAAATGTCACCCACCAATGTGACAGACGATTTATACAAATTTACGTCCCTGTCACCAATGCAGAGCAGGGGTTTGAATACGGCAAAACTGGCAAAATGTCACCCACCAATGTAACAGATGATTTTTAGAAATTTACCTCCCAGTCACCTAGGCAGAGCAAGGGTTTGTATACGGCAAAACTGGCAAAATGTCACCCACCAATGTAACAGATGACTTGTAAAAATGTACGTCGCTGTCACCTATGCAGAGCAGGGGTTTGTATACGGTTAAACTGGCAAAATGTTAACCACCAATGTAACAGATGACTTTTAGAATTTTACTGCCCTGTCGAATATGCAGAGCAGGAGTTTGTATACGGCAAAACTGGCAAAATGTCACCCACCAATGTAACAGACGATTTTTAGAAATTTACCTCCCTGTCACCTATGCAGAGCAGGGGTTTGTATACGGCAAAACTGGCAAAATGTCGCACACCAATGTAACAGACGATTTATACAAATTTACGTCCCTGTCTTGTATGCAGAGCTGTGGTTTGTAAACCGCTAAGCTGGCAAAATGTCACCCACCAATGTAACAGATGATTTTTAGAAAATTACCTCCCTGTCACCTATGCAGAGCAGAGGTTTGTATACAGCTAAACTGGCAAAATGTCACCCACCAATGTAACAGATGATTTTTAGAAATTTACCGCCATGTCACCTATGCAGAGCAGGGGTTTGTATATGGTAAAACTGGCAAAATGTCAACCACCAATGTAACAGATGATTTTTAGAAATGAACCTCCCTGTCACCTATGCAGAGCAGGGGTTTGTGGCAAAATGTCACCCATCAATGTAACAGATGATTTATACAAATTTTAGTCCCTGTCTCCTATGCAGAGCAGGGGTTTGTATAAGGCAAAACTGGCAAAATATCACCCATCAATGTAACAGATGATTTTTAGAATTTTACTGCCCTGTCGAATATGCAGAGCAGGAGTTTGTATATGGCAAAACAGGCAAAATGTCACCCACCAATGTAACAGACGATTTATACAAATTTACGTCCCTGTCATGTATGCAGAGCTGTGGTTTGTAAACAGCTAAACTGGCAAAATGTCACCCACCAATGTAACAGATGATTTTTAGAAATTTACCTCCCTGTCACCTATGCAGAGCAGGGGATTGTATATGGCAAAACTGGCAAAATGTCAACCACCAATGTAACAGATGATTTTTAGAAATGTACCTCCCTGTCACCTATGCAGAGCAGAGGTTTGTATACGGCAAAATGTCACACACCAATGTAACAGATGATTTTTAGACATTTACCGCCATGTCACCTATGGAGAGCAGGGGTTTGTATATGGTAAAACTGGCAAAATGTCAACCACCAATGTAACAGATGATATTCAGAAATTTACCTCCCTGTCACCTATGCAGAGCAGGGGTTTGTATACGGCAAAATGTCACCCACCAATGTAACAGATGATTTTTAGAAATTTACCGCTATGTCACCTATGGAGAGCAGGGGTTTGTATATGGTAAAACTGGCAAAATGTCAACCACCAATGTAACAGATAATATTCAGAAATTTACCTCCCTGTCATCTATGCAAAGTAGGGGTTTGTAAACAGCAAAATTGGCAAAATGTCACCCACCAAAGTAACAGATGATTTTTAGAAATTTTCTTCCCTTTCAACCTATGCAGAGCAGGGGTTTGCATACGGCAAAACTGGAAAAACGTTACCCACCAATGTAACAGATGACTTGTAAAAATGTACGTCGCTGTCAACTATGCAGAGCAGGGGTTTGTATACGGTTAAACTGGCAAAATGTCACCCACCAATGTAACAGATGATTTTTAGAAATTTACCTCCATGTCACCTATGCAGAGCAGGGGTTTGTATACGGCAAAACTGGCAAAATGTCACACACCAATGTAACAGATTATTTTTTGAAATTTATGTCACTGTCACCTATGCAGAGCAGGGGTTTGAATACGGCTAAACTGGCAAAATGTCACCCACCAATCTAACAGATGACTTTTAGAAATTTACCTCCCTTTCACCTATGCAGAGCAGGGTTTTGTATACCGCAAAATGTAACCCACCAATGTAACAGATGATTTTTAGAAATTCACCTCCCTGTCATCTATGCAGAGCAGGGGTTTGTATACGGCAAAACTGACAAAATGTCACCCATCAATGTAACAGATGATTTTTAGAAATTTACCTCCACGTCACCTATGCAGAGCAGGTGTTTGTTTACGGCTAAACTGGGTTAATGTCACCCACCAATGTAACAGATGATTTTTAGAAATTCACCTCCCTGTCACCTATGCAGAGCAGGGGTTTGTAAACGGCAAAACTGGCAATATGTCACCCACCAATGTAAGAAATGATTCTTAGAAATGTATTTCCCTGTCACCTATGCAGAGCAGGGCTTTGTATACGGCAAAACTGTTAAAATGTCACCCACCAATGTAACAGATGATTTTTAGAAATTTACCTCCCTGTCACCTATGCAGAGCAGGGCTTTGTATACGGCAAAATGTCACTGCCAATGCCGCTGCCTTCTCAAACAGCTGATTGGCAGGGTCCCCGGTGTCGGACCCCTGCAGATCAGATGCTGATGATCTATCAAGAGGATAGATCATCAGTTTAAAATTACTACAGAACACCTTTAGGCCTTTCCTTTTTGTGGTGTAAAAAGGAAAGTAACATAGTAACATGGTAACATAGTACATAAGGCCAAAAAAAGACATCTGTCCATCCAGTTCGGCCTGTCATCCTGCTAGTTGATCCAGAGGAAGGCAAAAAAAAAAAAAAACTGTGAGGTAGAAGCCAATTTTCCCCACTTAAGAGGACGCCAATTTTCCCCACTTAAGAGGAATAAAAAACTCCTTCCTGACTCCAATGTGACAATCAGAATAACTCCCTGGATCAACGACCAATCTCTAGTAGCTATAGCCTGTAATATTATTATACTCCAGAAATACATCTAGGCCCCTCTTCAATTTCTTTACTGTACTCACCATCACCACCTCCTCAGGCAGAGAGTTCCATAGTCTCACTGCTCTTACCGTAAAGAATCCTCTTCTGTTTGTGTACAAACCTTCTTTCCTCCAGATGCAGAGGATGTCCCCTTGTCACAGTCACAGTGCTGAGGATGAATAGATGATGAGAGAGATCTCTGTACTGTCCCCTGATATATTTATACATAGTTATTAGATCTCCCCTCAGTCGTCTTTTTTCTAAAGTAAATAACCCTATTTTTGATAATCTTTCAGGGTACTGTAGTTGCCCCATTCCAGTTATTACTTTAGTTGCCATCCTCTGAACCTTCTCCAACTCTGCTATGTCTGCCTTGTTCACAGGAGCCCAGAACTGTACACAGTACTCCATGTGTGGTCTGACTAGTGATTTATTAAGTGTTCGGACTATGTTCTCATCATGGGCGTCTATGCCCCTTTTGATGCAACCCGTTACCTTATTTGCCTTTTGGCGTCAGCTGCCTGACACTGGTTTTTGGTGCTTATTTTTGCTGTTTATTAAAATTCCTAGATCCTTTTCCATGTCAGTGTTACCGAGTGTTTTACCATTTAGTATGTACAGGTGACTTGCATTATTCCTTCCCATGTGCATAACTTTACATTTGTCAGTGTTAAACCTCATCTGCCACTTATCTGCCCAAGCCTCCAATCTATCCAGATCCCTCTGTAGCAGTATATTGTCCTCTTCAGTGTTAATTACTTTACACAGTTTAGTGTCATATGCAAAAATTAATATTTTACTATGCAAGCCTTCTACAAGATCATTAATAAATATATTGAAAAGAATAGGTCTCAGTACTGACCACTGAGGTACCCCACTAGTGACAGTGACCCAATCTGAGTGTGTACCGTTAATAACCACCCTCTGTTTTCTGTCACTCAGCCAGTTACTTAATCACTTACAGACATTTTCTCCCAGTCCGAGCATCCTCAATTTATATACTAACCTTTTATGTCGTACAGTGTCAAATTCTTTGGAGAAGTCCAGGAATATGACATCCATTGATTCGCCGCTGTCAAGTCTAGAACTTACCTCCTCATAGAAACAAATTAAATTCGTTTGACATGACTGATCCCTCATGAAGACATGCTGATATAGCGTTATTTGCTTATTTCCGTTGAGATCCTCTAAGATAACATCTCTCAGAAAACCTTCAAACAGTTTACCCACAACAGATGTTAAACTTACCGGCCTATAGTTTCCGGGCTCTGTTTTTGGACCTTTTTTGAATATTGGCACCACATTTGCTATGCGCCAATCCTGTGGAACATTCCTTGTCAGTATAGAGTCCACAAATATCAAAAACATGGGTCTGGCTATGACATTACTTAATTCCCTTAGGATATGGGGTTGTATGCCGTATGCCATCCGGTCCTGGCGATTTGTCTATTTTAATCTGTTTAAGTCGCTGTTGTACTTCTTCTTGGGTCAGACAGGACACTTTTAATGGGGGATTTATTTTTACATTCAGCATTTCCTCAGTGAATACATTGGAGAAAAAAATATTTCACAGCTTTGCTTTCTCCTAATAGCTCTCTGCAACCCCCCCCCCCCCCCATTACTCTTTAAACGGCCGACACTTTCAGATTTATACTTTTAAACATTTATATAATTGAAGAACATTTTACGGTTAGTTTTACTCTCTTTGGCAATTAATCTCTCGGTCTCTAGTTTGGCCGCTTTTATTTGTTTTTTACATGTTCTATTTTTTCCTTATAGTTTTTTACTGCTTCCTCGCTACCTTCCTGTTTTAGTGATTTATATGCTTTCTTTTTGTCATTTATTGCTTTCTTTACATTTCTATTTATCCACATTGGTTTCTTTTTGTTCCTTAACCTTTTATTCCCATAAGGTATGTACCTCTCACAATGAGATTTTAGAATGCTTTTAAAGATATCCCATTTTGTGGCTGTATTTTTGTTTTTGAGGACTTTGTCTCAGTTAGTTAGGCCTATGGCCCGCTTAGTTGGCTAAATTTAGCTTTTTTGAAGTTTGGTATTTTTTTTCCTCCCTGTAGAAATGCTCCTTTGAATCACAGCTGGAAGGTTATTACTTTATGGTCACTATTTTCCAGGTGTCCCCCAACCTGCACATCTGTTGTTCTGTCAGGTCTATTGGCTAATACTAAGTCCAGTATGGCCATCCCTCTAGTCGGGTCCTGAACCAGTTGGGAAAGGTAATTGTCTTTGGTTATTGCCAAGAACCTGCTTCCTTTATGCAGTGTACAGCTTTTAGTTTCCCAGTCTATATCTGGGTAGTTGAAGTCCCCATAATAACCACCTGATTATGATTTGTGGCCTCGTCTATCTCATTTAGTAATAGATTTTCTGTGGACTCTGGTATATTAGGTGGTTTATTAGTAATTTATTATTGTTTTTATCTCCATGTATCTCTACCCACAGTGACTCCACATGTTCACGTCCACATGTTCATGTAACATTATAAACCGCCAAAACCATCATTTTTGTTTTTTTGTGTGCAGCCATGGATCCTATGGCTGCACTGGCAAGTCAGCTGCAAGGACTGTCTTTGGAGGTAGCTGACCTCCGCACGACTCTCTCGCAGATGCAGAGTTCACAAGCTGTTGGTCCTGGTAGTGGTGGAGAACAGGCCTATCTGGAGCCTAAAGTTGCCCTCCCAGACAGATTTTCTGGGGCACGTGATAATTTCATTTTGTTTAGGGAGGCACACAAACTGCATTTTAGGCTACGTCCACACTCATCTTGGGATGAGAAACAGCGAGTCGGTGTGGTTTTTTTGCTTGCTTAAAGGGAACCTGTCACCAGGATTTTGGGTACAGAGCTGAGGACATGTGGCCATCTAGCAGCCCATGTCCCCAGCTCTATACCCAAAATCCTGGTGACAGGTTCCCTTTAAGGGGGATGTGCAGTCAAAAGCTTTTTCTCTGACGACTGGATCAAAGTCTCTCCGGTCGGTAGATGAATTTTTCAAAGCTTTGGGTCCTATCTATGACGATCCAAATCTGACCTCTCTAGCTAAAACCAAGCTGCACCGCCTTCGTCAGGGTGATCTTTCCACTAAAATGTATTACTCTGAGTTTAGGAGGTGGGCTACGGATACGAAGTGGAACAATCCTGCCATTCATTGACAGATTTGTCAAGGGTTATCAGAGAGGCTGAAGGACGCTTTGGCCTTTCATGAAACCCCAGTGTCTCTGCAGGCTGCTATGTCTCTGGCTATATGCATTGATAGACATCTGAGAGAGAGATCTAGGGGCCCCCACTCTCCCGACGTACTATCACATGATATATCGTCCTCCTCTGACACTTTGGGTGAAGCTACTCCTGGGTTTATATCTGGGGACGAACCCATGCAATTACAGGGAGCTACTCCTGGATCCGCTTTTAAGCATACGCAATATGAAGGGAGTGCGTTTTTTCTGTGGACAGAAGAGACATTTTATCAGAGTATATCCATACATTCAACGGCAAAAAGAAAAGAAAGGGACATTTAATTCCCATCTGATTCTTGAAGGGGTGAGAGGAGAGTCAGAATGAGTTCATTTGTCTTTGACTGGTACAGTAGTACACTATTTCTCCTGACATCTGAGGTGGCTCTAGAGTCAAAAACTGTGGGGATTCAGATGTTTATCAACAGCGGGGCCGGGATGAACTTGATTGATGCTTAGTTCGTCCGTGTGCAGGGGTTGTCACCGAGTGTATTAGAAAAAAAAATTCTATTTTTGCTATTGATTCTGCACCTCTACTCCAAAGTGTTTATGTGAAGTGGTGCATGATCTCAGATTAAGAGTGGGTGAGTTTCATTCAGAATTTAGCTTGTGTTTTGTGTTGGAGGGTCTCCCTGCTCTGGTGGTTCTGGGTTTACTGTGGTTAAGCAAGCACAATCCAACCATCGATTGGCAAGCTTGACAGATTCTGGATTGTGGTGATCATTGTATTAACAATTGTCTGAATACATCTTTTTTCTGTTTTAACTATTAAAACCTTACCCTCTTTTATATCTGATATTGTCAATGTATTTTCTGAGAGTGGATGCCAGGATTTACCTCTGCATCGGGATTACTGCCTGTGATCCTTACCCTCTTCCTTTAATTTCCCATTTGTTTAACCAGATTGTTGGTGCCAATGTGTTCTCCAAGTTGGATTTAAGGGAGCAGGTCAAAGAAAGGGTTGAATGGAATTTTAATACTTCTGAGGGGCACTTTGAGAAGCTGGTCATGCCTTTTGGGTTGACCAATGCCCCTGCGGTTTTCCAGCATTCTGTGAATGAAATTTTTCATCACCTTTGGGGAGGTTTGTAGTCGTGTATTTGGATGACATTCTAATTTATTCTCCAGACGTGGAGATACATCAGGATCACGTTAGACAGGTGTTACAGATCCTAAGAGATAATAAATTGTACGCAAAATTAGAGAAGTGTGTTTTTGCTGTCTACGAGGTACAGTTTTTGGGCTACCTGCTGTCATCTGGGTTTTTGAATAGATCCAGAGAAAGTCGGTGCTGTATTGGACTGGAATCGACCTGAAAATCTGAAGGCTCTTATGCGGTTATTGGGGTTCACAAACTACTACCGAAAATATATTCAGAACTATTCGACAATAGTAAAATGCTTAACTGACATGACTAAGAAAGGGACAGATGATTCAGTGTGGTCTGATTCGGGGTTGCAAGCCTTTTCTGCGATTAAGGAATGCTTCTCTTCTGCCCCTATATTGGTGCAGCTAGATGTATCACAACTTTTCATTGTGGAAGTGGACGAGTCTGAGGTGGGGGTAGGAGCAGTTTTATCGCAGGGGCCGTCCCCTGGTAAATGGCCTTTTTCTCTAAAAAAAAAACTCTCTTCCGCAGAGAGAAAGTATGATGTGGGTAACAGAGAGTTACTGCCATTAAGTTGGCTTTTTAGGAATGGCGTCATTGGTTGGAAGGGGCAATTCATCTGATCACAGTGTTCACTGATCACAAAAACCTGGAGTCAGCTAAACTACTGAACCCGAGGCAGGCCAGGTGGTCTTTGTTTTTCACCAGATTCAATTTCACTGTCACCTATCGTCTTGGGGTTAAGAACGTCAAGGCAAATGCCTTGTCACATAGTTTTCCTGGAGGTGGTGACTTTGAAAATCTGAGTCCTATACTGTCAGAAGGGGTGGTGATATCCACTCTTTACCCTGACCTAGAGGAGAAGGTGTTAGTGGCCCAGGGAGATGCACCCGATTCTTGTCCCTCTGGGAAGCAGTTTGTGCCATCGGAATTGCGTCACAAGGTGTTTGAGGAACATCACTGTACAGTTCTTACCGGACACCCTGGAAGCAGATCCACTGCCGACCTAATTTTATTGTAGATTCCGGTGGCTAGGGTTGAGTAAGTGTGTTGAGGACTATGTGTCAGCCTGTAGTACCTGTGCATGCGCTAAGGTGACACATACCTGGCCATCCAGATCTCTACTTCCGTTGATCATCCCGTCCAGACCATGGACACACTTATCCATGGATTTTTTCACTGATCTACCTAATTCTTCAGGAAAGACATTTATTCTGATTGTAGTTGATTGCTTTAGTGAAATGGTGCACTTTATAGCGTTGCCGGGCCTACCTAATGCTAAAACAATTGCACAAGTGTTTGTTGACAACATTGTGAAACTCCATGACATTCCCTCTGACGTGGTCTCGGATTGTGGGACTCAGTTTGTTCTGTACTTGACTGGGGGTACAAACTGTCCTTTTCTTTGGCTGATTAGCGCACTAATCAGAGTCTGGAGACTTACTTGAGATATTTTGTCTCTGAGAACCAGGAGGAGTAGTCTTCGTTTTTGTCTTTGGCAGAGTTTGCCATAAATAATCTTAGACAGGAGTCCACTGAGAAGTCGCCGTTTTTGGGGGCATATGGGTTTCACCCGCATGTTAGGCACATTTTCTGGTTCAGATACTTTTGGTATCCCTAAGGAGGAACGTTTTTCGTCATCATTGTCAGCTATATGGCGGAAAATTCAAGATAACTTTATGAATATGGGCAACAAGTATAAACGTGTGGCTGACAGGAAACGTATTAATGGTCCGGACCTGAGTGAGTTATTCTGTGTGGCTGTTCACAAGAAACATTAAGTTGAAAGTACCTTCTTGGAAGTTAGGTCCAAGGTTTATTGGTCCATATAAGATCACTGTCATAATTAATCCTGTAGCTTTTCGTTTTGAACTTCCTCAGGCCCTGAAAATTCATAATGTGTTTCATAAATCTTTGTTGAAGAGATATATTTTGAACCTTTGCAGCCATCTTTCTTGCCACCCGCTCCTGTGATGGTGGATGGTATTGGAATTTCAGATCGGCAAGATAATTGACTCTCATGTTCTCTGTAGATCTCTTCAGTATCTTTTTCACTGGAAGGGTTATGGACTAGAGTAGAGAATGTGGGTACCGGCATCTGAAGTGAATGCCAGTCGTTTGGAGAAAACTTTTCACAGGTTTCACCCGGATAAAGTTGGTCCTGGGTGCCTGGAGGTCACCTGTAGAAGGGGGGTACTGTCATGGATGTACCGAGACATACGGACGTCCCAGCGACAGTGAGTGGCAGGAGATCTGCGAGACTGGCAACATGTGGTTTGATCTGACAGGTTATCCTTGTGGACCAATAGGTGTCTGTGTTGTTTCTGGTAATGGCCACACCCCTTGCCTCCACGTGTTGCTTATGTGGTCATTTAACTTTCCTTATTTATAGTTGCTTCTCCCACTATGCTGTGCGGTCTATAGCTTCTGTGTCTGTGGATTGTTTGTGGTTGGATCTCGGCTAAGTTCCTGGTACTTCCATAGCCTCTTTGAAGTTAAGCCTTTCCTTTACCTTTTTGTATTTTTTTTTGGGTTCTGTGTGTTGCGTTTCCCTATTGTTTGTATTAGGCCTGAAGTAGACTCCTGTTCCTCCTTCCTTTTGGAGGAACAGGTAGTCTCATTCCTGCCATTAGTACCAGGGTCCTATAGGGCTAGATAGAAGTCTAGTTATCCCTGCGTATGAACTCACTTAACTTTGGGGTCTGTTCATACTGATAGTCAGTCAGGATTTTGTTTAGGCTTTTCACTAAGAGGTGTCCATATTCCTTCCCTAGTGCTCAGGCCTGATTCCCTGTTTCCCCCTTCCCTCCTATGCTCAGTGTGGTGTTTCCCTCCCACACCGAAGCTTGACACCACCTTGTTTAATAGATAACCAATACTATTACCCCTTGATTCTCAAATTGGGGGGACTAAGTTGTGTAATATAACTGCTAGTGTGCTGTATACCTGATTTCACAGATAAGTAAATCCATTAGGCCTTGATTTTCATATTGGAGCGAATAAACAGTGTAATATAACCGTTATAGTGGTGTGCACCTGTTTTTATGAATTAGCAATTCCATTAGGCATTGATTCCCATATATGGATGAATAAACAGTGTAATATAACTGTTAGTTTGTTGTTCACTAGGGATGAGCAAATTTGTGGATGTTCGGGTTCAACGGATTCAGCCAAACTTTGGTTCAAACCCCAATTGTGACCTGAACTTTGGTGCTGTAAAATGGTTGTAAAATAGCCATAGTAAGGGCTAGAAGGATGCAAAAGGAACCAAAATTGTGGTAAGAGCAGTAAATTGCCATGCATACCAATATGGATAGGGAATAAAATAACATAGAATAACAAACAAAAATCTTGAACCAGGAGGTGGAGGTCCAAGTGGAGTAGCAGTATGAAGAGGCGGTGGACGTAGTGGTGTTGGTGGATGGAGGAGGTAGTACTGTTTTGTGTTTTTTTATTATTATTTTAGTTTTTGTTTTCCAAAAGATTTTTGGGGGGAGGCCCCAAAATATTGAGTGCAGCTGGTATACTTCTATACTCTGCCAATATGACTAAAATAAACAATAATTTTGAACCAGGAAGTAGAGGTCTGAGTGGAGGAGGAGGTGGACGTGGCGGTGTAGGTAAAATGGACGGAAGAGGTATCCAACACAGATTTAGCTTTTTTTTTGCAACAGTGTTGCTTTTTTTAAATTTATTTATTTTTATTTGGGGAGGCCCCAAAACACTGGACAATGGCAAACAGAATGAACCAACTGCGCTGGAGTATAACAATGGCTGGGTGCGTCCGGAATACTTGTCTACTCAGCCCAAGGTACGGACAAGTCTTGTGGTATACATGCATGGTTAATGAATGAATGTGAACTTGTCCACGTTGGCTGTGGACAAGCGGATGCGCCTGTCCGTGATTACACCCCCTTCCATGCTAAACACACGTTCGGACAATACAGTTGTCACAGGGATGGCCAGCACCTCCAAGGTGTAAATGGCAAGCTCAGGCCATGTGTCCAATCTGGAGAACCAGAAGTTAAGTAGGGCATATCCATCAGTGCATACATGCAGACTTGTGGACAAGTACTCTTCCATCATGTGACTGAAATGCTGCCTCCTGCCCATCCTCCAAAACTGTGCCCTGGCTGGACAGTAAGACACTTATGCATTGGATATTGTTACTATAATGTTTGTAAAATGTATTAAGATTAGTAGAATGTTAGGGGTGGAATAGTGGGGAGGAGTCACTCCACCCACACACCCTAGGATTGGGTACACTTCTGTATAAATGAATGCTCACTACATGTAAATTCATTATTCTTGAAAAAGACTCAGAGAAGTCGAAACGTTGCACACTGGGATAATAAAGAAGATTTAAAAGATCAACTCCAAGAGTGCTGTGGAAAACTTTCTTTTGATTACATCAATCAGGGATCAGAGACCGGGATCCAACACCACTTGCACCACCGCACTATTATAAGGTATTGACCAGAGGTTGTGCTGTCCCCTTGTTTGCATGTTGGACAGTTGTGTACCTGGCCGCTGTTGGTGCAGGAACCCACCCTCTAAACCACGTGTGGACGACTGGCCTGATAACCATGTGAATGATCCCTGTTCCTCTTTATTTTCCTCCTGTGCCACCATGTCATCCATCATCGCCTGAAGCATTTTTTCAAGGAGGTATAGAAGTGGGATGGTGTTGGTGGAGTACTCGAAACAGTGCAACATGGCACACACGTCCCACATGGAGGCCCACTCATTGGTGGTGAAGTGGCGCTGTTCCGCAGAGCGACTCACCCGTGCATGCTGCAGCTGAAACAGTCTCTCCAGCATGTCCAAGCTCAAGTGTGAGAAATGTCCACCAATCCTCGGTGGTGGTAGGACATGCGCCAAAATACTTTCCACCTCAGGCCCAACCGCCACTACATTTATCCAGTGGGCAGTTAGGCAGATATAACATCCCTACCCATGCTTACTGGTCCACGTATAGGTGGTTATGTGGACCTTGCCACTGATGGATTAACACAGCACACACCAGGGCTCTCCAGTGTTTGGGGGATTGAAAGCTGAATGCTTCCATGGGACAGTGTGATTGACATTGCTGGATGTGGTGCTGTCACATCCCCTCTTTGCGGTGAGAAAAGATGGCCCTGTTGCTCCATAGGGGGAGGGAGAGACCGAGACCGCAGCAGATGACGGAGCAGGAGGAGCTTGAGATCTTTCGTGGTTTTTCAGGTGTCTACTCCACTGCAGCTTGTGCTTTGCATTTAGGTGCCTGGTCATGCAGGTGGTGGTCAGGTTAAGAACATTTATGCCTCGCTTTAGGCTTTGACTGCACACCAGCCACCAAAATAAATACTGAGTCAGCAAGATTGACACGCATAACATGGAAAGGTCCAAAGGGCACAGTATTGTGTATAACTGCTTCACAAAGAATTTGGACAAAGACCTTAGCAATTAAAAGGTTTAAATTACTTTATTAAATGTATCAAGATTCACATACATGTATAAGAGAAGCAGCACAAGCAAGGAGAACATCGATAAAGACAAGTGCGAGAGGGGGCTGGGGGATCAGCATGCATAGGGGCATAAGGAAATAAGCAAGGAATCACACCAAGCTTAAAGAAACAAAGTAACAGCACAAGGGCAGAAAATAACAAGCAAAGTGTGGAAATAGTCAATAAATATACCCACAAGTAGCACGCAGATCCCTCAGCCGCCTCCTCCCAATGCCGCTTCGCCAGATAACTGGCTTCTTCTTCCCCGGAAAAAGCCAGTTATGCCCCTACTAGAGGTTCCAACTCTGTGCTTTCAGCAGGGGACCAGGTAGAAGACAATTTGAAGGAACTGGAGGCACTGTCAGCCATTTAATCTAAGACCACCTCTACTTGTTCTGGACTCACATTTCGTACAGCAGTATTTGGGCCTACAAAATCACACAGAACATCCTGTCCCCTACGTGCCCCAGAGGAAAGTGTTTCATTTTGGTGCATAGCTGGCACAGATCGATAACGTCCTCTCCCTGCAGCAGGAGTTTCACCAACAACAGCAGCACCATGACCATGGCCACATCCCTTATTTGATGATTTCCTAATTCTTTGAGGTCACCCACAAAATTGACAGACAGACGAACAATTGTATTTCTGAGTCACGGTTGCAAATGAGGTGTATCTCACCCCAAAAATGGCTATACGTCACACACAGAATTAATAGACAGATTAACTATTGTATTTCTATGTCACAAGTGCAAAGGAGGTGTATTGCACCCCAATAAATGGCTATAGGTCAGACACAGAATTAACAGCCAGATGAACAATAGTATTTCTGGTTCAAGCTTGTAGAGCCTTATTTTAGACTGCACTGAGAGCCTTATTGCAGACTGCACACACAGACTGTACCCAGAGGCTTATTGCCTAACACTGTCCCTCACTCGAGCTTCTTCCTGTCCCTACATTAGTTAGAGCAGAATGGCTCTACGTGTGATCCACCATTTATAGAGGCGGGGTCACATGCCGTGCCAGCCAATCACAGCCATGCCAATACTAGGCATGACAGTGATGGCTTTGAAGTGCCCACAGCTAAAAAGCTTGTTGATTGGCTGGGCTGCGGCCTTTCAACAAACTTTATTCATCATCCCAACACGAACACAGACTTCCGTGACAACGTCTGAGTTCGGGTGCCCAAAACCTCAATGTTTGGGTATGGTCATCCCTAATTACAAGACCTAATAAAGAAAAATCATGGGTTTTCTATTATTGAGAAGTCACAAGTTTGGTACACAGAGTTGTAAATGGTTATAACAAAATTCCAAGGTTGTTTTCTGTAATTTAAAGACCGAGGCTATATAATTATATATTATATAACTGTCTCTATATACTGTAGGACATCTTATCTCTGCCTCCCTGTATTGACAATAGCAAGCACTTATTGCTCGCTGTCATGTCTTTCACAGTGGCTGCTTAGTTACTCAGCGTCAGGGATACAACAGGATGACTCTCTGTCAGCGCTGGCCATGCTGATAATTGAGAAATAGCAGAGAGATGAATATATATTTAATATATACACATTCATATAAAGTATGTGATGGAGCAATGAGGGCAGCAGCCCATCAACTCCCAGCCCATCTTTCCAGTCAGTACTGCACAGTACTGTACTAGGAAGACAGGTGTGCCTTAGTAACACTCATTTAAAACAACGCTGCTAAGGGACATTTTTGGGCAAGCTTGTACATAAATGTACAATTTCTGTAAATAAACTATATTATAAAATGTTCCCTATCTCTTGTCCTACACATTAGCAAAAAAAAAAAATACAGTTACACTTTAAGTAGGGCGTTTAGTAAAACAAAGTAATAAGCAAAAGTATATTCTCTCTTAAAAAGTAGATTTTATTTTCTTACACATAAGAAAAAGTAGAACTTATAGTTCTGATTTTACAATATCAAGCTGAGATGACCAGCCGAGTAGAAAGGTTAAATTATTGGTCTTCCCCATGATCCACAGTGTTCGCTGATAGCAGAAGTAGGAAGATTTGCACTTTAGTTTGGTCAGAGCTGGTCATCACGAATGAATCTGTTGCCTTCTGAATGCTTTCCATAGTAAATATAGCGGCATTTCCCTGCAACCCCTGAAACATAAAAATAAAAAGCGGTTATGGTCACACTGTATCTAAATTGTGATCAAATAAACATAGTAATTTCCTTTCTTAAAGTACTTTGGAAACCTACATCTGGTGTGCTTTCTATAAGCATTAACCACTTCAGTACCGAGCCGTTTTTCACCTTAACCACTTCAGCCCCCCTAGCTTAAACACCCTTAAAGACCAGGCCACTTTTTACAATTCCGCACTACACTACTTTACCCGTTTATTGCTCCGTCATGCAACTTACCACCCAAATGAATTTTACCTCCTTTTCTTCTCACTAATAGAGCTTTCATTTGGTGCTATTTCATTGCTGCTGACATTTTTACTTTTTTTGCTATTAATCAAAAATTACCGAAATTTTTACAAAAAAATGACATTTTTCACTTTCTGTTGTAAATTTTTTTAAAAACTACATTTCTATATAAATTTTCTCTAAATTTATTGTTCTACATGTCTTTGATAAAAAAGTCCAATAAGTGTATATTTATTGGTTTGGGTAAAAGTTATAGCGTTTATAAACTATGGTGCAAAAAAGTGAATTTCGGCATTTTGAAGCAGCTCTGACTTTCTGAGCGCCTGTCATGTTTCTTCAGGTGCTAGAATGCCAGGAAAGTATAAATACCCCCCAAATCACACCATTTTAGAAAGAAGACACCCCAAAGTATTCGCGGGGGCATGGTGAGTTCATGTATCATTTCATTTTTTTCACAAGTTAGCGGAAAATGACACTTTCTGAGAAAAAAATAAATAAAAAGTTTCAATTTCTGCTAACTTCTGGCAAAAAAAAAGAAATCTCAGACGGACTCACTATGCCCCTCAGTGAATACCTCGGGTGTTTACTTTCCGAAAAGGGTCATTTGTGGGGTGTGTTTACTGTTCTGGCATTTTGGGCGGGCTAATTGTGAGCCGCCATGTAAATCTAAAGGTACTCGTTGGATTTGGGTCTTTGCTACTCCAGGCTGCAAAAGTGTACACATGTGGTATCGCCGTACTCAGGAGAAGTAGGGCAATGTGTTTGGGGTGTATTTTACATATACCCATGTTGGGTGAGAGAATATCTCTGTAAACTGACAACTTTGTATAAATTTTTTAAAAGTTGTCGTTTACAGAGATATTTTTCACACACAGTATAGGTATATATAAAAATACACCCCAAAACACATTGCCCTACTTCTCCTGAGTACGGCGATACCACATGTGTGCCACTTTTTGCAGCCTGGGTGCAAAGGGCCCTAAAACCAATGAGTACCTTTAGGATTTCACAGGCCATTTTTACGCATTTGGATTCCAGACTTCTTCTCACGCTTTAGGGGCCTCTAAAATGCCAGGACAGTATAAATACCCCACATGTGACCCCATTTTGGAAAGAAGACACCCCAAGGTATTCTGTGAGGGGTATGGTGAGTTCATGTAAAATTTTATTTTTGTCACAAGTTAGTGGAATATGAGACTTTGTAAAAACAAAAAAAAAAAAAATAAATAAACTATTTCCGCTGACTTGTGGCAAAAATAAAAATTCTGTGGACTCACCATGCCCCTCACGGAATACCTTGGGTGTCTTCTTTCCAAAATGGGGTCACATGTGGGGTATTTATACTCACCTGGCATTTTAAGGGCCCCTAGTGTGAGAATCAAATGCATAAAAATGCTCTGTGAAATCCTAAAGGTACTCATTGGTTTTAGGGCCCCTTTGCGCATCTTGGCTGCAAAAGTGTCACTCATGTGATATCGCCGTACTCAGGAGAAGTAGGCTATGTTTGGGGTGTATTTTACATATACCCATGTCTGCGTGTGAGAAATATCGCTGTAAACGACCACTTTTTACATTTTTTTATTCAAAGTTGTCAATTTACAGAGATATTTCTCTCACCCAGTATGGGTATATGTAAAAATACACCTCAAAACACATTGCCCTACTTCTCCTGAGTACGGCGATACCACATGTGTGACACTTTTTGCAGCCAAGATGCGCAAGGGGCCCAAATTCCAATGAGTACCTTTAGGAGGGCATTTTTACGCATTTTTCTTCTCACGCTTTAGGGCTCCTAAAATGCCAGGGCAGTATAATACCTCACATGTGACTCCATTTTGGAAAGAAGACACCCCAAGGTATTCCATGAGGGGCATGGCGAGTTCATAGAATATTTTTTTTTTGGCACAAGTTAGTGGAAATTGATTTTTTATTGTTTTTTCTCACAAAGTCTCCCTTTCCGCTAACTTTTGACAAAAAGTTTAATTTTTCATGAACTCATTATGCACCTCAGCGAATACCTTGGGGTGTCTTCTTTCCAAAATGGGGTCACATGTGGGGTATTTATACTGCCCCGGCATTTTAGGGGCCCTAAAGCGTGAGAAGAAAAATGCGTAAAAATACTCTTCCTAAAAGGTACTCGTTGAATTTGCCTTTGCATCTTGGCTGCAAAGTGTCACTATGGATCGCCGACTCAGGAGAAGTATGGCGATGTGCTTAGGGTGTATTTACATATACCCATGCTAGGTGAGAGAAATATCTCTGTATATTGACAACTTTGAATAAAAAATGTAAAAAGTTGTCGCTTACAGCGATATTTCTCACACCCAGCATGGGTATATGTAAAAATACACCCCAAAACACATCGCCCTACTTCTCCTGAGTACGGCGATACCACATGAGTGACACTTTTTGCAGCCAAGATGCGCAAAGGGGCCCTAAAACCAATGAGTACCTTTAGGATTTTACAGGCCATTTTTACGCATTTGGATTCTCACGCTTTAGCACTCCTAAATGCCAGGGCAGTATAAATACCCACAAGTGACCCCATTGTGGAAAGAAGACACCCCAAGGTATTCCGTGAGGGGCATGGCGAGTTCACAGAAAAAAAAATTTGGCACAAGTTAGCGGAAATTGTTTTTTTTTTTTTTTTTTTACAGTCTCATATTCCACTAACTTGTGACAAAAAATAAAATTTTGCATGAACTCACCATACCCATCACGGAATACCTTGGGGTGTCTTCTTTCTAAAATGGGGTCACATGTGGGGTTTTTGTACTGCTCTGGCATTTGAGGGTCTCCGCAATCATTACACGTATGGCCAGCATTAGGAGTTTCTGCGATTCTCCTTATATTGAGCACACGGGTAATGAGATTTTTTTTTTCCGTTCAGCCTCTGCGCTGAAAAAAAAAAAAAATGAACGGCACAGATTTCTTCATTCGCATCGATCAATGTGGATGAATAAATCTCTGCCAAAATCAGTGACTGCGGTGCGGTGGGCTGGGCGCTAGCTACCTAACAAGTAGCTAACTAACTGGTGGTGATAGGGGACCCTTATGCCCCATTCACACGTCCGCAATTCTGTTTGCGGAACGGAATTGCGGACCCATTCATTTCTATGGGGACAGACTTTGTCCCGCTCGGATCCGGAATTACGGATCCGCGCTTCCGGGTCTGCACTTCCGTTCCGCAAAAATATAGAACATGTCCTATTCTTGTCCGCAATTGCGGACAAGAAAAAGCCTTTTCTATATAGTTCTGGCAATGTGCGCATCTGCAAAATGCGGAAAGCACATTGCCGGTGTCCGTGTTTTGAGGATCTGCGGATCGGATCCGCGGATCGAATCCGCAGATCGGATCCGTGAATCCACGGATCCGTGAATCCACGGATCCGCAAAACACATATGGACGTCTGAATGGAGCCTTACAAGGGGTGTGATCAATGACAGGGGGGTGATCAGGGGGTCTAGATGGGGTGATCAAGGGGTTAATAGGTGAGGGGGTGGGGGGTTAGTGTAGTGTTTGGTGCAACTTTATTGTAGTTACCTGGTCCTCTGGTGGTCGATCCCAGAAAATGGGACCACCAGAGGACCAGGTAGCAGCTATATCAGACGCTGTTCATAAAACAGCGTCTGATATAGCTGTTTGATGCGATTTATATCGCATCTACAGCCTGCCAGCGATTGATCATCGCTGGCAGGCTGTAGTACAACTCTTCAGACGCCAGACGCTGTGAACGCGCGCGCGCCCACGCGTGCGTTCACAGGAAGTCTCGCGTCTCGCGAGATGACGCCCCGGCGCGTCCGATCAGAAGAACAGGACCGCCCGCAGGACGCAATCCTGCGTACGGCGGTCCTGAAGCGGTTAAAGGGAACCTGTCATCAACTTTATACTGACCTCACTGATGGCAGTATAAATTAGTGACAGAAATGCAGATTTCAGTGGTGTGTCACTCATGAGCTAAAAGAAAGTGGTTGCTGAAAACCAGTATCATAATTATTGCAGCACAGGCCTTGAAAAGAGTCAAATCTACCTGAGAAGAGTCAGTTATACATAATCTCCTGCTCTCCCCATCCATCTGCTGATGATTGGCAGTTCTCGCGGGAGAGCAGGAATTCATGAATAACCAGGACACTTCTCAGGTGACGTGACTCTTTTCCAGGCCCAGTCTGCAATGATTGTGATGTTGGTTCTCAGCAACCTCTTACTTTTAACTTTTAGGGTACTTTCACACTTGCGTTGAAGGATTCCGTCAGGCAGTTCTGTCAACGGAACTGTCCAATGGATCAGTTAAAACGTTTGAAAATGTATTTAATTTGAAAACGGATCCGTTTGCAGATCCATTTGACAATCGTATTGAAATAACGGATCCGTCTTTCCGTTGTCATCCGTAAAAATGGATCCGTTATTTATTATTTTACCATTTTTAAAGGTCTGCGCATGCTCAGAGTGGAAGAATGGATCCGTTAATGCGTCAGTTTTCAATGTCAGATCCGCCCTTAATACATTTTAATGGAAATTAATGGCGGATCCGTCATTCCGTCAAGTGTTTCCGCATTTTTGGACGGAGATAAAAATACAACATGCTGCGCTTTTATCTGCATCCAAAAAACGTGAAAGGACTGAACTTAAGACAAACTGATGCAAACTGAACGGATTGCTTTCCATTTAGAATGCATTAGGATAAAACAGATCAGTTTTTTTCCGTTATTGAGCCCCAAGGATGGAACTCAATGACGGAAAACTTTGACGCTAGTGTAAAAGTACCCTTAAATGACAGACCGCTGAAATCAACTCGCCAGTCTCTACTTTATACTGCCGTTAGTATGGGCATAATAAAGGTGATGACAGGTTCCCTTTAAGAATCAGGCCATATTTTGGAAATCTGACATGTATCACTTTATGTGGTAATAACTTTGGAACACTTTTACATATCCAAGCCATTCTGAGACTGTTTTCTTGTGACACATTGTACTTCATGACAGTGGTAAATTTGAGTCGATATAAATCAACTTTATTTATAATAAAAATCCTAAATTTACAGAAAATTTAAAAAAATTCAAAAATTTTTGCAATTTAAAAAATTTGAATTTCTCTGCTTTTAAGCAAGATATTGATACCTCATAAAATTGTTATTACTATGCAATATCCATATGCCTACATGTTGGTATAATTTTCTAAATGTAATTTTATTTTTAGGACGTTAGGCTTAGAATTTTAGAAGCAATTCTTAAAATGTTTCGAAAATTTCCAAAACCCAATTTTTAAGGACCAGTTCAGTTATGAAGTCACTTTGTGGGGCTTACATAGTAGAAACCACTCATAAATGACCCCATTTTAGAAATTACATCCCTCCTTTGGATGCCCCAGTTACAGTGGAAATAGTGTAAACAAAAAAAAAAAGTCTGTGTCCCGAAAGGTCTTTCATTGCCCTCTTGGGGACAAATTATGTGGAAAAAATATATAAAAAATAAGTTGAAAAATAATTTTAAAAAATATATTAAATCACAAATAAAAGAAAAAAAGAAATAAAATATGACGTGGCACAATAATAGAAAATGATATTAAAAAAATACAATTAAAAGAAAAAATTACAAAATAAAAAAAGTGTTCACTGCCCCCTAACAGTCTTTTTATGATCCCATGGGGGACACATTATGTGGCAAAAATATATTAGAAAAAAATAATAGAAAAAAAATACAAATAAAATAAAAAAATAAAAAGTGCAAAATAGTAGAGTGTCCATTGTCCCCTAGCAGTCTTTTTATGAACTCTTGGGGGAGATAGTATGTGGCAAAAAATATATTTAAATAACAATTAATAAACCGATTATAAAAAAAGAATACAATAAAATATTATTAAAATACAAATAAAAGTAATAAATAAAAAGGAAAGAGTGAAAAATTCACAAAAAGTGTCAGTGTACATCAAAGGTCTTTTTATGCCCTATTGGGGGATATAATTTGTAGCAGAAATATATTAAAAATTAAGTTAAAAAAGATACAAAATAATAAAATACATAAAAGAAAAAATACCCACACCAACCAGAACCAACCTGATTATTAAATTGTTAACCAATAAGCGCTTTTCCCACTAGAAAGTGCTTACTGGCTATTGCATGGCGTCTGTAACTAGTAGGAGGTGGTAATAACCAGGGAGCCATATCCTTTGCAGTGAAGGAAATCACTGATTTATAAACAAGTTCTTGCAGCACGGCCCCTGAAACAAAAGATTTATACTTACCTGCTTCATGCCGCCCTAGCCCCCTCTGCCTCCATCTTCCGGTTCCTGCACTTTTACACCTGTCAGTGCATGGTCATGGTCACATACAACGCTCCAGTCAATGACTGACTTCAGCAGTGACACGCTGCTTGTGGCCACATCACCGCAAAAGCCAGTGATTGGATGGAGAGGTACATGTGACCATGGCCATGCACTGCCAAGTACAGACAGCGCTGGGAGCAGGTACGTATGACTCTTCGGTTTCAGGGGCCATGCTGCAAAAACTTGTTAAAAATTCATTTTGACTAGGAAATCCCCTTAAGCCAGGGGCCATAGACCTCACATGGAAATTTCCTGGTGGGCTGATCTCCAGGAAGCTGTCTGGGCCCTCCTCACGGCTAGCCAGTGAAGGTTTTTTGGGATGTTTTGGGGATGTATTTTGTGCTCATGGGGGCAGTATTTTGTGATGATGTGTGGTATTTGGCTCTGTTGGAGTGGTATAATGTGCCATAATATGGTATTGCTGGCCCTGACTTCCATCAATTTGTACCCGACTACAAAACGGGGCCAATTTTAGTATTTTTCCATAACCACTTCAAGTTCCCAGTCCGCCAATGCTTTAAGCCCTTATGACACTGCGAGATATTCAGGTCAATTACTGGGAACAAGTCTTCATAAGGATGCTCATTCATGATAACTGTCCGGTATACTCATGCCGCACATCTCTCTGTGTAATCAGGGATGTGCTACTGATAAGCAATGTAACTAAATGAATGAGCAATGACTGTGATAGCGATCATTCCTCCCCAGTCACTTTACATTGGCATGTGTACATTGCGGCCCTTTAAAATAGAGCAATGTGACAATGCGGCCCTCAGACCAAAAAAGGTTGTGCACCCCTGCTCTAGAGAGCTAACGCTACTGTGTTATTGTACTATATTATATGTGGGACTTGAAATAAAGATATTTTATTTGCATCATACCTAAGAGTGCAGTGGTATCTCGCTACAATTGATTGTGGAACATATCCATTCCACTTTGTACCTCGCTACTTAGGTACATCGAGTGCAACCCAATACTACTCCAAAGCCATCTTCATGCTGAAAAAAGTGAAAGGAAATTAAAACTTTGATGATGTCATGTCTAAGAGGGGACAGAATCAGACAGTGAATAAAGATAATAGTGTGTATGTGTGTGTGTGAGAAAGAGACATGTATATGTAGCAGAGCTGTGTTTGTTAGTGTATATCAGTGCTGTGTGTGCTGTAAGAGGGCGCAAGGTTCCGTCGTCGACGGAAGGTACGTGTCACCGAGGTTCCTGGCCTCGGTGAGATAAGAGCCGGATTTTTTGTGTCAGCAGCAGCTAGTGCTGCTTGACACATTGATATTTAGTATGGCTACAAAGCCGATCCGGGCCGGCTCTTATTGGGAATAGTCAAGTGCTGGGTGGGAGACTATTCCCCACGGTCCAGGCCGGACTTTCCGGGCCTTTAAAGGCAGCCACCTCAGCAGGTGGGAGGTGATTATCCTGGAAGCTGCTGGTGTTGCTGTGGAGCTCTCAGGGCTGAGAGCAAGAGTCTGCAAACAGGCGTGCAGTCTACCTGGAAGCCGCTGGTGGAAACTTTGCGTGGCCGACCTAACTGCCAGGTGTGAACTAACACCGACCACTCAGGTGACCTTGCTGTGGGACTTATGTTTTTGCCGGGTGTTTTACCTTGTGTGAACAAGCACTAAAGACTGTTTCTGTTTTGCCTTGTGTGAACAAGCACTAAAGACTGTTTCTGTTTTGCCGAGTGTGAATAAAACACTTCTGCTTTACCCAGAGAACTGTGTACCTTGCCTCTATACTGCGTCCGCAAGCCTGTCTACCAGAGCAATTCCCCACATTTGGTGTCGGATGCGGGCATGCGCAGTGAGGCTGGCGTGAACGCCGAAAGTTTTTGTTTTTGCTGTGTTGGACTGCATGTCATATATCAGGCCTGCAACTTTTGTGGTTTCTGGCAACATGGAGGCTGCTGTGAAAGCTCTCATGGAGGCTAACGTGCAGCAGAGGGAGACCAATCAGCTACTTTTACAGCAGCAACAGGCTAATGAGCTACAGCAAAAAGACATGAGGAGGCTATGTGTGCACAGCAGCAGACGAACAATCTCCTAATGCAGCAGCTGATAGCCTTGCAGGAGTCGGTGCGAACGTCCCAGCCAGGAGTTGCAACCACGACAGCCCCGACTGTGTCTAACGCCAGGGACAAAGTCCGATCTGCCCTCAGGAAAATGGGTCCAGAAGACGATATAGAGGCATTCCTGATGGTGTTTGAAAGAACCGCCGAGCAAGAGAGGCTGCCATTGGAGCAATGGGCTGAGGTGGTGGCGCCTTTTCTGGTGGGGGACGCACAAAAGGCCTATTTTGACCTCAGCTGTGAGGAGGCAAAGGACTATGAGAGGCTAAAAGGTGAGGTGTTGGCCAGGTTGGGAGTAAACACCTATGTGCGAGCGCACAGAGTGTGTCAGTGGGTGTTTTCCGAGTCCCGACCCGTCCGGTCACAAGCCTATGACTTACTTCACCTAGTAAAAAAATGGCTCCAGCCTGAACTGTTGAGCCCTTCTCAGATGGTTGAAAGGGTCGTGGTCGACAGGTTTGTGCGCACTCTTCCGAGAGCCATACAGCGCTGGGTGGGACAAGGCGATCCAGGCAACCTGGAACAACTGGTTAGCCTGGTGGAGAGGTATATGGCCACTCAGGATTTGTTGAAGGACTCTGCTGTACTACCGAAGTCACGTCAGCCCCAGTTGCCGACCCAGGATCCTGGAAAAGGGATCCTACCTCATAAGGAGGGGAGTGTATCTCCAGTCCGTAGGAGGAATACCCTGGGGAGGAGGGAGGCTGCGGGGGTCAGGTGTTGGCATTGTCAGGACTGGGGACATGTGGCCGCCAACTGCCCTAGGGCATCCGAACCCATGGACTGCGGGTTCGCTCGCCGGTCCTCTCTTTTGCCCAACCAGTGTATATAGCTGACCCCCTGCTGGCCGCGGACACCCCTCCGATGTGTGACATCATGGTTAATGGACACTCCGTGCAGGCCCTGCTGGACTCTGGGAGCCTGGTAACTCTGGTCCATGAGTCGTTGGTAACAGAAAAACTCCCAGAAGGGCGAACCCTTACCATTGTCTGTATACATGGGGATCGCCGGGAGTATCCCACTACTAAGGTTACCCTGACGGTGGGTGGGAAAGAGGTGCCACATGTCGTGGGAGTGGGGAGACGGCTCCCTTATGCCGCAATATTGGGGAGGGACTTTCCCTGTTCTGGTCTTTGTGGAGGAACGGGTTGCCTACTTGTGGGGAAGAAAATGTCCGGGTCCCGAACCTGAGGACCCCGAAGCAGAGACACCAGCGGTAGGGGTGACCACTAATTCTGTGATAGAGGGGAGACAACCCCACTAAGTGTAATGGTGGGAGACGTGGAGGGCTTGCCACCGGGACCGGAATTGGCAGACCTCAACGTCTCCGGAGAAAATTTTGGGACCGCACAACACCGGGACCAAACCCTAGCCAGGGCCTGGGAGAACGTTGTGGTAATTGATGGTAAACCCCAAAACCTGGGGCGGAGTTAATGCTTCCCGTTTTGTTGTTCACCATGAAATGTTGTATCGGGTGAACCAAACCGGGTGAGAATATTGAACAGTTGGTGGTGCCCACGGCGCACCGCAAGCTCGTTATGGAGCTTGCCCACCAACATGTTCTTGGGGGACACTTGGGATGGCAGAAAACCCAGGACCGCATACTGCAGCGGTTTTATTGGCCCAGTGTTTTCAAAGAGGTAGAAAATTATTGTAAGTCCTGTCCAACCTGTCAGGTAAATAGCCCCCAGCCACATTTCCGTAGTCCTCTGGTACCTCTACCAATCATAGAGGTACCGTTTGAGCGAATCGCTATGGATCTAATAGGGCCCATACCGAAGTCCGCTAGGGGCCACCAACACATTCTGGTCGTTCTCGATTACGCCACTCGGTATCCGGAGGCGGTGCCCCTGCGACATACATCAGCTAAGCTCATAGCTAAGGAGTTAATGGAAATGTTTTCCCGGGTGGGAAAAAGGTGGTGTCTAGAGATGGGAGGGACTGGGACCTGCTTCTGCCCTATCTCATGTTCGCAGTGCGAGAGGTGCCCCAGGCCTCTACTGGGTTCTCGCCCTTCGAACTGCTTTATGGCCGACACCCTCGGGGCCTGTTAGACATCGCCAAGGAAGCATGGGAACAACAACCCGTCCCCCACAAAAGTGTCATTGAGTATGTCACCCAGATGCAGGAACGGATGGAAAGGGTGTTGCCGCTGGTCCGGGAGCATATGGAGGCAGCGCAACAAGCCCAGAGTAGGGTGTATAATCGTCAGGCTCGGGTACGGGACTTCAACCCGGGAGATCGGGTTTTGGTTCTGGTACCCACCCTTGACAGCAAGTTCCTAGCTAGGTGGCAGGGCCCCTATGAGGTAATCGAGAAGGTAGGGGAAGTAATTACAAAGTACACCAGCCAGGCGGCAAGCCGAGCAGGTGTACCATGTGAATTTACTAAAGCCGTGGAAAGATAGGGACTCGTCCGACAACAGCCCCCGTCCAGGGCTTCTAGGTGAAAAGGGTCCAGCCCCACAGTTTGAGGCCTGTGAAGCAGTAACCACGGTAAAATTGCAGACAGCCTGTCTTCCAAACAAGTTCAGGAAGTAAGGGAGTTCATCAGTCGGAACACGGATGTGTTCTCGACCTCCCTGGCCGCACTTCCCTCATCCAACATGATATCGTCACGGAGCCTCAGGCCAAGATCCGGTTAAAACCATACCGGGTACCCGAGGCTCGGCGACGGGCCATCGCGGAGGAAGTGCAATTAATGTTGAAGCTTGATGTCATTGAGGAGTCGAAAGTGAATGGGCAAGTCCCATAGTCCTAATACCCAAGCCAGATGGGACGTTGCGGTTCTGCAACGATTTTCGCAAGTTAAATGAAGTGTCCAAGTTTGATGCGTATCCCATGCCCCGGGTAGACGAGCTTGTTGAGAATTTAGGGCAAGCCCGTTATTTTTCTGTGCTAGACCTCACTAAAGGGTACTGGCAGGTACCCTTAACGGAGTCGGCCAAGGAAAAACTGCTTTTGTTACCTCACAGGGCCTGTATCATTACAAGGTATTACCCTTTGGCCTGCATGGCGCCCTGCCACTTTCCAAAGGTTAATGGACATTGTGCTGCGACCTCATCGTCGGTACGCCTCGGCCTACTTAGATGATGTAGTCATCCACAGCACCGACTGGGAAAGCCATTTGCCCAAAGTACAGGCGGTAGTGGATGCCATTAGAAAAGCTGGACTAACCGCTAATCCAAAAAAGTGTGCCATTGGGTTAGAAGAGACCAAGTATCTGGGGTATGTCATTGGGCGGGGACTCATCAAACCTCAGGTAAATAAGATAGAGGCAATACGTAATTGGCCCCGACCGGTCACCACCAGGCAGGTAAAATCGTTCCTGGGGATTGTAGGGTACTACATGAGGTTTGTGCCCCACTTTGCCACGATAGCAGCACCATTGACAGACCTGTTGAAGGGACGGAAGTCCGGAAAGGTTCACTGGAGTGAGAAGGCAGAAGAGGCTTTCTCTGCATTAAAGTCGGCCCTGTGTGGGTCCCCGGTTTTGGTGACACCCGACTTCAACAGGGAGTTCATAGTACAGACGTATGCCTCGGAGGTAGGCCTCGGTGCGGTACTGTCTCAGGAGGTCAACGGGGAAGAACATCCCGTTGTCTTCCTGAGCCGTAAGCTCAACCCAGCCGAGACCAGGTATAGTATAGTGGAGAGGGAGTGCCTGGCTATCAAGTGGGCACTCGAGTCTCTCCGCTATTACTTGTTAGGGAGGAAGTTCCGTCTGGTGACCGACCATTCCCCTCTCAAGTGGATGAGCCAGGCCAAGGAGAGGAATGCTCGGGTCACCAGGTGGTTCCTGTCCTTACAGAACTTCAAGTTCTCAGTAGAACACCGGGCAGGCCGCTTGCAGGGTAACGCGGATGCCCTGTCCCGCGTCCACTGTCCTCACATGTGTTCACCCCTCAGGGCTGAACAAAGGGGGTATGTAAGAGGGCGCAAGGTTCCGCTGTCGACGGAAGGCACGTGTCACCGAGGTTCCTGGCCTCGGTGAGATAAGAGCCGGATTTTTGTGTCAGCAGCAGCTAGTGCTGCTTGACACATTGATATTTAGTATGGCTACAAAGCCGATCCGGGCCGGCTCTTATTGGGAATAGTCAAGTGCTGGGTGGGAGACTATTCCCCACGGTCCAGGCCGGACTTTTCCGGGCCTTTAAAAGGCAGCCACCTCAGCAGGTGGGAGGTGATTATCCTGGAAGCTGCTGGTGTTGCTGTGGAGCTCTCAGGGCTGAGAGCAAGAGTCTGCAAACAGGCGTGCAGTCTACCTGGAAGCCGCTGGTGGAAACTTTGCGTGGCCGACCTAACTGCCAGGTGTGAACTAACACCGACCACTCAGGTGACCTTGCTGTGGGACTGATGTTTTTGCCGGGTGTTTTACCTTGTGTGAACAAGCACTAAAGACTGTTTCTGTTTTGCCTTGTGTGAACAAGCACTAAAGACTGTTTCTGTTTTGCCGAGTGTGAATAAAACACTTCTGCTTTACCCAGAGAACTGTGTACCTTGCCTCTATACTGCGTCCGCAAGCCTGTCTACCAGAGCAATTCCCCACAGTGCATATGTCACAGCTGTGTAGTAAAACTGTGTTTGTCATGGGGAATATGCAGATTTGCTGTGTATGTCAACTGTGTAGCAGAGCTGTGTTTGTCAAGTTTTTATGCAGTGCTGTGTGTATATGTTATTGACCTTGACCCCTCCACTTCATTAAACCACCAGGGAATGTCTAAGGTCCCTTTCACATCTGCGTTTTTCCTTTCTGTCCTAGAGTTCCGTCCTCGGGGCTCTAAAAGCATTAATCCGGATCCGACTTTAAGCTAAACGTCGTTTCGTTGTATCGCCGTATCCGACGTTTAGCTTTTAAGAATGGTAACCATGGCAGCCAGGACGCTACTAAAGTCCCGCTGCCATGGAAAAGCAGCGGTGAGCCAGAGGAGAAGCTACTTACCTTCCGTGCGGCGGCCGGGGCGCTCCTCGATTATGTCACCTGGGTCCCTGCGTCGCATGGTTCACATAGCTATGCTCGAGGAGCACCACGGCCGCCGCACAGAAGGTAGTAGCTTTTCCCCCGGCTCCCCGCTGCTGGGATTTAGTAGCGCCCTGGCTGCCATGGTAACCTAAAAGCATATTGAAGACTGATCAGTCTTCAAATGCTTTCAGTTGTCTTGCGTTGTGACAGATCCGGCGGGCATTTCCGGCAACGGAAGTGGACGCCGGATCCTCACAATGCAGATGTGAAAGGGGCCTAATAAGTAGAAAATATTTTTTCTTATTTTCTTTTATCTAAACCTTGGACGAGTTTGTAATACATATATGGGCCAATAAAGGGGGACTTGGCACATAATTTATACTGTAGAGGACACTGTGGCCCACACTCACCAGCCAGGGGGTGGGGGTTGAGAATGATGCCGCGCCACCCACTCACCAGTGTAGCAGAGAATGGCTCATGCTACACTCACAGTCAGCAACCATATCAAAGGGCTGTATAGGAATGTACAGCGTGATGTGGGCAGTACCAAGCTGGGGGGGTTCTCACTGGCTTCTGTGCACAGCGTCTCCTGCTGCATACAGCACCCAGATCTAAGCGGCGTACAGAAATGTACAGCATGATCTGGGCACTAGCATACACAAAGGGGTCCATAGGGGCAACAAAAATACAACCAAAATTGAAAAGCCATGCGTGAAAAACTAAGTGCACCCTGTAAATTAATAATTAGTAATCATTTTCTGTATGACTTTATAAGTATTTCCTATTGTTCTGGAGGAGTTTTCACCTGCTTTCCTATACAACAATGCTTTTATTCATTGAGGTCGGTTGGCATTCATGTACGCACAGCTGATATGCTGTCTTTGGTTTTCATGAAACATTGCACTGTGCATTATGGCCATACTTTGGTCTATCCAAAAAGCATTGTTCAAGAAATCTTATGGTTTGCTCATATGCCACTTTGCAAACTTAAAGAGGTTGCATTAACTTTCTCTACATGATAAATGCCACTTACTGAAGTGAGACAACCCCTTTAAGTCATGCTCTCATGTTCTTTTTAGAAGGAAGAGGTTTTCTCTTTGCAACCCTTCCACAAGCCATACTACAGTCTATTTCTAATTGCAGTTATGAACTTGAACATTTAGCATGCTACCTGAGGCCTGTAGAGTCTTAGATGAAGCTATGCAAATTATCTTAACATTGCACATCGGACCTTTGGGTTAATTAGCTGAGGCGTCCACTCCTAGTAAGACTGCCAACTGTGTTGAATGTTTTACACTTTTGAGTAATCTTTCTCATTGTTAAATGATGGACTTCAAATTGTTTGGAAATGGCCTCATAACACGTCCTAGATTGATGGACAGCAACAACTGCTTCTCTATGATCAGTGATGATGTCTTTCCTTCTTCGTGTTGTATTAAAACATGCCTAAATGCTCCATACTAGCAAAATGTGATATTTGATTAGCATCACCTGGCTGCTTCTTATCCTTTTAATTCCTATGGAAGCAGTAATGTCTCATTCACATGTCAGTGTTTCGGTCAGCAATTTCCATCAGTGATTTAGAGCCAAAACCAGGTGCGGCTCTAAACACTGAACATGTGCAGATCTTTCCCTTATACCTTATGTCTGTGGAGGCTCCAATCCTGGTTTTGGCTCACAATTACTGATGGAAATCACTGACCAAACAGTGTGAATGAGGCTTAAGGATGTACTTTTCACACAGAGCTTCTGCATTTTGGCCTAGTTTTTGTTAAATAATGACATTAGTGTTGAGTGAATCGAAGTATGGGAAGTGTACTTCAAATTTCAGGAATAATTTCATTCGTCATGGTAACAAATCAATTTTTCCTAAAATGGTGGCTGAAAGTTAAAAAAAATTATACTTAACTCATCCACTTGATTGTGGTGAGGCCGTATGCTACAATCTTGATTGAAGAAAACTGGCCACAGGAACTGCGGCAAGCGTACTGACCTTGATTAACCCCTGAGCAGCTGAATGTGAGTCAAAAATGCTGAACGCGGCATTTGAAGGGTTAAATAATGGGGGTAACTGTGCTCGCTCCATGCACTGGAAAGCAATTTGTGACGAAGTAATTCGCAACTAATCGAATTTTTCAAAACTTCACTATCTCTAAATGACACAATGCAACAAGTACATCCTAGTCTATGAGTAAAGATGGTTCTTCTTCATCCGAAACACATAAGCATCTCTGCTATCTAACCCCCAATGTTTTTAAGGATGTGAGAAGGAAGATTGATGGTGTTTTAAATGAGTTTTGAAGACCGTAAATTTAATGGAATGTAGAGAAAAAAACTTGTCTAAGCCTTTAGTCTAAAGCTGATCAACAGACTTCTTCAACCAAAACGCTCATAAGGTGTGTATTAGACAGGCAGATCAGCAAACCATTGTCTGGAGGGAAGTGTTCCTTCATGGCAATCGCTTGCTAGCCAGCAGAGGAGACCGCTGCTATTAAATGCAGTGACTTCCTTCGCAGCATGGGGAGGAGCTACCACTATGCCATTGCTCATCCGCATACTGTTTAGTGGTTTGCCGGCGGCAGATCGCTATTAGACAGCACGATCTGCCGTCAGCAAGCGCTGATTTTGAAGCATGCTTAAAAATCCGAATTGCCCGATGAACAAGTGTTCATTCAGCAGTTGTTCAATCATCAGCCAACTACTAATCTTTATAGCCACCTTGGGCAATGTGGCTGCTAATGTATGGGAAAATGTGATTAAAGGGATTCTGTCACCAGTTTTCACCCCTTTAAGCTAAACATATGCTCATACTCAGGGTCTTCTCGTGATTCCTAATGTGGGCTTATAAATGCGATCTGTAGCTTAGTTTTGCCAAAAACAGGTTTTACTAACCTGTCAGTCATAAAAATAAGGTGCCCAAGGGGAGGTCCAGGGATGCAGGGTGCCCGGCTGCAGCCATCACCGTTGGTGCCCAGCGCCGCCTTGCCAGAGTTCTGCGCCGCCTCCTACTTCTCTGTGCCGCCTCTCCCTCCCCCTCCTCCAGCTGTGAAATACTGCGCGTGCGCACAGGCTCAGCCTGATGCGCCCGTACGGACTGCTTGGATGCTTCTTCTCTAGCGAAGTGCCGGCGCACGTGCACTACGCTAAAAGAAGCCGATGTCAGCAGTTCGTGCGCATCAGGCTGAGAGGCGGCACAGAGAAGTAGGAGGCAGCGCAGAACTCTGGCAAGGCGGCGCTGGGCACCAACGGTGATGGCTGCAGCCGGGCACCCTGCATCTCTGGACCTCCCCTTGGGCACCTTATTTTTATGACTGACAGGTTAGTAAAACCTGTTTTATGGCAAAACTAAGCTACAAATCGCATTTATAAGCCCACATTAGGAATCATGAAGAGACCCTGAGCATGAGCATATGTTTAGCTCAAAGGGGTGAAAACTGGTGACAGAATCCCTTTAAGCTTTCTCATATATGGAGCTGGAGTGGAATATATAGCACAGCACCAAAGGTGTAACTTTTGGTCAGCTCTGGGGAATGGGAAGAAAAGGACTTGTTTCTGTTCTGGTATGTTTTTATGGTTGATGCATTACCTATTACCCAATTGTACATGGTATTACAAAGCCACAAGGTACCCCATGAGCTGTCAAACAGCAAGCCTACTGTAAGCTTTTATAGAGATCTGTGGTTCCAGTTTGAATGGGGTTCAATTACAAAAAGATATGATACAAAGAAGCCACCATGTATTTATCATAAGCCTGTCTCAGTTGCAGCAGTACTACCCTCTAAATACAAACATAACAATAACAATTATTTTCAAAATTAGAATAACAGAAGCATGGAACTGCATATCAAAGAGAGTTAAGAAGAGAAAATCATTGATCGACTTTGAATAAAGGAAGACTACACAGAGCCACCCTGCAAGTCACATTTTAGCTATAATCGGAGAAGACACTGTCAAAAATATAGACAGGATAGGAACTGTGCACTGTGACAGAAAGCAGAACATCTGACAAAGATACTGGTGCCAGTATTCACTTGCACCAATCACATCCCTAACAAGAGGTGACAATGCTTGCCAGCCCTAGCGTCTTGAAGTTCTCTCATCACAACTCTCTCAGACTCTCCTCGTTACAAATATCTTCATTACAGACAATGGTGCTGGGAGGCTGCTGAGCGGGAGAATTGCTAACAGATGAATTTAGTTCAAATCAAGCTGTGCAAATGGAACATCAACTGTACCCGATGCACTTGTCAGCGAGAGTCACTTAATTAGGAATAAAAACAAGTACTATAGTGGCTGGATTATGAGCAATTCACAGGGGTGGAAACTGGATAGTCCATAGTTGATACCCCTCATCGAAGAAATAGTGTCTACATCTTATTATATATTTTATTCATTTATATCACACTTGCATATTCTGCAGCAAAGTACAGAGATTGCCAGCACTCATATCAGTCCCTTTTACATTAGGGCACACAATCTAAATTCTGAATGAATCTATCTCTATGTTTTTGGTGTGTGGGGAAAAAAACGGGATCACCTAGAAACCCAGGCAAACATGAGGAGAACACACAAACTCCAAATGTATCTGTATGTACTGTACAGTGCTGTAAAGATTTCCTTACATAGAATAAATATTCCACAGCTCTCTAGAGACCCTTTAATACCACACATTTTTTAAACCATCAGAACTTTTTGAAACACCTAGAATTAGTGAGTATTAATAATGTTTAAATAATATAGAGAAACACTAACATATTCTGTATGCTTGTTCTTCCCCCTGTCTTGATATAAAACATTGTCTAGTTATGGTCATTGTACTGGGATGAGGCCTTCTGACATGGTTGGTACAGAGGATTATAGTACTTTTAAGTTTATTATCACTGTTACTATTATTATTTGTTTTATTTTATCAATTTGTACCGCAGGAGATCAGAAAAGATGTTTGGGGAACAATTTAACAGTACTGTTATATGAAAAAAAACACAATGATATTGAGACAGTTGTCATAATCGGGGCTTTGCTTTGTGTCGTATGTACTTTCATCTGATTACATGGTCATCGGAACCAAAACAGGCAGTGGCACTTTGTATACAGAAATTATGTGGGAGACTTATCAAAACTGGTGTAAAGGAAACTGGCTTAGTTGCTCAAAGCAACCAATCAGATTCCAATTTTTATTTTTCAGTGTTCCTTTGGAAAATGAAAAGATGGAATCTGATTGGTTGCCAGTCTTCTTTTACACTATGTTTGATAAATCTCCCCCATAGAGTGCAAAAATTCTGACAGCCAGGTACTTGAATGTGTTTTTATGTTGTTGCAGAATGAATATAGTAGTGGTTGTTAATGGGTTAAACAACATTAGCAAATTTTCAGAATTCCAAAAGATTACTTCTAACAGCTATATTTCAAATTCCTGTTGATTTATTGTTACCAAAGGCAATGCATTGTGGGAAGCTTAGGTGACAGTCACACTGAGATGCACTAGGTCACATGCTTGACAATGGAGATAAAGCGCTGTTTCTAAAGGCAACCAACAGACCTGTCAACACCGTTATGCATCAACCGGACATGAAATAAACAGCACTGAAGGCAGGCCGTGGACTTTTCAGGTAGCAAACTGTTTCATGTACATAATATTCTGTATGCTGTAAAAATCCTAATGCTTAATTGAAGGAATGAAATGTATGCAAAAGCAAAATAAAACATTTCCTTGAGGGTTCGATTAGCTGATATTTGCTGTATTGCCCTTGAAGGGATAGTTTACCATGTGGCTTAAATGAACAGGCCTCAGGTATATGCCAGTCAGTTCTTATTGAAGTGGTTTAGAAAGGGGTGCTTTGAAACCTTAGTGACTGGAGGTGGTGTGAAAGATGTAAGTGTGAGCTAGCTGTCACCTTGCATTAAATTCTCATAAGCTGTTTGCCCAATCTTAGGATAGATGACAGACTAGGCAGGAGGGGGAGCGGAATCGCTAAGATACCGACACTTGCCATAAGAATGAATTGTGGGTTTTATGATATGTTAAAGGATTACTACACTGCTAAGTTAAAATGTTTCTGTCTCAGAGCTGAATGTATGGTATTTTTGGGATCAGGCAGTACAAGAAGTCCATGCCACTATGGTATCCCATTTACTGATTCTAAAGTCCAGATAATCTCTTTCTATTTTCCCAGGCCTATCCTCACTGTGAAAATACCAACAGCAACAAGAGAAACAGTGCATGAGAAATCAATGATGACATGACATGAATGAAGTGGGGCGAGGTGTGGAGGGAGAGATCTCCAGGGACACGTCACACACACCACAGGTCACACAATTACATTGATGTGGACATATAAACAAAAGATAAGTTGTTACCAGCAGAGTCTAGCATGGATATGAAATGGAGTCAAGCAATTACACAGCTGGAGAGAAAAGAAAATGTCTTTGTACCACGCCTCAGGATGAGACCTGAGTAGTGTCAAAAGCTTATAATTTTGTCATCATCTTTTCAGTTAGCCATTAAAAGTTATCAACCACTAAGGAATCTCATTTTTACAGCTGGAGAGCAGAATATGTGCAACAACAGATAAGCATACCCTCCAAGTGATAAAAAGGTCATAAAAATGTGATGGACCAGCCTGTGAATGTGCCCGTATTGCAGACCGCAAACAGAGGGTCCGCAATACACAGACACCGGCAGCGCGCACTCTGCACTGCGGATGCGGACCCATCCGAAAGATACGGCAAAAGATAGGACATGTCCTATCTTTTGTGGAGCAGAGGCGAGGATCAAAAGCCCCTGGAAACACTCGGAAGCTCTTCTACAGGCTATCAGGTCTGTACCTTGACACCGGAAAAATTTAGGACATGTGCTATCTTTTGCTGTATCTTGGGGGTTACAGACCCATTTAAGTTAATAGGTCTGCACAGCAATACAAGATTCACATGGCCAGATCCTGTGCACTGCAGACCGCTATTTGCAGTCAGAAGCACAGGCAATGCAACCATATAGTCATGTGAATGAACCAGCTAAAGTTGTGCTGGACCTATAAATAGGAAAATACAAGCAGTTAGGCTAGGGCTACATAGCGACATGTGTCGTGCGACAAAAAAGGGTACAGCTACATGGCAAAATGTATCGCGCCACTTCTTGTTGCTAAAATGTTGCGCCACTTTTTTTGTGATGATAGTCAATGGTGTGCCAATGTGACATGCTGCAACTGCGACAGTCACAAAAAAATCAGAAAGATGGGTTTTTGAAATTCTTGCATTGCAGTCGCAGCATGACGCATTGCGACATGTACTACATACCGTACATTTTGCAGTTGTATGCATATACTGTATGTAGATCATATTACATTTCCAACATTAAGGTTCTCCACTTTTCTTTGTTCTTTTGGGTACTAAAAGCTATTAGTAATCAGGGAGAACCTTATGGAACGTCAAACACTGACCTATAGAAGAGCTACCTTCCAACTAGTGGCACTAGAAGCACAACTTTAAAATCTTTCTTGAAACAGTTAATTTGCAACCTCTATATTTGCACATGGCATATCTGATACCTTTGTTTATGGTGAGGAAACTGCTGAACATGTAGCTGAAGCCTGCGACCACCACTAATCATATTAGTTGTATAGCAGTTGTATTATCATTGTTATTAGATTATGGGAGAACAACATGACTTATAACAATAAGCATTGCAATGAATGTTCTATGCATTTTTTCTATACTAATTTGTCCTATCACAACCCACTAACATACAAATTATTTTCACAGTAAAGATCTAATAAACACAATACAAAAATTACGGTACTTACTGACTAAAGATGCAAACCAACTGTATGTGTTATCTCTGACATATCCTAAGACATGTCTGCACAAATGTAAAATGCAAGAAAGAACATCTCATTCCCTGACCCTATCTGCTTTTCTGCTGCTTTCAAGATGTAATGTGACCTTAAATTCAGTCTACTTACTATTCATGTATTCCTGACTCAGGGACTATTAACCTGATTGCACTTAACGTGAATAGGGAAGAGCACTATTAGGTGCAGAGTGACATAAAGGCCTGTCGGATTGCTTTTAGTGATCAGGTTACTAGTAGTGATTTATGATTTAACTCTTCCATAGCAGATGCATAAATACAGGTTGAAAACATAACTCCACTAAGTATAATGTAATTGATGTATCCTGCTTTTGAACGTTTTTAGTCCTTATCCTTAAATTAATAATACAAATTTTAAATCTATTTTAATACAAATAGGAACTTGGTATAATCTTCAAAATTCACTTTGTCATTCAGATGACAACAGTGCAACTTTTTACGCAGTGAAATTGTGTGCATATAAAATCTGCAGCATTTACAGTAACAACAAAGTGTAGCAAAATGAATGAGATTTTTAATAAATTAATAACTTTAAAAAATTATTTACAATTGGTATCTGTGTAATCATACTGACCAGCAAAATAATGTTAATATGTAACTATTTCTTTCACAGTGTATGCTGGAAAAAAAATAAAAAAAATTGAAATAGCAAAAAATAGCTATACTGGTACCCCAGAGGCTGCTCGAATGCAACACTGTAAACAAATCAAAATTTGTGCTGCAAAGCCAAAAGCCAAAAGTTGGTCTTTCACTGAACCCTGCAGTGTATATTTACATGTATGGTATTTCTGTACCCAGTAGAACCTATCTAACAATTTAAAGGGCATGTTGTGTCTCAGATGGGACAAGCTAGGCATAACATACTGGGCACTGAAATGCCATATCTGTGGCAGGGTATCCACAAATTTTGCAGGGTCTCTGCAAATGTGATGTAGTACCCGAAAACCATTCCAGCAAAATCCCCAAAAGCCAAATGACGCTCATTCCCTTCCGTGCACTGTGATGTGCCTATACAGCAGTTTACGACCACATATGGGGTGTTGCTGTATTCAAGATGGGGTAACAAATTGTGGAGTGATTTTTTTTCTGTTGCCCCTGTGAAAATGACAAATTTGGGGCTAAAGCAACAGCTTATTAGAAAAATTTTTTTTTTTTTTTACTTTTTTTTCACGGCCAAGTCTTTCTAAATTCTATGAAGTGCCTGTTGGGTCATAGTCCTCACTGCACCCTTTGAAAAAAATTCCGTGAGGGGTGTAGTTTTAAAATAGAGTGTCTTTTTTAAGGGGGTTTCTACTGTAAGAAAACCACAGGGTCTTTCAAATGTGGCATGGCACACAAAAACCTTTCTATCAAACTCTGCCTCCAAAAGCTAAATGCCGCCCCTTCCCTTCTGAGCCCTTCTGTGTGCCCATAATGCAGTTTACGATCACATATGTTTCTGAAAATTGCAGAATCAGGGTAATCAATATTGATTATTGACAATAATAATGTAGTTTATTTAGAAAAGGAGTAGTGCATAAAATGTAACTTATAATGTTATAGTTAAAACCACACATAGAAATGTTTGTAGCTAATCACACAAATGTAAAAAGACATGCTTGACAATAGCATGAGCATATGTGCTTGAAATAGGTATAGATAGGAAGGTAAGCCACTTGAAGTCACTTCAGAACTGAAATGGTCCTAAAAAGGTGGTTTTGGAAAATTTCTTGAAAATTAGAAAAATGTCTACTAAAATTATAATTCTTCTAACATCCTAAAAATAAAATGACATTTACAAATTGATGCAAACATGATGTACAAATATGTTGAAGTATTTTGTGAGGCAGCACTATCTGTATTAAAAGCAGAGAATTTAAAATGTACAACATTTATAGTTTTTCAAAATTTTCAGTAAATTGGATTTTTTATTTATTTTTTATTGTGTCTGCAAGGGTTAACAAGTATACTGCACACCAACGCCTGTTGGCATTCACCATAATCAACCACTGAGGATCCATTTAAAACCTATATATACAAAGAAGTTGAAGAAAGAAGGCTTTCATATCTAAGAGAGATCTTGGCTTTTTTGCACAGTGTATGCCAGAAAAATCAAACCAAAAGCAATGGTGGAATTGCTGCCTTTTCTTGTCTGGACTGTCCATATACATAAGCTGAGAGTGTCACTAAATCAGGAAGTGAAAAATGTGGCTATGCTTTTATACTTTGACCATAAGATGAAGAGAAAGACAAACAAAAGACAGGTAAGAGACAGAATGGGATGAAAGAGACAATACAAAGATAAAAGAAAAAAAAAAACTGTCTGGCATGACACAGAGCTAGAGACACAAATTTACCCAAAGGGTGATAGAAAGAGAGATTTCAAAGTTTTTATCCTGATCAGCAGCTTCAACCAGAAATGTCCACTGTAAACTAGGTGCAGCTGATGCGTAATTTGCTGAAACTTGTTAGAAATATAGCTCAATGCACATAATACAACTGGCAAAGTCAATAAAGCAAACCCCTTTTTTTAAAAAAGGACAATCCAGTCTTATGAATGCCTTTGTACTAAGAAAAAACCCTAACCACAAAAAGATTCTGAAGGACAAAGTATATGATCAAAGAAAAGTGCAGTGGCGTAGCTATCAGGGAAGCGGCTACTTTAAGACCCAAGCTCAGAAGGTCCTGGGAGCCGTACTGAATGTTTTCATTACATCTACATGCTGCGCTATATTTTATAGAAGCAGATGCTACTTAGAGCAGCAGGGCTGAGCTCCTCCCGCTTAAGGTCCTGAGGAGGACACAGTATAATTCCTCCATGCTGTCTCCTCCCTCACTCCTCCTTCTATGGCCTTTCTCACACTGCGATCTGCATTATCGGCACACTACTTGCTAGGAAGCTGTCTTACATTCAGAAGCAGAGTTGGATCCGCCAAAGTTATGTAGAGGCCGATGTCTCTTCATAACTCCGATGGATCGTCCGCTACCTATAGGGCTTATAATAAGACACCCATCTTAATAAATGTGCCCCTCTGACTTTTGAAATAACACAGGATCTTATATGTGGACAGGAACCCAGTTTCTTTATGTATTCCTATTGGAGTCTCATAGGAGTGAATAAAGAAGTAACTGACTTACTGACCTGTCCTGTGTCAGTTGCAAATCAGTGTTGGTCACATGACACAGCTACCTTTCTAACAGTTCAGAGAATAAAATTTTTTGTGGTAGTGCTTCTTTAAGTCAGAGATGAAGTTTATGTAAATGTCATTCATATCTCCTTTTTTTTTTAAATGATGTATACTATATACAAAGTGTGGATGGGAACCTTTTCAGGGCTATAAAAGGAAAATTGTAAATCTGGAATAGAAATGGTATAGCTATGGGAGATACTATCCTGTTGCTCTAAAGCTCTACAATTCAAGAACCCAGGCTGACATTATTCTCTTCAACCCAGTCTGACATCTCTTTATAGCTCCTTACATATTAAGGAACCATTAAGCTGACACATTAGAAGTTATCTGCAGGCTAATGTTTCCATCATGTGCATGCTGGCTGTGGGACAAGCAACGCTTTGTTCTTTGGATGTCATACTTTGTATAATAAGAGGGAGGGAGCCTCTTAGCTTTTGGATGACTTTGACATGACTGGCTGTAATCTGGACATGTGCTGTCAGTTGATGCTGTGTGTCTGGATACTGTACTTGAAGCCAGATGTCCTGCTTAGCTGTAATTGACATCAACAATGGCACTGGTGCCAGCCAAACAGAGGTTTAAGACGGAGAATTTCCAGGTCATGCCCATCACATCCTTTACTTGTAGACAGTACATTTTATAAGAAGAGCAGAATCCTGCTATATCCTGTGATCACTAAATATTACAGAAACTCTATTTTCAAGCCTTCCATAAAACTATGGTACATGTGATGACCTTTGGTACATATTCTGAGATTTCTATTTAAAACATTTAAAAGGATTTTCAAAGATTTTAATACTAATGACTAGAGATGAGTGAATTGAATCCCACAAAGCCATTGCACCCACTTCTTACAAAAAATGCGCTTCGTGACAAAGTAATTCGTCACAAAGCAAATTTTTTGTAAAATTCTGTGAATCAGCCGAATCGAACTTTTGATAAATTCGCTCATCTCTACAAATGACCTATCCTGATCGCTGGGAGTCCGACACCTGGGACTCCTGCCAATCAGCTGCTTGGGAAGACACCGGCGCTCCTATAAGCACAGTGGCCTTCTCGTAGCTTACCAAGCACAGTGCCATACATTGTATAGCGGCTGTACTTGGTATCACGCTCAGCCCCATTCTTTTCAATGAGCTGCGCCTAGGCCACCTGACCGATGAATGTGTTGTCACTCAACCTAGGGAAGGCAGCGAGAAGACCGCAATGCTACTGCATGTGCTGCTGTCTTCCGCTGCATGTGTCACTGCCCAGAAGCGCTGTAATCCTGCTCACAGACACAGCACAATCTTCTTTGCCTGTGCTGGCAGCAACCTCAGGGAATGCATGTGTCTATGCACATGCGCAGGATTACAGAGCTTCTGGGCAGTGACGTTGGAGCTGGAAGGAGGGCATTTTTAGATGTGGGGCACGGCTAGGCTCCAGGAGAAGGGGTGCGGCTGGGCTCCAATGACGAGCCTCTTGGGCTCCTCAGGAGGGTAATTAGCATATGAAAAAAATATTTTTTTATATAAACGAAATCATTGATGGCAGTAATACAAGTATATTTAAAACATGTTGAGGGAGACCTAACTGCACATATGAATGCCTCTATAGGCAAAATTCTAGTGACAGAATCCCTTTAAGCTTCTTGGCACTTTTCCGAAGTGCCAAGAAAAAGGACAAGGTTTAACGCATCCCGCGCATTGACTATAACTTTTGGCAGAAAGTGGCAGAAGCTGTTCAGTATCTGCCACATGGCAGGGCAGAGATGTGCCTAATTTATTAAGAGGAATTTGCCACTTAATAAATATGACACATCTTATGCCAGTGCATAATGGATGGATATGGATATGCCAGTCTAGATAAATGTCACTCAATGTATTTAAAAACCGGTTTGTAATAAGTAACATAAACAAAGTGACTTTATATGTAGACTAAAACTGTGATATATGATAAAATATCCCAGAGCTGAGGTCAGTTTTTTACATCTGTGGCTCGTGCCCATCACTGCCTCACTGCGTCTATTAGGAACATTATTCATTAAACAACTACTACTCCCATTATTACCTTCATGCGACTGCATGGCTATTTCTAATTAATAATCAGCTTCTGCTATAAAACTGTACTGCTGACTTTATTTCCTTTCTTGACTGAGCAATTAGGTTGCTACTAACATGATAGTTCTTTGCTAAGGTGTTTATTCTCTGCTTTCTACTCGTGTTACGACCTGAGTCTGTTTACCGATGTGATCTTCTGCTTCCATCCCTGACCTTGAACCCATTTCTTGCATTCACATAAACTCTGCCTGCCCCTACATTGGCTTGTTACTGACTACAATTTTTGCCTGATACTTGAGTGGGTCAGCTGTCTAACATACCAGGCCTACTCCACTCAGATCCATGTAGAGGGGTAAAGGGTGAATATCAGGAGACTGCCAGGATAATGTACTTAGTGTTAGCCCAAGTCAAAACGGTAGGTTCACACAGTAGCTCCACACCCACTTCATTACCAGAGTTATTGATCATTAAAAGAGGGCAATGATGGTGCAGCAGAAAGTCTGACTAAAAAAGGAAGTAAAAAATGTATTTGCTCATTGTAATATTTGACCATTGTGCCACCGTACATAGCTTGTGGACATGACTTTGCTGTGTGCATAAGGCCTTAGACAAAGACGTCCTTATTAAGGCCGTAAGGCCTTAATGGTTTCATTATATGTCATGGTTTTGCCACAGTTTCTGCTGCAATACTGTACTTCAATATAGCAGCAAAACCATTTCATTACTACTACAGTTGTGGCAACAAGTATGACATGATTGTGACATTTAAATAAATAATATAGATTTGAGACTTCTGCATCATGAGATACTGTATCTAAGAGTTGTGGGCAATCGCTATCCTGAAGCAGCTTATTCCAAGGCTGAGGTGATATCAAGAGGTCCTGCTTGTGTGACCACTCAGCTCAGATGTTCTGTTCCTCTGTAGTAGATTGCACAACTAGTTTATCTTCAGTCCCAGTTAAAACCACACCAGATTGTGATACCATAATAAGTCAGCACTGCAATATTTGAGTAACTAGGCTCTAGTTCAGCTGTAAATGGAAAATGTTCCTATTTTCTGCTATGACCCTATGATGGATTTTCATTTCAGGATATATCCACTAGAGGGTGACATCAAACTATTTGAAGACATTTGTCTAACTTGACTTGTACTGTTTTTTGCACTCAGGGAAAAAGTTTATTGAAAATATGCAAAGGAACACAGATGTAATAAGTCATAGTGCAAGGACGTTAAAGTTATCACAAGTATCATGTGAAATTAATCAAGAACAACAGGAAAAAGAAAGCCACTAATGACTATTGGACTACAGCTCAATAATACAAACACATCCTATATAAACAGATTCATAAATCCAAGACACATAGCTTTAGAGTTTAGCCAGCCAGTTTTAGCTCCCACAAGGACAGAAAGAAAGAAAGAAAGAATGAAGACTGCAATGAGAAGAGTTTGTCAGGATGAGACAATATTTAGGCAGATAGGATGTCTGGAAAGAATCAGCCGCCATGGTGGAAGAATACGTCACATAAATACCACTTGTAAATAAGCAGAAAGTCTCTGCTGATTACAGGAACAGAAAGGCAGAGCCCTGGCAGATGGAAGTAGTCTAATTCTCAGAGTCAGGGAATTAGTAAAGCAAGGCAAACTGTTTTAGTGATGGTGATATTATTACACAAACTCATTGTGATTTATTGGACAGAAACTATTTAGGAGTTATGGATGGAACAGTGTGCAGGCATCGCAATGTCGGTTCAGGATACACAGATGTTTCAGACTGAAGTGTAAAGTCTGTGTTTTGATACGCCACATTTAGTGGAACTAACTTCTAATAATAATAAGATCAAGAGAGATTTCCTGTGAGTTACTAAAGACTTAATGGCCTGAAAAATCTTGCTGTACTTTTCATCTGTCCTTGGTACTTTAAATGCAATAATGCAGAGGTTAAACTGAATATGATATTAGTGATTTGCATGTAGTATATCCACATCAACTCTGTACATTTTGGGAAGCAGCAAAATGAAAGTAATGTTTTTCAGTTTAATTTTTTTTCAGGAATAAAAAGCCTTAAAGGGGTTGTCCAGTCTTGGAGCTGACAACTCCTACAGTCCTACCCTGTGCCACTTAAACAAAGCACATAACTCAACTGTCTGCTGTCCCACTGTTGCTCTGTTCCCTCGCCACCTCTGTGAGAGTGAGAAGGTAAAACTTTTTAAGTTCCATTCCTGTTGTTAGCTGTTAGGGGGCTGCTGCTGCATGGATTGTGTGGTGCTTGCTTACCCAAATACATCTGCATAACATGTAATATACAGTCGTGGCCAAAAGTTTTGAGAATGACACAAATATTAGTTTTCACAAAGTTTGCTGCTAAACTGCTTTTAGATCTTTGTTTCAATTGTTTCTGTGATGTAGTCAAATATAATTACATGCACTTCATACGTTTCAAAGGCTTTTATCGACAATTACATGACATTTATGCAAAGAGTCAGTATTTGTCAGTGTTGGCCTTTCTTTTTCAGGACCTCTGCAATTCGACTGGGCATGCTCTCAATCAACTTCTGGGCCAATTCCTGACTGATAGCAACACATTCTTTCATAATCCCTTCTTGGAGTATGTCAGAATTAGTGGGTTTTTGTTTGTCCACCCGCCTCTTGAGGATTGACCACAAGTTCTCAATGGGATTAAGATCTGGGGAATTTCCAGGCCATGGACCCAAAATGTCAACGTTTTGGTCCCCAAGCCACTTAGTTATCACTTTTGCCATATGGCACTGTGCTCTATCGTGCTGGAAAATGCATTGTTCTTCACCAAACTGTTGTTGGATATTTGGAAGAAGTTGCTGTTGGAGGGTGTTTTGGTACCATTCTTTATTCATGGCTGTGTTTTTGGGCAAAATTGTGAGTGAGCCCACTCCCTTGGATGAGGATGCTTTACTGTTGGCATGACACAGGACTGATGGTAGCGCTCACCTTTTCTTCTCCGGACAAGACTTTTTCCAGATGCCCCAAACAATCGGAAAGAGGCTTCATCGGAGAATATGACTTTGCTGCAGTCCTCAGCGGTTCATTCACCATGCTTATCTGCAGAAGATCAATCTGTCCCTGATGTTTTTTTTTGGAGAGAAGTGGCTTCTTTGCTGCCATTCTTGACACCAGGCCATCTTCCAAAAGTCTTCGCCTCACTGTGCGTGCCGATGCACTCACACCTGCCTGCTGCCATTCCTGAGCAAGCTCTGCACTGGTGGCACTCCGATCCCGCAGCTGAATCCTCTTTAGGGGACGATCCTGGCACTTGCTGGACTTGCTTGGACGCCCTGAAGCCTTCTTTACAAGAATTGAACCTCTTTCCTTGAAGTTCTTGATGATCCTATAAATTGTTGATTGAGGTGCAATCTTAGTAGCCACAATATCCTTGCCTGTGAAGCCATTTTTATGCAACGCAATGATGGCTGCACGCGTTTTTTTGCAGGTCACCATGGTTAACAATGGAAGAACAATGATTTTAAGCATCACCCTCCTTTTAACATGTCTGCCATTTTAACCCAATCAGCCTGACATAATGATCTCCAGCCTTGTAATCTTCAACATTCTCACCTGAGTTAACAAGACGATTACTGAAATGATCTCAGCAGGTCCTTTAATGACAGCAATGAAATGCAGTGGACAGTTTTTTTTTGGATTAAGTTAATTTTCATGGCAAAGAAGGACTATGCAATTTATCTGATCACTCGTCATAACATTCTGGAGTATATGCAAATTGCTATTATAAAAACTTAAGCAGCAACTTTTCCAATATTTACTTTTGGCCACGACTGTGGATCTGCTAAATATATTGCAACATTTGTCATCTCATTCTAAAACAGAAAACAATGAAGAAAAAAAGGGAACGGTCAAAGTATAGAAGTAACCTTGTTTATCAAAGACAACATTTTTTTTTTTTTGCTTAAATTCAAATTAGTTGTGCAAATGTCCAGCTGTTCATAGAAGTTTCAAAAAAATAAAAATAAAACTTACAATTCCAAATTCACCAGATTTTTTAAAAGGAGATGGCCTTTTAATACCGTGTTTCCCCTGAAAATAAGCCCTACCCCGATAATAAGCCCTAGCGCTATTTTGCAGGGTTTTTGGAGCAGGCTTGAAATATAAGCCCTACTCCAAAAATAAGCCCTAGATACAGCAGTATTTTGTTTTATATAATGGGAATGTGGGGGAAATGTGTGGGCTGCAGTAGCTCAGGAGCGCTCACTAATGGCTCCTGAGCTGCCATGAAACTGTGGGCGGGCTGGCAGCACAGGCAGTGCAGGCTTCTGGCTTCAGTGAATTAGCCTTCAGTGAAGCCACCAGCCGGCGCATACATTGCGGCACTAAGCAGAACCTGACGGGCGGGCTGGTGGCTTCACTAAATGCTAAATTATGCCCGCAGCCCGTGCTTCCCTTCACTATCACGATGGGCGGGCTGGCAGCTTCTCTGTATGCCCTGTACTGCCACCAGCCCACACATTCTTACTTACATGAAGGAGGCAGCAGGAGGATCTCCTTCTCCTCTCTGCTGCCTGGAGGAGCTCCCTACATCTCTCCCGTGCTGTATCTGCTCTCCCTGATACTGTAGATTGCTGCCTAAGTCACTTGGGTAAGGACAGCTCAGGGGCAATATAAGGTACCAGAATGAAAAATGTGTGGCAAATATGACTATAACCCCCCTCATTCATAGGAATGCACCCATGTACTGCAGTATATGGGTGCATTCCTATGGATGAGGGGAGTTATAGTCATAATTAATATAAACACTGTCCACTGTTCTGTAATTGGCATGCGTCTATATAAAATATGTTCATGAAATTAAAATAAACCCTACCCCAATAATAAGCCCTAACCCTTTCTTCGGAGAAAAAAAATAATATAAGACCCTGTCTTAGTTTCGGAGAAACACAGTAAATAGGTGAAATCCAATTTTATTTGTTCAAAATACCCCATTATTCCTAAATGAAGGACAAAATATACAGCAGGACTGTACTCCAAGAGCTATGCTTCCTGAATGGATTTAGACATTGAGTAGTTCCTCTAACCTACTGTTACACACGAGTCTTAAAGGAGTGATGTGGGACTTTAACAATTAAATCCCTAGAACAGGCTATCAAAAATTGATAGGAGAGGGTCCAACCTCTGGAACCCCGCTTATCAGCACAATAAAGGTAGTGCAGTCCGTCAGTGAACACTGCCACCATATGCCATTGTTTACATAGGGAAAGGGGTTCATTCATGTCGGTGACTGTATCTGATATTGCAGTTCATCTCATTTAGTTCCATTCAGGTCACATTGCTTCTACTGTAGAACAGCATGAAACAGAACACCATACAACAACACTTGGAATTTCAAAGGGTATATTTAAATGATCAACATTTCACAAGGCTTTTGGCATTTTTTCCACACTGAAATCCACTAAAAAGTATTCTCCCATTGGTTTCAATGGGAATTCTGTATGGCAGTTCACAAGGTGGTAGATTTTTCTGTCGACTTGTTAAAAGTAGAATGGGCTATATGCAAATCCAATGCATATGATAATAATAATATTCAATCAAATCAATATTATAATACATAAGGTAATAAAAAAAAAAACAGAAGAAATGTATATGAAACTTTTAAGTCCTGTCCAAAAATCCATGCCTGACTTCCACTGGTTGCTGTAGGATTTGGAAAGCTAAATCTTAAAATTAATTTACCCCACTTCAGTTGGTTACATGTTTTTTTCATTGCTTTACATAATTTGCTTACTGCAATAATCCCAAGGCTGCTCACCCATTTCCATTGCGTGCAGAATTGTACTAAGAGACTATCAAGTAACTTGTTAGTGTTGCTATATTTCAACCTTCTTGTGTTGTTATTGAGCAGTCAATTTATGACCATGGTGTTAAAACAGCTCCAGGCTGCAACAAACACACTTTTTAAAAAGGTAGTAAAACGTGTGCAATAGCATCCTAGCTGCTTTTTAAACCCCTGCCGGGATATTCAGTTCCAAGTCATGAAATATGTCTTCATTGTTTCTTTATCTGAAGCAAGCTGTCTTCCTGTTCCCCTCTTTTATAAAAACAGGATAAAAAATCCTGATACAAATGTGACAACAGAGAAAGGTTAAAAAAACAGAGCAAGAAGCTTGTTTGAGGCCTTCTGCCCATGACGTTCCTATGAATACTGTCAAGAACAAGGAGCAGCTTTATTGATCAAAGCTTGTGTGATTTTAATGATAGGCTTTATAAATTGCTTACTGATGCCTTTATGTCAGTGTGTTCTTTCTAATACTACAATGTCAAGAATGTCCATCACTGCAGTTTCAGTGCCAAAAAATTCATTTAACAGCAAACATGCAGCAAATGAAACATCCTATGTCCTATGTTAAAACAAAGTGCAATAATGCCGCCTCATGCATGTGGTGGTAAGATTTCTATGGGTCTATATTGTACCTCCATGTGCCTTTGATTTTACCCAGAGTTTATGTTCTCCTTGGCATCCTATATAATAATATTCTTCTAGCAGGGTAAAAATTGCATCATGTCTGAATTTGGTTATTATGGAGAACTACAGGCAGCATGGTGGTTCAGTGGTTAACACTGGTGCCTTGCAGCATTGGGGTCCTGGGTTTGCCTGCATGGAGTCTGTATGTTCTCCCTGTGTTTGCATGGTGTACTTTGGGGGTAACACCAAAGGACAGGCAAATCGTAGTTAGTAAGAGGCCAAGATTGGGGGAGACAGAGTATGTGACAGTCCAAAAAAACAGTCCGAGGTCAGGGCAGGCAGCTCAAGGTGAACACACAGATCAGGCAAAGAACAGGTCAGCGATGGGTCAGAATTCAGGAAACAGTTCACAGGCAGATGAACAGAATCAGCACTCCTTAGCAGGAACTAGCAAACTGCAATTTATTGCTCAGGCACCTTCCCACAGAGGATTTAAGTAGCCCTGGGTAATCAGCCATTGGCTGGTGAAGACCAGTAGGAAGCAGGCCCCAGCCTTTAAGAAGATACAGCAGCTACTCTGGTGGCCGGGCCCACTGTGACGGAGGAGGAGTCCAGTGGGTAAACTGTTTTCTTTTTACTAATGAGGAATGTAAGACAGGACTGTAAGCTGAGAGAAGTCAGATGAGTACACAAAAGGGACCACAACAGTATGAATACTAAATGGCCTCTTGCCTTTACACCATTCAATAGCTAAAATACTGGTATATTTTTCTGAAAGAGACAGCTCCATTTTATAGAGCAAAGGGAAGGAGGAGCAGAGGAAAGCCTTTATTTCACTGAATCATTCAGGAAAAAAGACATTTATTAAGAGCTGTTTGAAGTAGCGGTAATGATTGCATATTGCATACAATCAGCTTTTCCCTTTTCAAGGACCATCAATATGTCATGAATAGACTTATCTGAAGGCTAAGGCTTTTAACATCAAGGTTATCTATTCTGCACAAGGTTCTTGGTCTCCATCGGTTCCCTCACAGTTGATATGGTTGCTGTCTAATTTTTTTGTCAACTTTGCAATCAATCAGGGTAATAATGTTGTGCAAAAAATCAATTAACAATGTAATAAACTTTTGTTATTATCTTGAAGGGCGGAAATAATACTCTGTGGGATGACAGACTTCTATAAATGCTGCAGCCATAGATTGAGGCTGAGGTGAAAAGGAAGCATTGGCAGAATTCAGCTGCTGGTATCTGTAAAAGCTTAGATGCAGTTAGGAGGCATTCACACTGGGGGAGATTTACTAATCCAAATGTACCAGAATTCTGCCATAATTTCTACCCCCAAAAATAAACTGGCATATATGCTTGGCACTACATTTATGAGGTGTATTAAACAAATTTGTTGGCTTGTCTGACAAGGTAGAATGACACTGTAAAACTGGCATTCACTACCAGAAAGTTCTTTCCTTTTTATAATTTCTTCTCCTCCCACCCTTTAAACTCTTGAACACAATGACAGCTATAGAAAATATTGCCAAAGTGACACTGACATATATAGTCACAAGTAAAGGCATTGTTGAATGGCGGATTTAAAAGAAAAACAATGCACCTTCACATTTTTTTATGCTTTTTTAGTATTAGAAACCTTTCAAATATTGTCCCTTATTGGGGGCAGATGGTGTTTAAGCACACAGGTTGTTATGGGGAAAAAAAACTGTGGTTGGTTGTGACCAAGCATCCAGAAATTATGTGTTAACAAGGGGGGGGGGTTGGGGGATTGGGTAGAATGCCTGCCCATAATTATACACACAAATATTCATTGTTTGTAGAAAAAAGTGGCTTGTTCTGAAGGTGAGCAAGGGGTAGCTGTGGAAGATTAATTGATAGTGGCAGTAGGGGAAGTCGAAGTAGGGTGATTAGCGGCAGGAAGTAGCAGCTATGGTCAGGCAGACAGTGGCAGTGGTTTGTTGGAGCTGATGATATTCATCAGCCTCAGCCAGAGATGCCTGAAAATCATCAGGGATCCATGATTCATTGATTTTGACAAAAGTGATGTTTAGTACACTGACAACTTTCTTTAGGTTTGATGATGCCACCTGCCATGCTAAAGACCCTAAGTTAACATTGGAGGCTGGACAAGACAATATAGTGAGAATAAATTGTTCCAATATTCCAATCTGTCTGTCTGGAAGTCCATAAGGTCAGGGAAACTGGTATACCCAGTAGAAAGGCCACAGACCAGGTAGGAATGAACCTGAACCATGTTCAGGACATAGGTCTTAATTTTCTAATTTGGGTAAGCCTGGTGTGGCACTTGCAAAACTGCTCAGTCATGTTCATGAGACTGAACTGGCTGCTGCTCGGACTTCTGCTTCTTGTGGTGGCAGAAATGGTGGGAGGTGGGTGACTTAGCGTGGGAAGGAGAGTGGACTCCTGGTCACACAGGAAGATAGCAGGCGTCTGCTCGCTGTGAGCTGCAGTAAGCTGCGTTCCCAGTGTATCCTGGTAATAAAGAAATTTGGCCTCACTTTTGGCAGCAGGAAAACATTCTCAAATTTTGCTTTGATAGAGAGGGTCTAAAAGCATGACTATCCAGCTTCATGTTAACAACACGCCTGTCAGTATGTAAGCAAGCAAGCATAAAGCTTGCCATGATCGCCAGCTTGCCGGAGTACCCAGTTCTTTTTTGCTCCGCCCTCCACTTGGATGATTGGTCATCATGACCGGTGTTGTTGTAATCATCATCAGCCTCCCCCTTCTGCTTCCTCTCCTCCAGTAGTAGCTCCCAATCCTCCTCCACTTCCTCCTCCATGGGACTTTGTCCAAGTGGGTCCCCAACAGATACAGAGCGGACAGCAAGACAAGTTGTTCTTCTTCTAACATCCATTGTTGCATCAGAATGAGTGTTTTCTCTAAGATAAATATCATAGGACCAAATTGTTCATGCCACAGCTGTTTCTACTGACAAATCTGGTGGCCTCTTCGAAGGGTTTGAGTATGTGACACACGTCTCTGACGAGCTGCTACTGCCTGACCTTAAAACAACACTCCCTGCTGAAGTGGTCTGGTGCATTACAAAATCATTCACCACTTTATGCTGCTCATACTGACGTGTTAGCACATACAAGGTGAAATTACAGTTAGCTGGAATGTCGTGGATCAAGCGATGCAATGGCAGGATGTTCTGTCGCTGCAAGTTCAGAAGGGAGTTCCTTGACACATAAGAACGGCTGAAATGCGAGGACAGTCTCCATTGCCAGGATGTGTTATTTTACGCAAATGCAGTCCTGCCATTGTTGCTGTCCACCTTGTAGAGTTAGTATTGGCAGGGAGACAGACAGCGGGATGTCTGTTACTTGATGCGCTTTAGCAACTGATATGCCGTTTGGCTACTCTCGCCCAGGCTCATCAGCTCTAACACAGCATGGTAACATTTCCCTTTACACATATGATAGGAGGGAGAGGGAGAAATGCTCTGCCCTGCTTTCGTTAGGTACAGAAGGATTGTCACGGTGGAGTATGTGGAGAAGGCTGGAGAAGGCGTATAAACACCTGCTGTGGGAAACAGACCAACAAAAACATGCGTCAATAGGTGTCAATAGGACCTGGTCACCTCCTCCTCAGTACTCTGATTTGGCTCCCAGGACCTGTCCAACACACAGACATCAGAGTCTTCACCATCCCCACCAATTTTATCAGACTGTCATATGTCATCATGGGCTCCTTGGTCACCCTGCCGATTCATGCCCTGTATTTTCCATGTGCCCCGACTGCCACCACTGCTGTGGCTACAAGTGCCCCTATTACTACTACCACCAACATAGCTATGCATGGGGTCCCCCCTCCCCCCTCTTCCTCATGGCAGTCCAAATACTGAGTTTTCTCACACATTTCGTCACCAATAGGGAGACTCTCTTGAGTATTTTTCATAGCAAGAGGGGTCATGTAGCCTTTTCTTGGTAAAAAAAAAAAAAAAGGCACCCTATTAGGAGGTGGCAGTGAAGACAGAGATGATGTAAGTGAAAGGCTTTTCTCGGGCTGCAAGAAGGAGGAGCATGAGGTATGCTGTGACCTCTGGCTCCAAGGCATGGTATCAAACTCAGAGTTAAGCTCCAGATCATCCTGCTGTGATTGAGAGGTGGAGTGAGCCATCCAGTCGACAGTCTCATCCTCTTTGTCCTCAATAATAATGTGGCACCTATTGGAAACCAGAAAGAGCTGTGGCCTAGTACTATTACTGGCCAGATGGCTGATGCTGCTACTGCTTTTTGCGCTACTACCCACATTCTGACTCTCGGATCACGAGGCATAGGTCTTTTGTTTTCCACTCTTTTGTTTTTTTATTATTTTATTATGAGGCCTATAAATGAAAAGTAATGGTATTTTAAACAGATTATTAAATTGTACTAGCATAATCGCAAGTGTTTTTTCTATAATTTAAAAACAGAGGCACAATTAAATGTCCCTGCATTGGTACTGACAATTTGCAATGGTAACACAATATGTGAAATGAAAGTCCAACGTAATAATTCATGGTAATCTTGATGCAATGTGTTAACAGTTAAATGGTACTTAAATGCGGTTATTGAAGCACAACAAGTTATGTAATAATGGATGGTAATCTTAATGCAATACAATGCATTCTTAACTGTTATATAAATGCGATATTGCAGGACTGTACGCATTCGCTAATAATGCATGGTATGGTTTTTAGAAAAAATTGGAAATTGCTTAGTATTTGCAGCAAAATATATGTTATTTGAAAGCTGGCAATAAACCTATGAACTGTATACATTTTTTTTATGAAAAAAAAAACTAGCTGGCTGTTCATACAGAAAGATATGTTTTTTGCAGGATTTAGCATTGTAGAACATGCCAGCAAGCTGTATAAAACAACTAAAGACGACCAGGGATCAGTGAGCACAGCCAGCAGTAGGAGGGCTGGATTCACTGCTCCTGGACCTACAGTGTACTAATGAGCGCTTTCATAATGAAAATGCTCACTTGTATTTGCTCCATAAGACAAACTGCCATGTTTACTCCATTTTTGGTCCATATGTTTGAAGAGTGCTGTTGCAAGTATGAGTGAAGTGTAAAGAAAATGATACATGGTTTTCAAAATTTCTACTACGTCTAGAACCTGAATTTTTTTTCCCATTCCTCTTTGCAAAATAGCTCACGCTAAGTCAGATTGGATGGAGAGTGTCTGTGAAGAGAAATTTTCTCGTCTTGCCACAGATTCTCAATGCGATTAAGGTCTGGACTTTGACTGGGCCATTCTAACACATGAATAAGCCACTCCATTGCAGCTCTGGCTATATGTTTAGGGTCGTTGTTCTGTTGGAAGCGAACCTCCGCCCCAGTCTTAAGTCTTTTTTGCAGCCTCTACCAGGTTTTCTTCCAGTATTTAGCTCCATCCATATTCCCATCAACTCTGACCAGCTTTCCTGTCCCTGCTGAAAAAAAGCATCCCCACAGCATTATGCTGCCTCTATCATCTTTCACAGTGGGATGGTGACTTCAGTGTGATGGGAGTGTTAGTTTTCCGCCACACATAGTGTTTTGCGTTTAGGCCAGAAAGTTCAACTTTTGTCTTATCTGACCAGAGTAGCTTTTTCCACATGTTTGCTGTGCCCCCTATATAGCTTGTGGCAAACTACAAATGGGACTTCTTATGGCTTGATTTGTGACCATGGACCTCTTGGCTGCTTCTCTAATTAGTGCTCTCCTTGCCTAGGTTGTCAGTTTAGGTGGACAGCCATGTATTGGTAGGTTTGAAGTCATGCCATACTCATTCCATGATGGATTGAACGGTGCTTTGTGAGATGTTCAATGCTTGGGATATTTTTGATAACCTCAATCTGCTTTATACTTCTCCACAATTTTTTCCCTGACCTGTCTGGTCTGTTGCTTGGTTTTTATTATGCTGTTTGATCACTAATGTTCTCTAACAAAACTCTGAGGCCTTCACAGAACAGCTGCAGTTGATCACTCTAGATTTTATTTAGGGGTATCAGTATACAGGGGGATGAATATAAATGCACATCACACTTTGCAGATTTTTATGTATTAAAAATGTTGAAAACTACTGTATGTATCATTTTCCTTTCACTTCACACATAGTTGCTACTTTGTATTTGTCTACCACATAAAATCCCAATAAAATGCATTTAAGTTTGTGAGAATAATGTGAAGAAGATTGGAAAAGTTCAAGGGGTATGAATACTTTTTCAAGGCACTGTAGAAGAGCTTTTTCTGTCAGACATTGCATACACACATACACTCTCATTAAAAGCTCCACACAGAATGATGTTATGCTCATTCTACACCGGCATCTCCCTGCCTGCTGCCCCACAGTTTGGCAGATTGGATCAGCCAATGAGGGCAAGCCCTCCTCTTCTACCTCCTTCCAGGGTCATGTGAGCACCCTTCTTTCTCCTTCCTTTTTTTACCCACCAACATGTGCTTTATTTTATGTAGGGGTATCAGAGTATAGGGAGCTGAATACAAATGCATGCCACACTTTTCAGATTTTTATGATTAAAATCATATAAAATTTTTGAAAACCATGTATCATTTACTTTTCACTTCACACATACTTGCTACTTTGTGTCGGTCTATCACATAAAATCCCAATAAAATACACAAGCTTGGAAAACTTCAAGGGGTATGAAAACTTTTTCAAGGCACTTTATATACAGGGGAAGACATGAGTCATATTGCAATCTTTCCCAAAGTGCTATCTTGTTTAAGTGCACTGCAGTTAATCTTGGCAGTTAGACAGGGCAAGATACAAGGATGATATGTGAGCTACACCAAGATGTTCACAGCTCAGGTATATTGTAGTAATGTCTCACCCTATTCACTGCTTCTATCTTCATTGTTGCTGCTGTTTACCTTCAAACTCATCCACAACTTCGATCTTTTATTCCTTCTATACACATGAGTCCCTCATGTACACATACAATTTTTACTTTCTTACAATACCCATCTTTCTCCATGGTGTAGCAAAAAAAACAACTCACAAATCACTTAAACATCTGCTGTCTATTTCCATTCTACTGCTACTAGCTGCAGGTGACATCTCACCAAACCCTGGCCCACCATCTTTTGCTTATCTCAGCTTCTCACCTCCAACACAAAGAAACCCTGATAATCTGATTAATATTTCCTGTATGTTTTCTTCTGTCTCTTTTAACTGTGCTCTCTAAAACACTCCTTCAGTGTGCAACAAAGTCCCCATGATCAATGACTTCTTCCTTTAAAAATCTCTCGACTTCCTGGCCCTCACGGAAACTTGGCTTCAACATCCTGACACAGTGTCCCCCTGCTACTCTATCCTATGGTGGGCTACACTTTTCTCATACCCCAGACCTGACGACATACCTGGTGGAGGAGTAGTCATACTACTTTCTCCACAGTGCACATTTCAGGTAATTCCCCATCTCCTCCTTCAAATAAGCCAAAATGACTCTTTGATACCTTTCCCTCTCTCCTTCAGCTCTAAAGTGCACATGCCCACCACTGATCTCTGTGCTGAAGACCTGGCCACTTACTTCAAAAATAAGATTGATAACATCATGCAGGAAATAATCTCCCAATCACCAATCAGCTTTACTTCCCCCTCCCAACACTTCCTCTTGCTCTCTCTACTCATTTGATCCTATAACAGAAGAAGAAGTCTCCAGGCTCCTCTCTGCTTCTTCTTGACCGACTACCTGCAGTAGTGGCTCTATTCCCTCACACCTCTTCCAGTCACTCTCTCTGGCTGTCAATGATGACCTTACTATTATTATTATTATTTATTATTAGAGCGCCATTCATTCCATAGCGCTGTACATATAATAAGCAGTGCACATACATAATATAGGCAATTGCATTAAGCATGAACAAGACTAGTTACAGACTGGTACAGAGGGATAAAGGGCCCTGCTCGTGAGGGCTTAGAATCTACAAGATATGGGGGAAGGAGACAGTAGGCGAGGGTGAAGCTGGTCATGGCTGTATAGAGGCAGCGGTGTCACTGCTTGTAGGCTTGTCTGAAGAGGTGGGTTTTCAGGTTTCTTTTGAAGGATTCCACTGTAGTTAAGAGTCTGATATGCTATTTAACCTCTCTCTCTCTTCTGGCATCTTTCTGTCCACTTTTCAATATACCCCACTACAAAAACATTTCTTCACTCAACCTGTGCTGCTAACTACTGACCTGTACTTAATTGTTCCTTCATCTTTCCTGGAAAATCTGGTCTACGCTTGCCTAATAAGTTACCTCTCTGCTCTCTTTTTGAACCCTTACAGTCTGTTTTCCGCACTCTACACTAGATATAAACCGCTGTTATCAAAGTGTCTAACAATCCCCTAACAGTGAAAAGGAATGGCAACTACCCTCTACTCATTCTTCTGGATCTCTCTGCAGCATTTAATACTGTAGACCACAAACTTCTCCTTAGTATGCTCCACTTTATGGGCCTCAAAGACACTGCTCTTTCTTGGTTTTCTACCTCTCTCTATGGCCACTCTTTCATTTGCTAGGTATACTTCTTGTCTTATTTGTTTTGCTGCTGGAGTTCCACAGGGTTAATTATTTGGTCTTTTCCTCTCTTCTGTTGGCACAGATCCTATCAGACAGACTATTAGCAGATTTAATGTTCAGTACCATATCTATGCCTATGACACCCAACTATATACCTCATCCTGTCACATCACTCCAGCAGTACTACAAAACTCCACTGATTGTCCGGAAGAGGCATCTAAAATCATGTCCTCTGTCTACCTGAACCTAAACTGAACTTCTACTCTTTTCCCCCTCTATTAACCTACCTGAATATGATATTTCAATTTCAGCCTGTGGTACTATCATAACTCGTGTCCAGAACCCCTGCTGTCTTAGAGATATGTTTGACTCAGATCTTTCCTTTTCATCTTCACTCAATGGCATGCTTATGTCGTCAGTGGAAAAAGCCAAAACTCTTGTTGTTTCTTTGATTCATTCTTGTCTTGACTACTGTAACCCATTGCTAATCATTCTTCCCCTCACTATGCTCTTCCCCCTTCAGTCTATGTTGCAGCCAGGCTCATCTTTTTTCCAACCACTATACTGATGCCTCTAGTCTGTGCCGATCACTTCACTGATTGCGCATCCACCACAGAATACAGTTCACACTTCTCACCCACAAAGCTCTCCACAGTGCTGCACCTCCCACATATCTTCTCTCATTTCTGGCTAAGACCCAAGTAATGCACTCTGTTCTGCTAATGAACTAAGATCCTTCAACTAACACCCTTCATAATTTAAACCTCTCACTCTTGTCTGAAATATTTTTATTGAGCTGCACATGCTCTCTGGAATGCCCTGCCCTTGGATAATCAGGGTAATTTCCAACTTACATAGCTTTAAACATGTCTTAAAAAACATTTGTAGGCAGGCTTATCATGTTCCCTATACTGACCCTTCCCATCTTTCTTCAGAACTGAACACCATAATCCAACCCCATTCTCCACACTCACATAATGCATTAGCTCACGCAGCTCCATCTGCACTACTCTATTTAGTAGAAAGATGGCTGGACCACTTTAGAAAACAATCAGTTTTATCCTTTTTGTCACCCTTATTTCCTGATATATTGTAAGATCTTGCAAGCAGGGCCCTCACTCCTAGTGTTTCAATTGTGCATTAGACTGTAATTCTATGAAGCCTATTTGGGTTTGTACATGTATTCTCTGAATTGTAACATGCTGTGGAATATTTTTCCTCCATATAAAGTTTATTTTTATTATTATTATTGTTATATTAACAATATTCGCTTGTGGGCACATCACCACTGAAGCAGATCAAGTGACCATGCTTGTGGCAGGAAGGAAAAACAAACCACAGACCAGAAGATCGGACACTCAGGATCCAGTGTGGAGGACCAGAAAGGTGGGCACAGGTAAGTGTGATAATGTGATCCTTTCAACAGGGGAGGCAGACTGCCAACACTTGTTAGAAATTAGGTTTTACTGGAGAACTCTTTTTAGCTTTATTTGAACTCTCGGTCTCAATGCTTCTCCCAGGATAAACATGAAGAGATGAAGAAGAAAAAAAACAACAACAAAACTTTGAAGTTCTAAAAAGAAATATTACTCAAGAGAACAAACTGATCTTTCAAAGGAAACATAAAATATAAATGCTATAATGCCATTTACATCTGTATGTAAACAGGGACAATCAATTATTCCAGAATCTGCAGCCAGAACAGAATTGCCAAGGTATCTTTAAATTCCACAGGATTAATGGGAGAGAGAAAGATTCCTTATCTTCCTTTTGTTATTAGACTTAGTCTTGGGAACTCTGCCATGCATACCCAGTAAAACAAAATGTACAGAAGCAACAGAAACAGCAATATTCAAACAATAATCTCAACACTTTGGTCTATTCTCTACAAAGTAAGTAAAAATATTTGGAAAGTATTCAGATAAGGGATAGAGATGGCCCGAACTATCCGCCGGCGAACAGTTCCCGGCGAACATAGCTTGTTCGCGTTCGCCTCTGCCGGGCGAACATATGCGATGTTCGGTCCGCCCCCTATACATCATCATTGAGCAAACTTTGACCCTGTACCTCACAGTCAGCAGACACATTCCAGCCAATCAGCAGCATACCCTCCCTCCCAGACCCTCCCACCTCCTGCACAGCATCCATTTTAGATTCATTCTGAAGCTGCAGTCTTAGTGAGAGGAGGGAGAGTGTAGTTGCTGCTGATTTAATTGGGAAATCGATAGCTAGGCTAGTGAATTCAGTGTCCACTCCAGTCCTGAAAGACTCATCTGATCTCTGCTGTAAGGACAGCGTCCTGACAGCACCCCAAAAGCCCTTTTAGGGCTGCAACATTAGTCTGCTTTTTTTTTCCTTTATATACATATTGCAGTTGCCTGGCCTGCCTGTGTGTGAGGAGCTGCAGGCCCACAGACTGTAGTGTGCCCACTGCCAGTGCCTACCCCTGTCATTCCGTGTGGCACAGGACTTTGCATCAAAAAAAGGCATTTAATTTTTACACTTTAATCTAAGGTTAGTTGCCTGCCAGTGTGTGTCAGGCTGACTTCCACTGACTGTAGTGTGCCCACTGCCAGTGCCCACCACTCATACCGGCTGGCACAGGACTTTGCATAAAAAAGCATTTCATTTTTACACTTTAGAGTAATTTCAGCTGCTTGCCTGCTGCTAGTGTGTGTCAGGCCGACTTCAACTGACTGTAGAGTGCCCACTGCCAGTGCCCACCCCTGTCATCCCGTGTGGCACAGGACTTTGCATCAAAAAAAGGCACTTCATTTTTACACTTTAATCTAAGGTTAGTTGCCTGCCAGTGTGTGTCAGGCTGACTTCCACTGACTGTAGTGTGCCCACTGCCAGTGCCCACCACTCATACTGGCTGGCACAGGACTTTGCATAAAAAAGGCATTACATTTTTACACTTTAGTGTAATTTCAGCTGCTTGCCTGCTGCTAGTGTGTGTCAGGCCGACTTCAACTGACTGTAGTGTGCCCACTGCCAGTGCCCACCCCTGTCATCCCGTGTGGCACAGTACTTTGCATAAAAAAGGCATTAAATTTTTACACTTTAGTGTAATTTCAGTTGCTTGCCTGCTGCTAGTGTGTGTCAGGCTGACTTCCACTGACTGTAGTGTGCCCACTGCCAGTGCCAACCACTGATACCGGGTGGCACAGTAGCTTGCCGATAAATAAGGCATTTCATTTTTAGAATTCCACAATCCTATACTACCTTGCACACGTCGACCAAAAAATCTAAGAGATGTCCTTGTCAAGGCTGACGTTGGATCGGCCATCACCAGCCCTAGACAAACCTTCCTACAGACACCTAAACGGGGTACCTTTCCCTGTTTACATTGTCTTCAGTGCTCACACATACTTAAAGGATCTCAATTTTTCCATCCACGCACAGGCAAGAGCTACCAAATACGTCACTTTTTCACCTGTGACTCCTCATATGTCATCTATTTACTTAAATGTCCCTGCGGTAAATTATACGTAGGGAGACCACCCAAAAGATTCGTGACAGAATATGCCAACATAAGTCCAAAATTAGATGTAAAAATCTATTACTACCAGTCCCCTCACATTTTGAATCTGCAGGACACAACATCTCTCAACTCCGGTTTCAAGTTATAGATCACATAGGCCCACAGAGGAGAGCGGGGACCGTCCCGCATTACTAAAGAAAAGGAGGCCTTTTGGATCCACACTCTTGATACCCTAGAACCCAAAGGCCTCAACAGGGAATATGAAATTCAAGCGTTCACATAAACCCTCTTGATATACCATCTCCCTCCAACTATGACATATATTTTCCTTTAAAATAACAACACCAGTACCTAACACACAAGTATATGTCATCAATGTATAGTATTTAATTCTGTAACATGCAATTCATTGTATACCCCTCTGTTTTATTAGGTATCTATAACCACTGTACTTTTCATTCCCTTATAGATTCCGTAATTCACATAGTATCCTTTCATACTGGAGAAATTAGTATATAACATTAAATGGCCTTTCTATCCTAATCCTATGGTGAGTAGAATACAGTTAGAAACGTATATGCATCCACATATGATCCTTCTACACCATTCATGTGGTGAGTAGTATAATAACTGATTTATAGCATTATAACCAACATAATGTGAGTAGTATACTATATTTACAACAGTACTGCTAATCTGTGACACCATCAATATTTGTATACATATGTGATATCCAGAATGCGGCTAACATATTCCCAAAACGAGGCTTGGCTTGTAACTAATGGTCTCTATGGGACCGGACTCCATAACGAGGCTTGACTCTCAGCTAACACCTCGTGCGCATGCGCCGACTTCAGAACGAGGCGTGGAAGGCTACTGGCACTTCCGGGACGCCGATACAAATCCCTTGCACATGGCAATGTGTAGCAAGGCCTCCGTTACTCCACAGCAGGCATCGCCCTGCATACCTACCGCCTTCACCCTCCACACCTATACCGATGCACAGCGCAGTTTGAGGTGAGTGCCTGGCCCAGAGGTACCGCATACTTTACTTCCCTGCCTCTCTCTTTTCCTTAACAATCTTCCAGCTTACTGTTTTTCTTTTACCCTCAACTGGGGAATGACTGACTTCTGGGACTTCTCCATTGAAATAGCTATTATATGTGTTTCTACCCAACCATGGCACTATGACATTGTTACCACAGTACAAGTTCTCTAAATGTATGTAGTATCTATGTGGCTATGGTCCTGTGGTCTTATTATCATGTGACCGTAGCTCAGTTTTCTTTTTAAGAACACTCGTATGAGGAATTCTACACCTATATGGACATGTTATTAAGAATGATGAACTATCTACCTGTGAACTCGATCAGATGGACTGTGTGATCACATACCCTTTAATTATGAAAAATGCATATTCTTTCCTACTAAACCATGCGATCCCTAGACTTGTGATTACTGGACCCAAATTATTTCTACTCCCTACAATCATGTGATTTACACCCAATCATGTAATAAGCCGCCCCATATGTACATCCTGTTCCACTGAAACATGTGATCTTTGTTTTATGATTTCCAATATTCGTGATCATTGAAATGGTTTCCTATGACAATCATGTTGTTCATATCCTATCATGAAAATAATTGTTTGTCTGCATTATATCTAATTAGGGTGATTCAACAATGCTATCATGACGTATTCACAACATGGTGATTAATATCATACTTTCTATATGTCTTATCTGTTACAGTCTGATGAAGGCCGTAATTGGCCGAAACGTCACTCTATGTGAAACTACTGCTTTACAATTAAATTTACCTACTTAACCGCAAGTTAGACTGGAGTCTTCCTATTATGTAGTGTGCCCACTGCCAGTGCCAACCACTCATACCGGGTGGCACAGTAGCTTGCCGATAAATAAGGCATTTAATTTTTAGACAGTAGTCTAAATTCAGTTGCTTGCCTGCTGCCAGTGTGTGTCAGGCCCGCTTCCACTGACTGTAGTGTGCCCACTGCCAGTGCCAACCACTCATACCGGGTGGCACAGTAGCTTGCCGATAAATAAGGCATTTAATTTTAGACAGTAGTCTAAATTCAGTTGCTTGCCTGCTGCCAGTGTGTGTCAGGCCCGCTTCCACTGACTGTAGTGTGCCCACTGCAAGTGCCAGCCACTCATACCGGGTGGCACAGTAGCTTGCCGATAAATAAGGCATTTAATTTTTAGACAGTAGTCTAAATTCAGTTGCTTGCCTGCTGCCAGTGTGTGTCAGGCCCTCTTCCACTGACTGTAGTGTGCCCACTGCCAGTGCCAACCACTGATACCGGGTGGCACAGTAGCTTGCCGATAAATAAGGCATTTCATTTTTAGACAGTAGTCTAAATTCAGTTGCTTGCCTGCTGCCAGTGTGTGTCAGGCCCGCTTCCACTGACTGTAGTGTGCCCACTGCCAGTGCCAACCACTCATACTGGGTGGCACAGTAGCTTGCCGATAAATAAGGCATTTAATTTTTAGACAGTAGTCTAAATTCAGTTGCTTGCCTGCTGCCAGTGTGTGTCAGGCCCTCTTCCACTGACTGTAGTGTGCCCACTGCCAGTGCCAACCACTGATACCGGGTGGCACAGTAGCTTGCCGATAAATAAGGCATTTAATTTTTAGACAGTAGTCTAAATTCAGTTGCTTGCCTGCTGCCAGTGTGTGTCAGGCCCTCTTCCACTGACTGTAGTGTGCCCACTGCCAGTGCCAACCACTCATACCGGGTGGCACAGTAGCTTGCCGATTAAATAAGGCATTTAATTTTTAGACAGTAGTCTAAATTCAGTTGATTGCCTGCTGCTAGTGTGTGTCAGGCCCGCTTCCACTGACTGTAGTGTGCCCACTGCCAGTGCCAACCACTCATACCGGGTGGCACTGTACCTAGCACGCGTAGTACCACTTATCTAAAAAAAAAATGACAGGCAGAGGCAGGCCACCCCGCAGGGGCCGTCGTGGTCGTGGTGCTGTGATTTCCACTGTCCCTGAAATAATGCCCAGTTTTCAGAGGCCACGTACCCTGAACCCGAAAAATTCAGAGGACGTAGTTGACTGGCTTAGACAGGACACCCAATCTTCAACAGCTTCCGCTAAGAACCTTGACGCACCATCCTCCTCCAGCTCAGCTTCGGTCACCTGCTCTCAAGTTACCACGCACCCGCCCGTCGCCACCACCACCACTACCACCACAGCTACCACAGCCGCTTCACTTGATCCGTCAGAGGAGTTATTTACACATCAGTTGGATGCAATTAGTGATGCGCAACCATTATTGCCAGAAGATGTAGATTACGGGGATATGTCTCAGTCAGGCAGGATTACACACATGGACGTACAGTGTGATGATGATGATGATGATGTTGTACCCGCTGCTGCTTCCTTTGCTGAGGTGTCAGATACAAGTGAAGCGGTTGATGATGACGATGTGTCCACGGATGCCACGTGGGTGCCTGCTCGAAGAGAAGAAGAGGTGGAAAGTTCTGAAGGGGAGACAGAGAGAATGAGGAGACGAGTTGGAAGCAGGGGGAGGTCGTCGCAAGGAGTTAGTGGCACAGTCAGACAGCATGTATCGGCACCTGGGGTCAGCCAGACAGCACGCCAGTCAACGCATGTTGTTGCCACCACTAGAATGCCGTCATTGCAAAGCTCAGCAGTGTGGCATTTTTTTTGTGTGTCTGCCTCTGATAAAAGCAATGCCATTTGCAACCTGTGCCAAAAGAAACTGAGTCGTGGGAAGTCCAACACCCACCTTGGTACAACTGCTTTGCGAAGGCACATGATCTCACATCACAAACGCCTATGGGATCAACACATGAGTACAAGCAGCACACAAACTCAAAGCCACCATGCTCCTCCTGGTCCAGCATCTTCAGCCACGTCAACCACTGCTGTCCTCCTGCCCCCTCTCAACCACCCGCCACTCCATCTCTCACCTTCAGCAGTTCCTGCTCATCTGCCCACAGTCAGGTGTCTGTCAAGGACATGTTTGAGCATAAGAAGCCAATGTCACAAAGTCACCCCTTGCCCGGCGACTGACAGCTGGCTTAGCGGAACTCTTAGCACGCCAGCTTTTACCATACCAGCTGGTAGAGTCTGAGAGCCTTCAAAAAATTTGTCGCTATTGGGACACCACAGTGGAAGGTACCCGGACGAAATTTTTTTTTCAAAAAGGCAATCCCAAACCTCTACCATGTCATTGAAAAGGAAGTCATGGCATCTCTGGCATACAGTGTTGGGGCAAGGGTCCATCTGACCACTGATACCTGGTCTGCAAAGCACGGTCAGGGCAGGTATATCACGTATACTGCGCATTGGGTCAACCTGCTGACGGCTGACAAGCATGGAATGCGTGGCTCCGCAGCGGAGTTGGTGACACCACCACGACTTGCAGGCAGACCTACTGCCACCTCCTCTACTACTACTCCATCCTCTTCAATATCCTCCTCGGCTGATTCCTCTTCTGCTGCGGCGTCTGGCTGCACATCAACTTATTCCCCCCAGCTCCCCAGGGGCTATTCCACATCCCGGATACGACAGTGTCACGCTATCTTGGGGTTGACTTGCCTGAAAGCAGAGAGCCACACAGGACCAGCACTCCTGTCCGCCCTGAACGCACAGGTGGATCAGTGGCTGACCCCGCACCAACTGGAGATCGGCAAAGTGGTGTGTGACAATGGAAGCAATCTGTTGGCGGCATTAAATTTGGGCAAGTTGTCACATGTGCCGTGCATGGCACATGTGTTGAATCTCATCGTACAACGTTTTGTGTCTAAGTACCCAGGCTTACAGGACGTCCTCAAGCAGGCCAGGAAGGTGTGTGGCCATTTCAGGCGTTCCTACACGGCCATGGCGCACTTTTCCGATATTCAGAGGCGAAACAACATGCCAGTGAGGCGCTTGATATGCGACACGTTGGAATTCAACACTCCAAATGTTCGACCGCCTGCTCCAACAAGAAAAAGCCGTCAGCAGTATTTGTATGACCGGGGTGCTAGGACAGCCTCTGCGGAGCTGGGAATCTTTTGCCACGTTACTGGACACTCATGCGCAATGCCTGTAGGCTCATGCGTCCTTTTGAGGAGGTGACAAACCTAGTCAGTCGCACCGAAGGCACCATCAGCGACCTCATCCCATTTGTTTTCTTCCTGGAGCGTGCCCTGCGAAGAGTTCTGGATCAGGCTGTAGATGAGCGTGAAGAGGAAGAGGAAGAGTTGTGGTCACCATCACCACCAGAAACAGCCTTGTCATCATCGCTTGCCGGACCTGCAGCAACGCTGGAAGAGGAGTATGAGGAAGAGGAGTCAGAGGAGGAATGTGGCGGCTTTGAGGAGGAGGAAGACCAACCACAGCAGGCACCCCAGGGTGCTCGTTGTTGTCACCTATCTGGGACCCATGGTGTTGTACGTGGCTGGGGGAAGAACAGACCGTCAATGACATCAGTGAGGGCGAGGCAGGGAAATGAGTAGCTCTGCATCCAACCTTGTTCAAATGGGGTCTTTCATGCTGTCATGTCTGTTGAGGGACCCACGTATAAAAAGGATAAAGGAGAACGATCTGTACTGGGTGGCCACACTACTAGACCCCCGGTATAAGCAGAAAGTGGCAGAAATGTTACCAAATTACCGAAAGTCGGAAAGGATGCAGCAGTTCAAAACCAAACTAAAAAATATGCTTTACACAGCTTATAAGGGGGATGTCACAGCACAACGGGAATCTAACAGGGGAAGAGGTGAGTGTAATCCTCCTCCTACCACGGCGGCAAGGACTGGACGATTTACAGATGTGTTGTTGATGGAGGACATGCGGAGCTACTCATCGCCACAGCCCTTCGGGATCCAGCCTTAGAGAACGACTCGACGGACAGGTAGCAGACTACCTCGCCTTAACAGCAGATATCGACACTCTGAGGAGCAATGAACCCCTTCACTACTGGGTGTGCAGGCTTGACCTGTGGCCTGAGCTATCCCAGTTCGCGATAGAACTTCTGGCCTGCCCTGCTTCAAGTGTCCTGTCAGAAAGGACCTTCAGTGCAGCAGGAGGCATTGTCACTGACAAGAGAAGTCGCCTCGGTCAAAAAAGTGTTGATTACCTCACCTTCATAAAGATGAATGAGGCATGGATCCCGAAGGGACTGACAGTGGGGGATACGTTTGACTAACAAAGGCCTGATTACATGCCTTGGCCTCAAAATGGTCCCCACACTGCTGTATTTAATGTCTGCATACCGGATGACTTTCGTGAATTCTCCACCACCAACTAGGGTTCAAGCCGCAATGTTTTAGTCACTTTTCTGCCTGGAAAACATAAATTTTTCCGGCCGCTGCTATAATAGCGGCTGCAACAGTGCCATTATTTTTCAGGCATGTGTACATGCCTAATTTTTCTGTCCTATGGTGCAGCACTGTGGCTGCAAAAACAAACCAAAAAAAAGGCACATACAAGTGTCAATTCCCCTTCGTGATCGTTACCTTGTTGTGGTGAAGGGGCTTGCGTATCACAATGAAGCAATCATCATCACCTCTATAAGTGTGTTGGCAATGTTGCCACACCCCAGATGATAAGGCCGTTGCTTCATTATGGTCAGACCAAAAGCGATCGGACGGCTGGATAATATTTCATAGAAAAAACATTAATTTACTTTTTTTTTTATATGTTGTATGGGTTTTTAATACATAAAATAAAAAATCATAATAAAGTCTCTTAATAGTTTATTAGAAATGATGCAGGCAATTAAAAAAATCCCCATCAATTCCAATACAAAGCAAGTACAGAGCTCAGAACTAAATTATTTCATGATGTCGTAATGGTTCGCTAATTCGACAATGGTTAATCAATTCGACCAGATAGGGTCCGTAACAGGGATTAAACTGATAGGAATAGTACTATTTAAGACACCACTCATATAGGGTGTCACAGCACATTGCTCTGTGCACGCGCAGTGCCCCAATTTGGGAGTAAGAGGACCGACAAAGCTGCTTTTTCCATCTCCCGGTTCCTGAAATCAATTCAGTTTAGTGTATGAGAGTTTGGTCTGTCACTGTGAAGGCAGTCGAAGGTACCCGGCCTAAATTTTTTCACAAAAGGCAATCCCTGATATGGGACGTAACAGGGATTAAACTGATGAGAATAATACTACAGAAAATACCACTCATATCGGGTGTGACAGTAAATTGCACGGCGCAGACGCAGTCACCGTGGTTTAAAACAGAGTGGAGGGAGCCAGCGTTTTTTTAACCATCTCACCGTTCGAAAAATCAATTCAATTCATCTTTTGGGGACCCTTGGTGTTGTACGTGGCTGGGTGGAGGAAGAAACCTTCAATGACATCACCGGGACGTGGCTAGCTTAGTATCCAACCTTGTGCAAATGGGGAGTTTGCAGTTGTGCAAATGAACTGTTTGCGGTGCATTAAAAGGGAGTTTGGTCTGTCAATGTCAGTGAAGCGGGCGTAACCCTTACACTACCTGATCGATACAACATCATACCTGATCGTATACACACACTGGATGTTTTAAAGCACGTTATTCCAAACAATTTAGGAATGTTAGTTGATTTATGCCCTTTATGGATTAAAACCCGACTCTGCGTCCACTACGTAATTTTCCATGGGAGTTTTGCCATAGATCCCCCTCCGGCATGCCACAGTCCAGGTGTTAGACCCCTTGAAACAACTTTCTCATCACTATTGTGGCCAGAAAGAGTCCCTGTGGGTTTTAAAATTCGCCTGCCAATTGAAGTCTATGGCGGTTCGCCCGGTTCGCCCGTTCGCGAACATTTGCGGAAGTTCGCGTTCGCTGTTCGCGAACTGAAAATTTTATGTTCGCGACATCACTAATAAGGGATGACCAAATCGATTAGTAACAAACTGAGTTTGTTGTGAATTTCACAAAAATGTGACCAGCAAATCAACTTGAAGCTTTTCAGTTTTGCCTCAGACGAATCCAGTAAAACGTTGAACACTGCTATTTTACTGCACATGTTGGTGGATAAAACAAGGAAGGAAGAAGAAGGGTGTTCACATAACCTGAGAGGAGGTGGGAGAGGAGGGCTTGCCCTGATTGGCTGATCCAGTCTGCCAAACTGTGGGCCAATCAGTGGGGCCGGGAGACGCCTGTGCAGAATGAGCAGAACATCATTCTGTGTGGATCTGTTAATGAGGGTGGATGGGTGGATGCAATGTCTGACAGAAAACATTCTTAGACAGTATACAGAGTCACAAGCAAGCATTTCTTCTACAATGTCTTAAAACAGTATTCATACCCCTTGAACTTTTCCATATTTTTTTACATTACACCACCAAACTTAAATGTATTTTATTGGGATTTTATGTAATAGACCAACACAAAGTAGCAAGTATGTGTGAACTGAAAAGAAAATGATACATGGTTTTCAAAATTTTAAATAAATAAAAACCTGGAAAGTGTGGCATGCATTAGTATTCAGCCCCCTTGAGACAATACTTTGAAGGACCTTCAAAGTATTTGCTGCAATTACAGCTACAAATATTTTCAGGTATGTCTCTACCAGTTTTGCACTTCTAGAGGCTGACATTTCTGCCCATTCTTCTTTGCAAAATAGCTCAATCAGATTGGATGGAGAGTGTCTGTGAACAGAAATTTTCAAGTCTTGCCACAGGGTGTCAATTGAATTTAGGTCTGAACTTTGACTGGTCCATTCTAACATATGAATATGCTCCACTCCACTCCATTGCAGATCTGGCTGTATGTTTAAGATAATTGTCTTTCTGGAAGGTAAACCTTTGCCCCAGTATCAAGTCTTTTGCAGCCTCTAACAGGTTTTCTTCCAGGACTGCCCTGTATTTAGCTCCATCCATCTTCTCATCAACTCTGACCAGCTTCCCTGTACCTGCTGAAGAAAAGCATCCCCACAGCATGGTGCTGCCACCACCATGTTTCACAGTGGGGATGGTGTCTTCAGGGTAATTGGGAGTTTTCCGCCACACATAGTGTTTTGCATTTAGGCCAGAAAGTTCAACTTTGGTCTCATCTGAACAGAGCACCTCCTTCCACATGTTTGCTGTGTCCCCTACATGGCTTGTGGCAAATGGGCTTGCTTTCAAAAATGGCTTTTTTCTTGCCTCTCTTCCATAAAGGCCAGAATTGTGGAGTACACAACTAATAGTTGTCCTGTGGACAGATTATCTCACCTGAGATGTGGAGGATCTCTACAGCTACTCCAAAGTGACCATGCGCCTCTTGGTTGCCTCACTAATTAGTGTTCTCCTTGCCTGAGCTGTCAGTTTAGGTGGATGGCCATGTCTTTTTAGGTTTGCAGTTGTGCCATACTCCTTCTATTTTGAGATGTATCGATTGAACAGTGCTCGATAAGATTTTTAGAGCTTGGGATATTTTTTTTTTATAACCAAACCTTGCTTTACACTTCTCCACAATTTTATCCCTGACCCGTCTGGTGTGTTTCTTGGTTTTCATGATGTTGTTTGATCAATAATGTTCTCTGACAAACCTCTAAAGCCTTCACAGAATAGCTGTAGTTATATTGAGAATAAATGACACACAGGTGGACTCTATTTACTAATTAGGTGACTTCTGAAGGCAATTTGTCACACTGGATTTTATTTAGGGGTATCAGAATACAGGGGAATGAATACAAATGCAAATAGCACTTTCAGATTTTTATGTATTATAAATGTTGAAAAATACTGTATGCATCATTTTCTTTTCAATTCACACATACTTGCTACTTTATATTGGTCTAAAACATAAAATCCAAATAAAATACATTTAAGTTTGTGGGTATAACGTGAACAAAAGTGGAAAAGTTTCAAGGGGTATGCATACTATTTCAAGGCACTGTAGTGTAACAAGGAGAGTGTAGGGAAAGAATAGAAGGATGTAATTCTGTAGAACACTAGGGATTTTGATCAGGGAATGCAGTTGAAGGAATCTGTGTAATTACGATTGGGTCGGCAATGACAGACTCTCAGACTTCAGGGGTTAAATGTCCAAACAATGTTTTTTTTTTCCCTCAAGCAAGACAAGGCATCAAGCACAATAGAGGGCATCTAAGTTAGGCCTCATGCACTCACAGAAAACCAATGGAAGCACTCTGTAGTGCTTAGATGGGCTTCCGATCCACGCTTGTATATTGTGGACCTGCTGTTTGTGGGATGCAATACGAGAATGGACCTGCTATGGCCGTGTGCATCAGGCCTTAACCATCATTTAGAGTGAAGCCACAATACATAAAGCATAACACAAAACATCGAAAATATATCTGCCAGTCTGGGCACTAACAATATAGAGAACTGCTCTCTTACCTATGCCTTCAGCATTTAAGGCGGGATCCGGCTTTTCACAGCCACACGGTCAAACAACTACCATACTCTGACACTGACTGACTTTGAGATCTCTATTTATTCCCCAGTAATGATCCCAACAGACACACCTAGTATTGCCTCACGCTGGGGAAAATGCTCTACTGGATAGGGAAAAGAGTGGAATATCCCACTACTAACCTACATTCCACTCCAATACAATCTAGCCCATTAATTCTTAACCTGTCTCAGCAAACTATGCTTTGATATGAAAATATAGTTTTCTAGATTCCACATTTACTTCAACCATCTGAACATTACCTGTCTGGTCACAATCACATTTCTTTGTTCTGCCACATCCATATGAGCAGAGCACACTCCATCACCAAGATAAACCTTCTACCCTGCAAACAGTGTCTTAATGATTCCCATGCCTACTTAATGACTGCCTCTCTACATGCTTCTGGTATCTGGTACAGCACAGCGTTCACTTTACAACCCGGGTTAGTCTGTAAATCATGTACGTACGACCTGGACCTGGACAGAAAAATTACCTATATTCCTCTGAAGGAATTCCTTAACTTCCTGTTGTTGGAGCACTGACAGTGCTTCTCCTATTTTCACAGGGGGATTGGTTGCAACACATTGTCAATCACGGTATGTACGGCCACCAATGATTCCTGTTTTTATCCTGGGCTTGTTCAGGTTCACATGTTAAAACTGCCCATGCTCTCTTCTATCTGGATGATGCACTTTGTAACTCATATCACCCTTTTTTTCCACAATCTTGTAGGGACCCTGCCACTCTGCCAAGAATTCTCATTTGAACAGAGAGACATCTTTTTTCCCCAAAACCTCAAGTTTTTACATATTATTTCCAGCACAGTGCCCCAAAAGCATTCTGCTGCTGTGCAACCTTTTTTCAGTTCATTATATATGTCCAGCGTTATTAAATGCATTGCGGAACAGAAATATTACAGATTTCCCGAATTGTTATATTGTTGATGTGGAGTGGAGGGGGGGGGGGGATAATCGCATTACAAGTTTACAACATGCATTTTACAGTAGAGAAAGGTCTTTTCTGAAACTGTGTTTTTAAATACAAATAACACAGTAGGCAGACATTTTATTGGTGCTAATACTGCATTATTTCCAAAGCAAATTGTCAATAGCAGTATTTATTGTGTTTGTAGAAGGGGCCTCTGTCTTTAAGTTACAGAAAACATTCTTGCAATTTTTCTATAACCATTCCGTAGTTTGTGTGACTGTAAAAACCTGTGACTTTTCATTTAGGAAAATCATGTGTTTACATTAGGCCTTTTAATAAAGTGCCTGGTATATGGAAGAGTTCCAAACGAAAGATCCAGACCTTGTCCTCCCGGAGCCAGAATGATGGTAATAGCAGCACCAGATATTCAGCCAGTAGAAGTAGAAGTATTAGAAGGCTACAGTTTCTGCCTCCTTGGGCACGCTGGCCAAAATGGCAAACTGTATGTTTGCTTTCTTACTTAGGAACAGGTGTATCATTCATATGAAGCAGTCTGATGATTACTGGATATCCAAGCTTTTAGACTCCCTCAATCAAAGCAAAAAGGGGGAATGTTTTCCTCCTGCCAAAAAGGAGACCAAATTACTTTATTACCAGGAAACACTGTGCACACAGCTTGTCACAGCTTTCGGTTAGCAGATGCCTGCCGCAATTGACTAAAAGGTAGGCCTCTCTCTGCCCCCTAAGAGTTACCAACCTCCTACCATCTCCACTGCCACAAGCAGCAGAAGCCACAGCAGCCAGTTCAGTTTCAGTTTTCTTATGTGCTGCGTCAGGCTGAGGCAAATCGGCAAACTGAGAACTGCCGCCTCAATGACCAAGTTCAGTTTTACCTATACTCTGGTCTTTCTCCAGTGTATACCATGTTCCTTGACCCCATTGACATCTGGGCAGGCAGACTGGAACAGTGGGCCAAATTAGCCCAATATGCTCTCCCTGTTCTTTCTTACCCAGCTTCTAGTGTCATCTTGGAGATTGTTTTCAGCATGGCAGGGGGAGTGGTGACACCAAAACGGACCAAGTTGTCCTCCACTAGTGTCCAAAACATAACTTTTGTCAAAATGGATGAGGCATGGATCTGGGAGAATTTTCACACTCCTCCGGCTCAATAGATCTGGCCTTGTGTCACAGTGAGGATCACTATGGCAGTTGTGGCTGTGTAGGCTGCCTGCATCCTCTCTCGCATACTGGCTGCAAGCTGACTCCTGTTTATGCTGGTTGCTTGGGGCTGTGTGCTGGCTGCGGTGTTGCCTGAGTTTGTGCCTCCCCACGTCCATATCTCTGCGGCTCCTGTCACTGGTGCCGTGCAGGCTGGCTACATGCAGCTTGTGTACTGAGTGTGGCGTTCCCATGTTTGCTGGTTATGTGATGTGTGCTGGCTGAGGCCTTGAGTGTGAACAGGGTCTGAATATGGATGCAGTGTATGGCTCTGTCACTCCTTGTTGTGTAGGCTGGCTGCCAGTACCTCATACTAGCTACAGTTTATCCCATGTATGCTGGTTGTTTGGGGTGTGCTGGCTGCATCATTCTGTGACCGTGTGAACTGACACTTGCATTGTTGTTCTGCGCTTCTGGTTACTCCTGGTTTTGGTGGGGTTAACATTCCCTGGTTTGTTCCTGGGTGTGGCTTATCAGGGGCCCTTGTTATTGCAGCTATTGGTGAGCTGTGGGGCTTGGAGTCAGTTCTGTCTTGTGCCTTGCTGGGTGTAGCCCCTTGCTGCTGACCCAGGGGGTTTTGCCATCTGCACTTCTGTGTGGTGTCACCTGGTAAAGCATTGTTCTTGTATATTTGTCCATGCCTTGCCTGATCTTCTGTACCTGTTCTGTGTCTTGATCCTGTCTGTTACATGTATAGCCTGGCAGTGCTCAACTGCTTCTGATAGCCTCGCAGTCTTCAACTGCTTTTGATCCAGTCTGTTTCATGTATAGCCTGGCAGTGCTCCACTGCTTCTGATCCTGTCTGTTTTATGTATAGCTTGGCAGTGCTTACTGCCTCTGATCCATTCTGTTCCATGTATAGCCTGGCAGTGCTTACTGCTTCTGATCCAGTCTGTTCCATGTCTGGCCTGGCAGTGCCTTACTGCTTCTGTTCCTGTCCTGTGTATGTTGTGCCTTCTGGGTTCTCCAGAGAGAGGACATCTAGTCTGTGATCGCCATGCTTGCGTTCTGCAAGGGGTCCAGGCATCTCCTCATGTGTTGGTTCCCGTTTATCTTGTCTGATCCATGTCCTGAGTTTGTTTGGGTTTCAGTCCTTCTGTTGTTGTCTGGTCCACTGGTGCTTGCACCAGCATAGTTCTTTGCAGGTAGCCACCAAGTATATCAGGACCATCTTGGAGGTGCAACCAGTGAGCCCTCGGCCAAGTTCATCCCCACCACCTGGGGCACTGTGGAGAATGGAGCTTGCTGGCTCTCCACCCTCTAGGTGTGGCATCCTGCCTTGCCTGTGCACTTGGTTCAGTGGTAGTGCTACCACTATTACCTTTGCCTGGTATTCCTGTGTTACTGTCATGTTCATTTATTACATGTGTAATAAAGTACTCAGTTGGTTTCCTGGTCTGTAATCTGCCTGTGTGCTGTTTGCAAGACAGACATTTTGGAGGTCTGCCTGGTCTTTCGAAATGTGACATTTTGCTGATGGTGCCCCATCTTTCCACTGCTGTTATCTGCCTGCTTACCATCATGTTGCCTGCCTACCATCATGCCTTGCATACCCTATGGCTTCTGTTGCTGCTGTCATGCCACTGTCTGTCGCCATCATGCCACTGCCACTGTCTGCTTGCCAACATGTTCTCTAGCATATAGCTGCAGCTGATGCTACTCCTCACTGCAAATCCCCTACTGTCACCACTATTACTCCTACACAGCTCCCACTACTACTACCCCTTATGAGCCAATCTACTGCCTTGTCTTTTCCATGCTATGCTGCTACTGCTGCCGCTACTATTGTGGCCACATGCCACAATTACCTTACCCTTTCTACATACATACTGTACTCTTGCTGCTCCCAAGGAAGAATTTTTCTATGCTCGTTCAGAAAGATCCACTCTTTCTTCTGGCAATTATGCGTTTATAAATACAGGCAAGCTTCCATTAATGCATAATTTTTGGAGGCTTTGTCCCAACAAGCTTCTGTTTCTTCTGCCAAGTAATAATTGTGTATGTTAAATAGGCAAGCATCCTGCCCAGGTTAAGGCATAAACTTTGGATGCTTGGTCCTCCAACAAGCCTCAGTTCTTTCCCCCACAACACATGTGTGTTTAAACAACACCTGTCCCCAATAAGCAACTATCTTGGGAAGCTTTTGAATATGAAAAAGCATAACACATGCACAGGTGCAGTGTTTTCAAACCCACTGATTGTTAATGTTGTGAACAATGCACTTACCATAGCTATATATGTCATTGTCACTCTGACATTATTTGCTATTGCTCTCATTGCATTCAATAGCTTGGAGGAAGGGGGGTTGTGGTGAGACCCTAATGGACCAAGTTCTCCTCCACCAGTGTCCAAAACATCATGTTTGTCAAAACGAACGAGGCCAGTGCTATTTTACTGTTAAAATTGTTGGGGAAAACAGGAGGGAGGATAAGGATAAAGAAGGGCATGACACTGGGATGAGAGGGGCCATTAATGGCTCAGAGGCCGACAGCCTGATCAGCCAATCAGGGGGCATGATTCTAGCAGGGTCTTTTACCCAAATTGCCAGTTGAAAGCATGTATTTTGGCTGTGTCTACCAAAAAAAACAATTGGAAACACAAGCTAGCAATCTAGGTGGCGATAGGGAGAGTACAAGAAGAATATAGAGTATATTGATATATCTAATTAGGTAGATTTTTATGGGGGAAAGCATAGAGCGTGAGGAACTGGTCACTCAGAGTTGTGTGTTTCATAGTTTCATACAGCTACTAGCAAATGTTACATTACAACCATGCAACCATGCATTTTTTTCTGTAAATGACCAGCCATTTTTAAAAACAACCTCAAGTTCATACAGTTCAGAGACATAGACACAATAATTGCATTAGTATGTGATATACTATTAGTATAGTATATGTTACTGAACACTTTTTACTGCAATAACTGTATTAGTATACCCAATTTTGTTAAGGTGTTGCATTACTTCCAGATACTGTGCAGTTTTAGCAAACATATTTACTGCAATATCTACATTAGTATTCCCATTATAGTTAATAAGTTGTATTACTTCAAGATACCGTGCAGTTTCAGCAAACACATTTTACTGCAATAACTGCATTAGTATACCCGTGTTAGTGAACGTGTTGTATTACTTCACTTTTTATGCAGTTATAGCAAATGCATTTACAATACCAGTGTGAGGTCTGTTTGCAAAAACGGAGGAATCCATAATTGCTACTCTGTCTGTAAATTACAGAAAAAATGCTGGCAATTTCCCTACCATTTAATCTGTCTGTCTATTAAATTGTGACTTTTCATATAGACCTCACAATAAAATGTCTGGTAAATGTAAGAATGGAAAACGAAAGACTCATGCCTCAGCCAAGAATCCACTTGTGGGTAGTAGTGTGGGTAGTAATGTAAACATTAGTAGTAGCACCAGCCATCTGGCCAGTAGTAGTAATAGGCCACAGTTCTCCCTAGATTCCAGTAGGTGCCCTCTCACTTATTCATGGGCTCTGTTCCTAAAGACTATGGCACTGATCAAACAGAGCACACTGTATCAGACTGAACAGGTAAACATATTTATGACAAGCTGAATAGTAACAAACTGTTTTCAACTGATTCATGCATTTCCAGTAGGAGTAACAGAGGAACAGCACAAAGCAAAATTCTAAGAAAATTTGCCAAAGAATTTTAATTTTGTGGGGGAAACAAATATTTACTAAAATCAACATGTCAGGAGAGCAGACAGGTCCCCTTTATGTAAGCACTGAAACTTTTCTTTCAACATGCATTTTATACATGTCCGGTGTAAATCTTGGATGAAAAAAGAAATGAGATTCCTCAGTGGTTGAGACCTTTTAATGGCTAACTGAAAAGATGATTAAAAAATTGCAAGCTTTCAATGCTATTTGGGCCTCTTTATCGGGCGTCTCTTAAGATAGTATCTGAAAATTTACATATTTATACAATAAAGTACATTGGAATAATGAGGTAGATGACACAAGTGGAGGAGGAAACAAACAGTTGTAACAATATAATTATAGCAAATATAAAAGAGGATTATAGATAATAAGTGTGAAAGTTTTATTGTCCTCTAATTGATGTTCTGTCCTCGAATGCAATGAACTGAAGAGATCTGAGGGCCACATTCCTTAACCCTCAGTTCACACTTGTGCGTTTTACAGCACGTTCGAACGCGCTGTAAAACGCTCAACAGGAAAAAACTCATGTTTCCCTATGGGCATGGTTCTCACCTGAGCGTTTTACAGCGCGTTTGAACGTGCTGTAAAACGCCCTACGCTCAAAGAAGTTCTTGAGCTTCTTTGGGGCGTTTTATCGCACGTTTGCACCCATAGACTTCAATGGGAACGCGCATATTGGTTTAATAAAGCTTCTATATCCACTTTACTTACTACTCTACTACTGTCCCAGGCAAGAGGCAAGAAGCAGGAGGCTGGGCCGGCGGGCGGGCACTGGCAGCGTAACTCTCTATGTCACGCGCCAGCTCCGCCCACTTTATGAATGAAGGCGGCGGAGCTGGCGCATTACATGGTGAGTTACGCTGCCAGTGCCCACCCGCCGGCCCAGCCTCCTGCTTCTTGCCTCTTGCCTGGGACATTAGTAGAGTAGTACCATAAGTAAAGTGGATATAGAAGATTTATTAAACCAATACATGTGCCCACAGTTAGGATTCCGGCAGTTAGCGGGCCCGGTGTAGCAGAATAGAGTGACTGCACCGCTGTAATGCATAGCAAGATGCTGCCTTTTCCTCCATCCTCCCTGCCCGCTGATTATACCCGCCGACCGTGCTATTGGGGGGGTTATTTAGTGAATGACACTGTTCTGGAGATCTGTGGATGACACCGTTATGGAGGTCTATTCATGTGTCATCCATAGATCCCCCCATAGCAGTGTCAACCACAGATCTCCAGAACAGTGTCATCCTCAGATGCCCCCACTACAGTGCCATCCACCAACCCCATAACCATGCCATCCACCAACCCCCATAACTGTGCCATCCACATATCCCCCATAACTGTGCCATCCACATATCCCCCATATCTGTGCCATCCACAGATCCCCCATATCTGTGCCATCCACAGATCCCCCATAACAGTGCCATCCACAGATCCCCCATAACAGTGCCATCCACAGATCCCTCATAACAGTGCCATCCACAGATCCCTCATAACACCATTAGTTCAAAACCCACCAAAAGGCACACCTTTTTGTTCAAAATATTTGTTTTCTTATTTTCCTCCTCAAAAACCTAGGTGCGTCTTATGGGCCGGTGCGTCTTATAGGGCGAAAATACTGTAAATCCATTATGGACATTCATTCCTGATCTGAGTTTGTCAAAGGTTATCATGAACTTGTATTCCCAGTTTCTCCTGTCCCTCTGTGATATGAAATTCCCATTTAATATCAATACTTTCATGTCTGAGATGTGATGGTCATGGCTTCAAAAGTGTTTAGGTACAGGCAAATCTTTCCTTTCTTCTTTTATCGTATGGTGAGAGTTCATTCTGGTTCTCAGTTTTTGGCCAGTTTCACCAACATAGAGACCTCCAGTAGGACATTTGGTACATACAATCAAATAGACCATATTCGACATGGTGCAGGTGAACGTACCTAGGATCTTGTAGTTCTGATCTGTATTTGGGGACCTGCACCTTGTCAGTGGTCATTATGTACAGACAGGTCTTACATTTGGTCTGTTTGCAGGGGAATGTTCCTGTAGTTGTTGGAGAGGACAGTGCACTTCTGACAATTATGTTTTTGAGATTAGGGGCCTGTCTATAGCACAGGAGTGAGGGATCCAGAAATATGGATTTAAAACGGTCATCTTTTTGTAGTATCGGATGCAGTCTCCGAGCAACTCTTCTTAGAATTGGTTTCTGGTAAAGAGTTGTTTCTATTTTATTGTTCTGTATCTTGATGATGGTGTCCAAGAAGTTTATTTCAGTAAAGGAGTAGTTGAGAGTTAAATTGATGGTGAGATAAAACTGACTGAAGTGTTCATGGAATGTTTTTAGTTGTTGTTCAGATCTAGTCCAGATGATTATAATGTCTAGATTTGAGTGAAGCGAGCTTCGGATGCTTAATCCCTTCGCTTCATTCAAAACTTCGGAACAATACTGTAAGGAGATTTGTCTCCATAAAATATTAGAATTATGTCATGAGTAAGGACCAGGATACAAGGGTCCGAAACATGTGGACCGACTATCTTGCATTTGTTGTTGGAAATTTTTTACCGCTTGGAATAAAGAATCCTTTATTATAAAGAGCTGGACCCCGAACTTTTCTTCATTTTCAAGACAGCCGTGTCCAGGCTGAAATCCGTGCTCATAACAAGAGGAGCAGATGAGAGCTGCTTTTTCTTCTAACTTATTTGAATTCACATTCTAATACTGTATGGTGACAAATCTCCGTACAGTATCATTCAGAAGTTTTGAGCAAAGCAACTTCGAATTAAGCATCGAAGCTCGCTTTGCTCAACTCTAATGATGTCATCAATGTAATGGTAATAAGCCAAAGGTTTGATGGAGCAGGAGGACAGTAAGTATCTTTCAAGCTTGACCATGAACAGATTTGCATATTGTGGTGCTATTTTGCTCCCCATTGCTGTACCGATCTTCTGTAGGTATATGTTTTCACCAAATGAAAAGTAATTATGGGTCAGGATTAGAGATGAGCGAACTCTAAAAAAAAGTTCGGCGTTCGGGTTGTGGTAACTCGCGCATCCCGTTATGGATTCCACTATCGCGGCATATGGAATCCATAAGGGGCGGCTTCCACCAACCTGAACTGTTGAACAGCCGAAGGACCTGGGGTGACGTCACCATCATGTGATCAGTGCAGAGGGCGTGGCTCAGCACTGGATTTGATCCCGTGTATATATGCTAATTGGATTATAAAAAAAAGTTCTTAAAATTATGTGATGCTTAGACAATAGATTTAAGATAGTTACTATCTACATAGGACATATTTACATTTACATTAAAATTGCCACAGACTTCTACCAGTTACAACTGTGATGACTAGATACTACTGGGGTTCAAAAACTGGTGGTTCCATGAAGTATCCACGTAATAAAAGTCCCACTGTGGTTTATCATTCATGTATTAACAATTCTCATAGCATTTTGTATAAAAATAAAATTCCCCATGTTTAGAAAAAATTACATTTTTGGCTTTGTTTTGTTTAGTGTAATAGCGATACAATATACAATATAGGAACGGCGCTCACCTGCTTATCGTTTGGAAGGCATGGAGCACCAAAGGTAAATCTAAAAAAGAGGAACAAATTCCAGCTTCCCAATAAAAACAATGGTTTTTATTAAGCAAGCGATAAAAACTTCCATAGAGAAAACACTTATCTAAGTGTTTTGGATTAAAACATTAGAATCCTTACTTGTGACAAGTGCAAGTGTATACAACCCACATTAATATAACTGACTGCCTCCAATCAGAAATGAGAAGCAGTATGTCAGGTGTTGTCAATATCAGGATGTATTGTAAGGGTATTTTTAAGTGACTGATTGGTTCTCCCCTTTAATTCTGTTTAATACGCTAAAAGTTTATAAATATTCCTTGTAATGAAGTGGGTTAGAGATAGTACCCATTCCCCATTGTGCTGATAAGACAACATTACTGAGTGATTTCAGAGACATGTGTTCTGCACACTGGAGCCGGGGCTAACAGGTTTATACACTATGACACACATTACCTTAGCAGAATCCACCAGGCCCTTCTTTCTAGGTAGGATGTAAGTATGATAGCCCTATCTCTCTTGTACACCCTGGGATGTCGGTCATGTGTTATAATGGGGTAGACAGCCATGGGCTATAACATGATCAATGGAGTCTCCACCCCATTTAGGCTAGTGATGTTTATTTGCTTTTTATTATTCTGCATGCGGTTTCTCTGTGTTATCATATATTTAATCACTTAGTAAATATATTTATTCACGTAGCCTGTGTAAGCTTATTCGTTCTCAAATCTTTCTAATTCACTTTACGTTACACATGTTAATATACAAAAAGTGGAGTGGAGTCTATATCATGTTGAGTAAAAAAAAATTATTTTTCTTTTTGAAAAGTAAGAAAAAACACAAGAAACAACAGACACTCATTCCAAATCAAACATATTGCAAAGTTAAATCATATTTCCTATTTAGGCCAGTAGGGGAACAACTGCCGAGTTGAAACATAAATGTTTCTCTACTCTGCAGTTTCCTCTTGTGATCGGCCCCTCGAGCTGGTGCTGTAACCCTTTCTATTCCCTATGCTATAAGCATGAAAACATCTCCTCTGTGAACCATTGCAAAATGTAAGGTTTCCGCCAATACGTTTCTGGTTTTGTAGTGTGGAATGTCCGAAATATGTTTTCGTATTCTGGTTTTTATGGCATTTGTGGTGCAACTCGAATACTGCACAGAACATTCCTCGCATGTTATCACATAGATTGCATAGTCAGTGTTGCAATTAATATATTTGCTTAATTTGATACAGTTTATGAGTCACCTTAGAAACAACTGTCTGGGTAACTATCATATAATTGCAACATATGCCTCTTATCTGGCCACATTTAAAGCTTCCTTTGTGGCGTACCCAAACCGGTTTGGGACAGGGTGGTCATGGAAAAGAGTAGGGCTAATTTTTTTGTGTAGGGGCCTTGCATGCTACACACTTCATATCCATGTCCACAATTGTACTCCAATCATCATCAAATTTTAGTACTGATAGATGCTTTCTCACTATAGCACATATTTGGGTATATTCCTTGCTATAGTTGGTAATAAAAGTTACACTATTGTCAAAAGCATCTGTCTTTTTCTTTTTATTAGTAGAATCAGGAAATATTAGTGTCCTGAGATTCAAAGACTGAGCCTAGTCTTTCGCTCTATTAATAGCATGCCGGAAATAGTTCCTCATCTGCAACCTGGCAGAGATTATTTCACTCTCCAGGTTAAAGGAAAGACTGTCTGAGCATTTTCATCTGGCTTTGGCCATCACTCCCCTAGGAATGTGTTTAGTCACATGCGCTGGGTGATAGGAATCAGCAAGGAGAGTAGTATTTCCTGCAGTCTCTTTTCTGGAGTTACTAGTAGATACAAGATGTTTGTCAGAGTTCCCTTTTAAAAACATCCAAAAATGAAATTGACTGAGAATCATAATGAATAGTGAAGGAGAGAGAGTGACTATTGTTATTTAAAAATAATCCAAAGGGGGTTATGGTCGCTAGTCGCTATGTCTCCAGACCAGACAAACAGCAGGTCATATAGCGGCCATACTACCTAATGCACCACGAATAAGGATTTGTGTCCACAAACAGGCACTGACTGTCCCACCATGCCATATAAATATTGGCTATGGAGGGCGAGAATTTTGCCCCCATAGACACACCATATACCTGCAAGTAGTAGATAGAATTAAAGGGGCTGGCCACCCTAAGTATCAAAAATCCAAAGTGCCCCAGACAATAGCCAAAACTAGGAAGTACTTATATATTGGCTAAATATCATTTTTCTAACCTGTTCACCATGACATGCTTCCCTGGAGGAGCTCCCTCAGACAGGCTGTGTGGGAGGAGCAGCTGAAAAGTAAAAGTAAAAATCACTATCACTATTAGAGATGAGCGAATTTGTCAAAAATTCGATTCGGCCGGTTTGCCGAATTTTTTTTGAAAAAATTTGGTTCAATCCGAATTTGTTAGCTGTGAATTTTGTTAAAAAGCGGCTATTTCCAGGCTGCAGAAAGTCTTTATAGGGGTGTAGAACACTGTGCCTTGCCGTATAACATGCAGATGACAGGCGTTGCTCTTAGAATCACTGCACACTTCACTTATTCGGGCAGTCACAGGGCCAAAACTGAACAAATAACTCAAGTATGAACTCAGCCTTACAGGTCGATGTTGGAGTCAAGAAGAAGCACACTCTTTTTACATCGTAGTCAGCGGATTCCAAATAGATGTCTACAGAATCTGTTCTATTAAACGTCTATACAAGTAAAGCCCTCCGACAGAGTGGAGAGGGTGTCAGCAGTAAGTTTGTGTTGACGTAACTGATTATTTTGCCCTGATCCGTTAGAACAATAACTCCCTAAAAAATGGATCCTGTTTGTTGATCATCCACCCTCACTCAGTCAGCATTTGGTCAGTAATCCATCAGCATTGCTAATGCCAAAAAAAGCAGGAGTGGATCCAAAAAGGGGATGACAAGTGAATGGAATATTTGCTTGTCTTTTGTACCCACTCCTGCTTTTGGCTACCAATTAACAAGCCAATTCTGATGGGACAATACAGGGCTTACAGCTGCTACACAGGCAGGATCTATTTTTTTCTTTTGCCACTAATTCATGACAAAAAGGGCTTTAGAACATGTAACTGCACCGCTGAACAGCAAATATTTTTTCTTTTGCCACTAATACACGACAAAAAGGGCTTTAGAACATATAACTGCACCGCTGAATGGCAAATATATTTTTACTTTGCCACTAATACATGCCACAAAAGGCTTTAGAACATATAACTGCACCACTGAACGAAAAGTATATTTTTATTTTGCCACTAATACATGCCACAAAAGGCTTTAGAACATATAACTACACTGATGAACGGCAAATATATTTTCTTTTGCCACTAATACACACCACAAAAGGCTTTAGAACATATAACTGCACCACTGAACGGCAAATATATTTATCTTTTTCCACTTATAAAAAAAGCTTTATAACTAGTGTTGAGCGAGCATGCTCGGCCAAACGCCAGTTCGGCTCGAGCATCGCCATGCTCGGCACATCGCGGTGTTCGGCCGAATACCACGTGTGCTCGACCGCGATGCTCGAGTCTCCTCCCCGCACGTTTGTTGGCTGCTGTGCAGCTAATAAACGTGCAGGTAAGTACTGCCACTCACTGTAATGCCGTAGCCATGTTGGTTACTGGCATTACAGTGATTGGCTGGCCGGAACGTGTCATCGGCTCAGTCTTAGTCATGGAGAGCTGTGCTGTAGAAGGGACAGATAGTGTAGAGAACTGAATTTAATTTTTTTTGTAAGACAGGGTTGGTGTTAGAGACCCAAATGTCCTTTTAAGGACTATTGTTGTATCTGGTAGCAATGTATATTTTTATCATCGTGGCAATCCCCAATAACCCTTAACCCCTTAAGGACACGGCCCTATTTCACCTTAAGGACCAGGCCATTTTTTCAAAATCTGACCAGTGTCACTTTATGTGGTGATAACTTTAAAACGATTTTACTTACATAGGCCGCTCTGAGACTGTTTTCTCGTTACATATTGTACTTCATGACACTGCTAAAATGGGGTCAAAAAAGTAAATTTTTTTACATAAAAAATACAAAATTTACAAAAAATTGGGAAAAATTAGCAAATTTCAAAGTTTCAGTTTCTCTACCTCTCTAATACATAGTAATACCCCCAAAAGTAGTTATTACTTTACATTCCCCATATGTCTGCTTCATGTTTTGATCATTTTGGGAATGCCATTTTATTTTTTGGGGATGTTACATATCTTGAAATTTTTCAGAAATTTGCCAAATCCCACTTTTTATGGACCAGTCCAGGTCTGAAGTCACTTTGTGAGGCTTACATAATAAAAAAAACACCCAAAAATGACCCCATTTTAGAAACTACGCCCCTCAAGGTATTCAAAACTGATTGTACAAATTTTCTAAACCCTTTAGGTGTTCCACAAGAGTTCATGGAAAATGAAGATAAAATTTCAGAACTTCGAATTTTTGGGAATATTTTACATTATAATCTATTTTCTTCCAGTAATAAAGTAAGGGTTAACTGCCAAACAAAACTCAATATAGGTTGCCCTGTTCTCTAGTTTACAGAAACACTCCATATGTGGTCCTAAACTACTGTTTGGCCAAATGGGAGGACATAGAAGAAGGGGAACGCCATATGGGTTTTGAATGGCAGATTTTGCAGGACTGTTTTTTTTTACACCATGTCCTATTTCAAGCCCCCCTGATGCACCCAAGAATAGAAATTTCAAAAAAGTGACTCCATCTAAGAAAGTACACTCCTCAAGGTATTCAAAGCTGGGTTTAAAAACTCTGTTAACCCTTTAGGTGTTCCACAAGAGTTCATGGAAGTTGGAGAAACAATTTTGGAATTTTGATTATTTGGAAAATTTTCCATTTTTACCCTTACTTTATTACTGTAAAAAATGGGTTAACAGCCAAACAAAACTCAATATGGGTTGCCCTGATTCTGTACTTTGCAGAAACACCCCAGATGTGGTCGTAAACTACTGTTAGGCCAAACGGCAGGACATAGAAGAAGGGGAACGCAATATGGTTTTTGGAAGGCAGATTTTGCTGGACTGGTTTATTTACACCATGTACCCTTTCAAGCCCCCTGCTGCACCCCTTGAGTAGAAACTCCATAAAAGTGACCCCATCTAGGAAACTACGGGATAAGGTGGTTGTCGTTTTGGGACTATTTTAGGGTAAATATGATTTTTGGTTGCTCTGAATCACACTTTTTTGAGGCAAGCTAACAAAAAAATTTAATTCTAAAATTGTTTCTACATTCGCCATTATGTTTTGTGGAACACCAAAAGGGTTAACAAAGTTTGTAAAGTAATTTTTAAATATATTGATGGGTGTAGTTTCTTAGATGGGGTCACTTTTTTGAAATTTCTAGTCTAGGCTACATCAGGGGGCTTCTAATGGGACATGGTGTAAATAAACCAGTCCATCAAAATCTGCCTTCCAGAAAACATATGGTGTTCCCTTCGTTCTTTGCCCCGTCGTGTGGCTATATAACCATTTACGACCACATATGGGGTGTTTCTGCAAACTACAGAATCAGGGCAATAAATATTTAGTTTTGTTTGACTGTTAACCCTTGCTTTATTACCGGAAAATATGGATTAAAACGGAAATTTTGCCAAAAAAATTGTGTTTTGGCACCGTTTTTATTTTATTTTTTTAACACTGTTCACCCGAGGGGTTGGGTCAAATGTTATTTTTATAGGGAAGGTTATTACGGACGCGCCAATACCTAATACGTCTTTCTTTCTTTCTAGGACTTGACCGTTGCAGAAGGATGTTGTATACAGTCTTCTAGGAGCTGCAGTCTGAGAGTTAAAATTTCTATGCTGCCCAACAGTGAGTCTAAAGGAGATTATTACCATGTAAAAGTGTAATTGTAAATGTACACAATTGTAGATGCACACAATTTTGAAAATCAAAATAACTTTGATGATGAATATCACGGCATCTATGGCAGATACTAAATTTGATGGTAAATATGCAATACACTGCATCTAAGGCAAGGCCACGTGCATAGAGGTTGTAAGGGCACATGGAGTACTGTGCAACTCCATAGTACCAAAACATAAGTACTCTGCGAGACACATATTCCATACAAGTATGTATTCTATGAAGCAAGGCTTACATAGAACAGCTGATAGACCATGTCATGATCTTTTTTTCTGATTTATATGAAATCTAAAAGAAGTAAAAGCTCTGAATGCCTGATATGTAATCAGCTACATACAACGGTATAGTAGGAAACTTATATGAGTCTATGGATGGCATATTACAACTCTATATAACTCAGAGCCTTTATACACTTGTATGCAACCTTACTGTGAGAGTATATTACAGTAAAGTCATTTGATGGCTCATCTGTACATGGGTAGAAATAAAATTCCATAAATCGTAAATTCAGACTTTTACCCTTTTTACATATCTGTCAGGTAGTTCTACAATAGGATTGTTGTGGTGGTAAATCTTATCAACCATACATTAGAATCCTCCACCAGCTTTGAAAACTGAATGACAGCCAGCATTATATTGATTAACATGCTGCTGCTGTCCAAATAGATACAAATAATGACTAGACTGGAGTATTTAAAAATAGGCGCAACACTTTTTGGGAGTTCAATGCAGGGGAGCAAAACACTTCCACAGATGTCTTTCATCTACAGGCTGCCGCAGGGAGAGAGGAAACTTTTCTTGTCAAATCCTCATTACTGCAAATCAAGAACAAGACTCTCTTGATCGTTGATTAACTGTCAGAAGCAAGAATTGGGCTATGAGGGAGCTGATTGACGGAGCTGCCAGTCTGCTGTCACTTACTATCAGATATAAATACAATGATACTTTCAACAGTAATTTATCAAAGCAATGCTGCAAAGATTGACAATCATATGAGGCCATTGTGGACTTCATCTTATTGCTTTACCCTGAGAGTCAAATCTCTACATCTCATGCACCCTGCACTACATGCTTCATATAAGCTAGAAGCAAATAAAAGCTAAAATAAGTGGAAACTAATTACAGATCATCGTCACCTACCAACCCAGCATAAACCGTAGACGCGGGACTAAGCCGAAACAAACCCAAAAACACAAGGACCCACATCTAAATCAAACTCAATATTTTATTAAATACATAATACTAAAAACATATACTTGTATAAATATAAATACTACAGTAATAGGGAGCATACAACACCTCACAGATGTGACACTGCTGGTGATATAGATATCCTCAGTACATCCCATACGCACAAAAAAGTATTGCAAGCCCAAAATGTCAATGTGTATTAAGATACTACAATAGTCAGGCTAAGCTAATACAAACAAAGTGCTAATAAGGAAAGATCCTGGAACTCACCAACCAGTGCCACACACTCCGACGCGTTCGCACCCGGCTTTTCAAGGGGCATACTATTACATGCACACACCCTCCTTATATAGTACACCTATGTCTAATCATACAAACAAATGTGGCCCACCTGTGTAAGGGGACGCGGTCTAGCTCTCACGTCAATACCGTGCTATGCCGCGCACGTCACGGCTAGTCACGCGATAACATGGTCAATGGGAGCTAAGCACCTACCCAAGATCCGTGATGCTGCGTCACACTGGGCCCTCCTTCGACGTGGAGCGCATCGTACGATGCGTTCCACCTATTACTTCCTGCTTGTCACTACATGTCATAGGATCATGATGTCCTCCTCCAGCGTGTCAGTGCATGTCACGTGAGTAAAGATAATAACAACCGAATTCATCCATTCAAATCCATGATACAATTATAAAACAATGATTGTGAATTACATACATCATAATTTACTTCATAATTTACGTGAACATAAACAATACTCTACATGATAATATATACATAACACTCTAAAAATACATATAAAGTTCATAAAAAGTGCATAAAAAGTGCAAAGTGCAAAGAAAGTGCCACCGTGAATGTGCTCATGCAAGTGCAGTAAATAGTGCAATTATTATTGATTATATAGCATCAAAAGGTGACAAAACAAGCAGAGAAGATACGAGTACGGAGGACAACAGTCATCAAAACCAATTTAAATTAAAATAGCATAATATAGTATAATATATCATCCCTCATATAAGGGTATATCCACACTCCAGGACGTAAAATAATAACATAACAAATGTGTCATCCCTCAAACTAGAGGGAGTATACAAAATATCCACACATCAGGACGCAGGACAGTCAATATTCATGTAGAGCCACCGAAGATGCTTCAAATATAAGATGATAGTCATAGGAGAATATACAATGATCCGCACCTATAACGCACAAATATATGAGTTACCACATAAGGATAGATGTTACACACCAATTTATACAATAATAAATTAAAAACAATCTAAAAAATGTTTTATAAAAATATCAGGGATGGATCCAACCAGACACAGGGCACTGTGAACAACAATAAATCTCAAAATGCAAAACTACATCAAAAATATGAGTCAGAGATATGGGCTAAGCTAAAGGCCTCATATGGCCATAGGGATTAATAGTGTTCAAAAGAAAAATCCATTTTGCTTCCACTTGTGCTAACTTCCTCTTCCAATTACCTCCACGCTGATATAATGACCCGATCAATACCTGGAACCTCAACAGGGATCCATTCCATCGTGTTTTCTTAAAGTGCCTTGGTAGAGTTTTCAACATGGTTAAATCCTCGGCATCCTTTGCCGCATTGATCGCCAGTACATGTTCCCGGATTCTTCGACGTAGCGGCGGCTTGTCATGCCCACGTATATCAAGCTGCATGGGCATGATGCTCAATATACAACTCCAGTGTCCCGCAGCTGATGCTGTGTGTAATTCTGTAGGACCTATCACCAGAAGAGTCATGAAATGAGTTGCCTTCCATGTTCAGGCTTACACATTTTCCACATTCCTTACTCAGCAGACTCAGAGCAACAGATATCTGCCTGTCAGATCATACATGCTCACCGACTGTCACGCAAGTTTTTGCCCGGCGATATGTGATCGCTGGTCGTGAGGGGACATTCTTCACTGGGTCGCCATCAGAACCCCCAGTATTTGTCAAGAACTCCCTAACATAGCTCCATCCATTAGTAAAACCTGTGATAAGCCCGATGGTCTGTCCCTTCTCTTCTAGCCTGCAGTATCTGATCTTCTGTAGCCTTGCCGTCATCGTACCGCTGGATACACGACATATCCTCTCTCAAGAAATCTGCGTCAGATCCAGCCTGAGATTCAAGTGCGTCAGATGAACAGTCTGCGGTCACGCAGAAACTGACCAACAGGTATGTTGTTAATAGGTTACCAGGATGCAGAATTTGCGTGCAGTAATGCATTGACTGACGTTTCTTCCTGAACAAACAGTGTCCAGGTACTCTCATGATCCACATGCAATGAAATGCATGTGGATCATGAGGGGTACCTGGACACTGATTTGTTCAGGAAGAAAACGTCAGTCAATGCATTACTGCACGCAAATTCCTCGCATCCTGGTAACCTTATTAACAACATACCTGTTGGTCAGTTTCTGCGTGACCGCAGAATTTGTTCATCTGACGCACTTTTTGAATCTCAGGCTGCGGATCTGAAGCGCAGATTTCTTGAGAGAGGATATGGTCGTCGGTGTATCCAACGGGCGATGAACGGGCAAAGACTACAGAGAGATCGAGATTACTGCAGAAACAGGTAAGAAGAGAAGGGGACCAGACCATCAGGTTTATCACAGGTTTTAATAATGGATGGAGCTATGTTAGGGGAGTTCTTGACAAATACTGGGGGGTTCTGATGAGCGACCCACAATTGAAGAAATGTCTCCCCTCACGGCCAGCGATCACATATCGCCGGGCAAGAAACTTGCGTGACAGTCTGGTTCGGAGCATGTATAATCCTGACAAAGGCAGATATCTGTTTGCCTCTCGGGTCCGCCTTGGGGTAGTAAGGAATGTGGAAAATGTGTCGCCTGTGAAAACATGGAGAGAGCAACTCATTTTCATGACTCTTCTGGTGATAGGTCCTACAGAATTACACACAGCATCAACTGCGGGACACTGGGAGTTGTATATTGGGCATCATGCCCATGCAACTTGATATACGTGGGCATGACAAGCCGCCCGCTACGTCGAAGAATCCGGGAACATGTACTGGCGATCAATGCGGCAAAGGATGCCGAGGATTTAACCATGTTGAAAACTCTACCAAGGCACTTTAAAGAAAAACACGATGGGAATGGATCCCTGTTGAGGTTCCGCGGTATTGATCGGGTCATTATATCAGCACGTGGAGGTAATTGGAAGAGGAAGTTAGCACAAGTGGAAGCAAAATGGATTTTTCTTTTGAACACTATTAATCCCTATGGTTATAATGAGGCCTTTAGCTTCGCCCCATATCTCTGACTCATATTTTTTGATGTAGTTTTGCATTTTTTGAGATTTATTGTTGTTCACAGTGCCCCTGTGTCTGGTTGGATCCATCCCTGATATTTTTATAAAACATTTTTTAGATTGTTTTTAATTTATTATTGTATAAATTGGTGTGTAACATCTATCCTTATGTGGTAACTCATATATTTGTGCGTTATAGGTGCGGATCATTGTATATTCTCCTATGACTATCATCTTATATTTGAAGCATCTTCGGTGGCTCTACATGAATATTGACTGTCCTACGGCCCTGATGTGTGGATATTTTGTATACTCCCTCTAGTTTGAGGGATGACACATTTGTTATGTTATTATTTTACGTCCTGGAGTGTGGATATACCCTTATATGAGGGATGATATATTATACTATATTATGCTATTTTAATTTAAATTGGTTTTGATGACTGTTGTCCTCCCGTACTTCGTATCTTCTCTGCTTGTTTTGTCACCTTTTGATGCTATATAATCAATAATAATTGCACTATTTACTGCACTTGCATGAGCACATTCACGGTGGCACTTTCTTTTGCACTTTGCACTTTTTTATGCACTTTTTTATGAACTTTTATATGTATTTTTAGAGTGTTATGTATATATTATCATGTAGAGTATTGTTTATGTTCACGTAAATTATGAAGTAAATTATGATGTATGTAATTCACAATCATTGTTTTATAATTGTATCATGGATTTGAATGGATGAATTCGGGTTGTTATTATCTTTACTCACGTGACATGCACTGACACGCGGGAGGAGGACATCATGATCCTATGACATGTAGTGACAAGCAGGAAGTGATAGGTGGAACGCATCGCACGATGCGCTCCACGTCGAAGGGAGGGCCCAGTGTGACGCAGCATCACGGGATCTTGGGTAGGTGCTTAGCTCCCATTGACCATGTTATCGCGTGACTAGCCGTGACGTGTGCGCGGCATAGCACGGTATTGACGTGAGAGCTAGACCGCGTCCCTTTACACAGGTGGGCCACATTTGTTTGTATGATTAGACATAGGTGTACTATATAGGGAGGGTGTGTGCATGTAATAGTATGCCCCTTGAAAAAGCCGGGTGCGAAACGCGCGTCGGGGTGTGTGGCACTGGTTGGTGAGTTCCAGGATCTTTCCTTATTAGCACTTTGTTTGTATTAGCTTAGCCTGACTATTGTAGTATCTTAATACACATTGACATTTTGGGCTTGCAATACTTTTTTGTGCGTATGGGATGTACTGAGGATATCTATATCACCAGCAGTGTCACATCTGTGAGGTGTTGTATGCTCCCTATTACTGTAGTATTTATATTTATACAAGTATATGTTTTTAGTATTATGTATTTAATAAAATATTGAGTTTGATTTAGATGTGGGTCCTTGTGTTTTTGGGTTTAATTACAGATCATGTATTTAAATACGCCACGTCTCAGTGAATTTCCACAATTTTTTATTTTTTTTTTATCTTAATATGTCAGAAATTCTGTGCTGATTACCTACTTAATACAGTATATCTTTATAGCAGGTGAGTTCTGCTTTTCTGTTTCAAATCCCCTTCATAGTGTTAACAGAGTTTTCCCACAAATGGCATTTATTAGCTATCTACAGTAAATCAGATCACTGGGACCTCCACCAAGCACTAGAAGTGTACTAGGCTGTCTCCAAGTCTCACAGAGTTTTAATTGAGCAACATCCCCACGCTTGACTACTACTGCATTTAAAGTATAAAAAACTATTTAAATGAGGATTCAGGGGCACATTAATTAAGACCGGTGTTTTAGATGCCGTTCTTAATAAGCCCCTGCACTGGCAGTAGATCGCCAAAGTTATGTAGAGGCACCGGCCTCTACATAACTTCGGCTTATCCACCGCCAATTCTAAAGGTAAGACAGCTTCCTTGGTTTCTCACATTTAGACCATTTTTTACTCCTAAACCAGGCGTAGAAAATGATGAATGAGATGGGCCTGCCGCCTGTTCCCTTTCCAGCCCACACCATGCCCCCGTTTTTAGACCTGGCATGAGCGGGGAGAAGTCACAGATTCTGCCGCAACATGGTGTGCAACAGAATCTGTGCCAGATATACGCCACAAAAGTGGCATATATCTGTTCGTAAATTACCCCCTTGGTTTTCAATAAAGCACAGTAATGCTCACCATAAAGTCATATTAAGAAATTGATCAGATCACAATGTGTTATCTAAAAACAACATGATGTTAAATATAGACATTCACTGGAAGGTTGATTTTAGAAATACAATTGCATGTTAAGCCTTAAACACCAAGACTCCAGATGATTCTACTGACTGATGGGTATCCAAGTTCAGTTAAGTAGACCCACAAGAGGCTCTGGGTGTAGAATTCATAATATGCACAGTTTAATAAACATAGCCATCTGTGGAAGACCCGAATAAAAATGAGCAAATACTGGGTATGTGCCCTGGGATGTACATTAATACTGCCACATTTGTTTAACACAAATCCCATGTTTTACCTTTCTTTTCAGTTATGTCCCAGACTGCCATCTATATTAAAAAGGTTCCCCAGGCCCTTCATATTACCAGATGATCCTCCAGTGGGTCAGTTTTGAAAAAATAATGATCCAGCTGAGGTTTTTGTTTGGAGCCAATCATTTGCCAATTGGGCATACTTCTTGGGAATTTACAAAGCATTTAAAATAGAGGTACACATGTACAGTATAGAAGGAGGGTGGACCTCATTTTTTGGGGGGCCAAAGAACTCCAGTCTTATACTGTATATTGTACATTTACATAGTTACACAGTTGAGAAGGTTGAAAAAAGACACATGCAATCCATTGCAACCTACTTCTTATTGTGCTAATCCAGAAGGAAGCATAAAGGCCCAAGAGAAAGTCATCAATCAACCCATATTCGAGGAAAAATTCCAACCCAACCTCACATATGGCAATCAGAATAACAATACAATATTTATAATATTTTTCAATATCTACAATATTTTTATATTCAAGATATTCAGGAAAGGTATCAACCTCCTGGAACTAGCCACAGCATTTTGTAATAGAGGTTTTCATAGCCTCGCTGCTCTTACAGTAAAGAATCCCTTTCTATGCTGATGGTGAAAGCTTCTTTCCTCTAGACATCGTGGATGCACTCTTGTACTGGTTGCAGGCCTAGGTATAAGCATCTGGACACATCAGAAGAAGACTGCACACAGAGATAGATGTTCTATAAAACAGCAGTGAACTGGTATGGTAATGAAGAACAGTAAATTACAATAGCCTATACCAGTGATGGCGAACCTTTTAGAGACCGAGTGCCCAAACTGCAACCCAAAACCCACTTATTTATCGCAAAGTGCCAACACAGCAATTTGACCTAAATATAGTATATCTTCCATGTATTTTATCATTTAGCTATAATAGTCTGCTTACATTCAATGTGCTGCCTGTGAGGAATGGCAGGAAAAGTCTAAGGCAAATTGGTACACCATAGACTTTTTTCAGGGCAGGGGTGCCCACACGGAGGGCTCTGAGTGCCACCTCTGCCGCCACCACTGGCCTATACCAAGCTACATATAATAAATCAGAATATAATTCTAAATCACTTTACCATGGCCTAAATGTTAAGTGATGATGCAGTGTGTGGTCACTTAAATTGTGGAGATTGCACCTGAACTAGTGAATTGCTATATGTGCTTTAGCTAAGCTATATAATCAGGTTAGAGTATGTTGATGAGATCTTATTTTCTTAAACCACCAAATGCTGGTAGTACTATAATCTGTACGACTTTCATAATGCAAAGCAGAGGCCTTGCTGCTTCTCAGGCAGCAAGCAATAGATTCTTGTTCCTCTTGTGTCCCCAATGTATTCTCCTCCTTATTTATTCGTTCATCTGTCACTGTCACCGACCTGCCACCAATCTCTCGCCCACCTTCCAGGAAAAGGAAGAGAACGCTGGCCTCGCAAAACTTACGTTGACATTTGCTCTCTCCCAATAAAAAATATTTAGTCCATTAAGCATAAATACCTGTCATTCTAATGCACAGGCCTAAACGGAGCCGCTGCTTCTTTCTGATGTTTATTACAGGCAAACAACTGCAGTGCCTGCATGTTTTCAACTTTAGTGTATTGATTAAACTTTTAAATGGCTGCCATATAACCCAGGGACAGCGGAAAGATTAATTGGCGTCAATGTTCATCTGTAATTCATTAGCCATTTATTCTTTACAACCACATGGGCTATCAGGAAAATGCAAGCCATTTTTCATTCGGCATAGGCTTGGGAACAGATTCTGGCATTTCTTCCGCATACTAATAAGCCTTGGCCACACAAACTGTACTGGGAATCTTTTTTCAAAGTAATGCTGGGAAAAAGAGGTGGAAAAGAGGCAGGATAAAGTGAAGGGCTGAAATTATGTGTCTAAGGAGTGATTAACTTAACACCTTTTACATGCCATCTTTTCTCAATGCAAGTCATGTCGTCTGAAATTGATGAAAATGATGGGGTGCTTAGAATTGCTGCAAGTTCAAGCAATTTGTATTAACTTGCCATTAAAAGCACACGGGGTATAGACAAATGCAGACATGCACTTACAGGCATCTTTCACTAGGAAAGACTGCTTGGACTTGTGATACACGCAAGTAACGTTACCTGCTTGTCACGTGTCCACTCAAAAGTGGAATCATGTAAGATTAGAACCGTCTCATAGACTTATTCAATAATAGTTTTGATTTGGACATATATGCCTAGTCTGGTATAACAGTAAAAGTAAATGTCTCTGGCTTGAAACCCACTAAAAACTATAATATTCATACAGGAAAAGCTTAAAGGGTTGTCTCACTTCAGCAAGTAGCATTTATCATGTAGAGGAAGTTAATACAAGTCACTTACTAATGAATTGTCATTGTCCATATTGCTTCCTTTGCTGGCTGGATTTATTTTTCCATCACATTATACACTGCTCGTTTCCATGGTTACGACCACCCTGCAATCCAGCAACAGTGACCAAGCTTGCACGCTATGGAAAAAGCGCTGTACTATGCGCACTCACAGTCCCAGCCACTGTAGAAGCCTACACTTTTTTCTATACTGTGTGGATTACAGGTTGGTCGCAACTATGGAAACGAGCAGCGTATAATCTGTTGGAAAAATGAATCTAGCCAGAAAAGGAAGCAATATGGATAAAAACAATACATTAGTAAGTGCCTTGGGTTAAATTTTTCTACATGATCAATTCCATCTGCGGAAGTGAGACAACCCCTTTAAGCTCACAGTCACAACCCCTTTTAATATACCTCCACCCAGCAGCCTGTATCAGATGATACTAAACAATTTATGGCCTGAACTTGCATAAATAGTTATATGGTTTGTTTAGCAGTGTACTAAACTTAACTCCACCTTAACTTGCAATGAAATATAGCCAAGGAAACAAGAGAGGCGCTCATAGGGTGAAAAACGTATTAATAGAATAGGGCCTTTTTTCTGTGGCCAAGGCGGTTGGGCTCACCTGGCGGGCATATAAGTAATGCCTTGTGGTGGCGATTCCCTGGAGAGAGATGTGGTAATGGGAGGGGTTGCTGCCTGGTGTATCTGAAGATCCCTTTAGGTGACTGGCTAGGTCGCCGTCTCGGGTTACTTGAAGTATACAGGAATGGCTATTTCGTTGCTTTTCAGCAAACTCAGCATGTGGACATCATATTGGCGCAAAACCACGACCCGAATTATTGTATCAACAATATTTATTCATGGACAACGCTGCTGGGTCTTTGAGGCCCCTTTATCAAGTCTATAAAAAAATTTTTATATAAAAACTTCAAATTATTTGTGGTTTAGTGGTATAAATAGTAATAAAAAACGTTATTCAATGGGTACGTAATTAATAATAAAAAGCAATGTAATTAAAAGTAGATAAAATTCATAGGAATTAAAAAATTGGTAAAAGCTTTTTATATAGGTGAAAATGAACATTCTGTGTCATAGATCATTTGATGAACACTGTCAAAAACATAACTTTGTATCTTAGATAAATTGATACTTGTATTTCTTATATATTAGTTTTTTATTTTTTTACTTTTTGTTTATTTTTTTATAAAATTTTTTTTATCCTTTATTCTTTATTTCTAATTTTCTATTTCTTATCTTTCACTTTTTCTTTACACTTCTGTATGTCAATTAATACATATAGTGTGTGTTCTTGTAGACAATCTATCTATCTCTATGGACCAGGAGACAAATTACCTTTGTTTTTGACAGTGTTCATCAAATGATCTATGACACAGAATGTTCATTTTCACCTATATCAAAAGCTTTTACCAATTTTTTAATTCCTATGAATTTTATCTACTTTTAATTACATTGCATTTTATTATTAATTACGTACCCATTGAATAACGTTTTTTATTACTATTTATACCACTAAACCACAAATAATTTGAAGTTTTTATATAAAATTTTTTTTTATAGACTTGATAAAGGGGCCTCAAAGACCCCGAAACGCGTTGTCCATGAATAAATATTGTTGATACAATAATTCGGGTCGTGGTTTTGCGCCAATATGATGTCCACATGCTGAGTTTGCTGAAAAGCAACGAAATAGCCATTCCTGTTAACTTGCAATGAGGCAGTAGTATAATATTAGTTGTTTTGTTATTATTACTGTTATTTGCATCAATATTACTAAGTTACTAATACCCTCTTCACAAGGATCCGCTTTTTCTTCTGACAGTTAGCACTTGTGTGTGTCGTATGTACAGGCATTCTGACCGAGTCTCAAGGCATAGTTTTTGGTCCCCCAATAAGCCACTGTTTGTTTGTTTGTTTGTTTGTTTTAAATCCCAAAACAGTGTGTGTTTAACCCCTTAAGGACCCACTGAGGGGAGATCTAATAACTATGTATAAATATTTCAGGGGTCAGTACAGAGATCTGTCCCATCATCTATTTATCCCCAGGACTGTGACTAGGGGACATCCCCTCGTCTGCAGGAAAGAAGGTTTGCACACAAACATAGAAGAGGATTCTTCACTGTAAGAGCAGTGAGACTATGGAACTCTCTGCTGAGGAGGTGGTGATGGTGAGTACAATAAAGGAATTCAAGAGGGGACTGGATGTATTTCTGGAGTGTAATAATATTACAGGCTACAGCTACTAGAGAGGGGTCGTTGATCCAGGGAGTTATTCTGATTGCCTGATTGGAGTCGGGAAGGAATGTTTTTCCCCTTAAGTGGGGAAAATTGGCTTCTACCTCACAGTTTTTTTTTTTTTTGCCTTTCTTTGGATCAACTTGCAGGAAACAGGCTGAACTGGATGGACAAAATGTTTTTTTTTGGCCTTATATAACTATGAAATATTACACACACCAATTATACAAGTGGCTTAGTCAAATACTTTATAAAAGTAAACTATCCAAATAGAATAGGCATTCACTAAGTAGCTTCCTGTCTGTTATCAGCATGAATCGACAGTGTGCCATCTTGTCTTGGCATGATGCCCCTCTGCAACCATTAGTCAATGGGAAGACATGTGTAGAGTTACAGGGTCACCATGAATGTCCACATCACACTTTGCTTCTATCCACAACTCTAGCTGAACCGATTAAAGGTCAAGGAGACAGATGGCAGCTGGCACCCTAAGGAAACATGGTTGTACTTTGCTGGGCATCAGACCAAGTAAATGTGATGTAAAATTGCTTAACTACTTCCACACCAGTTGGCAGTTTCTTATATAAACTGTAGTTCAAGCGCTATGCAAAGAAATAGCATTAACAATACAGCGATTTAAATACAAAAGCCTGTGGATTCTATTTGCACTCCGGACACCTGCGCTTCCATCTGTAATTGGATAATAATGATAATAAAAATGTTCCTTTCTCTGCACTTAGGAGACTGTCGTTACATTACAGCTAGTCTGAAGGAGAATGTATTAAAATTAATGTGCTATTTAAATACACGACTATTTGGGAAAGCCGTAAAAAGTGATCAGGATGCCTGTATAAAGCTATGATATGTGATTTTATACTAACATGACATACAAACCAAGTCCATTTTAGCTAAACTGTAGCAGACAGAGATGATCTTTCAGAGTAATAAATATAACATATGATGAGTTTACTTAAACTGTATTAAATAATACTATACAGGAATGATTTACGTTACAGGATGGGTTTTCTTTGGTGTATTTTCCGTATCTTTGTTTTTTATCGTAATGTTATTAATTTATGACTATTATAGCATTTTCTTCTCTTTTCTTCTCCGATCTCATTGTCACTAACATTGACGTAACATGTCTTATCAAATAAATGTGAGTATTCCCCATGAAATAAGAATGATCTCTGCTTCTCCTCCTGGAAATGTGTGAATAAAGAGACATCTGTGTGCAATAGGGTGTGTCCACACACACTCTGATATTGTCAGCACAGATTATACAGTGGACTGACCCCTTAATGCTGGCCAATGATAGAGCCATTGATTGGGAACTAACATATGTACGAACGCTAATTCACCATAATTGACTACGATAAAGATGGCAGCGAACCTTCACAAGGCACATAAAATCATTGTTTTTTAGCACATTTATGTTGACATGAGATGCATTGCCAAAGGACCTACAGCGGAGCGTGATGATGTCACCATGCGCGGCCAGGATGATCTTCACGCTTGCCGCAGGTCCTTTCGCGGGTTTTCTTCAATCAAGAAGGGAGCAGACAGCCTCTCCACGATCAAGTGGATGTGGTGAGTATAATTTTTTTTATTTTCAGCCACCATTTTAGGAAAATTTGATCCGTTACCGTGAAATGCGAGAAAATTTAGATACGTGGCAAATCGAATTTTTCCTAAAATTCGGATCAAATTCTACTTTGGATGCTTCAATGCCCTTAACACTAATATTTACTATTGAAAATACACAAGTTTATTGGCAAAATGTGTGCAAAAAAACTGGCATACGAAACTTTCAATGCATTTATCAAGTGTTTTACAGGGTTTTCTAACCTTTTTATGCCATGTTAGACAAGGGGTTTCTGCTTTATGGGAAAGAGGTGTTGCTTGAAGACAACTCAATGTGCCAACATTTTGGAGCATTTCTGGTGTAAAACTATGTCAATTTATAGGTGACATAAAGAAAGTCTAGATAATCTAAAGATGAGACAGATTTATCATCCAGCATCAGCCACTGTGATACATCTGGTACAGTTTAAGACTGTCCAGTCTAGTCTCATGGTGGAGCTGCTCAATAGTGATTTTAGCAAATAAAAAGGACAACTCAAATAAGTGATCCAGCCTATTCATCAAGGTGTCTGTCACCAGTTTATGTTGCCATCAGATAGAGTAGCATAAAACTGACAGATTCCCTTTACTATAAATATGAGTATGGAAAATAAGCATAATAAGATACAAGAAAATTCCATATCTGCTTAGTAGTAAGCAAAGCACTGACTCCGCTATTTCCAGCAGTCCCATAGAGGTGAATAGAGAGCATGTACACTCTTGTTCACTTTGGGGACCCATTCTAGAGACAGGAGTGGGTCCCAGAGGGGAGACCCCCGCCCATTTGACATTGGTGGCATATTCTAGCGATATGCCACCTATCTCTGAGATGACACAAGCCCTTTAAAGAGAATCTGTCACCATGAAATGTAGTGCAATATGCAGGCAGCATATCAGACAGTAGGACAAACCGAGTAGATTGATATCTAGCTTCGTGGAAAAAGATTCAATTAAACTTTTCGCTTTAAAAAAAACACTTAAAGAGCAGATTAATTAGACTATGGGTATTGGACAGTTTCCCAAACTCATCCCCAACCCCACCAGTTTTTTTACAACAATAATTCAATTCAATAATCACTTTCAACAATGTTTTAGATCTCTACAAAAGGCTGTGACAGTTATGTTAATACCACAAAAGAATGTATGATTGTTGTGTTTGCATGTTTTTTCACTGTTATTTTTCATTAATTTGCGTTAACATTTTTTCAATTCCACACTGGAATTTTTATTATTTAGGTTTAGTGCCAAGGGACTTTTTTAGACCACAAAACGGTCTTATTTAATAAATGTCCCCCTTAATGTCTATCCATACAGGGTATTTGTATAGAAATCCCTACAATGTCATGAAATCCACCTTTCTTTACCTGCTGATTACATTATATAAGATGTCAGCGACTGGGATCAGAGGTTTCTCTTGCCTGTGCTTTCTTATTACAGCACAGCAATAGTGATAAAAATAAAAAATCACCCAAACGCTCAAAAGATAGCATGTTTGATGTACAGGACCTCAAGGTGAGGTGATACGTTCACCTTTTGGTGTTATGCAGTTCAGGCAAGCAAGGAGACCTTACATTCAAGGTCCAGAGAGCCTGTACCTCAGGTCCATCCTCATAGGTATGTCCCCTATCATGATGCCCATGTTTTACCCTTAATGCCCCCATAACTGATTTTTGGATCAATAATGCCTTAGTTAGACTCTATATCTCACAGTTAAATAGATTGCGCCTATTGTACTATGACCAGAATCAACTCCTCTGGACTATGATTTCTGAAATCAGTATCTGCAAAATGCTTAAAAATATTTCTATTGACCGTGTATAGTTTCTGATGTGACTGGGTAACTATTTAATATGCTCTATTTTTACCAACTCTCTGACCTGCAAATCCCCAGTTCCCCACATATATTTTACATCAATCCCCATTTTAACTGATCTATCAAGGACTTTTGGAGTATGTATGGGCTACTATTTTATATGCCTTTTATATCTCACTGTTGTTTGAAATCATGTGTTGTTAACCACTGTTGATTGAAAACCAGAATGGGACTATTCCCGCCCCCGTCTGTATATACATTTTAGACATTTCTAGTATTTTATATATTTTATTATTTTCCAACATCGTATGATTTATTATTATTTTCTATGTGAACTATTTAGATAAATCTGATGACCCTCAACACGGCCACCCTGGAAACCATATAGGACCAGCTGTGTATATTTGTTTTCTATTATATTACCTGTCCAGGCTTGATAAAGTAGTCTGTTGACTTTGAAACGTGTTGTTGCAGAGTATTATCAATAATGAAAACTTTCCACACTCACCTGTCATTGTGTAGGCACCAGGAGATGTCAGAAAATGGATGGGTGCAAACGCATTATGACCTTCTAATGTTAGATACTATTACAGCACAGGACAATAAAGTGCCAGATTAGATGATGACCACTTTGGGTGGCTATTGACCCTAGGAACCCATTCAAACCTGCCTTGCTATAATCCACTCCATGCCACTCTTTAGAAATGTTCCCTATAGATTGTTAGCGCACCAAGAGGTGTCCCAGTAAGATGTTAGATAACACGAATAGTTGTACTGACAGCAATGATGACATTTTGTATGTGGCCAAGAAATTTGGGCAATCTCAGTTCTGTCTTTTTTTCTCCTATAGTTCAAATACAATAGGCACAATAGGCTACTGATAAAGCAAACACTCAATTGGCTATAGCTAGACATCACTATTTGCGTTCAGACCCGAGTTGGTTCGGGCTTAACCGAAATTGCTCCAGTTGACCTGAAAGTTGGTATATAACCTCCTCTAACCTCCTAGGAAAACGTCTTTTTGTTTATTTTTATGATTTTTTTTCCCCTGTTCCCTCTCCCCAAGCTGAGGAATGCAATGACTGCATTAATAAATGATGTCTGAGTGAGGCTACTTTCACATCTGCACTTTCCCTTTCCGCTATTGATACCCGTCATAGGATGTCAATAGCGGGGGAAAACGCTTCCATTTTGTTCCCATTCATTGTCAATGGGGACAAAACTGAATTGAACGAAATAGAGTCCGCCAGAATGAATTCTGTTTCATTTGGATGCATCCCCATCATGGAGAGAATAATGCTGCAAGCAGCGTTTTTCTGTCTGCCATGTGGTGCGGAGCAAGACGGATCCGTCATGACACACAATGTAAGTCGAAGGTGGCTGATCCGTTTTCTAGGACACAAAAGGAAACGGATGCGTCGCCTATTGACTTACAATGATTTTAGAGATGGATCTGTCTTAGCCATTTTAGAGATAATACAACAGGATCCGTTCAGAATGGATGCAGATGGTTGTATTATTATGACGGAGGCGTTTTTGCTGATCTATGACTTATCCAGTACTTGACATAGTAGCCTGACTCTGACATACATAGCTATTGGAAAAAACATGTTTGACTGCATTAACATACAGCATGTTTAAAAACACACTGTACTGGCACACATTATGTTTTTTTACATATTCCAAAACTTCCAAGAATTGTCCCTTATAGGGAGCAGATGATTTTAAAAAACACGTGGTGTTATGGGATAAAAAAAAATAAAATAAAAAAGTGGACTGGGGAACCAAATGTCCAAAATTCATATTCTGACAAGGTTGGAATGCCCGCCCATATGACACGCACAAGTGTTGATTGTCAGAAGCAAAAGTGGCTTGTTGTGAACAATCCCAAAAAAAATTCCCCCTTCTAATTGGGAGCAGCAGCAATGCAGTGTGAATGTGGAAAGGGTACAATAGGATATAGTGGAATACAGCCGCAATAGTGGCAGCATCAGGAGCAGTATAGATGGAACATAAAAGGCTATCTATGGGTAAAAGTGGCAATAGTTGTAGTAATAGTAGTAGTAGTAGTGATAGTGAAAGCAGATGCTCTGCGTTAATGGTGGTGGCAGTAAGGGATTAACAGTGGGGAGCAGCATAAGCTGACTGCTGCAGCAGCAGCCTTATGGTATATGTTGGCAATCAGGCAGCCAAAGCCTTATGGAAGATGATGGTCAGCAGCTCGCAGCAGTGGCATGATGGTGACGATGGCATGGTGGAGGTGGCAGCAGCAGCAGACGCATAGAAATTGATGGTTGGAAAGTGGCATGATGCAGGCCGCAGCAGCCGTACAGAACGTGATGGTAGGCAGACAGCAACAGTGGCAAGATAGGACATTGCCAGGTAAGGTCTATTCATTGGAATCAGCCTGACGAATGAGAAAATGTGAGTATTGATGCAGTAATCAAATAATCACATACATATGCTGCTTAATGAAATTGAACGCCACCAAAAAAAAATTTTTTTAATTTCAATTGTTTATTGAAATGAACTAATCGTGCATTAGTGGCATGATGCAGACCACGGCATGCAGCCCTACAGAATGTGATAGTAGGCAGACAGATAGCAACAGTGACAAAATAGGGTACCGTCAGCAAGACGAAGTCAATTTGTGGAAATCAGCATGAGGAGTGAGAAAATATCGGTATTGATGCAGTTATCACATACATATGCTGCTTAATGAGATTGAACCCCCAAATTTTTTTTTACATTTGAACAGTGTGGAAACTAAATACACGTAAAAGAACAATTGAGGCTATAGTGGCACGATGCAGGCCACAGCATGCAGCTGTACAGAACATGATGGTAGGCAGACAGACACCAACAGTGGCAAGGTGGGGCACTGCCAGCAAGACAAGGTCTATTCAGTGGAATCAGTCTGAGAAGTGTGAAAATATGAGTATTGATGCAGTAATCACATATATACAGTATGCAGCATAAACAAATTGAACCTCCCCAAAAAAATTGAAATTGCAACCTTGCAGAAACTGAATATACGTAAACGGATGATTGAGGCTTGATGCTCAATTTCACCTTAATACACACAGGTAGATTGCTTTCACACCTGGGGTATTGCTTCAGTAATCACGTATATATATGCAGCTTATTTAACCCCTTAAGGACATAGGACGTATGGGTACGCCCTAATGTCCGAGTCCTTAAGGACACAGGACGTACCCATACGTCCTAAATTAAATCGCGTATTAAAAAAAAAAAAAAATCGCTAGAAACATGGTTCCTGCTGCGATCATGCAGCAGGAACCATGTTCTAATGCCGAGGGGGGTCATGTGACCCCCCCGTATCGGCGATCGCTGCAAACCGCAGGTCAATTCAGACCTGCGGGGATCAGAGAGTTAGTTGCCCCAAACATAATCATTTTAACCCCCCCTGCAGCCCCCAATCTTGTTATGGCGGCGGGGGTGCAGGGGGGGTGGTTGCGGCGGCGGTAGGTGGTGCGGGAGGCGGGCGGTGCGGCAGGCGGGATCGCAATAGCGATCCCCCGCCCGCCTCCCTTGTAATAATTCCCTGGTGTCTAGTGGTTCTATCAGAGTGCCAGCACATTGCTGGCACTCTGATAGAAAAACGGCTGGCATCTGTGCTGCAGATGCCAGCCGTTTAACCCTTCCTTACCGCGGTCCGGACGGACCGCGGTATGAAAGGTGTTAACAGGAGGGAGCTCCCTCCCTCTCCCATCGGGGGCTGCTGTGCCTATGCAGCCCCCAGGATGGGATCGCAGAGGAGGGAGCTCCCTCCTCCCCATCCATCACCCACTGCTCTCTAATGGCAGTGGGTGATGAGTTACCATGGCAGCAGGGCGCTTTCAGAAGCGTCCTGCTTGCCATGGTATAGTAACTCTGGTCAGACTTCTGCTAAAGGCAGAAGTCTGACCAGACTGTGAAAAGTAAAAATACAGTGCAGTACACTATATGGTGTACTGTACTGTATTATATAGACACCAGATCCACTGGATCTACAAGAACCAAGTGGGTCTGAGTCCAAAAAATGTAAAAAAGTGAAAAAAGTAAAAATAAGAAAAACACAAATCACTGAATAAAAAGTAAAAAAAAAATACACTACACATATTAGGTATCGCGCGTCCGTAAAAAACAGCTCTATAAAAATATCACATGACTGAACCCCTCAGGTGAACGCCATAAAAAAAAAAACCAAAAATGGTGTAAATAGGCCATTTTGGGCACCTTACATCACTAAAAGTGTAATACAAAGCGATCAAAAGGCGTATGCCTCCCAAAATAGTACCAATCTAACCGCCATCTCATCCCGCAAAAAAATGAGCCCCTTCATAAAACAATTGCCCAAAAAATAAAAAAACTATGCCTCTCAGACTAAAACATGATTTTTTGTTTCAAAAATGCTTTTAGTGTTAAATGTAAAAAAATTTAAAAAAGTAGACATATTGGGTATCTCCACGTCCGTAAGAATCTGCTCTATAAAAATATCACATGACCTAACCCCTCAAGTAAACACTGTAAAAAAAAAAAAAAAAACTTTGTCAAAAAGCCATTTTTTGTCACCTTACATCACAAAAAGTGTAATAGCAAGCGATCAAAAAGTCATATGACCCCCAAATAGTGCCAATCTAACCGCCACCTCATCCCACAAAAATTATACCCAACCTGAGACGATCGCCTAAAAACTGAAAAAAATATGGCTCTCAGACTATGGAGACACTAAAACATGTTTTTTTGTTTCAAAAGGATATTATTGTGTAACACCAAAATAAATAAAAAAGTATACATATTGGGTATCGTCACATTCGTAACGACCTGCTCTATAAAAATATAACATGACCTAACCCCTCAGGTGAACGCCGTAAACATAAAAAATAAAAACGTTGTAAAAAAGTCATTTTTGTCACCTTACATCACAAAAAGTGTAATAGCAAGTGATCAAAGGTCATATGCACCCCAAGATAGTATCATTCAAACCGCCATCTCATCCCGCAAAAAATGAGCCCCTACATAGGACAATCGCAAAAAAAACTAAAAAAAACTATGGCTTTCAGAATGTGGAGACACTAAAAATCATTTTTTCAAAAATGCTTTATTATGTAAAACTGAAACAAAAAACCCCAAAAAGTAGTCATATTTGGTATTGTCGCGTCCGTAACAACCTGCTCTATAGAAATAGCACACAATCTAACCTGTCAGTTCAACGATGTAAATAACAAAAAATACAAAACTGTCCCAAAACAGCTATTTTTTTGCAAATTATCCATTTTAATCCATTTTTCCAGTAACAAAGCAAGGGTTAACAGCCAAACAAAACTCAATATTTATTGCCCTGATTCTGTAGTTTTCAGAAACACCCCATATGTGGTTGTAAACTACTGTATGGCCAAACGGCAGGGCGTAGAAGGAAGGGAACGCCATATGGTTTTTGGAAGCCGGATTTTGCTGGACTGTTTTTTGAGACTATGTCCCATTTGAAGCCCCCGATGCACCCCTACAGTAGAAACTCCAAAAAAGTGACCCCATTATTGAAACTACGGGATAAGGTGTCAGTTTTGTTGGTACTATTTTAGGGTAAATATGATTTTTGGTTGCTCTATATTACACTTTTTTGAGGCAAGGTAACAAAAAATTGAAATTCTGAAATTTCATCTCCATTTGCCAATAACTCTTGTGGAACACCTAAAGGGTTAACAAAGTTTGTAAAATCAGTTTTGAATACCTTCAGGGGTGTAGTTTCTTAGATGAAGTCACTTTTATGGAGATTCTACTCTAGGGGTGCATCGGGGGCTTCAAATGGGACATGGTGTCAAAAATCCAGTCCAGCAAAATCCGCCTTCCAAAACCCATATGGCGTTCCTTTCCTTCTGCGCCCTGCCGTTTGGCCATACAGTAGTTTAGGACCACATATGGGGTGTTTCTGCAAACTACAGAATCAGGGCAATAAATATTGAGTTTTGTTTGGCTGTTAACCCTTGCTTTGTTACTGGAAAAAATGGATTAAAATCAAAAATTTTCCAAAAATCGAAATTCAGAAATGTTATCTTTATTTGCCATTAACTCTTGTGGAAAACCTAAAGGGTTAATGACGTTTGTAAAATCAGTTTTGAGTACCTTCAGGGGTGTAGTTTCTAGAATCGGGTCATTTTTGGGTGGTTTCTATTATGTAAGCCTCGCAAAGTGACTTCAGACCTGAACTGGTCCCTAAAAAGTGGGTTTTTGAAAATTTCTGAAAAATGTCAAGATTTGCTTCTAAACTTCTAAGCCTTGTAATGTCCCCAAAAAATGAAATGGCATTCCCAAAATAATCGATACATGGAGTAGACATATGGGGAATGTAAATCAATAACTTTTTGGCAGTATTACTATGTATTCTAGAAGTAGAGAAATTGAAACTTGGAAAATTGTAAATTTTTCAAAATTTTTAGTAAATTTGGTATTTTTTTATAAATAAAAATGAAATTTTTCGACTTTATTTTACCACTGTCATGAAATACAATATGTGACAAAAAAACAATCTCAGAATGGCCTGGATAAGTAAAAGCGTTTTAAAGTTATCACCACATAAAGTGACACTGGTCAGATTTCCAAAAAATGGCCTGGTCCTTAAGGTGAAATAGGGCCGTGTCCTTAAGGGGTTAAATTGCCCCCCACCCAAAAAAAAAAAAAAAAAAAAAAAAAACATTTAAATTGCAACCGTGTGGAAACAGAATATACATAAACTAACAATTGAGGCTTGATGCTCAATTTCACCTTAATACACACACTGCTACCTTGGGTATTGAGCAGTAATCACGTATATATGCTGTTTATTTCAATTGAACCCCACAAAAAAAGGATTTCTATGAAAATGGGGTTGGGGGAATGAAAGTATTTGCATGCAGGTCTACAGTGCAGCACCTACACTTCTGGTAGCAAGAACAGCCAGCCACAACTCCTGTCTTCTCTTTTGCTGTTTGTCAGTTGCTCTGCTTTTCTCTATTCTATACAACACACACAATTCTTTTTTGGAATCCTAGCCTTTCCCTACACTGTCCATGGCAATAAGCTTGATTGATTTCTGACTGTCCCTGATTGATTTCGGATTCTCCCCAACTCCCTAAGATTGTTTTTCCAGCAGACACTGTAAGACACAACCATCCTCATTCCGGTACAGCACAGAATGGCGTTCTGCTCGTTCTGATAGGGGACCTCCCTGCCTGCTGCAGCAGCACTGATTGGCTCACTGATTGGCTTATCCAGACTGTCTTCCAGTCTGGGAGCAAATCAGGACAAGTCCTCCCCCCACTTCCTCTTAAGGTTATGTGAGAACCTAGTGTTTTTTTCCCACTGACGTGCACTAAAATGGCACTATGCACCATCTTAGTGGATTTTTCCTAAACGAACCTGAAAATATTTGGGTTTGTCTGCCGTCTGAAAAATAAAGTTTGGACTGAACCCGTCTGAATCCTTACCATATATCTTTCCAAAAAGTTTAGAATATGGTATTTATGCATGTAAACTGCTGGAGGAGAGCTAAGAAAAATAATGCAACATGATGACTTAAAAACTGTTGCTAGAAAGGCAAAAACTGTAAAAAGAAAATACCTGATAAAAAGTAAGACAGAATAGATGCCAAACGCCCCCTCACTTGTCCCATAGAGATGGCTCATGGGGAGTAATGTGATAAGGTGCTTCTGGCAGTGGCTGTCAGCTTTGTCAGGTGCAAAAAAATAAATGCCTGAATTTTAACTCATAACATGCAATCACATATAGAATTCTCTTCCTATTCTTGTGCGGTTCACAAAGTTTAGAGTGTTTTCACGATAACAAAATTAACGTAATTCTACAGTACTGGCTAGTATCTAAAAATGGTAATCTGACATATTTCCTTGAAATTTTAAGTGAAAACACACAAAAAAAATCTCTCAGAACCCTATTTTATGACAACTCCATGTCTTGTGACTAAGAATTTATTTTGAATATAAAACAAACATTTTGATGCTTATTACAAGTAGATGACAATTATTGAGAAGCTAGCGCTTGAAAGTGTCACATTGTGCAAATATATATCTCCAAGATGTCGAAGAGATGTATGTATTTTGAAGGTAAAATATTAGAATTTCTAGCATTCAAATTTCCAACTGAGATAAAGGAAAAAAAACTGATTAACCTCTCAAATATTCATCATATAGAGTGGTGAGAAATGTTCAGAATACAGCAAATAGGGCTCTTTTACCCAGGCTGAGGATCTCGTTAATTATCTGGAAGGAACTTTAGTATGACTGGTCATTCCTGATATTCGGCACATATAAAGGAGCTGCCAATCACCCGGCGAATGATCACTTGCCTGGTGGTGGCATATTTAATGTAGTACCTAAAGTCATTTTTTGTCAACAGTGCCCTGTGTCAAAAGGAATGTGCTGTTGACAAACAATCAGTCTGCATATATACAGAGGAGATGATCAGTGCATGTGAATACAGCTGAACAAGTGAGCACAAACGGTTCATTCCCAATCTATGGGGACCTTAGATTGATCCTTATGAAAAATGTATGAGATTTCATACTCCGGAAGAGAAAAAAAATGGGTGGTCCACCACCGACTTGAGGTTTGTTAAAATTGATTGTGAATTTAGCAATGATCCATTTCATCAAAAGGCATGAGCATGTTTTACAGAGAAGATAAAAACGCCATAAATTAGGCGCAGGGATATCAAATCAGTCGCAGAAAGCTCTTGTGGATGTTTCATAGAATTTTAGAGTTCATTCAATAAAATATGGTCTTTCTTTTATCCTGAGCAGTTTATCAATCGTGTTGATTACAAGATGAGTTTTGCAAACTCTTTACTATGATAATTGCTTCTTGGTCCTGAGACCCCCACCAAACAATTTACTTTGACAGAGGACATTGTCACCAGCTGATCCTTCAGGGGAAATGTAATATTACATATCCATTTAAATAAACCACCACACAGCAGCTCTCAGCTCATAGAGTGATTCAGATAAGAGATACCCTCTATAAAGTCCATATGCCCTACTATGACATATAAACTAGGTCTCTCCTGATGGGTCAACCTATTTAAGGAAAAATACTTCATTCAGACAGTGCCCTTGTTGCAGTCAAGCCCAACCAGTGATATAATATTTACATTTATGATTGTTCATTAGTTTATATTTAATTGAGAGTCTCCACAATGCAAATTAGCTAAAAGAAATTCAATACCCTATATGCAACATAAAATAAATATACAAAAATTAAAATTAAAGTAGCTCTATTATAAATGTTTCCTGAAATAAGAGATTCTTCTAAGAAGCTAATCTGAGAGAGATTAAATTCATTTTTGGTGACATTTATTCTATTAAGAATGAAAAAATGCAATAAAAACACTAAAGCCCCTGGTTGCCAGAGATAAGAGTCCAGTGATTTAAAGGCAGACTACAACCGAAGACTGAAACAATTTAATCTGGGTGTTACAACATCTTCTGCGACCTCCCATTAATGATTTCGAGTAAACGTGACAAGTATTATTAGCTGATAATTGGATTTGGGAGATTCAGTATAAAGTTAGGATAATTTAAATGGCTGTTGACATTGGAAATGTTCTGCAAATTCCTTGAATCAGCTATATTTGTCAATGTACTCAGCCTTAGAAGAATAACCAGACACATATAAAATTTGCTGTAATACAAAATGCTGCGAGGCTTGGACAGAGCTCCACCTATTTGCCTGCACTGATTATATATTTCAGCTGATCACAATATTTATAAGGTGACTGGATTTGATGTACTGTAGACTAAAGTCCTTGATTTTGGACAATAAAAATTTCTGTAGAAACAAAGTTGTAATTTTAAGCTCCTGGTCTCCAATGCAACATGTATTACTAGCCCTCCCATACACTATGGGGGGAAATTTATCAAGACCGACATTTTAAACCGGGCTTGTAGCTGGAGTCGATTTCAGTCATCATTTATGCCAGAAAAGTGGTGTAAATGATGCCCAATTAGTTATACTTCTATCTTCTTATATGGCACCAGGGTTAGGGTGTTACCTCTGCACCCTATAGCTATGCCCTGTGTAGTACTAATATCAGTAATTAGAGATTTATAATTTATAGAGTTCAGAACTCAACTAGACAGTCCCTCTTGCCATTATGACTGATCTATATAATATATCAGCTTTATAGGCAGTCATTTAAAGGGAGTCTGTCAGCTACTTTGCACAAGTCATCCTTATAGGTGATATAAACAGTTAAAAATTAGAGATGAGCGAACTTTAAAAAATAGTTTGGCGTTCGGGTTGTGGTAATCGCCGCATCTCGTTATGGATTCCACTACCGCGGACTATCCCGGCATATGGAATCCATAAGGGGTGGCTTCCACGAACCCGAACTTTGAAAAAGCCGAAGGACCTGGGGTGACGTCACTGTCACGTGATCAGTGCAGGGGGCGTGGCTCAGCACGGGATCAAATCCAGTGATTAAAACTCCAGAGAGACTGAGAGGGTTAGAGGTTACACGTTAAAGAAAGAGTCAACATATAACCCAGCGGCACAGTCTGACCTTTGATTGGCAGTCAGCCGAGATCCTCTCTTGGTCTCCACATTGTGGCGCTGTTTGCATAAATGTGCCTACGGTATTAAGGTACTTTGTACCTCCTCAGATTCTGTGTAGCCTCCTGAATATCTTAAGTATCTGGATGTATTTGACAAGATGTGCGCTGGTGCCCTTCCTCCTCATTGTCCCTACGATTATGCTGTAGATCTGCAACCCGATGCCATTCCCCCACGTGGCAGGGTTTATCTTCTTTCTGTTGCGGAGAATAAGGCAATGGAGGAGTACGTTGCGGATGCACTTTTCCGGAGACTCATTCGCAAGTCCACTTCTCCAGCGGGTGCTGGCTTTTTCTTCGTAAAGAAAAAGGGAGGCGAGTTGAGACTATTGACTATAGGGGTCTCAATTGCATCACTGTCAAGAATGCATACCCGATTCTGTTGATTACCGAATTGTTTGACTGCCTCAAGGGAGCACCGGCTTTACCAAGTTTGACCTAAGGGCAGCATATAACCTCGTAAGGATCAAGGAGGGTGACGAGTGGAAGGCGCGTTTAACACCATCACCGGTCATTATGAATATTTGGTCATGCCTTTTGGCTTGTGCAATGCTCCCACTGTCTTCCAGGAGTTCATTAATGATGTCTTTCGTGATATATTGCAGCAATGCGTGGTGGTCTATTTGGATGATATCTTGGTTTATTCGGACTACATTGAATCACACTGCCTGGATGTCAGACGAGTGCTTCAATGGTTAAGTAGTAATGGGCTTTTCTGTAAGCTTGAGAAATGTGAATTTCACCTGTCTCAGATTGCTTTCTTGGTCTATATAATTTTGTTGAAAGGTTCTCCATGGACCCTCAGAAGGTTTCGGCAGTTCTGCAATGGCCTCGCCCTAGTGGTCTATGTTCCATTTAGCGTTTTCTTGGGTTTGCCAACATTTATCAGAAATTTATCAGGAACTTTTCTACATTGGCCAAACCCATTTCAGATCTGACTAAGAAGGGCAGTGATCCACACACCTGGACGCCTTCTGCTTCCCAGGCTTTTGAGGGCCTCAAGTTTGCTTTTGCTTCGGCTCCGTTTCTGTCTCATCCCAATCCTGGTTTGCCCTTTGTCCTGGAGGTGGATGCGTCTGAGACAGGAGTAGGCGCCCTCCTGTCTCAGCGTCGGACACCTGATGGACCCTTGCTTCCTTGTGGGTTTTACTGTAAGAAGCTGTCTCCAGCAGAATGTAGTTCCGAGATTAGAGACGGAGAGCTCTTGGCTATCATCCTGGCTCTCACAGAGTGGCAATACTTGTTTGAAGGCTCTGAGGTTCAAGTTCTTATTCTCACTGTCAGGCTAGAAGGACCTTATTCTTGTCTCATTTTAACTATGTGATCTCCTATTTGCCCGGCTCCAAGAATATTAAGTCTGATGCCTTGTCTCGCCAGTATTCTGAGTTTTCCATGAAGGACTCCGTGCCTACGCCAGTCATACCTTCCGATCATATCCTGGCTGCTATCCGCACCAACTTGACCTCTCCTCTTGGGAAATGGATCTTGACTGCTCAGTCCAATGCACCCACATGCTGGCAAATGTTTTGTGCCTGAGGGGTTACGTATCAAGCTGCTACACACGTACCACAATTCAAGGACTGCCGGTCATCCTGGTAAGAACCAGATGTCCTGGTCTTTTTCCCGTCAGTTCTGGTGGCCATCTCTCTGAACTGATGTTGCTGCGTATGTGGCTGAGTGTTCTGTCTATGTGCAGAACAAATCTTCCCGCCGCTTACCGTTGGGTCTACTGCATACTATTCCTAATGGGGAGCATCCCTGGTCTCACCTGGCCATGGACTTTATTGTGGAACTTCCTGCATCCTGAGGTTACACTGTTATTCTCATGGTTGTCGATCGGTTCTCTAAAATGTGCCACTGTGTTCTGTTTAAGAAGCTGCCTACCGCTCAGGGACTGGCCTCGGTGATTGCAAGGGAGGTCTTCCATTTTCATGGGTTGCCTAAGGAGATTATCTGAGACCACAGGAGCCAGTTTGTCTCTGGCGTGCCTTTTGTTCTCAGTTGGGTATTCACCTCTCCTTCTCCTCAGCCTACCATCCGCAGTCCAATGGTGCTGCTGAGCATTCCAACCAAGCCCTGGAGAAATTTCTCTGCTGCTATATCTCTGACCATCATGACAACTGGGTTGATCTACTGCCCTGGACGAATTTTGCCAGGAACTCTGCCATCAACTCATCCTCCGGAATGTCTCTGTTTATGGCGAATCTGTGTTGCCTGAGTCGTTCCTGCCATAGGACATTCCAGCTGTGGAGGATTATCTTCGTGTCCTCCGTTCCTCTTGGGTGCGGATTCAAGAGTCGTTACAGGTTTCTGCTCAGCGTCAGAAGCTCCAGGCTGACCGGAGGCGTTTGCCTGCTCCTTTGTACCGAGTTGGGGAGAGGGTGTGGTTATCGACTTGTAATCTCAACCTCAATGTGCCTGCTTTGAAACTGGCCCCCTGTTTTGTTGGACCTTTTCGCATCCTCCGTAAGGTGAACCCGGATGCCTATACCCTTGATCATCCTCCTGGCATGCGCATCTCCAACGTCTTCCACATGTCGCTTTTGAAGCCACTGGTTTGCAATCGCTATACCGCATGACTTCCTCGCCCTCGTCCTATTCCTGTCGACAATCATGAGGAGTATGAGATTAGCAGTATCCTGGATTCTCGACTGCTCCGAGGTCAAGTCGAATTGCTGGTTCACTGGAGAGGTTATGGTCCTGAGAAACACTCCTGGGTTACCTCCGCTGATGTTCGGGCGCCCGCCCTTCTCCGTGCTTTCCATGCTCGCTTTCCGCAGAAACCGTTTTTTGCTCTGTGGAGGAGGGGCCATTTAGGGGAGTGTACTGTCAAGGTCTTACCTTGTCTTCATGGTGGCTGCCATTTTGGACACGTGCAGAATGCAGTCTCTTATAATCTCTGAGTGCATCATCACTTGCCTGCTGCCTTAGCGTCGCACAATGATGATGTGGAAACACCTGACTATATCAGTCTGCTCAGGCTTCAGGTTCATTGCCCTTGCGTTTGTGCTCCGAGGTGCATCTCTGGCAGTCTGAACTCCTTATGTGTTCCTGTGTACGTTCTGGCCTGGCTGACGTTTCCTCTGGCTCTCGACCCCACATCGGCAGACGACCCACTTTGGACCTGACCCCAACTTGGAAATACCCACTTTGGATCTTCTTCCGGCTTGGACGACTACCTGCATTGGACTTGACCGGTTTCTTCCTAATCTCGCTGTCCCTGATTTATGTTTATTTATATTCCTTTAAATAAACAACTTTATTTTACTTGCGTTTGCATGTGGTCTGGTTTCCTAGCTGCCTTGACAGTCACTGGGCCACTCTGTGGTGTATTCATGCTGCTGCCACCTCCCCACTCTGTCACTGGGCCACTCTGTGGTCTCCTCATGCTGCTACCACCTCACCACTATGTCACTGGGCCACTCTGTGGTCTCTTCATGCTGCTGTCACCTCACCACTCTTTCACTGGGCCACTCTGTGGTCTCCTCATGCTGCTGCCACCTCACCACTCTCACAGGGACACCCTGTGGTCTCTTCATGCTGCTGCCACCGTAACACTCTGTGGTCTCCTCATGCTGCTGCCACATCACCACTCTTTCACTGGGCCACTATGTGGTTCCCTCATGCTGCTTCCACCTCACCACTCTTTCACTGGGCCACTCTGTGGTCTCCTCCTGCTGCCAGACGCACATCCCCAGGAAGCGTGTGAGGTGAGGGAGGAATGGGTGGCGAAGAAAACGTAGGAGTCAATCTGGTAGGAGACCTGCGCAGGAACTCCTTAAACGAAGGCCAAATATCGGCACTTCGAGAATTCGCAAAAATCTAGAATATAATGCTATATAGTCATAATCTAGAATATTCTATAGATTTTTTTTTCATCAGTAAGTACTACTGCTTCAAGCTTGTGGGCCAATTAGAAGGCTGCAATATCTTTGTCAGAGCTTAGCAACATCTCTAGCAACCAATAGGAACGTTGTCTACCTCTTTACTATATGAGAAACTCCCCAGCAGCCATTTTATGCTGTTTTTTGCAGTTCTGAGAGAGACAGCAGTGACATTGCTGTGTTCTGTGCTTTGTAGACTTATCTAGATCCTTATTTAATTACATTAGATAGTTAGCTCATATATATAATTCAGATAGTTAGTTGGAGTGTAGGTTAGATAGTGATATAGTGCAGCTGATAGGTTCCAGTGCAGGGTGTTAGGTAAAGTGATAGGAATTACTGTGCTGTGAGGGATTAGTGTCTCTGTTAAGCACAGTGCTGTGATGTCACAACAATACCTAGTGCACCAATCATTAATATCTACTCAGACCTGATAAAATGTGAAGTTGCACGATTTGCACAATCGCGAAAATAATGACTGGAGATCGTGAATTCTAGAATTCGCGAATTTATTCCAAATATTATTTCATATCACAAAAACGAATATTGCCTATGCCGCTCATCACTATTCAGGACAGGTGGGGACACAGGGCTTGCTTTTGGACCATACCAACTAAGCATTGTGTCAGAGGAACCCACCGACTTTTGGCTGGGGGTGCCTGAAGTTACTTGCAACGAAGTCGAAGACAGAGTCAACCATTCAAGCACGACCGCTAGATGACACTGGGAGCTCAGGCCTCTCGCTGCGACTTTTTAAACAGGGGGCCAGTTCACGGTCCTTCAGACCGTTGGAGGGCCGGACTATAGTTTAACTATGAGCAATTATATATATTTACTAGTATTTCAATGGGAATCATTCCCCCCCTCCCTTGTCACTCTCTTTCTCACCCCCTTCCCTTGTCACTCTCTTTCTCACCCCCCCTCCCTTGTCACTCTCATTCCCCCCTCCCTCCCTTGTCACTCTCATTTCTCAGCCCCCTCCCTCCCTTGTTACGCTCATTCCCCCGCCTTGTCACTCTCATTTCTCAGCCCCCTCCCTCCCTTGTTACTCTCATTCCCCCCGCCTTGTCACTCTCATTTCTTAGCCCCCCTGCCTTGTCACTCTCATTTTTCAGCCCCCCCTCCCTTGTCACTCTCATTTCTCAGCCTCCCTCCCTTGTCACTTTCATTTCTCAGTCTCCCTCCCTTGTCACTCTCATTTCTCAGACCCTCCCTCCCTTGTCACACTCATTCCCCCCTCCCTTGTCACTCCCATTTCTCTGCCCCCTCCCTCACTTATCACTCTCATTTCCCCTCCCTTGTCAATATCATTTCTCAGACCCCCTCCCTTGTCACTCTCATTTCTCAGGCCCCCTCACTTGTCACTCTCATTTCTCATTTCTCAGCCCCCCCCCTTCTTGTCACTCTTTCTCAGCCCCCCTCTTTGTCACTCTTTTTCTCAGTGCCCCTCCCTCATCACCTTGTCACACTGCTCATTCATTACTCACCCCCTCCCCTAGTGAAGCGTGGCCGAGCTCTGTGAGGTCCGCGGTACAGGAGCATTTGTTTCCTGTACCCGGCCGGACTGATAGGAAGCGCACACTAAGTGAGCACTTCCTGTCAGTCCGGCCGGGTACAGGATACAGGAAACAAAAGTTCCTGTAACGCGGACCAGAAAGAGCTCGGCCACGCTACACTGTCAGTCCCTCCCTTCGTCCGCCGCAGCCCCCTCGCGTCCTTACTGGGAGGAGGTGAAGGCGCCCTGCTGAGCCGTTAGAAACGGCAAAAACACCCGGCGGCCAGATCAGTTTTCTCGGCGGGCCGCATGTGGCCCGCAGGCCGTAGTTTGAGGACCCCTGCTCTATGCTATGTGGTTTATAGCTTCTCTTGGACTTTTAGTTAGCCTGTGTTTGGTTCTCGGCTAAGTTCCTGGTGCTACTAAAGCTTCATTGAAGATAAGTGTTTCCTTTTCCTTTTATATTTTGTTTATATACAGTTGTGTTCAAAATTATTCAACCCCCACTAAAATTTAGTGTTTTGGCCAGTTTGACATTGATTTTGATCATTTCAGTCATCTTGTTTACAATTAAATCAAAGAGGCACTTGTAAGTCAGACAAATATAACATAACATTTATAATGAAATAACCACAAATGTCTTTTCTGTGCTCACATCATTATCAGTTTTATTCAACCCCCAAGTGACATTCAATCTTAGTACAACATCCTTTTCCAGTTATAACAGCTTTTTAACGTGAAGCATAGCTTGACACAAGTGTCTTGCTGCGACCTACGGGTATCTTCGCCCATTCTTCATGGGCAAAAGCCTCCAGTTCAGTCACATTCTTAGGCTTGCGCGCTGCAACTGCTTTCTTTAAGTCCCACCAGAGGTTCTCAATCGGATTTAAGTCTGGTGACTGCGATGGCCACTTCAAAATGTTCCAGCCTTTAATCTGCAACCATGCTGTAGTGGACTTGGAGGTATGCTTGGGATCATTGTCCTGTTGAAAGGTCTAACGTCTCCCAAGCCTCAGGTTTGTGACGGACTGCATCACATTTTCATCCAATATCTCCTGGTACTGAAGAGAATTCATGGTACCTTGCACACGCTGAAGCTTCCCTGTACCTGTAGAAGCAAAAGAGCCCCAAAGCATGATTAACCCCCCGCCATGCTTCACAGTAGGCAAGGTGTTCTTTTCTTCATAGGCCTTGTTCTTCCTCCTCCAAATATAGCGTTGATCCATGGGCCCAAACAGTTCTAATTTTGTTTCATCAGTCCACAGAACACTATCCCAAAACTTTTGTGGTTTGTCCACATGACTTTTGGCATACTGCAGTCGACTCTTCTTATTCTTTGGAGACAGCAAGGGGGTGCGCCTGGGAGTTCTGGAATGGAGGCCTTCATTACGCAGTGTGCGCCTTATTGTCTGAGCTGAAACTTCAGTACCCGCATCTGGCAAATCTGTTTTCAGTTCCTCAGCAGTCACACGGGGACTTTTCTCCACTTTGCGCTTCAGGTAGCGCACAGCAGTCGAAGTCAGCATCTTCTTTCTGCCACGACCAGGTAGAGTTTCAACAGTGCCCTTTGCCTTGAATTTGCGAATGATGCTTCCTATGGTGTCTCTTGGTATGTTTAACATCTTTGCAATCTTCTTATAGCCATTGCCCTTCCTGTGAAGAGAAATCACCTCTTCTCTTGTCTTCCTGGACCATTCTCTTGACTTCACCATGTTTGTAAACACACCAGTAAATGTCTAGAAGAAGCTGAGTATCACAGTCATTTTAAATCTGCCTAACTGGTGCTTATTATGCTTGATTGCTGATCCTTGACATCCAGAGGTGTTTTCAATACCTGATCGAAAAAACACTTGAATGAACCTCTGTTCTTAAGAGTTGTAGTCTTTAAGGCAGGCATGTCCAAACTCTGGCCCTCCAGGTGTTGCAGAACTACAACTCCCATCATGCCCTTCTGTAGGTTGATAGCTGTAGGTTGTCCAGGAATGATGGGAGTTGTAGTTTTGCAACATCTGGAGGGCCAGAGTTTGGACATGCCTGCTTTAAGGGGTTGAATAATTGTGTCAATGAAGAAATCACAAAAAAAAAACATTTAATACTGTATTACAAAAACAATTGATGTCATTTTAGTTGCATTTGGTTCTTTAAAAAGTCCTTGTAAGATTTCATTCTGAACACAATTACAAATGTACACTAAATTCCCTAAAACCCTTTACAGCATTGGGGGTTGAATAATTTTGAACACAACTGTATGTGTGTGTTGCCTTTCCCTGTTGTTTGTCATTATGCCTGAGTGAGACTCCTGTTCGTCCTTCCCTTTGGGATTCTAGGTATACAATGTATGAACTTGCCTACATTTGGGGCCTGTTCATACTAGCAGTCTGTCAGGACTGGAGTTAGGGTTTTCTCTAGGAGGTGTCCATTTTCCTTTCATAGTTTCCAGGCCTTAATCCAGTATCTGCAGAACGTCAATTAAGACGTATTCTTTTTTATATTAATACACCCCCAAAAAATAAATACAACAATTACAACTTAGCACAGAATGGCTAATAGGACGTATGTATATTTCCTTTTAATACACCCCGTAAATGGCTGTAGTACAATGTAAATTCACTGCTGAACGGCAATTAAGACATATATTTTTTACTATTAATGAACTATCCCCCCCAAAAAATTAAAACAATCACAATTCACCGCAGAACGGCTAATAGGACGTACGTATATTTCCTATTAATACACCCCGTAAATGGCTGTAGTACAATGTAACATCACTGCAGAACGGCAATTAAGACATATTTTTTCCTATTAATAAACCCCCTTCCCCCTCCCCCCAAAAAATATAGTCAATCACAATTCACCTCAGAATGGCTTATAGGGCGTATGTACGTATCGGTAATTATGACATAGATTTTTTCCTTTTTTTTTCTATTACCGGTAATACACAACCAAAAAAAATGTAAATCAATGTAAAATCCATGCATAACGGCTAATAGGACGTACGTTACCGTTACCAATGATCCACGCTGTTACCGTTGGGGATGGGAGGATGTCCATTGAGGAGTAAGTAGAGCAGGTGGATATGCAGCTTGTGTGGGAACCAGACCAACACAAATGTGGAGGTGTCAATAGGACCTGGCCTTATTGCTGTGGTCAGTGTCAAATGCTGCCACACAAAACATTGACCCAGTGGACTTTGAATGACATGTACTGTCATTTCCCATAATAGCTGCTCCACATATCAATGGTGGCTTGCACTTTGCCACACAGCTACAATTTCAAGGAGCAGCCCATGTTCTGCGCCGTGAGAGTACAAGGCAGAGATTGTTTTCCTGAGAAATAATGGCTGCTACGTACCTTCCATCAATGCTGAGCCCACACCATCAGCTCCATAAAGGTAGTGGAATATACTATAGCAGCAACTTGGCCAAAGGGGATTACTAGGCATGCATAGTTGTTTCCTGGCCACACATGCCATTATGGATGACTGACGAAAGAGCGTAGGACCAGGAGGAGGAGGAGGAGCAGTCTGAGCGGGAGAAGCAGTAACTCTACTCTGTGGTACTAACCAGCTCAGGATGTGCCGCCCAGACTGCTCTATTGAGGGGCAGCACATCCAAACAATGACGGGTTGCTTGCAGGCCCTTTGAGAGGACAAGGGCAGCAGTAGGACAAGCACAGCAGGAACTGATGCTCCCAGCATGGTGACCTCACATAAGCATGCAAGGAGCATCAGGTCAGGAGGAGGATGTGCCCATTAGACATCCAGTAAAGAGGTTTTGCTCAACTCAAAAGGGTTCTACAGTCTTCAAACTAGCACCTGGAAATGAATACTTTTGTAATTGCATGTAATCAAAAATTTTGTACAGCCACTTATTAATTCAATAAAATGTGTCTGTACAGCTCCGCTGCTCTTTCTTTTTTTTTTTTTTTGTCTGGCTCTCTGAAATGGCCGCACATGCTCAGTTTCATCATTCAACTGCCTGCTAAGCTGTGATAGGGAGAGAGTTGCAGCAGAAAGGCCTACTGCGATATATTATTACACACTGTTATATACTGCTGTATACCACTATGCACTGCTATATACTGCTGTACAGAGCTATACACTGTTTTATACTGCTGTATACTAGCATACACTGTTGTGTACTGCTGCATACTATTATACACTCTTACATCCTGCTGTATACTGTTATACACTGTTATATACTGCTGTATACTATTATACACTGTTATATATTACTAGTGTTGAGCGAACTTGTGTTTCAAGTTCGGTGTACAAGGTTCAGGTTATCAAAGAATTCCGTTATAGATTCCACTACCATGGACTATAACTTGTTTGTGGTAGCGGAATCCATAATGGAATTCTTAGATAACTCGAACCCGAACCTTGTACGCCAAACTTAAAACACAAGTTCGTTCATCCCTATATACTACCATATACTGTATTACTACCATATACTGTATTATATGTTATATACTGCTGTATACCACTATACACTGTTATATACTGCTGTTTACTATTATACACTCATATAGTGCCATATACTATTATACAGTGTTATATAATGTTGTATACTACTATGTATACACTGTTATATACTGTTGTTTACTATTGTATACTGTTACATACTGCTGCATACTATTATACAGTGTGAGACAGTGACAGGTCTCACTCTGGTTACTGGTAAGGAAGGGGTGAATAATGCTGTCCACACCCCTATTCCACCACAGTTGGGAGAGCTGGAGCTATCAAGATGGGATAAAGCACCTCCCTCTGTCTCATTCAATGGAGATGTTTGGAAGGAGAGCCAAGGAGGCTCTGGCAGAGAGTTTGAAGCAGAGGCCTGGGATAACTCTGTGAGGTGGCCTCAGCTGGGCAATGCTGAGGGACCACGAGGCTTGGTATAGCCTGGTCTTGGGGGACAAAGCAACGCCTGGTAGTGGGTTGCATGGGTCCTAGTCAGGTGGACTAGTGAGCCCAAATCCCCCAAGGGACTTTGTTGCTGTACAGCCTAGGGGCTGGAGGACTGTAAGCCTGGGAGGGCTGAAGGACTACAAGGCGCATGAGTTCCAGGTGTGAACTGTGACTAATAGCGAGGCAGGGACACTGTGTATGTTTAGTTAGGGCCCAGCCGGGCAAGGTGTTTATTTTCTGTTCAGTTTATGTTGTGCTGGAACCAAATAAATGCACTGTTTGGATATTGATACCGTGTGTCCTGAAGATACTTGTGAAAGTGACCCCCGAAACCGAGCTAATCTCCAACAACTGTTATACTGTATACTGCTATATTCTGTTATATACTGCTGTATACTGCTAAACACTCTTATATACTGCTGCCCTATCCAGATCTTTTGGCTCTACTGACCAGGAGGAGCTCTATCAACACATAATTGATCCAGCTTGTATTGCCTCAGTCGCTACAATTTAAATTAAAGATATCCCTCCTGGAAGGACTTATGTTCCATTGAACAGACAATACTGTGTTCTCTCCTTGGGACATAAATCCAAATTAGCAGGGCATCCTGAAGTTCATAACAAGATAGAATCTAGATGTTGTTGGTGGCCAGCCCTTTATCAAGATGTACAAGACTTTGTTTCAGCTTGTGTAAACTGTGCCCAAAACAAATTGTCCAGACAAAAACCAGCCGGTCATCTGCCTCTACCTATACCTGATGCTTTATGGCGACACATAGTAATAGATTTTATTACTGATCTTCCTTCCTCCTCTGGATGTACAGTAACCTGTGTAGTAGTAGACATAGTAGACAGTTTTTCTAAAATGGTACACTTAATTCCCTTGCCTGGACTACCATCTGCCATTCAACTAGCCCACTTGTTCATCAAACACATTTTTTGTTTGCACAGTCTTCCCAAATAGTTTCTGATACATTACAGTTCACTTCTAGATTCTAGAGGTCCTTCTTGCTGAAGGTGAAATTGGATTTCTCCTCTGCATATCATCCGCAGTCTAATAGACAGGTGGAGATAAATTACCAGATTCTTGAAAACTCTTTTTCTTTGTTTCTGCCAAGCAAGATGACTGGGATGATTTCTCCTGTGGGCGGAATTCTGTCAGATTAACAACTCTAATGAATCTGCCAACAAGTCACCCATCTTTATTGTCTATGGTCAACATCCTCGGGTTCCTATAACTAATGAATTGACCTATGAAGTAAACAAGTGCAGGTACCATGGCAAGGAATTTTCTTCAAATTTGGCAAGAAGCTAAGGCTTCTCTTTCTCTGGCCTCTTGATCCATGAAAAGAGGTGCTGATAGGAGACAAAGAGTTTGTTTGTTACAACAAGCTCCATCTGCCACCATCTCTCCACATTCGCAATTCCTTTTATGCTATTAAACTGCTACTCAAAGTCTTTCATTGCTGTTCCTGTCTCTGTTGGTGCTGAAGATGAATCTGAGGTCAGCAATATTTTGGTTATGAAGAAGGTTAAGGCCAAGACTTTTAGGCTCTTATCTGGTGATTGGAAGGGGTTTTGGTCCTCAGGAGAGGTCTTGGGAGCCTGCAGAAAACCTTCAATGCTCCAGTCAGCCTGAAGACATTCCTGGCACAAACACACCCTAAGTAGAGGGGGCATAAGCGGTTGTGGGGGGTACTCTCATGCAGATGGTCCATGCCCGCCGCTGTCTTGCTGTTACAGGCAGGTGCAGATGTTGCTCTACCATACTTGTGTAACTTGGGACTAGTGCTCTGAACCTTCCACCAGCACTTCCTCCAGCCCCTGTTCAGGTTCTGGTTAAGTAGCTAATCAGTCTCTCTATTTAGCTGTGATGTGGATTAAAATCCTCACCTGAGTTTTGAGGTTTTCTAGTTGCTTGTCTGATTACCATACCATATCGTACCTTGTCTGTCTACCGATTCTGCTGCTTGCCATCTGCTCCCACCTTAGAACAGTGACCTGGATTATGCATGTACTCAACCTGACTTCCAACTACACTTGTTGCCTGAGTCCCTGGTGCTTTGCATCAATTTCTCTGACACCCATGGGTCAGCAGCAAGCAACTCCATGAGGTAGCAGCCTAGCTATTTCCCTGTGGGGAAGTCCAGATCCCTATATAAGGGTTAAAGGGTGAAAACCAGGGAACACTGGGACAACAACCTTAGGTTTAGCCCAAAGTCAAACTGGTTAGTTGGCATAGTGGGTCTACAACAATTGCCTGTTACACATACTATCATACACTGTTATATACTGCTATATAATACTATATACTGTTATATACACATGTATGTGTGTGTCAGGCTGGGGGCACTATTATATTGTTAAAGGGAGGCAGTATCCATAAATTATTTGAAGCAGGGAGCAGTATGTATAAATTAAATATTTTAAAGGTCTATTTCAGGGGACAGTGCATATTATTTTTATCTGGGGTACAGTGCATTGTATTAGTTAACTTACATTGTGGTATAATTAGACATATTGATTGTATGTATAGTGGAAGTGTACACCTGTCCCATACTGAAAAAGTGAGTGATTACATTGCTCAGTCTGCTGCCCTGACCACCTACTGTCTGCCTCCAGTTCATATTCAGTCTCCTGGTGAGTACATTTCTGCCAGTTGTAGTTGGTCACTGTATTTCCGCTGTTTGCTCACCCTGCCTTTTAGCACTCCTGAAGCGGATGGAAAACTCTGCAGAGGGATAAAAGCAGGGTGAACACAATCTACAGTGTTTTAACCCCTTCAGGACCTTCAGCCTCAGGTGCCAGGAGGAAAGTTCCCTGGCATAACCTAAAGTCAGACTACAGAGAAGAAGTGCAACATGCAGAAGAAGCTGAGTTATATAGCTAGCCTGTCAGTACAGCAGGGTCAGAGAGAAACAGTTATAGCAGAGTTGAGTTTGCCTGCCAGTTTCATGCTAAAGCTTACTTGAACCAAGACAAAGCCTGTAAACTGTTTGGAGAAAGATTTATTTAAGTAAAGCTGCCCTTGAACTTCATCTCAAGGTCTGGACTTAAGTTATTCTTCCAAATCCCTCAATTATGCCCCCTATTTATTGCTTCGGAGCCGAAGCCTGGGGTCCAGCCATTTCCAGGTATGGGCACCGTGACACATATAAAGAGACATTTTAGGCTGCAACATACCACTCAGCATTTCCTACACCTGGGATGCTACATAGAAGGCCTTGTGGGGAGGGGCGCATTGCATAGTCAGCCCTCTTGGTATCATAAACACCCTACATATGGTCCTAATTTTGCCTGGACTTGTCAGGAGTAAAAGAGCACCATGCGCATTTGAAATCCATTGCAGTGATTTTTGCCTCTTATGCTGACAAATGTAGAGGCTCTGGAGTGAAATAATGAATTGACCCCTGAGAAATGACCCTGTATCTGAAACTATACCCCACAAGTTATTTATTAAGAAGTGGAGTGAGCCTTTTGACCCCACAGTTTTTTGTAGAAACTGGGGACTGCTAAATTATTCTTTTTCTGAGGCAAGGTGATCAAAAATGGCTAATTTGGCACAATTTATTTTTAATGGTATTTACCTGATGGGGTAGAGCATGTCATATTTTTATAGAGCAGGTCGTTACAGATGCAGCGATACCTAATATGTCTAGTTTTATTATTTTTGTTCATTTTACACAATGAAAGCTTTTTGAAAAGAAAAATGTTTTTGTGGCGCTATTTTCTGAGACCCATATTTTTTTTATTTTTCTGCCAATGGTGTTGTGTGTTGGCTAATTTTTTGAGATGAGGTGCTGTTTTCATTGGTTCCATTTTGGGGTACACAGAACTTTTTAATCGCTTTATATTACACTTTTTGTGAGTGTAATATAAATGGCTGTTTTGGCACAGATTTTATTTTTATTTTTTATGGCGTTCACCTGACAAGATAGAGCATGTGATATTTTTATAGAACAGGTGGTTACAGATGCAGTGAAAAGTTCCGTTTTACACAATGAAAACATTTAAACATTGAAAAAAAAAGTTTTTGTGTCGCCATTTTCTGAGAACTATATTTTTTTATTTTTCTGCCACTGGTGTTGTGTTGGGGCTTAGTTTTTGTGGGATGATGTGATGTTTTCTTTGGTTCCATTTTGGGGTACACATAGTACTTTTTCATCGCTTGATATCACATTTTTTGTGAGGCAATGGCTGTTTTAGCACAGTTTTTATTATTTATTTTTTTACAGGGTTAAACATGTGCTATTTTTACACAGGTGATTGTTGCAATGCCAAATATTTATCTTTTTTTTCTGTTTTACAATTTTAAATGTGTTGAACATTGGAAAGAAGCACTTTTTTTTTTTTACTTGAAACCTTTCTTTTGTTTATTTTGTAAAACACTTATTTTTCCCACTATGGGAATTCAACATCTGGGGATCTGATCCCATCTACAATGCATTACAATACATAGTATATTGCAATGCATTGTATTGTCAGTAATATATTGACAGTGTGCCTATGAGACCCAGTCCGTGCAGGGCTCTGATCCCATCTACAATGCATTACAATACATAGTATATTGCAATGCATTGTATTGTCAGTAATATATTGACAGTGTGCCTATGAGACCCAGTCCGTGCAGGGCATCAGGCTGCCTTAGCAGCCATCAGCCCTCATCAACACAGCACGGAGGGCCCTCTGCAAACCCTGTACATGCTGCGGTCAGCATTGTTGTGGGATACAGGTGGTTAATACACTGGCATCTGTGTTTTCACCAATGCTGGCGGGTACATCGGGGGCCCGGCTGTCAGTAAAAGTCAGGTCCATGCTGCCGATTGTGTGAGTGCAGCTCCTGCACCCAACAGATAAAATCAACAATTGGGACTACTGCCTGCAGCACCATATGTGTATGGCTCTGGGACTCCTCTAGGGGCATGGAGAGCATTTAACTTTTCGCCCCAGGCAGCAGAAAGGCTAGGTGCATCATTGATCATGAAAATAAAAGGAGGAGGAGCAGTAGGAGTACACTAAACCCTAGCTCACAGGCATGGTGTGAGAGTTAGAGGTGACATCAACATCTTCCTGCTGTGACTGAGATGATAAGTTAGCCATCCAGTCCGCAATAATAATTTGGCGTCTTCTTGAAGTGAGGGAGACCTGTGGCTTACTACTACTGGCCAGACAGCTGGTGCAGACTGCTCTGCTACTGCTATTTGCCCTAGTGCAGCCACTCACATTCTGACTTGTGGATGATGTGGCAGACGTCTTTTGTTTCCATTACTCCACCCATTGCAACTTTAATTTACCAGACATTTTATTATGAAGCCAATTTAAACAATGAGAGGTCACTGGCTTAGTATATTAATCATTAACCCCTTCACACATTTGGATGTAACTGTATGTCCAAATCACAAGTAATTTACTGCATTTGGACATACAGTCCTGTCCAATCTGCTTACCAGGGCTGTGACACAATAAAGTGTCACAGCCCTGGAGTCTCCACTCTCCCGGAGAGCAGAAACACCGGGAAAGCCGGCAAGGGACCAATTAGAGTGGTCCCTTTCCAGCAAGTGCTCCGATTGGCTAGTCTCTGCAGACTAACCAATCGGAGCGCTTCATTGAGAAAATGCCGGTTTCAGGCTGTGATTTCCACGATGAAGATCACAGCCTGAAATCAGGCATGACTGCCACCGTGTCTACAGTGCCCCTAATGATTTAATGACCCCCTCTGTGCCCCTGATGATGTCCCCAGATGCCATCATTGCTTCATTGCCCCCCCCCCCCAGATGCCCCCTGCAGAGTTTTCATTTGTGCGGCTCTGATGGCAGTGGCTCACGGCTGACACTCTGCTAAGGCTGAAATCGGTGCCAAATCTCGGCCGGTTTACCCTATTGATGCCACGGTCAGTAGCCGTCCGCAGCATCCACAGGATTGAGAGGGATGGAGCTTACAAAGGCATCCGGGCTGCCATGTTCCTAAGGCTGATCAGACCCTGAGGGTAGCACTAACTATACAGTACATTGCACTGTATATCCATCAGGCCCACTGTATCTTTAAGATACAAATGGGTGTTGATAAAAAAAAAGTGTAAATAAAAAGTTAAAAAGAGTAAAAAAAAGGTAAAAAAAAATAAAGAATAAGAAAAGAAATTTTTTAACTAAAATAAAATAAAAATTGTCTTTTCTGAAATCCGTTTATTTTTATTTAATAAAAAAAATGAAAAAATAAAAAAACTACTCATAATTGGTATCGCCGCATCCGTAACAAACTGATCTATAATAGTATACTTATCCCGCACGGTGAACGGCGTAAAAAATTAATGTAAAAAATGATGACGGAATTGCTGTTTTTTCCACCTCACCTCAAAAAAGTAAATAATGAGTGATCAATAAGACATATGTAACCCAAAATGATACCAATAAAAACTACAGCCCACAGCTACATTGGTGAAAAAATTAAAGAGTTATGGACTTTAGTATACAACAATAAATAAATAATATATGGCGCAAAATAAATATCTTATTTTTAACACAAAAGTGATTTTATGCTGAAAAAGTAGTAAAACATAAAAAAAACTATATCAATTTGGTATCGCCATAACCGGATCAACCCACAGAATAAAATAATCATATTATATTTACCACAAGAGGAACCCCATAAAAAATTTAAATAAAAAACAGACAGAATTGCCATTTTTACCCACTTCACCTTCACAAAAAATGTTATAAAGAGTGATCAAAAAGACATATGTACCCAAACATGATGCCAATAAAATCTACAGCCCATCTCGCAAAAATAAACCCCCAAAGAGCTACATTGGTGAAAAAATAAAAATGTTATAGCCCCTTAAATCAATTTCGGGAAAATTACACATTAGAAAAACCATGATGCATCAAAAAAATTTTTTGAATGCTGCCGTGCCCCCAAACAGCAGTTTACAACCACATATATGGTATTGCCGTATCCAGGAGAAAAAATAAATAACAAACTGTGGGGTGCATTTTCTCCTGTTACCCCTTGTGAAAACAAAAAAATTGGGGCTAAAGCAATATTATATTGGAAATAAAAGTTTTTTTTTTCATCTTCACAGCCATGTTCCTAAATTCTATAAAATGCTTGTTGGGTCATAGCATTCACTTTACCCCTAGATTTATTCCTTGAGGGTTGTGTGATAAAGTTCACGGTAGAGGTATAGTGGGGGTGTGTATTTCACCCGGTGGTTCAGTTTAGCTGGGTGAAATAACTGAAATCCAGAAATAGTGCTGCTTCAGCAAGACATAGCTTGCTGCAGATTGTTTTGTTTAAAGTTGTATGGGCTGTATTTCTTTGGACTAGGAGACAGGTTGGTAGTGGGAGTCTCTCAGTCCACACCTCTAGTCCACTAAAGACTTTAGCTGAGGAGATCATGGGTGAGGTCAGCTGGGCTATAATCAAGGAGGGATAAGACAACCCTCTGTGTATGACTGGGGAGAGGAAGTGACCCTACAGAGAGGGTTGGAGATGGAGACCATGTGTGTAAACTGCGTTTTTTTAAGGTGAGTCAGGGAGAAGACCACTGTTTTAGCTAGAGCCCAGATGCGCTGGAGCACAAGATCCAGGATTACAGAGAGTTCTCCACACCATACCTCCGAAAAGCCGAGGAGTCACGTGAGACGTCACGCGGTTACTCCATACCACATGGGACACCGCGTTGGGTAAAGCGGCACGAGAGGTGACTGTCCGGCTTCTGACGAAGAGTGGTAAAGTATCACCTACCACTGTCTTTGTATTGTGGGCGTCCTGCTGGGACATAGAGATATACCAATGTCTCCTTAAGCCGTGGTTGGGCAATTGGAGAGTGCTCATTTAGTGTTGCCAGAAAGAGGATGTTTTATCATCCAGACACACTGGAGCTCATTGCTCGACTATACACATGGAATTATGACATACGCACTGCTATTATCTCTAGTAAAGACGTGCAGTCGTCCTATGACATAGAGGTTACATCAGTACTCCCAGTACCCGTTTTTCTTTAGTTAGATGTCTATCTGAATTACTGTATTAATCTGGTTTTATAGTGCATGTTTTTATTGCATGAATCGATTTTATTTTGTTATCCTATTGTTTTATTAAATATCTGGCTCATTCGCCTTAGTGCCGTCTTGCATTTTCCTAGATCTAGGAGTGCCCCTCATTTCCTTTTCTCCTTATTTTGGTTTATGTTTATGTTTGTGATGGTACTAAAGTGCCAGAATAAAGCACCATTTGGACTTGAACCCCTTTGTCAGAGGAGAAATCTGTGATTGCGACCCACAGTGAGAGAGTGATCCCTTACAGGTGTAGTTTTCAAAATGGGGGTCAGTTTTTGTGGTTTTCTTTCTAGGGACTCCTTATGGTCTCTTCAAATGTGACAAATCACTTGAAAACCATTCCAGCAAAATCTGCCCTTTGTTAACAATAAGGCGCTACTTTCCTTCTGTGACCTGCCGTGTGCCCTTACAGCGGTTTACCACCACATGGGGTGTTTCTGTAAACTGAATCATGGTAATAAACACTGAGGTTTGTTTGGTTGTTAACCCTTGCTGTGTTACAAGAAAAATAAATTCAAATGGAAAATCTGCACAAGAAAATGACATTTTAAAATTTCCCCTCCAATTTGCTTAAATTCTTGTAGAACACCTAAAGGTTTAACACAGTTTATAAAATCAGTTTTGAATAACTTGAGTGGTGTAGTTTCTAAAATGGGGTAATTTATGGGTGGTTTCTACTATGTAAGCCCCACAAAGTGACCTCATAACTGAACTGGTCCTTAAAAAAGTGGGCTTTGGCATTTTTTTTTTTATTTAAAATTTGCTTCTAAACTTTTAAGCCTTCTAACTTCCTGAAAAAATAAAATGACATTTACAAAATGATGCAAACATAAAGGAGATATTTGGGGAATGTTACGTAATAACTATTTTATGAAGTATCACTATCTGTCTTAAAAGGGGAGAAATTCTAGTTGTGAAAATAGTGAATTTTTCCAAATTTTGTGCAAATTTGGGATTTGTTTTATGCATAATGGTAAAACTTATCAACTGAAATTTACCACTAACATGAAGTATGATCTGTCACAAGAAAACAATCTCAGAAAGGCTTTAATAAGTAAAAGCATTCCAAAGGTATTACCAGATAAGCTGACACATGTCAGATTTGAAAAATGGGTCCCTGGCATTTGGTCCAAACTGTCGGTCGCTTAAATCGGTTATATGAGGAAATCTTGCAACAGTTTCTTGTAAAAAAAAAAAAAAAGATGCAATTGGACAACCCCTGTGACCAAAATATTTGCACACTTAATCTATAGAAGCTTTGCAACAAGTTTTTTGGGAAATGCGCAATAAGGACAAACTTTACATAGTAACAGTAACATAGTACATAAGGCCGAAAAAGATATTTGTCCATCCAGTTCAGCCTGTCATCCTGCAAGTTGATCCAGAGGAAGGAAAAAAAAAACCCTGTGAGGTAGAAGCAAATTTTCCCCGCTTAAAGGGAATAAAAATTCCTTCCCGACTCCAATCAGGAAATCAGAATAACTCCCTGGATCAATGACCCATCTCTAGTAGCTATAACTTGTAATATTATTATACTCCAGAAATACATCCAGGCCCCTCTTGAATTCCTTTATTGTACTCACCATCACCACCTCCTCAGGCAGAGAGTTACATAGTCTTACTGCTCTTACTATAAAGAATCCTCTTCAATGTTTGTGTACAAACCTTCTTTGCTCCAGACGCAGAGGATGTCTCCTCGTCACAGTCCTGAGGATAAATAGATGATGGGATAGATCTCTGTACTGACCCCTGATATATTTATACATAGTAATTAGATCTCCACTCAGTAGTCTTTTTTCTAAAGTGAATAAACCTAATTTTGATAGTCTTTCAGGGTAATGTAGTCCACTCATTCCAGTTATTACTTTAGTTGCCCTCCTCTGAACCCTCTCCAGCTCTGCTATGTCTGCCTTGTTCATCGGAGCCCAGAACTGCACACAGTACTCCATATGTGGTCTGACTAGTGAATTGTAAAGTGACAGGACTATGTTTTCATCACGGGCATCTATGCCCCTTTTGATGCAACCCATTATTTTATTGGCCTTGGCAGCAGTTGCCTGACACTGGTTTTTGCTGCTTAGTTTGCTGTTTATTAAAATTTCTAGATCCTTTTCCATGTCAGTGTTACCAAGCGTTTTACCATTTAGTATGTACGGGTTACTTGCATTATTCCTTCCCATGTGCATAGCTTTACATATGTCAGTGTTAAACCTCATCTGCCACTTATCTGCCCAAGCTTCCAATCTATCCAGATCCCTCTGTAACAGTATATTGTCCTCTTCAGTGTTAATTACTTTACACAGTTTAGTGTCATCTGAAAAATTGCAAGCCTTCTACAAGATCATTAATAAATATATTGAATGGAATGGGGCCCAATACTGACCCCTGAGGTACCCCACTAGTGAAAATGACATAATCTAAGTGTTTACCATTTATAACCACCCTCTGTTTTCTATCACTGAGCCAGTTACTTACCCACATACAGACATTTTCTCCCAGTCCGAGCATTCTCATTTTATATACTAACCTTTTATGAGGTACAATGTCAAATGCTTTGGAGAAGTCCAGATATACGACATCCATTGATTCGCCGCTAACATGTCTAGAACGTACCTCCTCATAGAAATTGATTAAATTAGTTTGGTATGGCTGATCCCTCATAAAGCCATGCTGACATGGCGTTATTTGCTTACTTCCGTTAAGATCCTCTAAGATAGCATCTCTTAGAAAACCTTCAAACAGTTTACCCACAACAGATGACAAACTTACTGGCCTATAGTTTCCAGGCTCTGTTTTTGGACTCTTTTTGAATATTGCCACCACATTTGCTATGCGCCAATCCTGTGGAACATTCTCTGTCAGTATAGAGTCCGCAAATATCAGAAATAAGTGTCTGGCTGTGACATTACTTAATTCACTTAGGATACGGGGGTGTATGCCATGCGGTCCTGGCAATTTGTCTATTTTAATCTTTTTAAGTCACTGTTGTACTTCTTCCTGGATCAGACAGGACACTTTTAATGGGGAATTTTTTTTTACATTCAGCATTTCATCTGACAGTTTATTTTCCTCAGTGAATACATTGGGAAAAAAAATATTTAACAGCTTTGCTTTCTCCTTGTCGCTTTCTGCAACTCCCCCCTCATTACTCTTTGAAGGGCCGACACCTTCAGATTTTTATAATTTTTTATAATTAAAGAACATTTTAAGGTTAGTTTTACTCTCTTACGCAATTAATCTCTCAGTCTCTAGTTTGGCCACTTTTAATCGTTTTTTTTACATATTCTATTTTTTTCCTTATAGTTTTTCAGTGCTTCCTCGCTACCCTCCTGTTTTAGTGATTTATATGCTTTCTTTTTGTCATTTATTGCATTCTTTACAGTTCTATTTATCCACATTGGTTTCTTTTTGTTCCTTAACCTTTTATTCCCATATGGTATGTACCTCTCACAATGAGATTTTAGGATTCTTTTAAAGGTATCCCATTTTGTGGCTGTATTTTCATTTTTTTAGGATTTTGTCCCAGTTAGTTAGGCCTAAATTTTTTTTTGCTGTTTTGAAGTTTGGTATTTTTGTTCCACCCTGTAGAAACGCTCTTTTGAATGATAATTGGAAGGTTATCACTTTATGGTCACTATTTCCCAGGTGTCCCCCAACCTGCACATCTGTTGTTCTATCAGGTCTATTGGTTAATACTAAGTCCAGTATGGCCGTCCCTCTAGTCGGGTCCTGAACCAGTTGGGAAAGGTAATTGTCCTTGGTTATTGCCAAGAACCTGTTTCCTTTATGCTATATACAGCTTTCAGTTTACCAGTCTATATCTCGGTAGTTGAAATCCCCCATAATAACCACCTCATTATGATTTGCTGCCTCATCTATCTCGTTTAGTAGTAGATTTTCTGTGGACTCTGGTATATTAGGTGGTTTATAGTAAACTTCAATTAGTAATTTATTATTGTTTTTGGCTCCATGTATCTCTACCCACCATGACTCCACATGTTCATGTCCCTCACTTATATCTGTGGGCATTAGACAGGGCATTACATAAAGGCAGGCCCATCTCCGGTTTTGATGATCCTTACTAAACAGACTGTAACCTTGTACATTAACTGCCCAGTCATAGTTGTCATCCAGCCATGTCTCCGTTATTCCACTATGTCAAATCCTCCTCACACATCACTAATTCCAGTTCCCCCATTTTGTTAGTCAGGCTTCTGGCATTAGTATACATACAATTGAGAGGTTTATGTATATTTTTAACCTTACACCTTCCCTTCTGAACTGTTGTAGTTCTTCCCTCCATTCCTCCCCCAGTCCCACTACCTCACCCCCGGTCTCTATCTGCACTCTCTTCCCTACCTATAATTTAATTACCCTCCCCCCAGTCCCTAGTTTAAACACTCATTGAACCTTCTAGCCATCTTTCTCCCCAACACAGCTGCCCCTTCCCCATTGAGGTGCAGCCCGTCCCTACGATAGAGCCTGTAGCCGACAGTGAAGTCGGCCCAGTTCTACAGGAACCCAAACCCCTCCTTCCTACACGAGTTCTTGAGCCACTTGTTAATCTCCCTAATCTCCTGCTGCCTTTCTTGTGTGGCTCGTGGTACAGGCAGTATTTTGGAAAATACTACCTTTGAGGTCCTTGCCCTAAGCTTTTGACCTAAATCCCTGAAATCATTTTTAAGGACTCTCCACCTACCTCTAACGTTGTCATTGGTTCCGATATGGACCATGACCGCTGGATCTTCTCCAACCCCTCCCAGTAATGTGTCAACCCGATCCGCAATGTGGCAAACTCTAGCGCCAGGACCAAAATATATGCTGCAGTTGCTGATGCACAAAAAGAAATACCTCTGTGACAGAATATGTGCACACTTATCAACTGTAGAAGCTTTGCAATAGATTTGTAAAAAAAAAAAAGAGCAGATTTGTGTAACCTCTGCAGCAAAATATACAGGGGGACAATTATCAATGTGTTTACGCCACAATAGTGGGGTAAAAAAGTCGCAAATTATGGCTAACGCAATATGTGCACCATGATTTGCAACATTTTAAACTTTGCTGCACTTTTCTAAAGTAGCGAGAAAAGAAAAAGTTGGGCATAGTGTCAGGAGGCGGGATGGATTTGCAGTTATAGCTGAAGTCTACGCCAGCCCGTAGCTGATGTAGGCCTCCATTTTTGGTGCACAGCAGGGCAGAGATGCACCTTATTTGTTAAAAGGCACCTGCCGCTTAAGAAATCAGGCACATCTCACCCCAGTGCAGGGAAATCACACTGTCCGTAAAAGAGCCTGTCTTGTCTGTCTGATTGCCAGGTCTGTGAGAGAAACATCCTATCACATTAGTGTCTGAGCTCTCGGCCATATAAACTTTGTTACTATGTTACTTATGTTACTATGATACACCAGCCAAAATTTTCCCTTTTTATTGGCTGTCAGGCTAAGTGCAAGGCATTGTGGGCAGGCCCGCTGGCCAGGCCCCACCCTGGGTCATGTAATCTTCATTGCCATCTTCTCCTAACTAGTGTACTGAATGTCAAATTTAAAATGGTGGAGGTATTTTTGTGCAACTTATCTGAATTGAATGACCAAAACTTTATATTTGTTTGGAAGAATTTTGGGCAAATTTATAACAAATCCGATTAATTTATAATAGGTTTGCTCATCTCTAGTAGCCACGTTATTTGAGTCTTTGGTCAATAATATCACATTCATAACTGTACAACCCTTGTGAGAATAGCTGTTTAGCTCTCACATATTCTATGATGGGGAAATTCTTAAGACAGCTAGTTGCATATAGTAAGGTCCTGTCTGAAATTGGTTTCTAAAGAGCTGATTTTCAATTTTTCATGTCACAGCATTTCCCTTGCGGAGAATATCCAAATATGAGATTTCTGATTACTGTTTGTAAAGTATGACATACTGGTTGTTGTCTTTGTCCCATTGTCAGATGATAAGGCAATCATTTATATGTTTCTTATACCACCTTAAAGGGGTTCTGCATAGATCATCAGCATCTGATCGGCGAGAGTCTGACACCTGGGACCCCCACCGATCAGCTGTTTGAGAAGGCAGCGGCGCTCCTGGAGCACGGCAGCCTTCTTACTGTTTACTGCAGGCACAGTGACGTCACAACTTGTATAAACTGGCCTGGGAACGGCTGAACTCACTTGAATGGAGCTTAGCCGCAGCCAGGCCAGATGATACAAGTTGTGACGTCACTGGGCCTGCGGCAAACAGTGAGAATGTTGCGGCACTCCTGGAGCGCCACTGCCTTCTCAAACAGCTGATCGGCGGGGGTCCTGGCTGTCGGACCCCCGCCGATTAGATGCTGATGATCTATCCAGAGGATAGATCATCAGTTTAAACAAACTGCATACCCTCTTTAAGTAGTGGACAAATGGGTTGTTATAGGTGAAAGTGAGATCTCCTCCCACCATGCCAACCTTGACTTACAATCATGAGAAAAACAAGTGCACTCTCGTTGAATTCTATGGTTTAACACATCAGGACATAAAACAAAAAATCTGGTCCAAAGAAGTTCTTAAAATTAGATAAGCAGAAAAAAAAAAAAAATTTACACCACGTCATTATTTAGTTAACAAAAACTGCGCCAAAATGGGGGGGCAGGGCCTGAGCATACTGCTGTGAACCTGCATCCTGCAGAGCTCCTGGATCCTGGGCCCTCTTACCCAGATTTTTACCATATTCAGCCTGATTTATCTTTATGAGGGAGGATGGTCAGGAATTCCTGTCAATGTGGATCCTCTTACCTGGCTCCAGAACCGTGCATTGCACAATATTTCAGCCAAATCTCAGCTCCGACATGCCTTGCAGTGGAATCCAAGATGGTGACCGTAGGAGATCTGGTGGCAACAGCTCCGGAGCAACTAGGCTTCACTTACCCTCGAGGCTCACCTACTTCGGACGGCCTCTCTGCATCCCACCCCAGCTGGACAGACCCCTTTGCTCCTCTCTTTGATGCCCCAAGGTAGATTGGTGGCAGTGGAGAACCCCACATTGAATTCAGGCCCAGTAAGTGCTACTCCATTGGAAAACACCCAATGCTCTCGAGTGCCTAGATCACCTGTCCTACCAAACCCTGCTTATGGCCCAAAGGCTGTGGCCTCTCTCTCCCCTACCGCAAGAGAATTTATACCAGGCACTGACTGCAGGCCCCTCTCTGTGCCGGACTCCAACCCGAACTTTCCACCCACACCTGCCATTTTCCAAACCCCTGCCTTCTTTGACGCCTCGGAGACCCCATCTTCTGCCTCATTTTTGGGCAGTAAACACTCTAAACGTCTGAAACTTAAAGATATCTGGTCCCTCCTCAGTAACCTAGTAAAAATGATCTCAAAACTATTATATTAAGGGTCGAGTCCTAACAAGAAAAAGCCACTGCAGCTGTCAAGACAGACCTGGTTAATATGACCACCCAGGTGTAAGTCTCCTCAACCTTGGATACTCGCCTCTCTAAAGTTGAAGAAACCCTGGCCTTGCAGCGTTCCATCAACAGGCACATGCTTTTACAATTGGACACCCAAGAAAACAGAGGTCGGCACAATAACATTAAGCTGCGCAGGATCCCGGAGGATGTGCCTGTGGCTAACTTGCGCAGGGTTCTATCCACCATTTTCAACACCTTTCTCTCCAGACTAGCAGACGCAGAGATAGAGCTGGACAGAAGGCCATCGGGTTCTGGGCCCCAGACGCCCCGATAACCCAGCCCCTAGAGATGTTCTATTTAGGGTGCATTTTTTCATGGAGAAAGAGGAGATTCTAGAATGGGCCTGGAGACAGGGTTCCACTATGTTTGCGGGGGCTCAGATTCAACTTCTGCCAGATGTTTCGAGGCGTACCCTGAAAATGCGATGTATTCTTGAACCTCTTCTACAATCTATCACTGAAGCTGGAAATACAGTACCTACGCTGGGGCCACCCGTTTCATCTCATTATTTGCAAAAATTGACTCACCTTTGCTCTACACTCCCCAGACCAAGCTGGGGATTTGGCTCGGTTTTTGGATGTCCCTGCTGTCTCTCTACCAGACTGGTTGGATGTCCCCATTTCCACTCCGTAGGCAGCTCCGCACGCCCGACTAGCCGGACATCTTTATACCCTCCCCAATATATACCTGCTTAATTTCAATCAATTTACTGTTTTAGCAGGAATCCTTTAGAGACTTGATAGTTTTGTGGAGGGCACACTACTGGTCAGAGGGATCTTAAACTTTTGCATAGACCCATGTCTCAAGGGGAGCCTTTCATCTGGCTTACTGCTATCTCCATCACATCAAGCATCTCCTTCATTCCCATCAGTTGGTTGATGTCTGGAGGGCAGTCAACCCAGACACCCGAGATTATACCTACTAATATGTGTACTCTCGGCTAGATTTTTTCCTCAAACGGCATTCAGCGGTACCCCTTCTCGCCTCCTCCACTATCGTTGCTATGACTTGTTTAGATCATGCTATGCTCCATGTTTCTCTGAAATCCCTCCTTCTTGTAAAGCAGCCAAATCGAATTTTACCAAACTTTGCTCATCTCTAGTGAGCACTTTTGGTTTGTTGGTTGCTGGTTTAGAGAATTCAGGCTTGTGTTAACACAATGTCAAGGAGGAAAGACATCAGCAATGATCTAAGAGAACCAATTGTTGCTGCTCATGAATCTGGGAAGTGTTATAAGGTTAGTAACCTAAGTTCGTACCTCTTACTCCCATCTTCAAGACTTTTCTCGAGCTGCACCTACTCTCTGGAATACTCTACCCCGAAATATCAGGTCAATTAACAACTTCATCACCTTGAAACGTCCCTTAAAAACACATATTTTCAGGCAGGCTTATCAAGCTACCTAAAATGAGACTATTCCCCGAGTAAACCTCTACCCTACCAACTCCTCTGGCCTGAACTCCATCCTCTAACAGTCCCAAACCCAAGGGCAGATCGGCCAGCACCACTCCTTTCAGTTCAATAATGGCTTAAATCCTACTTATCACAATCAAGTACATTATGTGTCACCCCCAATTCCTCATAGATTGTAAGCTCTTGAGAGCAGGGCCCTCACTCTTAAAGTTGTATATTAGTCAGTTATGTTGTGATTTCTTAAGTTTTGGACATGAACCCTATAAATTTGTGAAGCGCAGAATATGGTGGCACTATATAAATAAATATTATTATTAAGGCCATTTTGAAAGTCTAGCATTGTGCATGAGAAAGATTATTCACAAGTGGAAAACATTCAATACAGCTGACAATCTTTCAAGGATTAGATTAGATTAAAATGGAGATGTTTGTCCATAATGCACAGCATCATGTTTGACAAAAAACAAACATTGCATATCAGCACAAACACCTCATACCAACTGTCAAGCATTCTAGCGGAGAGGTGATGATTTTAGCTTGTTTTGAAGCCACAGGACCTTTGCAGTCATTGAATTAACCATTAACTTTTCTATATACCAAAGTATTCTTTGATACATGTATTAGGAAACATCTCTTGATCACTAATTTCCAGTGTTTCATTAAAGCCCAGTACCACAGTTGTATAAAATCAAGCACCTAGCCATGCAGTCTCTAAAGAGCAGATATTCCATAATCAACTCTGAGTTGTACTATTACAAAGTGGAAACCATTAGGAACCAGAGCAACTAAACCAAAAGATGGCAGACCACATAAAGTGAGGTCTCTGAGGAATATAAGTGTCACCAATGCTCAGCTAAAAACTATGCAATGGGAACTTCATATGGATTTCTTTTGTCTAACTCTATACCAATCATTGGTTGGCTCACTTCAATATAGAATTTTACACCAGAATTGTGATGCAAAATGGCACATAAAAGATCACACCCCTTTCCAGTGAAATCCTTCCGTTCCTGCTTGTTGACCAAGTTTGAAAATATGTGTAGAAACCCAGTAACTTGCTCCAAAATTGTGCCAATTTGAGACACTTTTTAGAAGGATTCTAGATCTAAACACATTAGTAACTCTGGAATGAAAACACCTAAAAATACATTACACAGCCCTTAATAATAAATAAAGATTTTTATTGTATAAATACCAAAATTTGATTTAAAAAAACAGGTATAAGTAATAAAATAGATACAGGAATGAAAGAGGACTACAACACATATACAAATTTAATAGCAATGGCTCCCAATTAGAGTTGAGCGAACACCTGGAAGTTCGGATTCGCCGGGTTCGGCCAAACTTTGTCGCAAAGTTCGAATTCGGGACCCGAACTTGACCCCGAACCCCATTGAAGTCAATGGGGACCCGATCTTTGGGGCACTAAAATGGCTCTAAAAAAAGTAATGGTGAAGGGCTAGAGGGCTGCAAAAGGAAGTAAAATGGGGGTAAGAAGTAAGAGCTGGACAATTGCCCTGCAAACAAATGTGGATAGGGAAATGACTTAAAATAACATAAAATACATTCAAATTAAAAATAATAATCTTGAACTAGGAGGAGGAGGTCCATATGGAGTAGGAGGTTGAGGAGGCGGTGGACGTGGCGGTGTAGGTGGAAGCTGTGGTGGAGGAGGTAGTTGCCAACAACACCAGGTTTTTTTTAAATTTGGGTAGACCCCAAAATATTGGGAAATATAGAAAAGAAAACAAAAAGAAAGTGCACTGGAGTATAACAAAGGCTGGGTGAGGCCAGTATACATGTCTATTTTGCACAAGGTAGGGACAAGTCCTGTGGGATCCATGCCTCGTTCTTTTTAAAGGATAACTGTCACATTTAGACCCAAATTTCAGTTTTCATATATGTAGTTACTAATATCATAATATTTCTGAATCAATAACTATTAGACTTACTTACCCCATATTTAATAAGATTCAGCCCTTAGCAACCAGTCTGCATAAAACTGCAATTTCACTATTCTGTTAAGATGGCTGCCCTCAGCCCTGAGGCTAATCCATAGGACGCCTGCAGTGAAGTTAGTGAAGACCAGCTCTGTATAGGGGGGTCTTGCAGTGAAGTTCCCAGGTCTGGCTGAAGCCTGTAGTCCTTCTACAAGCTCTCCTCTTATCAGATAAGGCTGTCATTTATACACTGAGCAGCCACATTGTCCTGCACTGCTAAGGGAGTGTCTGCCAAGCACAGGCATGTGGAGAAGTTCACACACACAGCCCAGCACTGTTATCTCCTGTCAGGAAGAACCTGGCTTTTTATACATTCCCTTACAATGCTGACTCACTATCAGTTCCCAGTGCACGCAGCGTGCTCCGTCCTCATCTGGTAGACCGAAGGAGCATAGCAACCTGATTTTATCTCAGGTAACAATAGCCAATACTGGGGACTTTTAGGTGGCTTTTAGGGGTTATTTATTAAACAATCAGAAAATAAAACAGGGCCAACAAGGTGATATTAATCACCAAAATCCAATAGGAAAAATAAAATAAAATTGACAGTTATACTTTAATGAATGTGAGCTTGTCCACATTGGCTGTGGACAGGTGGCTGCGCTTGTCTGTGATAATGCCCCCTGCCGTGCTAAACACGCCAGCACCTCCAAGGTGTAAAGGGCAAGCTCAGGCCATGAGCCGAATTTGGAGACCCAGAAGTTGAATGGGGCAGACCCATCAGTCAGTAAGTGTAGGCGTATGCACACATACTGTTCCAGTATGTTGCTGAAATGCTGCCTCCTGCTAAGATGTTCCATATCAGCTGGTAGTGCTAGTTCTTGTGGCGTACTGACAAAGCTTTTCCATATTTCGGCCATTTTAACCCTGCCTTTTGAGATGCTGGTGGTGCCCAGCCTTGTGCTTTCACTGAGGCCCGGAGTCAGGTGGGAAGGCCATCAGCAGCTCGTCTACCAGCGTGCAGAATATATTTTCCAGTCAGGTATGCAGTGCAGGGGTAGTTTGAAAGAAAAAAGGGGTACAGATCACCCAACAATCTAAACGCCACCGAATTTACAGAATATATTTCCCAGTCAGGTATGCAGTGAAGGGCTAGTTTGAAAGAAAAAAGGAGTACAGATCACCCAACAATCTAAACGCCGCCGAATTTACAGAACATATTTTCCAGTCAGGTATGCAGTGCAGGGGTAGATTGAAAGAAAAAAGGGGTACAGATCACCCAACAATCTAGACGCCGCCGAATTTACTGAATATATTTCCCAGTCAGGTATGCAGTGCAGCAGGAACACACCCTCCAAGCCACTTGTGAATGACTAGCCCGATAACTGTGGAAATGTCCCCCCAGAATCTAACAGATTGATTTACTGAATTGATTTCCCTGTCAGATACACAGCGCAGGCCACAAGGGTACTTGACCACTAAAAAAGTAAATTTGTCCACCCAGAATCTAACAGATGGATTTACTGAATTGATTTCCCTGTCAGATATGCAGTGCTGGTGTCATAAAGAGAAAAAATTGCTTTAGGTCATACAAATATGTGAAAGATGAATTTAATAGAATTATTTTCACTGTTAGGTATGCAGTGCAGCAGGAACACACCCTCCAAGACACTTGGTGAATGACTGGCCTGATAACCATGGAAATGTCCTCCCCAGATTGATCTACTGAATTGATTTCAGATACACAGCGCAGGTTGTAGGGGTACATGACCGCCAAAAAAAGTCCCCCCAGAATTTGTCCCCCCAGAATCTAACAGATGGATTTACTGAATTGATTTCACTGTCAGATATGCAGCACGGGGTACTTTACAGACAAAAAATGTGAATATTTCACCTCCTGGGGCCCTGAACTCACAGACGGATTACCTATATTATTTTCCCTTCCCCTGGCACATATGCAGTGCAGGTGCACTTAAAAAATGGGTATATATCGCCCACTGAACTATAAGAACAGGATAAAATTATTGTCCCTGGCACATATGCAGGTGAAAGTGCACTGCACTTTCACAAAATGGCTGAAATAGGCATGGCTGTGATGGCTTCTAAGGACATACATCTTAAAAGCTTGTTGATTGGCTGCCGTGCAGCCTTTCAACAAGCCTTATTAAACAGCTGAACACCAAACTAAAACCCGAACTTTTACGGAAAAGTTCGGATTCGGGTCCGGGTACAAAAAACCCCAAAGTCCGGTACGAACCCGAACTTTATAGTTCGGGTTCGCTTAACACTACTCTCAATCTCTCCTAAACTAGCCGTGAGAAGAAAGTCTCACTGAAGGACAATAAAGTGCAAAGTGCATGGAGGTCAGAGTCCCCTGAAGAAGCGACAGCGAAGCGTGAGTTGGGGCTGGACTACACTGGTCTGTATATATCTGGCTGTTTATTCTCCCATGGTTACTCTGACCTCCATGCACTTTACACTTTGTTGTCCTTCAGTGAGACTTTGTTCTCACGGCTAGTTTAGGAGAGATTGGGAGCCATTGCTATTAACCCATTAAGAACACGGCCTTATTTCACCTTAAGGACCAGGCCATTTTTTGCAAATCTGACCAGTGTCACTTTATGTGGTGATAACTTTAAAAGGCTTTTACTTATCCAGGCCATTCTGAGATAGTTTTTTCGACACATATTGTACTTCATGACACTGGTAACATTTTGTCAAAAAAGTTCATTTTTTTGTATAAAAAAATACTAAATTTACCAAAAATGTTTAAAAATGTTCAAATTTTCAAGTTTCAATTTCTCCACTTCTATAATACATAGTAATACCTCCAAAAATAGTTATTACTTTACTTTCCCCAAATGTCTACTTCATGTTTGGATCATTTTGGGAACGCCATTTTATTTTTTGGGGACGTTACAAGGCTTTGAAGTTTAGAAGCAAATCTTGAAAATTTTCTGAAAATTTCAAAATCCCAATTTCTAAGGACCAGTTCAGGTCTGAAGTCACTTTGTGAGGCTTACATAAAAGAAACCACCCAAAATGACCCCATTCTAGAAACTACACTCCTCAAGGTATTCAAAACTGATTTTACAAATGTTGTTAACCCTTTAGGTGTTCCACATGGCAAATGGACATAACATTTCAGAATTTCGATTTTTTTGGCAAATTTTCCATTTGAATCAATTTTTTCCAGGAACAAAGCAAGGGTTAACAGCCAAACATAACCCAATATTTATTGCCCTGATTCTGTAGTTATTACCCTGATGCACCCCTAGAGTAGAAACTCTAAAAATGTGACCCCATTTTGGAAACTACTGGATAAGGTGGCAGTTTTAGTGGTATTATTTTTAGGGTACATATGATTTTTGGTTGCTCTATAATACATTTTTGTGAGACAAGGTAATAAAAAATAGAAATTCTGAAATTTCATCTCCATTTGCCATAAACTCTTGAGGAACACCTAAAGGGTTAATAAAGTTTGTAAAATCAGTTTTAAATACCTTGAGGGGTGTAGTTTCTTATATGGGGTCACTTTTATGGAGTTTCTACTGTAGGGGAGCATCAGAGGAGCTTCAAATGGGACATGGTGTCAAAAAACCAGTCCGTCAAAATCTGCCTTCCAAAAACCATATGGCGTTTCCTTCATTCTATGCCCTGTCGTTTGGCGATACAGCAGTTTACGACCACATATGGGGTGTTTCTGTAAACTACAAAATCAGGGCAATAAATATAGAGTTTTGTTTGACTGTTAACCCTTGCTTTGTTACTGGAAAAAAAATGATTAAAATGGAAAATTTGGAATAAATAGCTGTTTTGGGACCGTTTTTATTTTATTTTTGTGACACTGTTCATCTGAGGGGTTAGGTCATGTGTTATTTTTATAAAACAGATTCTTACGGATGTGGCAATACCAAATATGTCTACTCTTTTAAATTTATTTAGGTTTTACACTATAATATCCTTTGTTAAACAAACAAAAAACTATTTTAGTATGTCCATAGTCTGAGAGTCAGATTTTTTTTTGTTTTTGTCCAATTGTCTTAGGTAGGAGCTCATTTTTTGCGCGATAAGATGACGGTTTTAATGGCACTATTTTGGGGTGCATATGACTCTTTGATCGCTTGCTGTCACACTTTTTGTGATGTTAGGTCACAAAAAACTGCTTTTTACAGTATTGTTTTTTTTTTTGCGGTGTCCACCTGAGGGGTTAGTTCATGTGTTACTTTTATAGTTTAGGTTCTTACGGACGCGGCGATACATAATATGTCTACTTTCTATTTATTTTTTTTAGGTTTTACACAATCATATAATTTTTGAAACAAAATAAAAATCATGTTTTAGTGTCTGCATAGCCTAAGAGCCATATTTTTTTTATTTTTTGGGCGATTTTCTTAGGTAGTATATCATTTTTTGCGGGATGAGATGACAGTTTTAAAGGCACTATTTTGGAGTGTATATGACTTTTTGATCTCTTGCTATTAGACATTTTGTGATATAAGGTGACAAAAAATGGCTTTTAACACAGTTTTTTTTTTTTTTTGCGGTGTTCACCTGAGGGGTTAGGTCATGTGTTATTTTTATAGTTCAGGTTCTTACGGACGCAGTGATACCTAATATGTCTACTTTTTATTTATTTATTTAGGTTTTACACAATCATATTTTTGAAACAAAAAAAAAATCATGTTTTAGTGTCTGCATAGCCTGAGAGCCATAATTTTTTTTTCTTTTTTAGGCGATTTTCTTAGGTAAGGGATCGTTTTTTGCGGGACGAGGTGACGGTTTGATTAGTACCATTTGAGTGTAGATACAACTTTTCTGATCACTTTTATTAACTTTTTTAGGGAGTGAGGTGGGCAAAATTTCAATTTTATCATAGTTTTTTTTTTTTTTTTGGACGTTCACCGTGCGGGGAAAGTAACAAACCAATTTAATAGATCAGGACATTATGGACACTGTGATATATAACATGTGTAGTGTAATTTATTATTTTTTTATTAGTGATAAATGTGTTTTTTTGTTTTTACCTTTTTCCACAGTGGATCTGGTGTCTTTACAATACAGTACAGTACATTATATAATGTACTGTACTGTATTTTTTACTTGACACTTAGGCCCCTTTCACATGGGCGTGATTTCTGCGCGGGTGCAATGCACGAGGTGGACGCAATCCGGACCCATTCATTTCTATGAGGCTGTGCACATGAGCGGTGATTTTCACGCATCACTTCAGCGTTGCGTGAAAATCGCAGCATGCTCTATATTTTGCGTTTTTCACGCAACGCAGGCCCTATAGAAGTGAATGGGGCTGCGGAAAAATTGCAAGCATCCGCAAGCAAGTGCGGATGCAGTGCGATTTTCCCGCATGGTTGCTAAGAGACGGGACCTGATCTTTATTATTTCCCCTTATAACATGGTTATAAGGGAAAATAATAGCATTCTCAATAAAGAATACTTTGTAGAATGTGGATTAAGGGGATAAAAATAAAAAACTTACTCACCTTAGCCACTTGATCGTGTAGTGGGCGATCTCTCTTCTCTCTTCAAGCATTAGCTGCAGTCTAAAGGACCTGTGATGATGTCACATCACATGGTCCAATCACATGGTCCATCACGGATGATTGGACCATGTGATGTGACGTCATCACAGGTCCTTTAGAATGCAGCTAATGCTTGAAGAGAGAGGAGAGATCGCCAACTACGCGATCAAGTGGCTAAGGTGAGTTAAGTTTTTTATTTTTAATCCCTTAATCCACATTCTACAAAGCATTCTTTATTGAGAATGCTATTATTTTCCCTTATAACCATGTTATAACGGAAAATAATAAAATCTCCAGAATACTCAACCCGAAACCGGCTTCGGGTCTGGGTACCAAACTTGCTGATTTTTCACATGCGCGTGCAAAACGCATTACAAAAGTTTGCACACGCGTGGAAAAATTGCAAATTTTCCCACAACGCACCCGCATCCTATCCGGGCGTCAAACGTGAAGCCCGTGTGAAAGAGACCTTATGTAACCCTCTTCTCCTTACACCATCTGCGACACCTCCAGCTTTCGCACTCACTCGGTCATCAGCTCCTCCAGGCATAAACTCTAAGTGGACTCTAAGGGACGACACTCAGGTCTTCTGTGGTTTAAAGCTTTATTGAGGTGGAGTGCACTTGGCTGGAGCCTGTAATACAACAGGGAAACACTGCCACTATCTGGTATACAGCCAGGTCACCAGACCACCTCCTTCAAAGTAAATGTCTGCACTGAGGAGACCAAACCAAGTAGCAGAATACACAGGGGTCTTTCTGGAAGAGTCCACTGTAAAGACTCTGTCTGTTAAAACTTTCCTCAGTTATCTAATAGCACATTTGAAGAGGTTTATTTAGCATTTCCTGACTCTCTGTTAACAGCTTATGAATATATGGAACTATATTTAACAAGTGCTCATTGCTGCAGCTCCTGTATATTGGTATGACCCTATTGCAAACCTGCAGACTGGATATTTGGTGAAACTTCATGTGCTTCATATCGACTGTACTACACTTAGTCTGATCAGACTTTTGCCTTTAGAAAAAGTCTGATCAGAGTTCTGTAACCATGGCAAGCAGGACGCCTTTGAAGGCGTCCTGTTGCCATGGTTACCCTCCTCCGCTGCTATAACAGAGCAGCGGAGGATGGGGAGGAAGGGAAGCTGGGAACTGGAGCTAGGGGGGTTGCACCAGGCACAGCAGCCCCCCACAGCAGCTCCCTCCCTCTTAACCACTTACATACAGCGGTCCCTACGGACCGCGGCATTGAAGGGGTTAAAAGGCTGACATCCGTGCCCATTACTGTGCTGTGATAGGGATTAGTGTCTCTGTTACCAATCAGCAATATCTACTCAGACCTGATAAAATGTAAAGTTGCATGTTTTGCACAAAAAGTTACACATCATTAGTGCCGATTTGCACAATCACGAACATAATGACTGGAGATTGCGAATTCTAGAATTCGCGTATTTATTGCAAATATTATGCGGAAAATGTGTGAAATATCGTGAAAACAAATATTGCCTATGCCGCTCATCACTATTGGTTTCTTCCTTCATCTTGACCGCCAACATATCCTCCTATAGATTTATGCATTCATCTTGTCCCTCCTGGTTTGGTCAACTGGTACTTGTAGTTGTCTCTCTGGATTCTCTCCTGAATATATCGCTGTTTACTCCTCTGGCTTATATCTTTATCCACTCTGCTGGTATAAACTCCTGACTTTATTCCAACTCCCACATCTGCTCCAGATGTTCCTACAGTGCAGTGAGTTCTCTAGGGATGGCAACCTGGGAATCTGACTGGGAAAGTCCATAGCCTATATGGTGGTTCAAGGATGAAGAGGAGGAAGATACCTTAGACCTTACATCTAAATTCAGCAACGTCAAAAAAACCAAAGTTTAGAGTTCTACTTCTCAAGTGAGAGCTGCAAAATTGTCAGTGAAATCAAGCCTAGTTTATGCCATGTGGCAGATGTCATAGCGAAAGCTAGATGTGTGGTTCATATGTGAACATTCTGTAAATGAGAATAGAAAGAGGATACAGAAGATACCAATTATACTGATAAATCAGAGGGAATTTTAAAAGAATCGTTATAATGTAAAACATTTAAGACCAGAAATATATATACAGTATCTAATTCTGCATAGAAATAGCAGGTATTTTGCACGTTCTGACATAGGAATAACTAGATCGAAAGCAGTAATCACTTCTCATTTTTTCTTGGCATCATCATTCAGTCTCTACCAAATCAATACAGCTATTAGTTCTGTGAATATTATGGAATCTGACAAAAGAATTCACAATCGCTCCATACTGATCCTGTCAATAACACTCAACCACATCCTCTGAAATGTGTACACGACACCAGAAAAATGAATAACACCATGATAAGGATATTGTGTTTCAGACAGAGCATTACAAAGTTACCCAAGTATCAATAACATCTGTAACACCTTCTTAGGCACGCACACTGACATCTGCAGTTTTTCGGCTTCAAAGGAAATGAAACCTTGAAGTCCACATAAAGATCATTAATAATATATGCAGTATGAACACAAATTAACCCCTGCACAGCTTGCAGACTTTGAGAGACTTATAGACCTTTCTAATGCAGAAAATGTGTCCATGGGTCAAAATGGGTTCTTTCTATGATCAGGCTTCACATTCTAATGTCTGAGTAGAAACCATTATATTTTATCGCTGAAAACCCCTTGGTTCACCTTTTTTCTCACTTCTATTAGTATGGACATTTAAATAAAATTAATAATAATGCCCTGTATTTATAAAAATAATACATTTACAAATACAACTTACTTCATTATAAACCCCCAAAATTGACTCCACATCCATTGGTCATATTTACATATCATCCAATGACACTCCAATGTTTTATGTGCACAGGACTAAAGCCATTAAATACTGGTAATGTGACTAAGCCAATGTTTGCATCTGCATTTTAGGTTCCATGATGTGCCTCCATCACAAATCCCATTGTTTGTGACAGCAAAAATGGCGCTGCATGCAGTGCTGCTTTTTCCCTCAAACTAGAGACACCTCAGTTGGACACAATGAATGCAGGTAATAGTTCTTAGCAAAACTGCATGAGGATCACCTGTTAATGTTCAAATCACACCTAGGGCTAGTCAGCACAGACTGTTAATAAAGTGGTTGGGTGCCCAAAAACACTAGACTCCCAACATATAGCTTATCTCTTCAGTAGAAGATGTAATACGACCAAAAAGGGGTGGCTCCTGTCCATCCAAGAAGCCATGAAACCCGTGCAGAAAAGTGAACTTCTTTTGGTACACTGGAGCAGTGGGTGCCAGGGTAATAATTGTGCCCTATGGACGTGAATTATTTAATATTAAAGGAGAAAATCCTTGTTTGGGTTTAAAGCAGAGGTTTTTTTTTGTTATTATTTATAATGTATATATAATTTTGTATGATGTAAACATTTGATAAAAAAATAATGAAAGAGAACTGGTGTTCTCTTTCAAGATAAAAATCCCATTGTAAATTTTCTTTACTATTGGTATGTCAAGAAGCAGCTGGGATATTTTACCCCATGATATCTCCAATGTACCTGCAGGAAAACAGAAACCCTCATCTTTACAAACGAAATTTGCCAAGTTAAAGTTCACAGTTATAGGGCTGGAAATTAAGTGAGCAATTATGGGCCTCTATCTTTGCCTTTAGGGTTACTGGAAACTATAAATCTTTTCTCTAATTATTCATAACAAGAGGGTAGGTTATAACAACATTTGTTAAAGAATACAAAAGATGAAGGCAGCTGAGTTATGGTAGATGAGGTCATGTTGTTAAAATCTGCAATGTAATGATAATACATGACTTATGGATCCACAGAATTATTTTCTCAGGGACATTTGTTATGTTTAGTTTATTCAATGGTTCCCATCAGTGATATTTGTTGCAATGAATCTAATAATGCTTGTAGCAACAATAATGCAAACTTCATGAATCATTTAGTGAAATCCAGTGAGAAGCATTTAGTGGTCAGTGCTTTACATAGCCTAGAAATTTCAATATGGATGATAGTTATTAAAAGGTTTGTATGGAATTAGAAGAATAGGTCTACTTTTTTATTTCCCAGATACAGCACTATTCTTGTCTATGCACTGTTTCTGGTAATATATCTCATCCAAATAAAATGAAATGAGTGGCTATACTTTTGGGAAGAAAAAGAGACTTATTTTTCATAATCCTAGATCACACTTTAAAATCTGCTTTGATGACTATTTGCATAACTTGACCCTTTAGGCGTTAATCCAAAGGCATTATAAAGGCAAATTGTTGATACAATACGAGAAAAACAGGCAAAAAAATAAGAAGTAAGTCTGTCTGTCCTGTATGGACAAGATGAAGGAAAACTGGAGTAAGCGGGTCATCTAGGGTGCAACTGTAGAAGGGGAGTTCAATACATATACTATAATGGGGGAGATTGAGTCTCCTCCATAAGCATCGAGTGCAGGCTGTGTAACACAGCTGTCACCAGGCAACAAACGGGAACAGAAATAACGCTGATCCTGGTCATTTACCCCTCAGATGCCACAGTCAATGGCGATTGTGGCATCTGAGAGGTTAGACAGAGGGAGGTGGCTCCCTTTGTATTTCAGTTGGAGCTTTATCAGCAAAACTGTGGTGCCCCAATTAGTTGCCATGACAGCCTGGTGCTCTATAAAGGCTCCCAGTGTTGTCACAGTGAACCCCCTTTGAGACTGTGCCTAAGGCATGGCCTGACAGGGAGCAAGTACAAAAATGTAAAAACATTAAAAAATAAAAATCGTCCCCTTTCTCAATGTTATGTATAAAAGTAAACAAACATAAACAATAAAAAATAAACATAAGGGCTCATGCACACAACCGTTGCTCTGGTCCACATCACTTCAATGGGGCTGCAAAAGATGCGGACAGCACTCCGTGTTCGTTTTGCAGACAAGAATATGCATCTCTATAATGGGCAGCCCGTGCCGTTCTGCAACTTGCAGAAGGCACACAGGCGGCTTCCGTGTTTTGCGGATCCGCAACTTGCGGACCCCAAAAAACGTAATGGTCGTGTGAATAAGGCCTTATAGGTATTATCATGTCCAAAAATGTACAAACTATTAAAGTATTAAAACATCATGTCATTTTTATTGCACAATAAACATCTTAAAACAAAAGACCTTGGTTGAATTGCCATTTTTTTTCTAATTTGGTGAAACAAACGGTGCCATTAAAGAATACATGCAAAAGACAAGTCCTCATATAGCTATGTGAACAGAAAACTAACAAAAATGAAAAAATAGTCTGTGTCCTGAAAAGGTTCTAAAGATTGTGATGGTGTTTTATATTGATGACCTATCCTCAGGATAGGTCATCAACATCTGATCGGCAGGGTCCGACACCCAGCATGCCCGCCGATCAGCTGTTTAAAGAAGAGGCGACCTTCCATGCAAGCGCTGCTTCCTCTTCATTACACGTCATCTCCCTTGCAGTGGCAGTGTGGTAAAATTGTAAATTTAAAGGGATTCTGTCACCAGTTTTCACCCCTTTGAGCTAAACATATGCTCATGCTAAGGGTCTCTTCATGATTCCTAATGTGGGCTTATAAATGCGATCTGTAGCTTAGTTTTGCCAAAAAAACTGGTTTTACTAACCTGTCAGTCATAAAAATAAGGTGCCCAAGGGGAGGTCCAGGGATGCAGGGTGCCCGGCTGCAGCTATCGCCGTTGGTGCCCAGCGCCGCCTTCCCAGAGTTCTGCGCCGCCTCCTACTTCTCTGTGCCGCCTCTCCCTCCCCCTCCTCCCACTGTGAGATGCCGCGCATGCAATAAGGCTCAGCATGATGTGCCCGTACGGACTGCTTGGATGCTTCTTCTTTAGCGAAGTGCCGGCGCATGCGCACTACGCTAGAAGAAGCCGATGCCAGCAGTTCGTGCGCATCAGGCTGAGAGGCGGCACAGAGAAGTAGGAGGCAGCGCAGAACTCTGGGAAGGCGGCGCTGGGCACCAACGGCGATGGCTGCAGCCGGGCACCCTGCATCCCTGGACCTCCCCTTGCGCACCTTATTTTTATGATTGACAGGTTAGTAAAACCTGTTTTTTGGCAAAACTAAGCTACAGATCGCATTTATAAGCCCACATTAGGAATCATGAAGAGACCCTGAGCATCAGCATATGTTTAGCTCAAAGGGGTGAAAACTGGTGACAGAATCCCTTTAAGTGAATGGAGCAAGTACTTTTAATTACATTCACTTCTGAGACGACGGGCAGTCCAATGAAGAGGAAGCAGTACTCTTCAAAGAGCTGATCAGAGGGAGGGGATGACGGGTGTTGGACTCCCATCATTCAGATATTGATGACCTATCCTGAGGATAGGTCATCAATATAAAACCCCTGCACAATCCCTTTAAAGTTAACCTTTTTACAACTGATATAATTGACTAACATTTTAGTGTTTATTTCACTTTATTTAGCAATGAGTCTCTCTATATTTGTTACTTAATTTTTTCATATTTTTTTTTACTGTTATAGCTTTTTAGTGCTTTTTTACTGTCTTCCTGTTTTAGTACTCTAAATGCTATGTTTTGTATTGCACCCTTTACATCTCTATCTATCCACACTGTTTTTCTGTTCCTAACCCTTTTATTTTGGATGTTTAAAAAAATATCCCATTTAGTGTCTGCACCTTAATATTTGAGGGCATTGTCCCAATCAATTAGGTTAAGGACATCTCTAAGCTGAACAAATTTCACTGTCCTGAAGTTCAGTGTTATTGTGGATCCTTGACAAAACACTCTGAATGATAAGTGAAATGTCATTATATTATGGCCACTATTTCCCAGGTGTCCCCCAACCTCCACCTTGAACTTAAAGTCTGAAGGATGTGATATCCTTGTTAAAATTTGTCTGTAAAACTAACCTGATATCTTGGTCTCCACTTAATGATAATGCATGTGTGTCATACATAGTCATTTTAGTAAGGGGAGCTTTATAACATTTGGTTAGGTCAGAAGTGAGCATTCCTTGAGCTTCTCCTGGTTTAATTTATCAAGTTGTGACAGACAGAGATCCTTTTACCAGATCAGTTTCCCATAGAAAACAAAAATGCCTGGCAACTCATACTCAGATCTCCAGAGCTGTTACCCAACCATGCTGTTATCCTTTATTTAAAGCATAAATTTGCCTGTGTTTACAGGACTCAGAAGCTCACAGATTTATGGTCTAAGCCAAATCCCAAACTTGCTGTTGAGTTTCTGTGTGAGTACTGATTTATGGCCGGACAGGATCCCGAGCAGGTAAGCTCAACACTGCAGACACTAGTTCTGTGGTTTCATCAACCCCCCCCCCCCCCCCCACCCACCTCCACCCCGGTGCATGCCTTGAGATGTGATCATAAAAGTACAACAAGCTGGAGCAGATGTTTTACTGCTGAAACACTGGAATTATGAGCATACCACAATATCTGTGATTGGAAAAGTAAAAAAAAAAATCTAGGGAATTATCATACATATTGTAAGAGGTCAAGTAAGGACAAGATATCAATATTAAGCTGTGGAAACCAATTGTCCACTCTCTTTTGAGTAACTCAAATATATTATGCACATAAACACTACCCCTTCATTTTTAAAGACACTATAAATCTCAAGCCAGATTGTACCTAAAACAATCCACTATTTTCCAGATATCCATTAACTAATAAATAGCCTCAGGTTTGAAGATATGCAGTTGCATAAACACCATAATGTAACCAAGCTGAGCCAAAAAGGACGCCCCATATAAAACCCTTGAAAAAAATCTAGATTTCGGTTTCATTCCTAGCTGTAAGAGTTCTAAGCATTTTTGCAGGATGTGAATGATTAATATGACAATTTTTTATACTAAATTACATAAACTAAGGTTATTTTGATTAATGGGCCATTGACTCAGATTGACAGATTTTTGCCCTGTATCAGTGCATGTACATAGAAAGCTGTCAATCACTGTGGGTGATGTAATTAGGACTCTTTCTGCCTCTTCTAAGAGTCCTGTCTGGATTTACTCTTCTTTTTACCTAATACTCTGCTCCAAATCACATATACCTATATACAGTATCACAAACTCAGCTTATGTCCCTCTATTATATCCTGCTCTCAGATAGAGCAATATAATTGATCCTTTCAAATATTTTTTATTTATTTATTTTATTCTATGCGCTTATACAGCGTTGCTATATTCTGCAGCGCTTTACAGACATTAGCATCAAGTTGTCCCCAATGGGGCTCATAATCTAAGTTCCCTATTAGCATGTTTTTGGAGTGTGGGAGGAAACCGATATTTATCTATGAGTTGCCTTATGCTGAATGTGTGAAGGTGGTAAAAAGGTGACAAGCTAAGAACTAGTAAATCCTTCCACCAAATTAGGATTTCATACTTACACTGTATGTAAAGGCTGCCCGTACATAATTGTGGGGCAGCCATTTTGCCTGGACTTCTGCTAATAGCATTTCGAGATAGGCTTTTTAGTAGGAGCAGGAAAACTGAAGATGGTCATTGACTTCCATGGAAGGGTTTTCTAGGGATGCTCTGTGTCCTGTGCAGAGGTCATTGAGCAGAGAGTGTTTGTAGTTGAGCTGTGGCCATCAGCTATTGTGAATGTTTTATTGTATGTTCGATCATTCATTCATTCTATGATAATAATGAAATGACTATTGAAAATTGATCTGTACAGTACAAGAAGTGTCACCCTATTGTTAGTAGGCAGAGCAAAAACTGTAGTGCTCCATCAGTCTCCTAGAAGTGAATGGAGCAGTGCACTGACATGCATTCAGACAGGGTACTCAGGGGCCCTACATTCTTGGAATTGTTGGGGATTCCAGAAATTGGGCCCCAGCAATCTGACATTTATCTCCTATTCTGTACTGTATATAGATGATAAACCCCTTTGGCATAAAAACTTTAAAAAGTAGGTAGTTTTCTAATGACACATTTCCTTTAAAAGAGTTGTCCACTTTGGACAATCTCTTTTTGTTAACCATAACCAGTCAAAGACTATTCCACTGCTCGGAACTTCAGCAATCAGATGTAATCTGAATCATTACCTGTGGTAGCAACTATTCAGTTGCTTCAACTGGAGACATTACACCATGCTGTAAGATGTGCATGGTGAGCTCTCTTTCTTTCTAGAAAAGAAAAACATATCACCACACTTGCCATGTGATTCCTGCAAAGCCCACAACTGTTTTCAACAAGGAAGCAAATTACAATACTTATGCAAAAGAGAAGCAAAAGAACTGAATAAGACATCCACAATGCTATGCTTTGATCTAACTAAACTCGCTTCTCAGCACAATATCTAGTGTACAGCCCCCTATAATGCAGCATGCATTATACAAGAGTCATTAGCGTACATTTTGATTAAAAGGCATAAGCCCAATCACCGCTTGAAGGTTGCCACTTTAAGTGGGACCTACTTTAAACTAGGCGCGGCACTGCGTGGCGACAACGCGGCACTGCCCTAGTAGGTGGCGGGACCCAGGAGTCAAACAGTAACCCTGCTATCTGACGATGCCACCCAAGGCAATGGGTCCCACTGACCCCCCAGCACAGCGCTACAAAAACAAAGGCCGCCACGCAGTTGTATTAGACAACTGTTTAATGGTGTCGCACTGCGACATGGCAGTCGCACAAAAATCCAACTTGGATGGAACATTGACTATCATTATAAAAAATGTTGCGATACTGGGTAGGTCATCAGTATCAGATCAGTGGGGTTTCAACACATGGGACACCCTTGATCAGCTGTTTGCGAAGGCACTAGCGCTCACAGTAGCAACGTTGCATTCTCTCTGTTTACCAAGCAGAGTGCCGTACATTCTAGAGCAACTAGATTTGGTGTTGCTGCCTAGCCCCATTCACTTCAATGGGGCCGAGCTGCACCTAAGCTATGTGACCGGTGAACACAGTCACACAGTGTAAGAAAAGCTTGAGAAGGGAGCAGCACTACTGTGGACACTGCTGACTTCTCAAACAGCTGATCGGCGGGGCTCCCGAGTGCTGGACCCCCACCAATCAGATATTGATGATCTATTCTGAGGATAGGTCATCAGTAAAAAACACTTGGAAAATATCTTTAACTCAAGAATGACACTGCGTCTTATTGAGCTGCCTTTCCCTAAGCCAGCTGGCATTACTCATTCATACATTCATATAAGTATCATCACTCACATCAGTATCTACACAACATATGTAAGTGCTGCAATTGAGGTCAGTTAAGACAATGAGCTAGTCTGAAAACACAATACCTATATGATAGCAGAATATAGTGTAGGATGGAATCATTGCCATGCAAGTACAATAGCCACTAAAACAGGTCACAGGAGCTGAGAGCTCCTCTGTTCTCCAAGATCCACATACACTGTAATAACCCTATGACTTTGAGAGAAGCATAGTATTAGTGCATAAGGCAAGACAGGGAGAAAATAACTGTGTGTATATGTATATATATATATATATATATATATATATATACATACAATTTCCTGTCCACTCTTGCTTTCAGATTCAGCAGTGGTGACTAGCAGAATAATAATGGTTATACATCACTGCCCTGAAAGTCCCATCCCCTAAATCTTTCCCTGCTGGAGCCTCGGAGACTCAATTACTTTATTGACATGCAATCTTCATAAGGGAAGAAATATTGTGCATGTATAGTCACTTGCTTATGAAGACATATTATAATATGATATGCATGAGGGCTGCAGAGTCTCGGTTTGACAGTGCTAATTATAATGGTACATGATAGAGGGCTCGTTGCACATTATGTGCCTGTCTGCATTAAAGGTGAGGTAAGCTCATGACATCAGCAAGTAAGACACAGACAATAAACTACTGCTTGCAGCATAAATAACTCTGTGATTCTAAGGTACCATAAAAAGCATTATCTGTGTAAAGAATGACAAATCAATTATACAATAAAACTAATATGGCAGTGCTAAAAGAATCTCATTGCTGTTTCATGGACACAGGCATAAGCTCATGTGAACCCCATAAAGTACTTCTACTTATACAATGCAATTAATATAGAAAGTGACCATGAAAGGAAAAACCCAAAGGTCCCAAATATGTATGTACCAAGAAAGTATTGTGACCAATATGGGAATTAACCATGTAATATCACAATATACAAGCTCCCTATATGAGACACCACCAAAAAACAAAACTTGGAGCTCAAAATAGTCCATAAAAAGTAAAGTCCATAAAGTAAAATTTTATTAAATACATGTATAATAAATTATGTAAAGACCATTAAAAAGGGAAGAGAGTAGCATTCGGCATGCCCCCAGGCGAAGGCACGCCGAAACGCGCGTCGGGGTGACACCATCCTGGTATACTCTATTAATTTCGTGTGAGTATGTTTCCTGTGATTCTTGCTATATAGTTGTAGCTGTGAATGGTATGATTACACAAACTGTTGGCGGGACATTTTCCAATTGCATTGCACTTAATCTATGGTAATATGCTAAATAAATGTGGAGCCCCAGTTATGGGTCTACAACACAATGAAAGCCAGATATCCCTCAAAGGAAGGAAAACCGAGCAAAGCGTTGTCTCCATTACAGAGATCACCAAATCCACCATATTAAGTGGCCCCTATGTCAAGATCCCACTTTTTTTAAAGCTTTAAGGATATGACGGGGAAAACCTAAGCCAGTTATCCATCCACAGACAGCTGTTTTGGGGTATTGCCCCTCATCAGTGTAGAGTAGGATTCTGGCTAACCAGGAGCAATGCCTCGGAGACTACTCAAACAAAACAATAGCTGATCTCAGGGAGACCAGCTACAAAAAACACCGCGGAGCCCCATTTAAGAGTCTCAACACAGCAATCCAAAGTGCAAAGCTCCCTGGGAAACAGTAATATGCAAAATAAATGTGGAGCCCCAGTTATGGGTCTACAGCACAATGAAAGCCAGATATCCCTCAAAGGAAAGAAAACCAAGTCTGTGGATGGATAACTGGCTTAGGTTTTCCCCGTCACATCCTTAAAGCTTGTAAAAAAGCGGGATCTTAACATAGGGGCCGCTTATTATGGTGGATTTGGTGATCTCTGTAATGGAAACACCCCTTTGCTCGGTTTTCCTTCCTTTGATGGATATCTGGCTTTCATTGTGTTGTAGACCCATAACTGGGGCTCCACATTTATTTACCATATTACTGTTTCCCAGGGAGCTTTTCACTTTGGATTGCTGTGTTAAGACTCTTAAATGAGGCTCCGCTGTGTTTTTTGTAGCTGGTCTCCCTGAGATCAGCTATTGTTTTGTTTGAGTAGTCTCCGAGGCATTGCTCCTGGTTAGCCAGAATCCTACTCTACACTGATGAGGGGCAACACCCCGAAACTGTCTGTGGATGGAAAACTGGCTTAGGTTTTCCCCCGTCACATCCTTAAAGCTTGTAAAAAAGCGGGATCTTGACATAGGGGCCACTGGTGATCTATGTAATGGAGACACCCCTTTGCTCGGTTTTCCTTTCTTTGAGGGATATCTGGCTTTCATTGTGTTGTAGACCCATAACTGGGGCTCCACATTTATTTTGCATATTTCTGTTTCCCAGGGAGCTTTGCACTTTGGATTGCTGTGTTGAGACTCTTAAGTGAGGCTCCGCAGTGTTTTTTGTAGCTGGTCTCCTTGAGATCAGCTATTGTTTTGTTTGACTTAATCTATGGTAACATGGGCTGGATTTTTATATGTCTATATCTTTCATATTTATATTTCATGTGCTGTATGCCAGGATGGTGTTTTTTTCTGCTACTCTCTTGCCTTTTTAATGGTCTCTACGTAATTTATGATACATGTATTTAATAAAATTTGACTTTTTATGGACTATTTTGAGCTCCGAGTTTTGTTTTTTGGTGGTTACTTATACAATGCATCAGATGTTCTTAACTTAATATACTGCAATGCTACAAACTCCATGAGCTGTACCTATAATGTAAGTGGACATGAAAATACAAATATAATTTACCTAAATAGTAATGTATGTATTCTAATGTTTCAGCAACCATAAAGCAAGCCTAATTTGAACAACAAACATTTGTGACTGTCCAGGGTGACAGCTATGTTTTATGTGATGCTAGAGCTGAACAAGCTAGTAGCCATGAGTGACATACAGTATGTCACTGTCAGTACTGTTTCCCTCCAGTTTCAATAAAGAGCAAAGTCTTACACTTAGATAGCTGCCAAACTCTCATTGGTTGATAGTAGAGATGAGCGAATCGAAGCTGACGAAATGGAATCCGATCCGAATTTCATGAAAAATTCGATTTGCATGGAATCTGAATTTCCTCATGCTTTGTGTTAACGAATCACATTTTTTCCTAAAATGGCTGTTGCACATGTTAGGACATGAGGCAAAGAACTCTGGGAACTAGGGATCACCTACAATGCCATGCATGCAGCCAATCAGCAGCCAGTCAGCCCCTGTGATGTCACAGCCCTATAAATAGCCTCAGCCATCTTGGATTCTGCCATTTTCCAGTGTGTTAGTGTAGGGAGAGACGTCAACAGACGCTAGGGACAGTTCTTGGAAAGACTTTATTGAGTTGAAAAAAACGATTTAGAAGTTCAGGGAAAGATTAGTCAAGCTGTAGCGAAAGGATAGGGAGGCATCACCTACACTATAAAAGGAGAACAGGGTGCAATAGGGGAGTGTACAGCCAGGGTAATAGGAGTGATTCTATTACACCTTGCTGCACTAATTGGGGATCCAAATTGGTGTTATACTGATGCTTTTAAGTTGTTACATCACTAATTGATACACATGATACATCACTAATTCCAGCAAACCTTGCTTGTGATTGGGGTTCAAGTTCTGTGCAATACACCCATTTACGAGGTGTCTTAATAGGAAACATACGTACATCCTATTAGCCGTTCTGGGTTAATTTTACATAGTTTTTTGGGGGTGTATTAATATGAAAAAAAAAGGGAAAAATATATTTCATAAGTGCAGTTCGGCGGTGAAGTTACATTGTACTAAAGCCATTTACGGGGTGTATTTATAGGAAAGATACTTACGTCCTATTAGCAATTCTTTGTTGATTTTACATAGTTTTTTGGGGGGGTTTATTAAAAGAAAAAAAAAAAAAGGAAAAATATATGTCTTAATTGCCGTTCAGCCATTTACACGGTGTTGAAAAAAGAAAATATATGTCATAATTGGCATTCAGCAGATGAAGTTATATTGTACTACAGCCATTTACGTGGTGAAGAAAAAGGAAATATACGTACAGTACGTCCCATTAGCCGTTCTGCAGTGAATTCAGATTGTTATATTTCTTTTTATGGGGTGTAGTTATAGGAAAAAGAATAAGTCTTAATTGACCTTCTGCGATGAATTGTTATTTTTTATTTTATTTTTTTGTTTTTGGGGGAGTTTATTATAAATATGTCTTAATTGCCGTTCAGCAGTAAACTTAACATTGTACTACAGCCTTTTCTGGGGGATATTATTTTAATTAAATTCTTTTATTATACAGTATGTCAGAATGACAGGCCCTACAAAGGGAATGGGCAGTGGGCAAAATGTTTCTGTTGCAGGCAACAGTAGAAGGGGCTGTGGCAGCAGGAGTCGTAGCGAGAGTCCTGAGCTCCCGGTGTCATCTAGCGGTCGTGTCTTGACCAGCAACCCAGCGGTGCTTGAATGGTTAACCTGGTCTTCGACTTCGTCGCAAGTGACATCAGACACCCAAGAGTCAGCCAAGAGTTGGTGGGTTCCTCTGACATGAAGCTTAGTTGGCATGGCCCGGGAGCAGGCCCTGTGCCCCCACCTGTCCTGAACCTTCCTCTGTCTTTTTCAGTTCCCTCAGCACGAGAAGTATTATATGCCATAAGCTCGGCTCCACTTTTCAGCGAGGACGAGCTACTAGAGGACAGTCAGTAGCTATGCCCAGCCAAGATCTGGAGGAGACATCTGCTGCTTCCTCCTGTATGCGGGCAAGCAGTGATAATGAGAGTTGCGTGGGAGCAGGTGTTCGAGCGGTCAGGCTCCTGGCCCTGAGACCGTTGAGGGAGACATCAGTGACGTGCAGACAGTAGCGGATGATCACGATGATGTAGCCGATCCTACTTGGGAGTCGGGTGAAGAAGAGGCTTAATCATCATCATCAGGAGAAGAGGGTGGCAGCTTGCGTGTGAGGCAGCGGCTGAGCTAGCAGAGTGGCATCGTGGCAGTGAGTCACAACAGTATGCATGCACTCAACCAACAGCACAGAAGCTGAACATGCTCCTGGCTGAGTTGCTGGTGCTGCAGTCCCTCCCTTTTCAAGTGGTAGACTCTGCACCTTTCAGAGAACTGATGGCTTGTGACGAGCCGAGGTGGAGAGTTCCAAGCAGTCATTTCTTTGCGAAAAAGGCAGTACCAGCCCTGCACACATATGTAGAACAGAAGGTGGACCAGTCCCTGAGCCTGTAGGTGTCTGCCAAATAGCATGGCAGCGCTGATGTGTGGAGCTGTAACAATGGTCAAGGACAATATATGTCCTTTGCGGCCCACTGCGTAAATGTGGTTCCTGCCCAGCCACACCAGCAACTTGGCCAGGTGATGCCGCTTCCCCCTCCACGTTCTCACGCTGCTGGTCCTCCGACAATGGCTGCCTCTGCCTCCTCATCTTCCACCGTATCCTCAGCCTCCAAGGCAGGGATAATTCACAGTGCCTCTCCAGCATACCACATGTGCAGGGCACGGCGGTGTCACGCTGTTATGAACCTCGTTTGCCTGGCGAACGGAGTCACACAGGGGAGAAACTGCTCCGTGTCCTCAAAATCGGAACCATGGTGTCCGACAACGGGAAGAACCTGGTGTTGATGCTGCACCAAGGAGGGCTGAGAAATGCGCCCTGCATGGCGAAAATGTTCAATATGGTTGTAAAGCGGTTTCTGAAGTCTTCACCCCATCTGCAAGACATCCTGAAAATGGCCAGGAAACTTTGCATGCACTTTAGTCACTCGTACACCGCAAAGCACACCTTCCTTGAGCTGCAGCGGCAGAACAGCATCCCCCAACATAGGTTGATATGTGACGTTTTCACCCATTGGAATTCCACCCTCCATATGTTGGACCGATAATATGAAAAGAGAAAGGCCATAAACGATTTCTTGATGATACAGGCGGACAGAGGTACTCCCCTGTGTAACCTCGATGTTAGCCAGTGGCAGCTTATGCGTGACACCTGCCGTTTGCTCGGGCCCTTTGAGGAGGCCACTTTATTTATCAGTCGCCAGGACTACGGGATGACCAACGTCATTCCACTGATTCATATCCAGGAACAGATGCTGCTAAATCTGGCTGGCTGGGGGACAGGAGAAGTGACGACTACATCTCACGGCCACATGAGCCCTGTGGGGACTGAACTAGAGGAGGTGGAGGACATTCGGGAACAAGCTATGTGTAGAGAAATGGGTGGTTTTCTACACAGGTGACAGGAGAGAAGGAGCAGGACCAGCCAGAAGAGCTACAGGGCCATGAGTAAGACGAGGCAGAGGACCCAGACACATCATGGCAGTATGCAGTGAAGATGGAGGCAGGGAGTCCCTCCGACTCACTTGCTCAAATGGCCCAATGCATGCTCACTTGCTTGCGTACTGACAGCCGAATTATCACCATTTGGCAGAGGGATGACTACTGGCTCTCCACCATGTTAGACCCTCGCTACTGGTCCAAAATGGGGGCCTTTTTTACACCCGCTGAGAGGGAGGACAAACTAAACTACTATCAAGACATCCAATGTAATCAGATGGCCGCTGCCTATCTGCGCCATTGCCCATCCCTACGCAGGTCTGACAAAGACTGCCCTCTGTGCTCACGTTCCACTGCCATGGCTGCTGGGTGGAGGGCAGGAGCACTACCAGCTCCATCAGCAGCAACTTAAGTCTACAGTCGCTGATGAGCAGTTTTCTTTACCTGCCTATTGAAGAAACTACTCACCAACAACAGCAGCCCTCATGCTAATGCCACTTCACCACTCTGTGGTCTCCTCATGCAGCTTCCACATCAACACTCTGTGGTCTCCTCATGCTGCTGCCATCTCACCATTCTGTCATTGGGCCACTCTGTGGACTTCCCATGCTGTTCCCACCCACCCCACTCCATGACTGGGCCACTATTTTGGCCTGTTTGACATCATCATTTAATTGTCCCTTCTGATCTGTCAGGAGGAAGGAGAAATGAGACGCTCAACGGAGCCCGTCTATGTGGCAGCTGTAAAACCTGTATGACATAGTCCCTATCTTGCATCAGAATTGGCCTATGATTTGGTAGCCAAAAGCAGGAATGGATACAAAACACAGAAGACATGCAAAGATTCCGTTTACGTATCATCTCTGTTTTGGATCCACTCCTGTTTTGGCTTTAGCATACTGATGAATTACCGACCAAATGCTGACCGAGTGAAGGCGGATGCTCAACAGACAGGATCAGTTTTTTGGGGATTATTGTTCTGACGGATCACAGGAAGGGCAAAATAATCAGTGACAGAAACTAATCAGTGACAAAGTAATCAGTCAACAGAAACTTACAGCTGACAACAACCTCTCCACTCTGTCAGGGGGCTCTACTTGTATAAGCGTTTAATAGAACAGGTTCTGTAGACATCTATGTGGAATCAGCTGACAACTGTGTAAAAGGAGTGCACTTCTTCTTGATGCTAACTTCGACCTGCAAGGCTGAGTTCACACTTGAGTTATTTGGTCAGTTTTATCCCCATAACTGTCCACATAAGTGAAGTGTGCAGTGATCCGAAGAGTAGGGATGAGTGGACCCTTGGATGTTTGGGTTCGCCAGGTTCAGCCGAACTTCGGGTCAAAGTTTGAGTTCGGGACCCGAACTTAACCCGAACTTGAATCGGGACCACATTGAAGTCAATGGGGACCCGAACATTGGTGCACTAAAATGGCTGTAAAATAGTCATAGTAAGGGCTAGAGGGCTGCAAAATGAAGCAAAATGGGGGTAAGAGCAGGACAATTGCCCTACAAACAAATGTGGATAGGGAAATGACTTAAAATAACATAGAATAGAAAAAAAAATAATAATAATAATCTGGATACTATGAGGCGGAGGTTAAAGTGGAGTAGGTGGTTGAGGAGGTGGTAGACGTGGCGGTGTAGGTGGAAGCGGCGGTGGAGGAGGAGGAGATAGCCAAGACTGTTTTTGTTTTAAAGAGAAAGTGCGCTGGAGTATAACAATGGCTGGGTGCAGCCAGTATACTTGTCTATTCAGCACAAGATATGGACAAGTCCTGTGGGATCCATGCCTGGTTCATTTTAATGAACGTGAGCTTGTCCACGTTGGCTGTGGACAGACGACAACGCTTGTCTGTGATCACCCCTCCTGCCATGCTAAACACATGTTCGGACAATACACTGGCTGCAGGGCAGGCCTCCAAGGCATAAAGGGCAAGCTCAGGCCATGTGCCCAATTTGGAGACCCAGAAGTTAAAAGGGGCAGAGCCATCAGTCAGTACATGCAGGCGTGTGCACACGTACTGTTCCACCATGTTGCTGAAATGCTGCCTCCTGCTAAGACGTTCCGTATAAGCTGGTGTTGTTGGTTGTTGTGGTGTGCTGACAAAGCTTTTCCACATTTCAGCCATGCTAAACCTCCCTTCTGAGGTGCTGGCGGTGCCCCAGCTGCGTTGGCGACTTCTTCCTTCTCCTCTGCCTTTACCTTATGCTTCCACTGAGCCCCTGCTGTCAGATGGGAATGGAATCAGCAGCATGTCTACCAACGTGCGCTTGTACTCGCGCATCTTCAGATCCCGATCCAGTGACAGAATTAAGGACGGGACGTTGCCCTTGTAGCAGGTATCCAGCACGGTGGCCATCCAGTAATCAGCACTGGTTAGAATGTGGGCAACTCTGCAACTCTGTGGAAGGTGTATAGTCTGTGTCCTCAGTATCCCCCCCCCCCCCCGCCTCGCTCCAGTGATGCCCATGAGCTGCTTTGGGAGCCACCCTGCCGTGAACACGGTTCCTCCTCCTCATCTTCCAGAACTGTGTCCTGGCTGGACAGTTGTGTACCTGGCCTCTGTTGGTGCAGGATCCCACCCTCTGAGCCACTTGTGAATGACTGGACTGAGAACCGTGGAAATGATCCCTCTTCCTCCTCCTCTTCCTCATGTGCCACATCCTCTTCCATCATCGCCCGAAGCATTTTTTCAAGGAGACATAGAAGTGGGATAGTAATGCTGAGCACAGCGTCTTTGGCACTGGCCATGTTGGTGGATTAGTCAAAACAGCACAACACGTCCCACATGGAGGCCCACTCGTTGGTTGTGAATTGGTGCTGTTCCGCAGAGCGACTCACCTGTGCGTGCTGAAGCTGAAACTCCACTATCAAAAAATAGTCAAAAAGAGTGTGAAGACTAGAACATAAAAATGAAAATAAAAATGAAAGTGAAGATAAGAAAATGAGTGAAATATAAAAATGGATCCACTATAGAAAGTGGGGTATAGCATTTAATAAGTAGCATCCACAGAGGAGATAATAGCCAAACTAGAATAGCTGTGAGTGTTCCTATTGAGGATTAGTGTTGAGCTCGAATATTCGAATAGCAATTTTTTTAGCGAATATCAGCATTTTGCAAATTCACGAATATTGCGAATATATCGCTATATATTCGCTATTTCGAATATTCATTTTTTGTTTTTAAAGTTGTTAATCCTTGTTGCTCTCTGGTTGTCTAACTTGTCTTCCCACTTCCCAAAAGCTGTTCTTACCTGTCCGGAGGATTCCTGGCTCCCTGCCCGCTCCAGTCAATGCCCGTTGCCGCTTCTGCCGACTTCCCGTGTGCATGGGAACGCCTCCATGCTAATGTACTGTCGGATGTGAGAATCACGATCTCACAAATTTGACTAAGTTGTAATCGCAATGCGATTAATATAACCTGAATTACTCGCATTGCGAATTCAACTTAGAGCTGGGTTCCTAATGGTTGTATTGGTAGAATATAATACGAATATCACGAATTCACGAATATAGCACTATATTCTCAATCTTCGTTATATTCTAGCAAGCCAACCATTAAGAACACAGCTCTAAGTTTAATTCGCAATGCGATTATATGTTCACTTTGCGAATGAAACTTGCTGAGTTCCTAATGGTTGTTGCTAGAACATAACGAAGATAGAGAATATAGTGCTATATTCGTGAATTCATGATATTCGTCATATTTGTTATATTCTAGCAATACAACCATTAGGAACTTAGCTCTAAGATCAATTCGCAATGCGATTATATGTTCGCTTGGCGAATGAAACTTAGAGCTGGGTTCCTATTCCTAATGGTTGTGTTGCTAGAATATAACAAAGATTGAGAATATAGTGCTATATTCGTGAATTCGTGATATTCGTCATCTTCATTATATTCTAGCAATACAACCATTAGGAACTTAGCTCTAAGATCAATTCGCAATGCAATTATATGTTCGCTTCGCGAATTAAACTTAGAGATGAGTTCCTAATGGTTGTATTGCTAGAATATAACGAAGATTGAGAATATAGCGCTATATTCGTGATATTCGTTATATTCTAGCAATACAAGTTACAACCATTAGGAACTAAGCTCTAAGTTTAATTCGCAATGCGAATATAAATTCACGTAACATTTGCAATGTATAGAATAATGACGAATATTCGATTTTGACGAATCTATGACAAATATTCAATCGAATATCCCGAAATCGAATATGGCACCTCCCGCTCATCACTATTGAGGATATCAATTGATCCAGATTATTGTAGTTACTGTATGTCTGCAGTTTCCCAGTGATATAATATTCAGATGTCCCCAGTAATCAGCCACATAGTCATTAATAGGTTGATAGCTGCACTGCCTGATATACACTGCTTAATATCAGCAGTTTGGCATTAATGGGATATTTTGGTATCTCAGGTGGGACAGATTGGCTATTCCCAGCTATCTCAACCTATAAATGTCCAGTTTTATGGTAATAATTTCTGTTATATTGAGTAATGTGGCTGTTTTAATAAATCATCCAAGTCTTGTAGCAGGCAGGTATTATTTGTGTCGCTCCTGTGGCGTCCCACACGGAGGTAATACACTGCCTGCTATTACCTTTCTGGCGTCTTCAGACCAGCTATTGGTTGAAATAGCTGGGAATAGCCAATCTGTCCCAACTGAGATACCGAAATATCCCATTAATGCCAAACTGCTGATATTAAGCAGTGTATATCATGACTATGTGGCTGATTACTGGGGACATCTGAATATTATATCACTGGAAAACTGTGGACATACAGTAACTACAATAACCTGGATCAATTGATATCCTCAATAGGAACACTCACAGCTATTCCAGTTTGGCTATTATCTCCTCTGTGGAGACTACTTATTATATGCTCTACCCCACTTTCTATAGTGGATCTATTTTTATATGCCACATACTCTGTTTCCAGGGTGGCAGGTGGCACAGTCACTCCAGAGGGGGAGGAAAAGGCAGAGACTGCAGCAGAGGGAGCAGGAGGAGCCTGAGATCTTTTGTGGTTTTTGAGGTGTGTACTCCACTGCAGCTCATGCTTTGCATTTAGATGCCTGATCATGCAGGTGGTGCTGAGGTTTAGAACATTTATGCCTAGCTTCAGGCTCCGATTGCACAGCGTGCAAACCACTCGCGTCTTGTCATGAGCACATTGTCTGAAGAACTGCCACGCCAGGGAACTCCTTGGAGCTGGCTTTGGTGTGCTCAGTCCCTGGGTGAGGTGGGCAGTAGCAGGCGTACTGGCTAGGGGACGGCCACTATGCTCCCTTTTTTGTTGTGCGGCTGGCGCTGTGTGACCAACACCTCTTTCTTCGAACTGCACATGTCATTGACCTTGATTCCATGTGGGGTCTAGGACCTCATCATCCTCCATCATCATCTTCCACCCACTCTTCACCCCAGCTCTTCTTGCTGGTCTGCACACTGCAGAAAGCCGCAGCAGTTGGCACCTGTGTTTCGTCATCATCAGAGACTTGCTACGGTGGTCCGCCCATGTCCACATCCTGAAACATAAGTGGTTGGGCATCAGTGCACTCAATCTCTTCCACTTCTGGGGCAGGGCTAGTTGGATGGCTCATGGATACCATGCCAGCAGAGTCATCAAAAACCATAAGAGACTGCTGCATGACTTGGGGCTCAGACTGCTTGGCTGATTTGCAAGGAGGTGAGGTGAAAGACAGATGCCCATGGGCTGCAGGTGCCAACTCTGCACTTTCAGCTGGGGACCGGATGAGAGACAATGTGAAGGAACTGGAGGCAATGGCAGCCACCCAATCTTCTACCACCTCTAGTTGTTCTGGCCTCACCATTCGTACACCAGTATTCGGGCCTACAAAATAACGCTGAATGTTCTGTCGCCTACACGCACCTGGGGAAGGTGTTTCATTTGGTCATGTTGCTGGCACAGATAGACCACGTACTCACCCTGCAACAGGAGCTCCACCAACACCAGCAGCACCATGACCAGGGCCACATCCCTTATTTGATGCTCTCCTCATTCTTATTAATTTTACTGTCATGTATGCAGTGCAGATGTACCTCACACCAAAAATGGGTTTGTCACCCACCGATCTAACATACGTATTAACTATATTAATTTCTCTGTCACAGATGAAGTGAAGGTGTACCTCACACCAAAAATGGGTATATGTCACCCACCGAACTAACAGACGGATTAACTACATTAATTTCCCTGTCATGTATGCAGTGCAGGTGTACGGATGTAGTAGGGTTAACACTCATGTTTTATGAGATGTGTTAACTAAACTAAAGTTAACTAAACAGGTTAAGCAATTGCTTCTCAATGGCTTTTGTTTCAAGATAACGCGATAATTTCAAAGTTACATAAGGGAGTACTCCTGTCCGTCTTCATCGTCAAGAAATCGTACACCATTCTGTCTTTGCAGTTCAAGGTGGGCATATTTTGGAGGGTAAAAGTGGCTGAGGTGCATGCACAGTTTCCTGGCCATTTTCAAGATGTCTTGCAGTTGGGTAGAAAAGACTTCAGGAACTGCTTTATACCAGATTAAAGATGTGCGCCATGCAGGGCGCATGGGTCAGCACTCCTTCACGAAGGGCAGACAGAATGTTCTTCCCATTATTGGTGACCATGGTTCCGACCTTCAGTTGGCAAGGTGGTAGCCAGGATTCGATTTCCTCTTGAAGGACAGAGAGCTGTTCCTTCCTGGTGTGACTCCATTCGCCCAGGCAAACCAGCTTGACACCGCCGTGCTCTCCATAGGTGGTATGCTGGAGAACCACTCCAAATTGTGCCTTGAGAATGCAGATGCGGCATTGCAGTCACCTGGCCAAGTTGCTGGTGTGTCTGGGCAGGAACCACATTTACCCAGTTGGCCATAAAGGACAAATATTGTCCTTTACCATAGTTACAGCTTCACACGTGTGCGCTGCCATAAACTTTTCCAGACACTGATAGGTTCAAGGACTGGCTGTCACAGATGCGGTGTGGGAGGGGAAACTCCACACCGAGCACAGGAGGAAAAGGGAAAGGAACTAGGCCTGGAAGATAGTGTAAAGGAAAAAGTATCCAAGTCCTGACTATCCGTATGAACTAACCTCCATGGTAGGAAAGTTCATACACTGGAACCTAGAGCCATTACACACCCTGTAGGGCCCTGGTATAGTGACAGGACTTGAGATAACCTATTCCTCCACCAGAAGGATAAACAGGAGTCTCTCTCAGGCCTAGATACAAAGACAGTGAAATACCACAAACAAAATACAAATAGGGAAGATGACTTAACTTAACTTCACGTGGAGCAAAGGCAGCGCCAGGAGCTCAACTGAGATCCAACAACCAGCTAACCAAGAGTCCAGAAACTGAAGCTATAAACCGCACCCCCAGAAGGGGTAAGCAGCAATAAATAGGGAACATTAAATGACCAAACCAACAACACCTATAAGAGATGTGGTCATTACCAAAACAACACAGACACAAATGATCCAGAAGGAACCACTCAGATTAACCCACATGTTGCCAGTCTCTCTGATCTCCTGGCATCTGCTCAACATACATTTGCAGGGCTGGTACAGCTGTTTGGAGAAGTAATGGTGACTTGGGACTCTAATGGTGGCTTGGGACTCTCCAACTTGGCTTGGCACAAGCCATCAGCTCTCTAAAAGATGCAGAGTCAACCACTTGGAAACGGAGGGACTGTAGTGCTAAAAACTTGGCCAGGAGCATGTTCAGCTTCTGCACCGTTGGATGAGTGCACGCATACTCTTGTCTTTTTGCAATGGCCTCTATTGCTGGTGAAATGCGTGATGAGGAGTAGGAGGAGGAGCATCAGGACCAGCAAATGATGGGAAGGATATACAGCTCCCTTCTGCTGAGATGGTGGAGCCTTGACTGCTAGAAAAGGGGTGCAGGCAGCTAGGAGATGCCTCAGGCTGTACCACAACATTAGTGCCATGGTTTTCCCAGGCCAATTTATGGTGACGCTCCATGTGTTGACGCAGGGCTGTGGTGCCAACATTGGCACCCTGGCCACGTTTCACCTTCTGCCCACAGATTCTACATACAGGAAAGCTAATGTCCTCCAGCGACTTGATGAAAAATTCCCACAACGGTGAGTAGGGAATTTTACACCCACAACTCCATGCTGACTGCCTGCTGATGATTCAATGAAGACATGCTCCGCTAGTTGTTTCTAGACAGGTAGGCTACTTAGTAACAGACGGTATACTCCAGGCATGTTTGGCTCCAGACCTCACACTACTTCCACCCTGTTGGCTCGCAGCCATGCTTACACCCTTATGGATTACACCCTGCTAATGTCTCACAGGCAAGCTGCCACCCTCGCCCACTAATGATCATGAATCCCCCTCTTCTCTCTGCTTCCGCTTCAGATCAGCTCCATCATCATCCACTACTGTCTGCACATGTCTGATGTCATCCTCAACAGTCTTGTGGCCACAAACATGATGCTCGCTCCCATGCAACTCATCATTGCTACTTGCCTCTCTATAAGAGTAAGCAGCGGACCTCTCCTCCAAATTTGGGCTGGGCAGTAGCTGCTGACTGTCCTCAATTAGCTCGTCCTTGCTGAAAAGCAGAGCAGACCCGGCAGCATATAATATTTTCAGGGCAGAAAGAGCAGAAAAAGAAAAAAAGAGAAGATCAGGACAGGTGGGGGCACAGAGCTTGTTCCCAGGCCAGGCCAACTAAGCGTGTTGTCAGATGAACCCACTGACTCCTGGCTGGAGGTGTCCGATGTTCCGATGTCAGTTGAGATGATGTTGAAGACCAAGTCAACCATTGAAGGACAGCTGGATGACACTGGCAGCTCTGGCCTGTTGCTGCAATTGCTGTTACCACCCCCCCACCCCCCTTCTTCTGCTGCTGCTACTTCTGCCAGCTCCAGAAACATTTTTGCCACTGCCCGCTCTATTGGAGGCTCTGGCACCTGTCTGTTGGACATATTGTACAGTAACAGTAACTGTAAGTGTAAAATAGCTAAAACAAGGTGGAAAACTAAATAAATGTAAAAATGGACCACTTTTTCACCCCAATTACATAATCAAGGCTTTATGAAATTACTTATCTATAACAAAATGTAGAAACCCCAATAGAAATAGTATTAGAACGCTTTTCACCCCAATTACAGAATCAAGGCGTAATGGAATGACTAATCTATAAAACAAGGTGGAAAATCAAATAACTGTAAAAATAGACTGCTTTTTCACCCCAATTACAGAATCAAGGCGTTATGGAATTTCTTATCTATAACACAATGTGGACACTCCAATAGCAGTAGTATTATAACGCTTTTTCATTTCAATTACAGAATCAAGGCCTAATGGAATACCTTTTCTATAAAAAAAAATGTGGACACCCCAATAGCAGTAGTATTAGACCATTTTTTTCTCCTCAGTTAGTTAATCAAGGCATAACAGAATTGTTTATCTATTAACCAAGGGGGACACTGTTCAATTAGTGCATGCACTCTCCCTATGCTCTCCCTATACTGTGTAAAAATTCTCCCTATGATCTCCCTACACTGTCCCTGTGCTGTCCCTGAATTCTTCCTATCCAATATTTTACAATTAAAGGCTTTCTTAATCACTATCCCTAGCGCTTGTCATGTCTCTCCCTATACTCACTTCACAGTGAAAAGGTGGCAAGTGGGAGGGATGAGAGTTTCATAGGGCTGTGACATCACAGAGACCAGCTAGCTGCTGACTGGCTGTCTGCATAGTATTATGGGTGATCTCACTTTCCCAGGATTTTTACTTTCACTTTGTAACACGTGTTAAAAAATCAATTCGTTACCACAAAGCACCAGAAAATTTGGTTTTGGTGCAAATCAAATTTTTCAAAAACTTTGGATCGAATTCCACTTTCTCAGCTTTGATTCGGTCAACACTATTAGTGGCAGTAGGGGTAGTAATACATAAGTGTAAAACATAATGTACAGTGTGGAAAATGATGGACAGTCCCTTCTGTCAACACTGCCAGATCTATTCAGTGGCATCAGGCTACTGGTGCTGCTTTTACTACTTGTGGCAGGGGTACAGTAGCACTGGCGACGGTGATGAAGCTGTAATTCAGTGGTGAGCATAGAGGGGCCTCCTGTATGTCTGCACTCAAGAGGCATCCTGGTAAAACGCCAATTTTACGCCATTTTCATTTTACAGCATGAGTCTTAAAGCATGGCTATACAATATACATCCCTTTTCTTGATGCAAAAAAAGCACTTATCAGCAAATAAGCATTTATCTTTCATTGCTTGCCAGAATGCATGAGGACCCAGTTGTCTTCATTATCCCACCAGCACTGCTATGGTTGGTCATGGCCAGTACACAAGTACATTACTTGGTACATACTGTTGTTTCCTGCCCACACATTCCATTACGGACTACTGACGATGAAATGGCGGAGGTGTGGCCAGCGCAAGAGAAGCAGTAGCTGATGATGTTGACGGTGATGATGACAACCACTGCCATGTAGTACTTGTGGATTTGGGCTGGCTACTAGAATGATAATGGGGAGGAGGATGGTATTGCTTACATTGCTGGCCAGTTCCATCTTCTCACGTGAGCATGTGATGCAACCTCATGTGCTCAAGAAGATCTGTAGTTCCTACATTTGTGCCTACGTCTTATTCTCCACCACCATGGCTATAAGAGCCCTTGCCACCACCACCACCATGGCTACAAGTGCCAATACTACTTACAACAACACAACTATGCATTTCAGTAATCTTCTTCTCCTCGGCCTGATCCGTCTCCTCATCAAAGTCCAAACACTGACTGTTGTCATATATCTCATCAACAGAAACACTATCTTGAATATATTACTTAACACCCAGGGTCCTGTCTCTGGAGAAAAGAAGACAGCCAACAAGGAGGCTGTAAAGACAGGGATGATGGAAAATGCTTCTAATGGTCCTTAAATTAACTGTTATGGAGGAGGAGTAGGAGGAATGCATGAAACACTGGCTAAAACACAGTGTCAAACTCTGAGGTAAAATCAACATCATCCTACTGTAACTGAGATGACAAATAAGAAATCAAGTTTACAATGTCATCCACTTTCTCTGCTAAAATTGGCCACCTACTGAAAAAGAGGAACAACTGTAGCCTGCTACTACTGTCCAGATGGCTGGTGCCAATGGTGTTTCTGCTACTTGCACTACAGCCAGTCACATTCTCACTGGCAGATGATGTGGCATGGGTGTTTTGTCCATGTACATTACCATGTCCATTGCCACTGTGTCTTATCTGATATTTATGGGGTCATTTATTAAACTTTTGTAAAGTAGAACTGGCTTAGTTGCCCATAGTAACCAATAAGATTTCACCTTTTATTTTCCTAAGGAGATGTTAAAAATTAAAGGCGGAATCTAATTGGTTGCTATGGGCAACTAATCCAGTTATACTTTATACCAATTTGATAAATGACCCCAGTAGTTTTTAAGCCTACTGTACTTATGAAGAAAAACAATCAAAAGTCCCACAGTCTATGCACTAAAACTGCACTGTAATGTTGGACAATATTGTCCAGTATAATTGTTGTATAACAGTGACACAGCACAATATGTTAGGCACACAATGAGCAACAGAATTTATGTAATGAACTAAAAGTTTTTCACAAAAAAATGGACAGAGCCCAGTGTAATTGTAATATAACTTATGCAGAACAATACATCAGGCACAGTTTGAGCAAAATAATCTGTTAAATTAAGTATGAAAAGTTGTTTGAGATAAAAATAGTCCAGTATAATTGCTTGTAGGCATGAGCGAATAGACTTCGGATGAAACATCCAAAGTCGATTTGCATAAAACTTCGTTCTAATACGAACCCAAGTTTGGGAAATGTTTTTTTACAGTACAAATTAATTTATGAAGTTATTGAGCGAAGTCTCGCGAGACTTCGCAAAGCAATAACTTCAGCTCATCGGAGCCAATACATTCTAATACTGTAGGGAGCTCCTGCTAATTGCTTGCATAACTGACAAAGAACAATACATCAGGCACATTGTCAGCACCAGGATTAATATGCTATTGTAGCAGATTTGTGATTGTGAATGATGTAATGAAGATTGAGGTGATTGCTAATAATACAAATTAATAATAATAATAATACCATAATAATAATATTCTTTATTTAATAAGTGCTACCACACACTTAATATATACAATTCAATTAATAAGAAATTGAATTGTGTATCTTTAACTGCTGCAGCACTCACAGCCTCCATGAGTCTGCCTGTCAAACACTCACATACATCTGAAAGCTAATTCTCTATAAATTAATTGTAATTCTGTCTATTGTCTTCTACTCACTGTGAAACACCCTAAGGCTACAATTACAACAGTGAAAAAAAACAACCATTAAAAAGTTTTCATGCCCATTTTGTGTCCATGTGGGCATTTGTTTTCTGGTGGCCTGCACATTTTAAGTGGCCATTTTGCTTTCATTTGGAATCCATTTAAAACAGTCATTAAAATTGATGAATTGACTATTTTTCTTTTTAATCCTAACCTTCGCCGTGTCCTCACAGTATACATAATGGCTCCCAATAGTGCCCCCCATAACCCCCTCAGTATAGATAATGTTCCCATTAGGCTACTTTCACAGAAGCGTTTCTATTTTCCAGTATTGAGATCCGTCATAGGGTCTCAGTACCTGGAAAAAGAAAATCAGTTTTGTCCCCATTCAAAGTCAATGGAGATAAAATGTAACTGAACAGAATGGAATGCTCCAAAATGCATTCCATTGCATTCTTTCCGTCATGAGATGCGGAGCAAAACGGATCCGTCATGACTCACAATGCAAGTCAATGGGGACTTGGCTGATAATACAATCGGATCCGTTCATAAAGGATGGAGATGGTTGTATTATCAGTAACGGAAGCGTTTTTGCTGAACCCTGCCGGATCCAGCAAAAACACTAGTTGAAAGTAGCCTAAATGCCCCAAGGATTATTAATGTCCCTAATAGTGGCCCTCACAGGATTGCCAACTGTCCAGAAATTTCTGGAAAGTCCGTAAAAATAGGTGGCCTTTTTCCTGTGTCCTTGAAAAAAAAAATTAACGTGTACGTGATTTTTCTGAGGCTGGTGGTAGTTGATTAGATTGTTTTGGTGGCAATTATCATCATTTTACAGCTCTCAGTAAATGCAGACATGGTGACAGTTTAATGCCATGATGTGTATACCCGTCATGGAGCGCCAAAAAATACTGCTCCATGACTAGTATACAAGTCAAATAGCACTAAGGGGTTAAAATGCCATTTTTCACCAGTGTATCCGTTTTTACAACCGTTTGATGGGTGCACTCCTGTCTAAATGGCTGTTAAATAACGGCCCCATTGATTTCAATGGAGTCCGTCTGGCCATGCAAACTGAAAAAAATAGTATGTTTTATTTTTTGGCAGCCGATATTTATTGGCCTGAAAAAAAATTACCATGTCAATAGCCCCATTGATTTCAATTGGTCCTGAAAATGGCCATGTGACGGCAGTTAAAAAAAAACAGCTGTTAGATTCCTTCTGAGGGGGGCTATTTAAACAGGCAGCTGCTAGCCACGAGTGCCTGTGATTGGTGTCCTCAGCCTCACTAGCTAGCTGTGTGTTTGCTGCTCTGGATCACTGACCTTTGCCTGCTGACTTTAATGATGCCTACTGATTTTGCCTCTGACATGACCTCCTGGTATTTGACTCTGCTAGTTTGTGACCTCGTCTTTGCCTGTTGACTTTGTAACATTTTCTCCTGGTGTCATTTTGCATTGTATTTGATTTTGGATCCTGATCCAGTCCTGGTTTTGCCTGCCTGGTTGTCACCTCTTTCCTACTACTCTTTACTCATTTTGGTTTAGGCCCCTGCAATTAGCTAACAAGGGACTGTCATCCAGTTGTCACTTAGGATGGATCGTGCAAGTAGGTAGGGAGAGTGGTACAGGTGGAGCACAGGGCTGCACTGTTCCCTACCCTTTCATGACAATAGGTCATAAATATTTGTCCCAAAAAAAAACTTTAACATTAAGATTGACTAATAATTGATTGACTTACTAACAATAAAAGTTAAGCAATAATATTAACCATAACATTAAAAAAGTGAATTAGAAAAGCACTATATGTGAGTTCTATTCACTCATCTGTCAACTCTAGTAGCTTGCTTTTAGCGAGAGTAAAATATATGAAGAATCTGTTTTTGTTATAACCAAACTGTTTATAAGTTCAAACAGCATATTAAATGCTGCAGAAAAACCTTTGGGTTGCTATTTAAAATTGCACCTTGAAAGACTTTTGGGAAGAGTGCATATATAAACCACTCTAGTTCTGTATCTGCCTGAGGTTTCCGGCACAGTCTTGGACCCCTCCTCTTCACTCAGATTCCCCAGGCTCAGCATCTTTCTCCAGTCATCCACAGGCTAAATGAGTAACATGTGAAAATGTAAAATAAATCTCCAAGCTCATCCTCCATGTGGAGGGTGGATAATTTATTGAGCACTGCCATTAATCAACTGCATTTTTATGAGACAGATAAAAGAGAAAATTAGCAGGATCCCCCCTCCCCATGTTTTCTTCACCTTCTCTAGTTCCATTTTAGAAGGCGGTTTCGAAAGGAATGGGGTGGAGAGGTTTGAGTAGTAAGGTTAACCACACAATTACATGTCAGCTCAGCTCATTCTTGCTTAGATCAACGTGTTAGGGGGAAAGTAAGAATTCTGCTGGATTCAACAGGGAGAAGTGACCCCTGCAAGTCATTCATCTGAATCATCCTGAGGTGACATCACTTGTCATAACTCATCAACCAGCAGGACCCTTGAATGGAGCGGACTTGTCCTCTTGGATTAAAGTGACACCATGCAAGGTTCTGCTTCATCTCTGTGAAAGGAAGCACAGGGCTAAAACTACCAAGGATAAACGTGACAATGCTTTGCAGAATGCAATATGAATATGTTCCATCTATGACTGTATACTTAGCATAGGCATATTATGATAATGTAATGTGATTTACATATTACATGCGCAAATTAAATGTAAACGTAAAACTTTAAGATCTGTTATTGGAATGAATACAAGTCTACTATGGGGGAGATTTATCCTCTCCCTTTCACCAGAAAAATGTCTCTAAAAAGTAGCAAGCTGTGTGTTTGTGACTTTTTAAATGAAAAAAAAAAAGTTACAAATGCCTCCTTTTATGTGGTCACTTTTTCAAAAGGATGTTTGGCAAGGGCGGGAAAGGGATGTGGCCAACAGCTGAGAAAAGTTTATTTTCATTTACACAAGTTTTCTAGTACAAATGAAACCAGAAATCTACGATAGGTCATCATAAATTAGGCGCACAGGTGATATCAAGACCTGCGCAGAATGCATCAGTCTTGATAAATCTTTCTCTATATGTTTATTAAAAGGCTTTGTTTGAAACAATTATTTTATTGGACCAATGTTTCGAATATGAAGCAACAAATAGTATTAAATTAAAATATCCTACCATTTTATGCTTACGGTTTTCTTGCAACCCATGTGCTTCTATGGTAACAGACTACAAACAATTCCTATGTAATCTGACTCTGTAGTCGTGTTACTCTACTCTTTCTCTTGCCCTTTCAGCCCCCCTCCCAATGCTTTCTACTAACTTACAGACCATAGAAGAGGAAATGGAAGAGTGAAACACAAGACAACAATAAGCAGGTCCTGAGCAAGGAATTACATTGCAGCTGTTCTGCCCAGCTGAGTTAGAGAATCAATACAGATCACGTCTGCCTCAGTCTTGGTATTTCTGAAGTGTTTAGTGTGATTATAGCACCATCTAGCTGTGTTAAGTTGTATTATACTTTGTTTTTCCTGTTGCAAAGACTACTGCATTGTGGGAGTGCAAAGCATCGGAAAAAGAAGTCTCCAGTCTCCAGGACACATCAGCAGAGCTGTGCTATGCATGTCTCCTTCTCAAACTCCACCAGTGGTACACATTTTGCATTGGGCCCTGGATGCCACAACTTCTGGCTCTGCAGATGTCTACAGGACCTGATTATAGATGCACTGGAGCAATAAACAATTGTTGCAAATATAGGTATAGAGACATCAAAGGCCTAAACAATAATACAATAAAGGGTATCCTGTCTCTGTTTTGTCTTAAAAGGAACCTGTCATCAACTTTACGCTGCCCATAATAATGGCAGTATAAAGTAGAGACAGGTGAGTTGATTTCAGCGGTCTTTCATTTAAAAGTTAACAGTAAGTGGTTGCCGAGAACCAACATCACAATCATTGCAGACAGGGCCTGGAAAAGAGTCATGGCTACCTGAGAAGAGTCATGGTTATTCATGAATTCTTGCTCTCCCTACCCACCTGCTGATGATTGACAGTCTTCTACCTAGTTTTCTCCCTTTCTCTCTAGAAGAGAACTGCCAATTATCAGCAGATGGGTGAGAGTGCAGGAGATTATGAATAACTATGACTCTTCTCAAGTAGATTTGACTCTTTTCAAGGCCTGTGCTGCAATAATTATGATGTTGATTCTCAGCAACCACTTACTTTTAGCTCATGAGTGACACACCACTGAAATCAGCATTTCTGTCACTATTTTATGCTGCCTTCAGCATAAAATAGCATACAATTGTGTGACAGGATCCCTTTAAGGCTGTATTAAATGCAGCAATCTCCTCCACAGTATGGGGAGTGATTGCTAATGTCATCGCTTTTCCTCATATTGACTAGTTGTTTGCCGGCGGCAGATTGTGATTAGACAGCACGGTCTGCCATCGGAAACGATAACTTTTAAACCAGTTTAACAATCTGGATTAGATGATGAACAAGCAATCAGGCAATTCAGATTTTTAAATTAGTTTAAAAATGATCGTTTGCAGGCGGCAGATCATGCTGCTTATCGGGTAATCAGAGGTATCATTAAACTATGAACACTCGTTAGCGATGATCTGGCAGACTACCAGTCTAATACAAAATATGTCCAGAAGGTCTGCTATTCCCTTGCAGGTGATTAATGTAAAACTTAACTTTTAATATATTCAATTAAAAGAGATAAATAACTGGTCTTAATTCCAGGCTAATGTATCCAATAAAGTGTTTATTCTTCTCAGCTGTGCTCATAGTGAAAAATGGAACATACTGGTGGTGCGGGTGTCCATGTAGAAAGGAGGGGTCACAGTGCAGGTCTCCTTTCTAGGTGACAGCAGGAGAAAGGTATCTGTCCCTCCGCTCAGCCTACTTGGCCTAATCTAAGCTTTTCCATCCAGCCAAGCAGAGCACTCGTCCTCAAAGGGGCGACCCCTTTGGACAATCCGTTACTGGTCTAGAAACGCTAGTATATATCCTGACCCAGGTGGTACCAGTCCTGCAGTCAATAGAGTAGTTGTTAGGGCCACAGTACGCACAATTAAAAACATTCCTACGTTACCGCTTTTCAAAAGGGCTTTGGTGCCTAGTTTAATCAGGGGACTTGTTACAGGTGTGTTGCTAAATGCTGCGTATGGAAGTGATATCAATTAGAGTTGTGTATGATAAGCCATTTCAGGTGTTACAACTTATCAAGTAATAATTGTGATCAAACTTGTTTCGCCAGTCCAATATACCCTTAAGGTAACATGCACACAAAATAGTTTAAAGAGAGATAATAACACATTTCCATCCAAACCCAAAAACAATACGTACACTGCTTCTTTTAAGAAACGGATGGAGACATGCAAATTAACCATAAAATAGTTTTAATGTAACTGTAAATGTAATTGTACACTTCTTGCAAGATGATTATCTGATTACAACTTGATTTGGAAGTGGAATTCAGCCCCCCCCCCCCCCCCAACACACAAACACACCCGCACACACCTATGTTCTTTTATTTATCATTATCTTACGACTATTCCTCCCTAAAAAGGGGCAGGCTGAAGCAAGGCTTGTCCGATTCTCTAGCAGGAAAGGAATTAAGAGATTCTCCATCTGGATGACCCTTCCTGACTGTCATTGATAAATGTGCTGAGTTTGACAATACACAGGAAGCACGCCTGCCTTGGCCTGCATACTCTCCCCACACACTGGTTACATTACAATGGGACTCAGATGTGGGAGCCCAGGGGAGTAAATCATTTTGTTCTGGACAGTGAGCATGTGGAGTTTCTGCTTTGCCTAACATACAAAACTCTTATGTTTTTTCCAACTTTGTACTTGAAGGTTTGAAAGTATTTTTATTCTCATTTTAAAGCTGTGCATATGTCCTTAACCCTGCAATGTCAAAGAAGCTGGCTTATCAACATAATGAAAATCATCCCAACAAAGCATGTTATTATTAACTAGATTGCTACCTAGGATTGTGAGGCTACACCATTCCTCCTCACTAATTTACTTAATGAACAATATATTATTAAACTACATATTACATTTTCATGATTAGACGATTTTCACTTTTTTTATGAAGAAATCATGAAGGAGGATGATAAAGGATGATGATATGTATATGTACGGTATATAGAGGCAACCCCATTTCTAAGTGCAGCCCCCTGAAAATTAGCTGATCGACATTGGCTTGGCTGATGCAACCATTAACAACCGATGCTGTCATCATAGAAAGCTTCTGAAGCCTGCACGTTACTGTGGGGTTAATGCACAGTGCCTGTTCAAATGGAGCACTTTGTAGTGGTGAGGAGGTGGTAATGGTATTTTTCTATTCCCCTTAAGTGGTGAAAATTGGCTTCTACCTCACAGGGTTTTTTTTTTTGTCTTCCTCTGGAGCAACTTGCAGGATGACAGGCCGAACTGTATGGAAAATGTATTTTTTCAGCCTTATGTACTATGTTACAATGTAGTGGCTGCAGTGGTGATGTCAGTATGTATGGCCCATGATTTCTGTAGCCAGTGGCTGTACAGATTTTGAGAATGCGTTATAGCACAATAACCCACTGATATACACAGCTACATTCAAAATTCTACTGGTTTCTATCATCACAATGCAATTCAGATAAAATAGAAAATTTCCAAAACTAACTTTTTAAAGGACCAATTCAGATCTGAAGTGAAGTTGAGGCTTTTACATAAAAGAAACCACCCATAAATGACCAAATTTTTAAAACTTGAACCCTCAAATTATTCAAAACTGATTTTACAAACTTTGTTAACCCTTTAGGTGTTTCAAAAGAATTAAAGCAAAATGGAGGTGAAATTTCAACATTTTTGCAGATTTGTCATTTTAATCCATTTTTTTCCTGTAAAACAGCAAGGGTTAAAAGCAAAACAAACCATATTTATTACCCTGATTTTGTGGGAATGGTTTTCGGGTGCCATTACACACTTGAAGAGACTGTGAGGTACCTTCACAGTGGAAATCTAAAAAAGTAACCCCCTTTTGGAAACATTCCTTCACGGAATGTATTGAGGGCTGTAGTGAGTGATTTGGCCCCAAAGGCGTTTCATAGAATTAAGAAACACTTGGCTGTATCAATGAAAAATTACATTATAATACCTAATAGGACTTTCGCAATCGCATCAAACATAGAGATGAACAAGGTGTTGATTAGCATTGATGTGAAATCATTTCTTACATAAAAATCAAAAGAGCTATTGTGATAATATATCTAATATTAGTCCAAAAGTCACCATACACATTAGTGTAAAGTTGATCAAAATGGACAATATCAACCAAAATGATTGCATTTTGGGGGAAATTTAACAATGGACAATTGTTTTAACCAACTGATGACCATTATCATATGAAAAGAAGTCGGCCTTGTCTGAAATTTTTGTCCCATAATTGGATAAAATATATTTTGTTCAAAGAAAGAGTTCTTGAATGAGAACTGATTCTTTGAAAGAACACATGCACCTATCCATCCCTAGCCATGTTTCATTGAACATCTATAGCGAGTCTGAGCCACTGTAGCATTCAGTATGGACTAAAATGCAAATGGCTGTCTCTGCGAAATGATGGTTCAACAGCACAAACAACTTCTATGTGTATGGCCAGCTTAAGATCTAAAACAAGTGGAGCTGCTCACATTTTAACAGTACTATTGACAAAACATATCTAAACTTCTTGCACTTTACCTTCATTTGCAAACATGTGAAAATTAAAATAAATATGCAATAAACTCCTATATCTTAGCAAATATGTAGATGCATTCCTTTGTGCTCAAGCTGTGAATTTTATATAAATAAAACTTTAACAATCCTCTTTACATTTACAAAATAGTAGACGGCAAACTTTTCAGTTCATGTGTTCCCATACTGACAATCATTTATGTCTTCACTTCTCTAGATGAAGCATACTCAGTGATATTTCACCTCATGTATCATGAAGCATAGTTGTGCAATGTGTTGCAGGCCTCAGGAAATAAATCTGGTCTATGAGGTTGGAGCTTAAATGTCAACCTCATTCCGCTTATGTGACCTAGCAAATGACCTCTGAGTGCTGAGTCCAGATCTATGGTCCCTACATTTTGCTATCTGTAGGTATAAGGTTTAACTCTTGCTTTGTTTTATTACTGCACTAAACATTCAATTTTGTTAACTTGTTAACTCAATATGATGACTCTGGGCCTTGTCAAGGATTTTTTTTTTGTATCATTGGTTTGAAAAAATGCAAAACAGAAAGGAAAGCTGCTGAGCAAGCAAGATTGAGGACAGAGCAGGAAAATGCGCTGTAAACTTTTACCACTTTGTAATAGAAGAATATATAAATAATATTGTATGTACATCTTACCTCTGTGATTGGTTGGGTCCCTTGATGCTGATGGCAGGGGAGTGTAAGGCAAATCAGGAGAACGGGATTCTTTGTCACTTGAAAGCTAGGGATAGAACAAGACAAAATAACGTGAGTCAGCAGAGCTAGGTAAATAATGCTGCAACATTTGTCTTGCCTTGGTGACAGAACAGACAGCGGTACAATACATGATGCATACGTATCCTAATGGGAGAAAACATATAAAGGAAAAAGTTCTACTTCATTTTCTATTTCATTTTTAAAAATTTGTTTTCACCAAAAAGCGCACTTTATGAATAAGCCCTTACTCTGAGCCAATAACATGCACAAACCTTAAAGATAGGGATGAGTGAACCCGGTGAAGTTCGGGTTCACCGTATTTGGCCGAATTTCTGGTCAAAGTTCGAGTTCGGGACCCAAACACCGAACCCGGACCCCATCAGAGTCAATGGGGACCAGAACTTCACTTTATTATTTTCCATTATAACATGGTTAAAACGGAAAAGAATAGCATTCTTACAGGTTCTTGCTTCTCAATGTAAATTCGGGTAGTTTCCCACAATAATTTTTTTACTATAATTTGCAGCCTCATATCTTTGTTTTTTTTTAGTATATATCTACTGTTGCACATGGAAACATGTTACAAATCTCTATAAGTATTTTGATATTTTAGCTCTTATCCTTTATTTCCACCAATAGGGAGTCCATGTATTTGATAACTGAGCAGATAACAACAATTAAATGAGAATACCCTAAGTGATGAAATACATAGAAAAGATCATGGTGCCAGAATGATCAGGTGTTTGTTTCCATTCACAATGTTTCTATGACCTTTGGACCAATTTTATGGTTTGCTAACATTACAGTTCTTCTAGAAAGAGGAATCCTACACCGGTATTTGCCACCCAAGAGCGATAGAATCAAGGCTAAGTCCCATCTCTCCAAGTGCCCCATAGCAGTCGCATGGTGAGCCATTATTGTAAATATGCCCTGGCTTTCCTTTGATTCTATGCAAAAATGCATCTGTCCTGATTTCTTTTTATGATTGGAAGTGCCTCCATACATAAAGTCTTCCATAGTTACGTAGTTGCATAGGTTGAAAAAAGTCTGATAAACATTATAAAAATGAATATTGAAAGAAAATAGAAATATTCCCACAATTCCACGCCAAAAGAGATCAAACTAACGCAGATTCATGACAAACCAAATACTGACAACAACCGCTTTACTTATATTGATTACCTATCCTCAGGGTAGGTCATCAATATCAGATCAGCGGATTTCCGACTCCCGTCATCCCTGCCGATCAGCTGTTTGAAGAGAAGGCCATGTTCATACGTACAAGTGAATTAGAAAGAGCCATCTTATTGAAGTGAATGGGATGGCTTAGTTGTGATTACACCTGCTCACCGCTGCAGTTGCAACTTGAGAAGGTAAACAATGAAGGGAAGCCAGTGCTCGTACCAGAACGGCCTTGCACTAGCGACTTGAGCAGGTAAAGAATGAAGGGAAGGCAGCGTTCATACCCCCACGACATTCTTTTCAATCTAACGATTGGCAGGGGGTGTCACAAGTCGGACCCCCGCCGATTTGATATTGATAACCTATCCTAAGGATAGGTCATCTATATAAAGCGGACAACCCCTTTAACTTTTTTCAAATATACAGATGAGTTCAATCCTATATAGGAGGAAAGGAACAATTGTGAGGTTATTAAGATGACAGCCTCTCGAGAAACATGATGAATGACATATTTACAGACTTGTGGTAACAACAAATACAATAATGAACATGAAACCACATAAAACATCTCAGATTGTATTTAGAGTTTTTATTTTACAATACACAGTGGTAAGTGAATTCTAAATTTGTAACTGTGCCACCCTGAAGTTTGTACTAAACATTTCAACATCCCCCTCCTGTTGTTACTGAATTATTTGCTTCCTGTTACAGACCAACCAACAAAAACATGAACATAAAGAATTTTTTTTCTCAGCAGCATCTAAAAAGAGCTGACCTAGATCTGCAGTTTATATGAAATAATTATGGAATAATGGAAAGCAATACACCAAAACCTTCATGGACTAAGAAACAAACCAAAATCTGAATTTAGCATGACTTGCTACCCAACAGTAACACTAAGTTGATTACTATGCATCTATTAGTCAGAATAAACTATTTCATATTTAAGAAAATGAAGGAAGAATTGTCAAAGCTTAACACATTCACATATCAGTTAATAAAATTACTTGTTATTTCAGTTAACCATGTTAATTGTTAATGGAATGATTATTTGGCTGATCTATCCACCTAATGTACATAGCCAACAGTAGACTGGAATCGAATATGCAATTTTTGCTGCAGTTTTTGAGCCAATCCCAGAAGTAAATCCATCAGGAGGGAAAAGTATAACTCCCTCCTTAAAGGGCTTGTGCAGTGGTATAATATAGATGACCTAACCTCAGGATAAGTCATCAATATCAGATTGGCCTGGATCTGATATTGATGACTTATCCCAGCACCCCCACCAATTAGCTGATGAGGTAGAGGCACTAGTGTGAATGCTGACTTTATTTGAATGGGACAAGCAGTTGTAGTGACACCGCACTACGCTATAAGGGAGCGACCCCTTTAAACAGCTGATCGGCTGGATGCTGGGAGATGGATCCCCCCCAATTAGAAATTGAGGACCTATCCTACCACTGTTATTATTCCACTCCAGATTTTGCATAGTGCCCTGTTTGATCTAGTTTTGAACAATATTTCAAAGGGGTTGTCCAAGATTTTTTTTTTAATTCCCGAAAGCATTTGACACTGTACCACACAAAAGGTTAGGTGACAGAAAACAGAGGGTGGTTATTAACGGTACACACTCAGATTGGGTGACTGTCACTAGTGGGGTCAGTACTGGGCCCTATTCTTTTCAATATATTTATTAATGATCTTTTAGAAGGCTTGCATAGTAAAATATTAATTTTTGCAGATCACACTAAACTGTGTATAGTAATTAAGACTGAAGAGAACAATACTGCTACAGAGGGATCTGGATAGATTGGAGGATTGGGCAGATAAGTGGCAGATGAGCTTTAACACTGACAAATGTAAAGTTATGCATATGGGAGGGAATAATGCAAGTCCCCCGTACATACTAAATGGTAAAACACTCAGTAAAGCTGACATGGAAAAGGATCTAGGAATTTAATAAACAGCAAACTAAGCAGCAAAAACCAGTGTCAGGCAGCAGCCGCCAAGGCCAATAAGATAATGAGTTGCATCAAAAGAGGCATAGACGCCCATGATGAGAACATAGTCCTACCACTTTACAAATCGCTAGCCAGACCACACATGGAGTACTGTGTACAGTTCTGGGCTCCTGTGAACAAGGCAGACATAGCAGAGCTGGAGAGGGTTCAGAGGAGGGCAACTAAAGTAATAACTGGAATGGGGCAACTACAGTACCCTGGAAGATTATCAAAATTTGGGTTATATACTTTAGAAAAAAGACGACTGAGGGGAGATCTTATAACTATTTATAAATATATCAGGGGTCAGTACAGCGATCTCTCCTATCCTCTATTTATCCCCAGGACTGTGACTGTGACATCCTCTGCGTCTGGAGGAAAGAAGGTTTGTACACAAACATAGAAGAGGATTCTTTATGGAAAGAGTAGTGAGACTATGAAACTCTCTGCCTGAAGAGGTGGTGATGGTGAGTACAATAAAGGAATTCAAGAGGGGCCTGGATGTATTTCTGGAGTGTAATAATATAACAGGTTATAGCTACTAGAGATGGGTCGTTGATCCAGGGAGTTATTCCGATTGCCTGATTGGAGTCGGGAAGGAATTTTTTATTCCCCTTAAGTGTGGAAAATTGGCTTCTACCTCACAGTTTGTTTTGCCTTCCTCTGAATCAACTATCAGGATGACAGGCTGAACTGGATGCACAGATGTCTTTTTTCTGCCTTATGTACTATGTTACCATGTTACACGTTCCCCACCACCTGTTCGCCACCAATCCTTTCAGGCTCCGTGGCTCCAGGGATGCTTCACCGGACATAAAGTCTCATGATGCATTCTTCCTGCAAAGACAGGGTCACATGCACCTCTACAGCCAATGACTGGTCTCAGCAGTGACCTGTAACCATTTGAAACATCACTGCTGGGTCAGATGCCACTTGGGAGCATGTCACTGCAGAGGCTAGTCACTGGCTGCATCAGCACACATGACCCCACCCTTGCAGTAAGTTTACATGCAAGGACAGCATGGGACCTAAGGAGCAGCAGTAAATATAACTGTCTTCACAGATCTTCATTGGGAGGGGTGGGCGGAATATTTAATAAATCCTGGACAACCACTTTTAGATAAAAAATGTGTACTGCATAAAATGTTGGAAAATTACAGCCTGGATTGTAGCTCCAGTCACAGTTATGTTGGTTCTTCCAGGCATGTCAGCAGACACATCCCATAACTAAAAGGGCTTATGCACATACTGCTGGGCATACAGCGGGTCCGCAATACACGGGCACCGCTTATCACTTGAATGGGTTGGCAATCCGGGAGATGTGGTCAGGAATGGAGGCACGGATCGGAAGCCCATGGAAGCACTATGGAGTGCTTTCATGGGTTTTCTGTCCGTGTCTCCACACCGAAAAAAAGTAGTGCCTGCACTACTTTTTTGTGGTGCGGACCGTCTGATGTGGATCCCGGACCCCATTCAAGTGAATGGGTCCGCAATCCCCAACCCCACAGTTGGTGCCCGTGCATTGCAGACCGCAATTGTGCATGAGCTCTACATCTAATGCAGTCTTTCTTCTGAGATATCATCGAACCACAATATTTACTGTGCTGTCTTGTACAATAGCTGATCAGACCAGTCATTGTAATTTGCTGCCTTCAAAAGGGTAGCCATAGGCAGGGGCATAGCAATAGAGGGTTCAGAGGTAGTAGAGGTCCCAGAATCCTGAGGAGGCCAAAACACCCTTGTGCTGCAGAAAAAGACTTTGGTATTATAGAAAGTGCATGCCGGACAATTTACACCTCTGGCTGGAGGGAAGGGGTTAGGTCAAGAATTTAGCATGGGGGAGTTGCCATTAAAATTTTTGCCTCAGGCAGCACAAAGGCTATTCCCTTCTCACTGGCCACAAAGCACTGAGGGAAGGGGGACCATGCACGGGATTTTGGCCGAGATCTTTAATCAAGATGGCGGCTGGCGGCCCGTCGCGAGCAAATGATTTTTTTTTTACACTATTTCAGGTTAAATCGATTCGCTAACACAAAGCACGAGGAAATTTAGCTTCAAGGCAAATCAACTTTATCCTGAAATTCGGATCGAATTACACTTCGTGGGATTCGATTCACTCATCTCTAAATATGACCCCTGCCAATTACTAAAACAAGGTGCAGGACACCATTACATCACTTTGTCTCCTCCCAGCTCTGTTTTGTCAGACAAGCAGACAGAAGACAAAATGCCGTAATGCCTTCCCATCAATTGGACACTGGTGGTAAATCTTAGCTATACGCCACCATTTTTTATTATGCGACAAACCTTTGAAGGTGAGTTCCAGTTTCAACAAATAAAGGTTATTGGTTGTATAGAAGTTATACAAGTTTTAAATATACTCTCTAAATTTATTCTTCAGTGTGTTTAAGATACCTAAAATCCTAAACAGGTACCCCACCAAAACTGTACATTGGATAAGGAGTTGAGTGCTATGGTCTGCTCTAGTACTTTTCGGCCAAAAGGGAACAATACATATAGACAAAAGTTGATGGGCTCACTAAAGTTCACAGATATGGGAACTTGACTTGTCATTGATAACATGGCCAATTAAAGATCTGTCCATGGTCCGGGAATAAACACAAAAGCCCTCTGCTATTGGAAAATTGCACATAAATCAGTGAATATTCACAATAATTGGTAAGTTGCATTACTGCTCATGTCAAAATTTTTCAAACCATCAACAAATGATAATTGCTGATCTGAACTTCATAACCATACTGTTATAATCATAATTTAAATACACTGTCATATTTTAACACAATTCTAACAAAATTTGTATTCTAAATGCCACATGAAAATATTAAGCTCTTTATATATGCAAAATCAATTTTGATCACTGGGCTATTTGTGGATTTAGAATTGGCACTAATCAATCTTACTGCGCAAAAATTAAAGGGTTTTTCCGGGAGTTCTATACTGATGATCTATCCTTCGGATAGGTCATCAGTATCTAATCAGTGTGGGTCTTATATCCGGGACCCCAGCCAATCAGCTGTTTGAAAAGGCACCGATGCTTGCAGTAGTGCTGCAGCCTTGTCAATGCAAACCAAGAACAGCACTGTACCTTGTATAACAGCTGTGCTTGGTATCACGCTTAGCCTCATTCACTTCAATCGGGTTGAGCTGCTCTCAGGCCATGTAACCAATGAACGTGGTGACATCACTTGGTTTAGGGAAAGCTGAGAGAAGGCAGCAGTGATACTGTGAGCGCCACTGCCTTCTCAAACAGCTGATCGAAGAGGTACCAGGTATTGGATCCACACAAATCAGTGTAAAACTCCTGGAAAACCACTTCAACAAATTGTAATGATTATGGTGATATGTACAAAGGCCTTTCACTGAGCTTTTAAAATGTAAAGGGAATCTATAACATTACATATAGATATACTTTCCAGGTGGAGGTGTGCCTATCAACATAGATATACTTTATTTAGCAGTAGGTGAGCCCACTGAAAATCAATAGCCATAGTGGGGTAAGTCACTATATTTGTATTGTAAAATGTGAAGGGAGTTTATCTTATTAATGTGCTGTGCCTATTATTAAGACTACACTTCCCAGGATGCAAATCACAAGAACAAACTATGTACAAACATCAAACATAGTATGCTGGAGATTTCATCTATGAAGCCTGCAGAAATCTGAATTGAGCTCTAGATTATATAGCTGCATTTCTGGATCAGTACAGTATGATAACTGATGCAACAAGTTCACAAGGTTAATGCTCAACTTTTTATGTATATGTTAATAGAGTTTTCACAAAATGAACCGCTTTAAATAATTTTTACACATTTTCTATATTTCCCTTAATAACGCGAATGCAAATTTCTATAAATTATTCAAACTAAATTGAATAAATCAGGATAAGGCTCTACAATATTAAACTGTGATTTAATGAGCCAAAAAGAAACACAGTAGCAAAGTAAATAGCCAGAATTGTAGATTGTGTTTTATTAACTGTAACAAATATACTATATATGAGCAGCATGGTGGCTCAGTGGTTAGCACTGGTGCCTTGCAACGCTGAGGTCCTAGGTGTGGATTTGACCAAGGAAAACATATCCATGGAGTTTGTATGTTCTCCCTGTGTTTGCTTGAGTTTCCTCCCACACTCCAAAGACATAATGATAGGGATTGTGAGCTTCATTGGAGACTGCAAGCAATGATAATGTCTGCAAACTGCTTCAGAACTTGTCAGCACTATATAAGTGAGTAAATAAATATATTTAACTAGTCAACCATCACATTTAAACCTAACATTGTATACAGTAGGTATGCTATTGTGCTGACAAAACAGCTCTAGCCCAAGAAGGCATGGACTCATCTAAAGATCTAAAGATCTCTGAAGGTGTTCTGACACAAAGACATTGGTAACATAGTCTTTAAGTTCTGAAAGTTTACTAGTGCAGCCACCATGGATTGAAATCTTTTATTCAGCATGTCCCACAGACACTCAATAAGATCAAGGTCTGGGGAAGTCTTCTCAGACCATTTCTGAAAAGAAAAATGTGTGTGGTCTGGCAGGGCATGTTACCCTGCCACTGTCATTAAAGAATATTGTCAAAGTAACATCCACATAAATACCAGAACCCAAGGCATCCCAGCAGATCATTGCACAAAGCATCACACTAATTCTGCCTGCTTGCCTCCTTCCCATAATGCATCATGGTGCCATCTCATCCCTAATGGTGCACATGCAGCTTGAAACCCACAAGATGTAAAAGAAAACATAATTTATCAGACTTTAAATCTGTCAGTCATCAATAAGCCTTGGAGCCAATGACTCTGTTAGCAGTGAATTAATTGTCCTTCCTTGGCCCACTAAATTGATTTAGTCCAGATAATTGAGCAGATTATGAGGAATGAACGATAAACGAGTGAAATGCTAGTTCATCAAGTGAAACTGTCATTTGTGCAGAAAATTAGGTTATCATTTCTGGGCAGCAGCAGGTGGTGGCAATATGAGGAGGTCACCGAGTGGCACACTGACAGAGTCTGGAGGTGGCAGCAGCATGAGTAGACCACAGAGTGGCACAATGACAGAGTCTGGAGGTGGCAGCAGCATGAGTAGACCACAGAGTGGCACAATGACAGAGTCTGGAGGCGGCAGCAGCATGAGTAGACCACAGAGTGGCACAATGACAGAGTGCGGAGGTGGCAGCAGCATAAGTAGGCCACAGAGTGTGGAGGTCGCAGCAGCATGAGTAGGCCAGAAAGTGGCACAATGACCGAGTCTGGAGGTGGCAGCAGCATGAGGAGACCACAGAGTGGCAAGATCACATAGTGTGGAGATGGCAGCAGTAGGATACCACAGAGTGGCAAGGTGATATAGTGTGGATATGGCAGCAGCATGAGGAGACCACAGAGTGGCAAGTTGACATAATCTGGAGATGGCAGCAGCAGGATACCACAGAGTGGCAAGGTGACATAGTCTGTAGATGGCAGTAGCAGCGTCAGGAGGATACCACAGAGTGGCAAGGTGACATAGTGTGTAGATGGCAGTAGCAGCGTCAGGAGGATACCACAGAGTGGCAAGGTGACATAGTGTGGAGATGGCAGCAGCAGCAGGAAGAGACCCCACAGTGGCAAGGTGACACAATTTGGAGGTGGTGGTAGCATCAGGAGGCCACAGAGTGGCAAGGTGACATAGTGTGGAGATGGCAGCAGTAGGATACCACAGAGTGGCAAGGTGTCATAGTGTGGATATGGCAGCAGCATGAGGAGACCACAGAGTGGCAAGGTGACATAATCTGGAGATGGCAGCAGCAGGATACCACAGAGTGGCAAGGTGACATAGTGTGTAGATGACAGTAACAGCATCCGGAGGATACAACAGGGTGGCAAGGTGACATAGTGTGGAGATGGCAGCAGCGGGATACCACAGAGTCGCAAGGTGACATAGTGTGGAGATGGAAGTAGCAGCAGTGGGATACCACAGAGTGGCAAGGTGACATAGTGTGGACATGGCAGTAGCAGCAGCAGCATCAGGAGGATTCTACAGAGTGGCAAGGTGATATAGTGTGGAGAAGGCAGCAGCAGCAGGAGAAGACCACAGAGTGGCAAGGGGACATAGTATGGAGGTGGCGGTAGCATCAGGAGGCCACAGAGTGGCAAAGTGACAGTGTGAAGATGGCAGCAGCATGAGGAGACCACAGAGTGGAAAGGCGACATAATGTGGAGATGGCAGCAGCAGGAGGATATCACAGAGTGGCAAGGTGACATAGTGTGGAGATGGCAGCAGCAGGATACCACAAAGTGGAAAGGTGACATACTGTGGAGATGGCAGTAGCAGCAACAGCATCAGGAGGATACCAAAGAGTGGCAAGGTGACATAGTGTGGAGATGGCAGCAGCACGGTACCACAGAGTGGCAAGGTGACATACTGTGGAGATGGCAGTAGCAGCAGCAGCATCAGGAGGATACCACAGAGTGGCAAGGTGACATAGTTTGGAGGTGGCAGTAGCATCAGGAAACCACAGAGTGGCAAGGTGACATAATGTGGAGATGGCAGTAGCATCAAGAGGATACCACAGAGTGGCAAGGTGACATAGTGTGGATATGGCAGCAGCAGGAGGAGACCACAGAGTGGCAAGGTGACATAGTTTGGATGTGGAGGTAACATCAGGAGGCCACAGAGTAGCAAGGTGACATAGTTTGTACATGGCAGCAGCATGAGAATACCACAGAGTGGCAAGGTGACATAGTGTGGAGATGGCAGCAGCAGCTGCATCAGGAGACCACAAAGTGACCCTGTAAAAGAGTGGGGCGGTGGGTGGCAATACCAGTACTCATTGATGAAGGTGGGTGAAAAGGAGCACTTTGCATCAGATGTGTGGCATCAGCCGGGTTGCAGCATCAAAGTAGTAGCTGAGGCAGGTAGTCTGAAGAAACTGGTCTCTTGTATCAAAGTGATGGTGTGGCACCATGGATGATCTAGTCTGATGCATCATAAATTGGTGGTTGGAAATCCTGGCTGATCCATGTCTGATTCATCTTGACAAAGGTCAGTCTCTCCACATTTTGGGTGGACAGGCGAGTTCTTCTTGGGGTAACTATGGCCCCTGCCGCAATAAACACCTGCTCTGATGCCACACTACTGGCCGGGCAGGACATCTTTTCCAGGGCAAACTCTGCTAGTTGTGACCACAAATCCAGTTTGGCTACAAAGTAGTCCAGAGGGTATTCAATGTGGGGTGGCAGGGTGCATTTCAAGTATGCCACCACCTGCTGGTTCAGGTCCTGCTCCAGGTCTACCTGCTGCTGCTTCTGGTGAGTAGTTTCTTCACTATGCGGGTGAAGAAAGCTACTCATCAGCGACTGTAGACTCAGGCTGATGCTGATCGAAATGGTACTGCTCCTGCCACCCCACCCCTGCCCAGCAGCCATGGCAGTGGAGCGTGATTGGAGAGGGCCACCCTGGTCAGACCTACAATAGGATGGACGATGGTGCAGATAGGCAGCGGCCAACTGACTATATAGGATGTCTCTGTAGTAGTTCAGTTTGTCCTTTCTCTCGGTGGGTGTAAAAAAGGCCCCCATTCTGTACCCGTAGCGAGGGTCCAACAAGGTGGAGAGCCAGAAGTCATCCCTCTGCTGAATAGTGACAATTCGGCTGTCACTACGCAAGCAAGTGAGCATGCATCGTGCCATTTGTGCAAGTGAGTCGGATGGACTCCCTGCCTCCATCTCCACTGCATACTGACACGGTGTGTTGGGGTCCCCTGTCTCATCTTCCTCATCGCCCTGTAACTCCTCTGGCTGCTCCTCCTCCTGTCAGCTGAGTAGAAAAACCACCCATTTGGCTACACATTGCCTTTGCTCCAATGTCCTCCTCCCCCTCCTCTTCCAGTTTAGCCCCCACAGGGCTCATGTGGCCGTGAGATCGAGGCGCCACATCTCCTGTCCCCTGACCAGCCATTGCTACCACCATATGTTCCAGGACATGAAGCAGTGGAATGACATCGTTCATACCGTAGTCTTGGCGACTGACAAATAATATGGCGTCCTCAAAGGGACAGAGCAAATAGCAGATGTCACGCATGAGCTGCCACTGGCTGACATCGAAGTTACACAGGGGAGTACTCCTATTCTCTTGCATCATAAAGAAATCGTTGATGGCCTTTCTCTGTTCGTATAGTAGCAACAGGTGGAAATGTTGCACATCAGCCTATGTTGGGGGATGCCATTCTACCGCTGCAGCTCAAGGAGGGTGTGCTTTGCGGTGTACGGGTGGCTGAAGTGCATGCAAAGTTTCCTGGCCATTTTTAGGATGTCTTGCAGATGGGTGGAAGAATTCAGGAACCTATTGAACACATGTGCCATGCAGGGCGCATGGCTCAGCTTTTCTTGACGCAGCGCCGACACCATGTTCTTCCTGTTGTCGGTCAGCATGGTTCCGATTTTCATTTGTCGCAGAGAAAGCCAGGATTCGATTCAAGGAGCAGTTCCTCCCCTGTGTAACTCCGATCGCCAAGGCAAACCAGGTGCAGAACAGTGTGACACCGCCTAGCCCTGCACATGGGGTATGCTGGAGGGGGCACTGCGACTTGTCCCTGCAGTGGAGGCTGACGACATGGTGGGGGATGAGGAGGCAGAGACAGACATTGTGGCAGGAACAACAGCGTGACAACGTGGAGGCAGAAGCGGTGTGACCTGTCCAAGTTGTTGGTGTGGCTGTGCTGGAACTACATTCACCCAGTAGGCTGTAAAGGACATGTATTGTCCCTGACCGTAGTTACAACTCCACATGTCTGTGCTGCCGTGCACTTTGGCAGACACCGACAGGCTCAAGGACTGGCCCACCTTTTGTTCTACATGTGTGTGCAGGGCTGGTACTGCCTTTTTCACAAATAAATAATAGCTTGGGACTCTCCACCTCGGCTCAGCACAAGCCATCAGTTCTCTAAAAGGTGCAGAGTCAACCACTTGGAAAGGGAGGGACTGAAGCACCAGCAACTTGGACAGGAGCACGTTCAGCTTCTGCGCCGTTGGATGCGTGCATGCATACTGTTGTCTCTTGGCAATCGCTTTGGTGACTGATTTCTGACGGAATGACTAACGAGGAGAAGGAACAGGAGCATCTGGACCAGCAGAAGATAGGATTGATAGACAGCTCCCTTCGGCTGAGGTGGAGGAGCCTTGACTGGCTGAAACTGGGTGCGTGCCACTGGGTGATGTAGCAGTAGCTGTGACTGGCTGGACCACCACATCGGAGCCACGGTTCTCCCAGGCCACTTGATGGTGACGCTGCATATGTTGACGCAGGGCCGTGGTGCCAACATTGGCACCCTGGCCGCGCTTCACCTTCTCCCTACATATTCTACATATGGCCATGTTGACCTCCTCCTGCGACTTCACAAAAAACTGCCACACTACAGAGTACCTTATTTTTCCCCCAACACTACTCACTGGCTGACTGCTAACGCCGCTGCTTCCGTGAACCCGTGCACAGGGCCGGGCCGACACAGAGGCTGAGGAGGCTCCAGCCTCAGGGCGCTCAAGCCTCAGGGCGCAGGCCACTCTCACCAAGTCCCTGCTGCTGCCGTGTAGCTGTATTAGCAGCAGAGCATCCATTTCTGCGCTCTGCTGCTGTAACAGCCGGTCCTGCGCCCCCTAGTGGTGTTCTTCCTCCCTCCCTCAGTCTAGTGCAGTGTGCTGCAGCTCCGTACCTTCCCCAGCCCCTGACTTCCTGCCTGTTTGTGCACCAGAGATTCACAATCCCTTCCCCCAGCAGAGAGAGAAGAGCAGCGTCGTCGGGACAGAGAAGGAGGAGGAGGAATACTCTGCATCCTGCCTCTCCCTCCAAGTCACCAGAGACTGTATGTGCAGAAAATGTAAGGGGTTAAAGGGAATGGAATGGCAGTAATGTAATGTGCATATTGTGTGTTTTTATGTATATGTGTCATATGTATGTCAGTATGTGTGTGTGTGTCATATGTATGTCAGTATATATGTGTGTGTCATATGTATGTCAGTGTGTATGTGTGTGTCATATGTATGTCAGTATATATGTGTGTGTCATATGTATGTCAGTATGTATGTGTGTGTCATATGTATGTCAGTATGTATGTGTGTGTCATATGTATGTCAGTATGTATGTGTGTCATATGTATGTCAGTATATATGTGTGTGTCATATGTATGTCAGTATGTATGTGTGTGTCATATGTATGTCAGTATATATGTGTGTGTCATATGTATGTCAGTATATATGTGTGTGTCATATGTATGTCAGTATATATGTGTGTGTCATATGTATGTCAGTATGTGTGTGTGTGTCATATGTATGTCAGTATATATGTGTGTGTCATATGTATGTCTGTATATATGTGTGTGTCATATGTATGTCTGTATATATGTGTGTGTCATATGTATGTCAGTATATATGTGTGTGTCATATGTATGTCAGTATATATGTGTCTGTGTCATATGTATGTCAGTATATATGTGTGTGTCATATGTATGTCAGTATGTATGTGTGTGTCATATGTATGTCTGTATATATGTGTACGTCATATGTATGTCAGTATATATGTGTGTGTCATATGTATGTCAGTATGTATGTGTGTGTCATATGTATGTCTGTATATATGTATGTGTGTCATATGTATGTCAGTATGTATGTGTGTCATATGTATGTCAGTATGTATGTGTGTGTCATATAAATGTCAGTATGTGTGTGTGTCATATGTATGTCAGTGTGTATGTGTGTGTCATATGTATGTCTGTATGTATGTGTGTGTCATATGTATGTCAGTATATATGTGTCTGTGTCATATGTATGTCAGTATGTATGTGTGTGTCATATGTATGTCAGTATATATGTATGTGTGTCATATGTATGTCAGTATGTATGTGTGTCATATGTATGTCAGTATGGATTATCTAACCCAGTCGCCCTTCCCCCATCAGCCCTTGTCCTACCCCCATCTACCCCAGCAGACATTTAGATGTTATTTATTCCTGCTATTCTAATGCTCTGATCAGTAGATGCTCAAGTCAAGCCCTCACCCCCCCAGCCATTTAGATATGTATGTTATCAATCATCCCCCACCCCCGCCTTCCTTGTAATTTGCTGGCCCCAATATCCATTGTGAGTCACAATCCATAACAGTGCCATCCACAGATCCCCCATAACAATGCGTCATCCAGAGATCCCCCATAACAGTGTGTCCTCCACAGATCCCCCATAACAGTGTGTCATCCACAGATCCCCTATAACAGTGTCATCCACAGATCCCCCATAACAGTGTCATCCACAGATCCCCCATAATAGTGTCATCCACAGATCTCCCATAACATTGTCATCCACAGATCCCCCATAACAGTGTCATCCACAGATCCCCCATAGCACTGTCATCCACAGATCCCCCATAATAGTGTCATCCACAGATCCCCCATAACAGTGTCATCCACAGATCTCCCATAACATTGTCATCCACAGATCCCCCATAACAGTGTCAGCCACAGATCCCCATAACATTGTGCAATTCACAGATCCCCCATAACAGTGCAATCCACAGACCCCCATAACATTGTGCTATCCACAGATCCCCCATAACACTGTCATCCATAGATCTCCCATAACAGTGTCGTCCACAGATCCCCCATAAGTGTGTCATCCACAGATCCTTCATAACAGTGTCATCCACAGATTACCCCATAACAGTGTCATCCATAGATCCCCCCCATAACAGTTTCATCCATAGATCCGCCCCATAACAGTGTCAACCATAGATCCCCCCCATAACAATGTCATCCACAGATCCTCCATAACAGTGCGTCATTAATTGATACATTAAACTGTGCATATTTATGTGTGATTACAACAGTATTTAGTAAAGACTCCACAAGTTGGGGGCGCACTTGGGCAGCTCAGCCTCTGTTGGTGGTGGACCTTGTCCCAGCCCTGCCCGTGCACAACGCCTTTTCAGGCAGGTAGGCTGCTGCAAAGGGGGATGTCTACCCCATGACCGTTTGGCTCCTGACCTCCCACTGTTGCCACCCTGCTGACTCCCGGCCACGCTAGCGACTTGCTGGTTTAGCTGCTGCCTGACAGGCAAGCTGCCACCCTCTTCTCCTGATGATGACGAAGCTCCTTCTTCACCCAGCTCCCAAGTGCAATCGCTTTCATCATCATCGAGTAGTGTCTGCACATCACTGATAATGGAAAAAGTGGGCTACAGAAGCATGTCCAAAACAAATCTTCTGTTATTCAAAACTCCATAGCAAAGTGTACAGAAAATACAACGTTTCGGCTAGGTATAGCCTTTGTCAAGCAAATAATTCAAGTGACTATACAGACATACATACAATATCAAAACTATATAAAAACATAGCTCACATGTAACGGATGATATCCTAATTAATCCCAGTAACATTGAACTCCAAATTAAGTCCATATGGTTGCAGGGACCTTGGGGTATATATCCACTTTAATTCCTTTTTTCTGAGGACAGCATCTTTGTCTCCTCCCCTGCGTAAGATGCCCACCGAGTCTATCACCCTGAAGCGCAACTGGTTGACAGAGTGTCCGGCCTCCACAAAATGTTTGGCTACTGGTTTATCCAAACTGACGTACACAACTTCACGAGATCTACATGTAAAATAGCCATTAATCTTGTATATTTTACCACTATAGGGGTGGAAAAAATTATCACCTTTCAAAATATTGCTACAATTACAGCAAGACAAACACGGAAAATTAGTGTTTCTTTTCTAAGCCATCAACGGGGGGACACTAAATTCTTCAATATCTGGTAAACCTCCCTGTAGTATATGCCATTCCTTTCTGAGGATATGTGCAATATCTCCACTGTCCCAGCCGTAGATGGACACAAAAGGAACTCTGTTAGTGACCTTGGCTCCAGGTAATTTGCGTAGTACGGACTCTCTGTCAACCATTGTCACCCTCTCCTTAGTTCTGTCCAGAAGTTTCTTAGGATAGCCCCGCTCAATAAATTTATCACACATGGCATCCACCCTCTGTGTAAATTTCTGGTCATCTGACACAATCCTCCTAACTCTTAGTAATTGACTCCAAGGCAAGGAGTTTAACATTCGTCGTTTTTGCTTTTTTTTCGCAATTTTTTAGCAATTTTTCACGGATGAAATCCTTTTGCGAATTTTATGCACAGTAGTGAGGACGATGTGTGTTGCAGTCATGTGACCGGTCTTTATGGGTCATGTGACTTACATGCCGATCATGACGCTGAATGAATTGGCGTCTTTTTATTGGGTGGAAGCGGTGCTGACCTTGTGCCATTTGCTCTCCCCTGTGGAAGGCGGAATCTCATGTAAGTTTGCAACCTCTGATTGGCTCTCACATCTTCAGTAGCAGTGATGTGTTTTGACATGTGCTTTTGCATAGGGAGAATGCCAAGTGTGGACATAATATGATCACAGGTGAGCCACAAGGGCGTATCCTTGGTATGCAAATGAGGTATTGGAATGCTACAAACTTGTCATTGGCTTAGAGTAGATTGGCCAAATTGGACTTTGTGATCTGATTGGCAATCACAATTTTTGGGGTGTTTTTGGTTTCAACTATATATATGTCTGTATAGTCACTTGAATTATATGCTTGACGAAGGCTATACCTAGCTAAAACGTTGCATTTTCTGTACACTTTGCTATGGAGTTTTGGACATGATTCTGTAGCCCACTTTTTCCATTGTCTTTTGGCTCGGCTGCGGCATTCCATCGCTATAGCTCTGCGAGGCCTATTGTGTGCTGCTCTTGCCTTTTGTTTTTGTTTTTCCTGCACATCACTGATGTCCTCCTCAACTGTCTCTGGTTAAGGAGCCTGACCACTCACAACACAAGCTCCTGTGCCACTCTCTTCATCACTACTTGCCCGCCTAGCGGAGGAAGAGGCGGATGTCTCCTCCATATCTTGGCTGGGCAGTAGCTGCTGACTGTCCTCTAGCAGCTCTTCCTCGCTGAAAAGTGAAACTGAACCCACTGCATGTAGTACTTCTCGAGGAGAGGGAACAAAAAAGGCCAGAGGCCGGTTGAGGACGGGTGAGGGCACAGGGCCTGCTCCTGGGCCATGACAATTTAGGGTTGTGTCTGACGAACCCACCGACTGTTGGCTGGGGGTGTCTGATGTCACTTGGGATTAAGTGGATGACCGAGTTAACCAGTCAAGAACCGCTGGGTTGCTGGTCAAGACACGATCGGTAGATGACACCGGGAGCTCAGGCCTCTCGCTGCGACTCCTGCTGCCACGGCACCTTACTCTGCTCTGACCACTGCTTGCGCCTCTTCCACTCCTCTGTGCATGGCCTGGCACTTCTCTGCCTGACATACTTGTAGCTGAACTAAACAAATTAAACGGAAATTAAAACACCCCTAAATGCGACGAATATATTTTTTATTTTGTACTGAAATAGGCCACTATACGCTTTCACCACAATTTACTGTAGAAATGCACTGAGAATATAGTTTTCGTGTTGTTCTAAAATACAACCCTATATGCATTGACCAGTGTGAACTGCGTATATATATTTCTTGAAGTACTGAAATAATCCCCTACACGCTTTCAACAGAAATCACTGCAGCAGAGCAATGAGAATATATTTTTCTTTTTTTACTGAAATACTCCCCTATACGCTTTTACCAGAAATAACTGCAACAGTGCAGTACGTATATATTTTTCTTTTTTTAATGAAATAATCCCCTATACTCTTTCACCACAAATGAATGCAACCGTGCAGTGCATTTAAATGTTTTGTGTATTACTGAAATACCGCCCTATATTCTTTTACCAGAAATGACTGCAAACGTGCAGTACATTTATATTTTTTGTGTATTACTGAAATACTGCCCTAAACTCTTTCACCGGAAATGATTGGAAATGATTTTAGAGTAAATACCAACAAAAGTGACCTGTGTATATATTTATCTTTTTCCACAGATAAAAGCCACTAAAGGCTTTTCAATATAGCCCTTGCACCCCAATAACTTATTGCTGGAATAATAGAGCTGTATTATAAGACTATCTGGATCCCCAAGTAATGTTTCCCTGCACTTGTAAATCATTTTTTTTTTCACAATGAGGATTTTCCTATGACTCTCCCTAGCATCTGTACACGTCTCTCCCTGCCTGTGAAATGATTCCTCTCACTATCCTTTACCTGCACTTGTGGTCGGGGCTACATGACACGTAACCGTCTACCTGCCTACCTAACTAGGCTAAGCGGCTTGAGTTGTGCCATAACCGCTGCGTAGGAGGAATGCCTGAAGGGGGGCATGCCCTGCAAGGTGTTTATGAAAAATAAGGGTGGGTTGGGAGGGTATGCAGCAGCCGTCGACACGCCCAAGGGAGGCGCCTGCCTGGTATAAATGTGCTACTTACGCCCCTCCCACAAATACAGGCCAATAAACCGGCCTTCTAACTTGTGGTCGGGGCTACATGACACGTAACCGTCTACCTGCCTACCTAACTAGGCTAAGCGGCTTGAGTTGTGCCATAACCGCTGCGTAGGAGGAATGCCTGAAGGGGGCCAAAAAGCCAACTAAATGATACACAATAGTACGTAACACTAACATGAGCAACCTCTGGAATGCAAGAACATCTCTCAACTAGGCTGAGGTATGAACCTATTGAACATGCAGAGCGCCTAAATTCCGGATAACATGGAGCCAGAACTATTGTTCCCAGAGGCAGCACATGCTGCACCTGACCTCAAGGAAAGGCCAGATAGCTGTTGGTTTGGACCCTAAAATGGGACACTGGGATAGGACATGCCGCATAACTGAGAAGTGGTGAGGGGTGCCGTGAGGACCGCGACAGAGTACTCTTAGGTCTTGGTCTGTTACTGCTGCCAGTAATTACTAAAAGACACAAAGCCGGGCACCCTGAAAGGAATGTCGGAAAGAGAATGATTATATTAGGGCCAAAATGGCAATGAAACCAGTGCCAGCAACAACACCAACATGACCAACCTCTGGAATGCAAGAACATCTCAACTAGATTGAGGTATGAACCTAATAAACATGCAGAGCGCCACTGACCTAGCTTCCGGATAAGTGGGCCGGAACTATCGTACCTAGAGGCAGCATATGACGCACCTCACCTAAAGGAAAGGCTGATAGATGTAGGTTTCAACCCTAATTTGGACATAGGCATGCGGTCATGCCGCACGACAAAGGTGTAAGTAGAGATGAGCGCAAAGACCCACATTCCACCTTGCAACGTCAGACAAACAACCTGCATCACATTCGTCGCGCTCGCGATATAGCAATATTCGTTATTTCGCATGCAATATCATGACTAGCGACTAATTCGAGTAATATTTGCGTGCGCATAAATTGTTCGTTATTAATAATGTTTAAACAGCTTTACACGTATAGAAAGCTTGAAATGGCGGGAGTCATTTGAGTGAATGGAAGGGGCAAAAGGCATGTGGAAATCCGCACAATACACTCAGCGTACTGGAGTCTGACACGACCTGTTAACGCTAGGTAGGTAAGGGAATACAAACCGCGAATAGATTAATGCGATTATTCAAGTGACGAACATTATTAAAACTCTATCGTTTAATCTCTACTGTGACAGGAATAGTGGAACTGTGAAAGAAGCAACAAAGGTCGGGGAAATTATGTCTGAATATAATTTTTATTTTTTTTTCTTCCAGATACAGTTTCTTTATCACTCACTATCCATCTCAAGAGCGAATATACGCAATTGCGAATATGGGGTCAAGTATTTAACATATTCGCAAACCTCAAAATCACAATATTCAAGATCAAACTCGCCTTGCGAATACTCGCGCCCAACACCAGTGGCGAGTGGGCCATGGGAACCCCAACAGAGTACTCGCAAGGCCTTGGTTTGTTACTGCTGCCAGTAATTGCTGATAGACCCGAACCGGGCACCGTGAATAGAAAGTCGGAAAGTAAATGATTATATTGGGGCCAAGAAATGGTAACAAAAGCAGTGCCAGCGAAAGCATCTGAAGAAAAATAAAATAAAATGGTTGAAACTGCCGTGCCCTGAGCGACGTGTACAGTTTGACGTTGCGATACTGCAACCTGATGAAAACGTGACTTACCCAACACTGAACTTATAGCAACGTATAAAGAAACATCAAGTAGCGAGTTTGTAAGCTGATAAAGTTTCACACATACTTACTTTCCATTTAATTTAAGTTCCCCCTGCTACCTTAGCAACAGATGTAATTGACCACACCAACTAAGAATGGAGAGCTGTTACGTGACCTGAAGAAGCAAATGACATGCAAAGATGCTCCTGGCTGTGGTAGTATGCCAACACTGACGTGAGGCCTGTAGGCATCAGAACCAACGAAATGGTTGACACCGCCGAGGCCCGAGTGACGGGTCAGGTCTGATGTTGTGACACCGCAAACTGATGAGAAATGACTTACCCAACATTCTGGACCTATAACAACCTAAAAATAAAACGTCAAGTAGCAAAGCCCACAACCTAATGGGAAATCCACACATGATGTGATTTTTTTTTTTTTTCCCCACTACCTTAGCAACAGATGTAACTGACCACACCAACTGAGAATGGCGAGCTGTGACGGGACCTGAAAAGCAAAATTACATGCAATTAATAAAGCTGGCTGTGGTAGCATGCCGACACTGACACAAGGCATCGGAACCAACAAAATGGTTGAAACCGCCGAGGCCTGAGTGACGGGTCAGGTCTGATGTTGCGAGACCGCAAACTGATGAAATGTGACTTACCCAACATTCAGAACCTATAACAACCTAAAATAAACGTCAAGTAGCAAAGCCCGTAACATAATGAGAAATCCGCTTATAATGTGATTTTTTTTTTTTTTTTTCCCTACTACCCAAGCATGAGAAGTAATTGACCACATCAACTGAGAATGGCGAGCTGTGACGTGACCTCAAAAGCAACGAATGACATATAAAGACAAACCTGACTGTGGTAGTATGCTGACACGAACACGAGGCATGCAGTAATATAAACAACCTGTAGCACACCACTCCGCTATAGGCGAGTACATGCAAACGTCGCCACCATCAGCACATGCGCCCAGTAGAGATGTGAGCGTATAAGCCGTAAAACCAAACAAAACTCAGTTCTCGGCAAAAGCCACGCTTCTATCTATTTTTAGCACAAATAAAGCAACAAAACGAGGCAAAAATAACGAAATAAAAAGGTCCTCATGGGTCTCTGCAATTACCTTTGTAGCAAGTAGCTCCCCAGTGACCAGCTAACACTCTGAACTGAAGATGGATCCCCAGCACCAAGCACAGGTGCTTATTAAGTGCACAAACTCAGGTTCACCACCTTAAAGTGATACACATACATTTTACATTTCCAAAACAAATGAAACAAGACAAATGAAATGTACCTCAGCGCAGAGGAGCTCACCGACTACTCAATATACATATCGCAAAATAGCATTTATACTAAAGAAACAATACCACTGATAACAGCAACTCTGCTCCACCTGGAGTAATCAGCTGCCTCACCCTCTATAATGCGAGTAAGGGGATAATGCTGAATGTCAGTGTGAACAGGGCCTTAGTCTGTCTGCAGAAATAATAGCGGATAGTGAGAGAGGTTTGCTGGGAAGATTCCTCCGCACAGAGGAGCTCACCATCTACTCAATATACATATCGCAAAATAGCATTTATACTAAAGAACAATAACACTTTGTAAACAGCAACTCTGCTCCACCTGGAGTAATCAGCTGCCTCACCCTCTATAATGCAAGTAAGGAGATAACGCTGGATGTCAGTGTGAACAAGGCTTTAGTCTGTCTGCAGAAATAATAGCAGATAGTGAGAGAGGTTTGCTGGGAAGATACCTCCACACAGAGGAGCTGACCGTCTACTCAATATACATATCGCAAATGTCATCTATACTAAAGAAACATTAACCCTTTGTAAACAGCAACTCTGCTCCACCTGGATTAATCAGCTGCCTCACCCTCTATGATGCAAGTAAGGGGATAATGCTGGATGTCAGTGTGAACGAGCCCTTAGTCTGTCTGCAGAAATAATAGCGGATAGTGAGAGAGGTTTACTGGCGAGCAGCGAAGTGGAAGCAAACAAGAAAGACATACAGATATACACGGACAGACTAAGCAAGGTGGCCTGTGCAAGACATGGGAAACGTGCGAGAAAACGAGACGGAGTCACGCTGACCCCTGCTGCCTAACCGTGCTGCCGCGTGGGCGCCAAACGTGGGCTGCCAGGCAGAATCGCTCCGGTGCAGTGCTGCTCCTACTTACCAAAGGAGCCGACACACCGCCGGCCGGACTAACCGTGTTGCCGCGTGGGCGCCAAACGTGGGCTGCCAGGCAGAATCGCTCCGGTGCAGTGCTGCTCCTACTCACCAAAGGAGCCGACACACCGCCGGCCGGACTAACCATGTTGCCGCGTGGGGGCCAAACGTGGGCTGCCAGGCAGAATCGCTCCGGTGCAATGCCGCTCCTCCTCACCAAAGGAGCCGACACATCGCCGGCCGGATTGTAACGGGACAATGCTGCACGAGCTGGTTGCAAACGCTCACCCGACCGGAACGACCTCCACTGGGATCCTGGACACTGACTGGGTATGGAAGCTGCAGATTCAGCCCATGTGCTGCAACAGGTGGCTCTGACTGCACACAACTATGCAGCAGCCGTCGACACGCCCAAGGGAGGCGCCTGCCTGGTATAAATGTGCTACTTACGCCCCTCCCACAAATACAGGCCAATAAACCGGCCTTCTAACTAGTAAATTGCTTCTTTCCTTTTTTTTTTAACAATTAGTTTTTTTTTTTCACTCTCCCTAGCGCCTACATACACATCTGTCCCTTAAAAAGTATGAATGTGAATGGCAGAATCTAAGATGGTATTTATAGGGCTGAGACATCACCAGGCTGGCTGGCTGTTGATTGGCTGCATGCATGGCATTATGGGTCATCCCCCCTTCTCAGAGTTCCTTGCTCCATGTCCTCACACATGTAGCCGCCATTTTAGCTGCCATTGTAGCTGCCATGTTAGGAAAATTACGATTTGTTACCACGAAGCACGAGGAAATTTGCATTCGTTGCGAACCAAATTTTTCCTGAAATTCTAACCGAATTCCACTTTGTCAGCTTCAATTCGCTCATCTCTACTTGACACCCTTGCCTCACCCTTCTTATTCACCTATTCTTGATCCACAAAACTTTTTTTTTATTTCCTCAGATAAAAAAGACTTCAGAGTAAAACATTTTGCTGAAGCTGATGAGGTGAAACAAAAATCAGAAGTACTAAAATCCATCAAATACCAAAATGCATTTAAATGGAAAATCTGCAAAAAAAGACATTTTTAAATGAAATCTCCATTTTGCTTGTCCTAAAAAATAAAATAACACAAAATGTGTTTTTGCAATCCAGAAATCGCAGATCCGCAAAACGTGGATACCAGATATGTGTGTTCTGAATTTTGCATGTGCATGAGTCCTTAGAAGAAGAAATTCAAATGTAGAAAAGAGCAAATTTTTCTAAATGTTCTCTATATTTTGATTTAAAAAAATAAAGGTAAAACCTATGAACCCAAATTTATCACCAACACAAAGTACGATGTGTCATGAGAAAACAGCTTAAAAAGGCTTGGGTAAGTAAAAGCATTTCAAAGTTAGTACCACATAAAGTAACACGTCATATTTGTAACAATAGGCATAGTCAGGAAGTTACAAACTGGCTGTCTTGAAGGGGTTAAAAATATTAACCTGAAAAATAAGCTGCCAACAGTCTATACAAATATGACTATGATAGGGGACTGATTTTTGTTGTCTCAGGCATAAAGCCAAGCCCAAGTTTGGTGAAAAAAGCTTTATATGAGGATGTCAGGACAGCCTGCCAGAAAAATCTGGAACCAGCATTCAAATGCCACTGAATTTCCTTCATGGAGCTCTCGTGAATTATCGCCAGAGACACAGTCCAAATGTGAGAGCAGATTTTATCCATGTTTCACCCATGAATCATAAATGGGAAAAAAATTTACAGTCTAAATTGCACATAAAAGGAATAAAGTCATTTTATGTCAGGCATGATTTATCAAAATGATCTCATTTTAAGAATACTGCGGTGTATCTTGATTAATAACATTAGATAGAATGACAAATTGCCTCTTTAATGGGAAGACAGAAATGCAGCATCAAGATATGGATGCAGCTAAAAAATAGGAGGAAGAAAATAGTCAATTACTAAGAAGTTACAGCAGATCTCGACATATTCAAAACTGTAAAACATCTTAAAGGAAACCTGTTCCCGGAAATAACATGTGATTGCTGATATCTGCCCGGCAGTTTCAAAACTTCTCTTCAGTGGTTACTGAGCCCTCAAAGACCTGATTACCTCTTACATGTTAATCCAGGTACATAACAAGCTAGCGCATTAAATTCCAGTGATCCTGAATATGGACAATACATAAGTTTGCTAATGATCAACAACACAACATCTGCTTGGACTTTGGTTGTCTCTTAAAGGGGTTGTCTCATCTCACTGTTACTAAGTCGAGATGAGACATAGTCCCGACCACCTCCCGCTCAGCAAACAGCAGAGCGCCAGAGCTCTGGTGCTCTTCTGTTTCAGTAGCTCTCATTTCTGTGCATGAGAGCTACGGGAACAGCGTAGCACAAAAGCTATGGTGTTTCCCTAAATCAGAAGCAACATAGCTTGTTGTGTTACATTGTTTCTGTAGCTCTCATGCAAGCGCTCTGCTGTTTCCCAGCCAGGAGGTTGTTGGGACTCTGTCTCATCTCGCCTTAGTAACAGCGGGATGAGACAACTCCTTTAACCCTTTCAAGCCCGGAGGGTTGTTTTTTTTGCATTTTCGTTTTGTGCTTCCTGCCTTCCCAGAGCCATATTTTTTATTTGTCTGTTCACATAGCTATATGAGGACTTGTTTTTTGTGGGACAAGTTGTACTTTCCAATGCCACCATTTAATATTGCATAAGATGTAGTGGGAAGCAGGAAAAAAATTCCAAATGGGGTGAAATTGCAAAAGAAAAGCAATTCCACCACAGTTTTACGGGTTTTTTATTTACGACGTTCGATGAGCGATAAAACTGACCAGTCTTTTATTCTGCAGGTCAGTACGAATCTGGCGATACCTTATATGTATAGTTTTTCTTGCGTTTTGATAGTGATAAAAAATTAAAATGTGGAAAAAAAATACGTTTTTATTTTTGTCGCCATATTTTGAACCCTATAACTTTTTGGTATTTATGTGTACTGAGCTGTATGGGGGCTTATTTTTTGTGGGGCGATCTGAACTTTTCATTGATACCATTCTGATGTTTATGACTTTTTGATCACTTTTTATTAAGTTTTGTAGAAAATTAAGCGACCAAAAACGGCGAATCGGCCATCAGGTCGTTTCGCTGTTTACCGTATGGGGAATATTTTTTTATGTTTTTATACTATGTGCGTTTTCGCACATTGCGACACCCATGATGTGTATTTTTTACATTTTTTTTAGTTCTTTTATTTTTATTTTGAGAAATTAGAATTTTTTTTTTACACTTTTATAGTTCCCATAGGGAACTATAACAATCAATCATCTGATGGCTATTATCATAGACTCCAATGCACTTGCATTGGAATCTATGATGATTTTACTACTTTCCTATGGAGCCCTATTACAGGCAAGGGCTCCATAGGAAATACTATGCAGAAGCCTCCTGTCATTCACAAAGACAGCGGCTGCTGCATACATTCTACGGTTCCTCCAATCGCCACACGGGGGAGCAGGAGCACAACCGAAAGCGAAAGCTTTAGGTTTTCAGCACGCTCAGATGCCATGGTCAGGATTGACCACGGCATCTGAAGGGTTAAATGTCCAGTTACTGCCGATTGCGGACATTAGCCGCGGGTGTTTGCTATACGAAGCTGGTGGCCACCTGTGGCTATGGTGCCCACAGCGAGCAGGAGCGGGCGCCATCTTTAATCACACGCCCGATGACGTAAATGTACGTCATCGGGCATGAAAGGGTTAAGGCCCCTTTACACTGTTCAATCGAGCAGACGATTCTCAGAACGGAATTGTTTTTTCCTGACAATCACTTGCTCGTCAGTGCAGGTGACCTTTGCATTTGCAAGCAGCGATCTCCTCCACAGTAACCCTCAGTTCACACTTGCGCGTTTTACAGCGCGTTCGAACGCGCTGTAAAACGCTCAACAGGAGAAAACTCATGTTTCCCTATGGGCATGGTTCTCACCTGAGCGTTTTACAGCGCGTTTGAACGCGCTGTAAAACACTCTACGCTCAAAGAAGTTCTTAAGCTTCTTTGGGGCGTTTTGTCGCGCGTTTGCACCCATAGACTTCAATGGGAACACGCGTAAAACGCGCGTTTAACACGCGTTAAAGTGTAGATATGCCTTTTTCAATTGGTCTCCAGAGTCATGACGCGCGTTTCCTATTTGCAAAAACGCGCGTCTCAGAAACGATCAGGTGTGAACCCTGGGTAAGAGAAGGAGCAATAGCTAATGACATCACTCGCCTCCATACAGAGTCATTGTTTGCTAGCAGCAGAGCATGATTAGACAGCACGATCTGCTGCCAGCAAACAGTGATTTAGGTGTCCGCATGATCCATCCCACTACCCAATGAACGACTATTTAGCTTGTTAGCGATAATCAGCCGAAACAGAGGGTAGTGTAAAGTGGCCTATAGAAGTAATTCTTATTTATTAACCTTATTAAGATAATCCCCCAACATACAGTGCCTCACCAAAGAAAATAACTTTGAAGGTCTACCCTACACCTACATACAGACAAGTGAACACCCACATTTTTATATAGGTTATTTGTCAACTAATTTGTATAAAAAAAATTCCAAATGTGGTTGTCCTCTACTGGACAATTGGGACACATTAGCATATCTCTGCTAGACTACTCTCAGTAGTTTCAGCAGTAGTTTTTAATGTTTTTTCTGGTATGAAAGAACTTTGTAATTCAGTTAGGAGCAATATGCCATGATTAGGAGCATGTGCTGAGCTCATGACACGTAAGCATATTCTGCAATGTTATTGCAACTTGTCCCTGGACTCTAACTATTATGCCATTTGATATAAAGTAAAGATTAGACCTACTTTAATCCTATGTGCTGGACAAGTTCTTCCATATTGGCTGTTGCCCAAATGCTTAACTTATCATAAACAAAAGCATAAGCATAACAATGCCAGAACTGGACTTTACCTATAGCAGCTGCCTTTCCCAGGTTGTAGTAGTGATTGTAATGGATGATGGTCCAATATGGCGCTGAAGGTTAGGTAATAGAGCAAACAAATAAACAGACAACTGGCACTAAAGGTGGATTTAGACGCACCAATAATCGTCCAGATTATCGCGAACAGTTATCCCAATTATCTGGCCGACTAACTATACTGCCAATCACCCGATGAACGAGCGATCCCCCGTCCTCATCCAGTGAAGGAGGTCTGAACGAGCAGCCGACTGTCGGGAAGAACGCTTCCTTTCCGACAATCAGTCGCTGCATCACCTGTGTAAACCAAGCTTAACTCTCCCTGAATCTTTCCCTAGATCTATCCCTGAACACTTACCATAACAACACTGTCCCTCAATGTCCCTACTTCTCCCCTTATTGAAACCCTTTTCTGAAATACTGAATCTAAGAACCCAGTAGGAGGACTGTATAACCCAGAAATGAAAAATCCAAAGTAAGCAGAGTAGAAGGCAAGACATTAACAAAGAAAGAAAAAAGAAACTACACACTACAAGACATCACCTATAGGCAGTGGGCATGTACAGTATATTGTATTTACAGTGGTGTGTAAAAGATATCACTGCCTGCCATTGGTTGAAGGGGCCCCCCCCCCCCCCCAAACTCCGAATGTTTTCATCCGTGAGACAGGTAACTGCAGCAGCGGCCGTGCGGGCTTCAGAAGCGACGGGGGTGCCGGGGAGCGAGGTAAGTACATTGTGTGTGAGAGGCCCCGGCATATGAGGGTGGCATTTCAGTGGTCAGATAACCTCTTTAAGCCAGCAAGGAAGCTGTCTTACATTTAGACTGGCGGTGGATGCGCCGGAGTCTAGATCTGCCTCTACATAACTCCGGCAGATCCACTACCAGCGCAAGGGATTATTTAGACCGACGTCTAAAACCCTGGTCTTAATAAATGACCCCCTATATGTTTAGTATATTTGAGGGCACGATTACGGATTGAGGGAAACATTGTGAGATTGTGGTAACTTTACAGCCAGGGGCTCTATCTGCTTGGAACAGTTAGTTTTCTCGGCTTTACCTGCCTGGCACCATTGTGGTTGGGGGTATTATATATATAATTCATCACTGTCAGGGGCTCTATCTATTCATAATCATTTTGAAGGCCAATGTCTGTGACTCTATTATTCTTGGTCCATTATGTCAGTACTTTTACAGACTGGGTGTTTTTGCTTAGCACAGTCATTTTTGGAGGTACTGTGTGGCACTTGGCAGCACTGCAGGCATAGTATTTGGAGTAGCATATGAATAATACTGCTAGTTCACTATGTGGGCAGGATGATGGAAAAATGAAGATCCTAAACTGTATGTGTTGCCAACTCCAGAGAGACAAGTTTCTACTGAAAGAAGTCTAAAAATACAATGGGAGAGGGCTTCCAGGCTACAGAGTTGCAGGCTCAGTATATGAACCCCACCACAGCCCCTCACCTCTGTTATGAGTGATGGCTGTAGCATCCAAACAAGAGACCAGCCATCACTCACAGCAGAGGGAAGTGGCTGTGGGGCGGCTCATACACTGAGACTGAAACCCTGCAGTCTGCAGGGCTGTCCACAAGGCACTTACAGGTCATTTGAGGGAATGGTGCCATTGAGATTCAAAGTTAATTTTTTCAACACTACGATGATTAAAAATAAGGACCAATGTACATTATATGGAAAAAGTATTGGTATTGGAACAGCTACATACAGAAGGTTTTATTATATCTCATTCTAAAACCATAGGCATGAATATAGAGTTGGACCCCTCTCTGCAGTTATGGAGTCAGCAGAGTGTTGGCGACTTTTATGGATTATGCTGAGGCTCAGTGACCCTACTCTGTAACTTTACATGGTCTGTGTCTGTGTCACTGTGGTCCTTTAAGCCTCCACTTTGCAATAATACTGATCACAGTTAATTGTGGAATATCCAGGAGGAAAGAAATTTCACAAACTGATTTGTTGCAAAAGTGACATCCTATTAGAGTATAACACTCAAATTCAGAAAGCTCTGTAGAACGACCGATTCTTTCACAGATGTATGTAAAGGCAGACTGCATGGTTAGGGGTATGAAGTCAATACATACACAAAATTGTTGATAGACTCCCTTTAAGACCCTAGAAAGTCCCTGCTGACCGACACTGTTAAAGGAAACATTTTGGCCATTATGCTGCCTGTACTTGCAGACATGGTTTACCCAAAAAACTAATATTATATTAAAAATCTATATACAATAGTTCACCTCTGTTATGTATTTGCTGGCAGGGTTACCTGCAGACCTATCGAAAGCCACAGATGACACATTGCAGTATGACATGCCATGCCTACAGGTATTGTCAAAATCAGTTCTGCTATGATGATTTATACTGATGACCTATTGTCAGGATAGGTCATCAATATCTGATCAGCGGTAATCTGACACCCGGGATCCCCGATGATCAGCTGTTTGGCAAGGAGACGGAGCTCCATGTGAGTGCTGCTTCCTGTTCATTACACTACGCGTCGTCTCCTGTGGAGCGGTGGCGTAGTGTAATTACAAGTACTCGCTCCATTCAAGTGAATGGAGCAAGTACTCGTTATTACACTGGACTTCCAAGACTATGTGCGGTGTAATGAACAGGAAGCAGCACTCGCATGGAGCGCCACCTCCTTTCCAAACATCTGATCATCGGAAGTCCTGCCAACCAGATATTGATGACCTATCCTGAGGTCATCAATCACCATTATAAATTGCTACACAACCCCTTTAACTTTACAGAATGACACTTATCAAATTATTACTGTTGAAGTTAGGGACTGCAGGGACTGCTTAAAGGGGTTTTCCGGGATTACTATGGTTTTTTGAAGATGCTCATGTAGTTACTTACCTCATATACAGTTGTGCTCAAAATTATTCAACCCCCAATGCTGTAAAGGGTTTTAGGGAATTTAGTGTACATTTGTAATTGTGTTCAGAATGGAATCTTTCAAGGACTTTTTAAAGAACCAAATGCAACTAAAATGACATCAATTGTTTTTGTAATACAGTATTAAATGTTTTTTTTTTTGTGATTTCTTTATTGACACAATTATTCAACCCCTTAAAGACTACCACTCTTAAGAACAGAGGTTCATTCAAGTGTTTTCGATCAGGTATTGAAAACACCTGTGGATGTCAAGGAGCAGCAATCAAGCATAATAAGCACCAATTAGGCAGATTTAAAATGACTGTGATACTCAGTTCCTTCTAGACCAGGCATCCTCAAACTGCGGCCCTCCAGATGTTATAAAACTACAACTCCCACAATGCCCTGCTGTAGGCTGATACCTGTAGGCTGTTCGGGCATGCTGGGAGTTGTAGTTTTGCAACAGCTGGAGGGCCGCAGTTTGAGGATGCCTGTTCTAGACATTTACTGGTGTGTTTACAAACATGGTGAAGTCAAGAGAATGGTCCAGGAAGACAAGAGAAGCGGTGATTTCTCTTCACAGGATGGGCAATGGCTATAAGAAGATTGCAAAGATATTAAACATACCAAGAGACACCATAGGAAGCATCATTCGCAAATTCAAGGCAAAGGGCACTGTTAAAACGCTACCTGGTTGTGGCAGAAAGAAGATGCTGACTTCGACTGCTGTGCGCTACCTGAAGCGCAAAGTGGAGAAAAGTCCCTGTGTGACTGCTGAGGAACTGAAAAAAGATTTGTCAGATGCGGGTACTGAAGTTTCAGCTCAGACAATAGGGCGCACACTGTGTAATGAAGGTCTCCATGCCAGAACTCCCAGGCCAACCCCCTTGCTGTCTCCAAAGAATAAGAAGAGTCGACTGCAGTATGCCAAAAGTCATGTGGACAAACCACATTTGTGTTCTGTGGACTGATGAAGCAAAATTAGAACTGTTTGGGCCCATGGATCAACGCTATGTTTGGAGGAGGAAGAACAAGGCCTATGAAGAAAAGAACACCTTGCCTACTGTGAAGCATGGCGGGGGGTCAATCATGCTTTGGGGGTTTTTTGCTTCTACAGGTACAGGGAAGCTTCAGCGTGTGCAAGGTACCATGAATTCTCTTCAGTACCAGGAGATATTGGATGAAAATGTGATGCAGTCTGTCACAAACCTAAGGCTTGGGAGACGTTGGACCTTTCAACAGGACAATGATCCCAAGCATACCTCCAAGTCCACTAGAGCATGGTTGCAGATTAAAGGCTGGAACATTTTGAAGTGGCCATCGCAGTCACCAGACTTAAATCCGATTGAGAACTTCTGGTGGGACTTAAAGAAAGCAGTTGCAGCTCGCAAGCCTAAGAATGTGACTGAACTGGAGGCTTTTGCCCATGAAGAATTGGCGAAGATACCCGTAGATCGCTGCAAGACATTTGTGTCAAGCTATGCTTCACGTTTAAAAGCTGTTATAACTGGAAAAGGATGTTGTACTAAGTACTAAGATTGAATGTCACTTGGGGGTTGAATAAAACTGATAATGATGTGAGCACAGAAAAGACATTTGTGGTTATTTCATTATAAATGTTATGTTATATTTGTCTGACTTACAAGTGCCTCTTTGATTTAATTGTAAACAAGATGACTGAAATGATGAAAATCAATGTCAAACTGGCCAAAACACTCAATTTCAGTGGGGGTTGAATAATTTTGAACACAACTGTACATCTGTCCTATTCCTTTCCTTTTTAATTTTGTACTCTTCAGGCCTTGTAAGCAAATCACTCTGGAATGTTTATCTCCTGTATATACCATATTCTGTTGCTCTATCCAACCAAACCCATGATTTACTTCTTCTTTCGCTGCCAGAGCTCCAGCACCCCCCTTTATAGATCCCTCCCTCCCAGCCAGTTATATAGACATTCCCCTATCTCTGTCACTGAACAGCCCAGAACAGAAGATATGAGCAAAAAAAGGCAAAAAGAAATGCATTACAAAGTTAAAACTACCTTTATAAATTATTATTTTAAAGAATGGTGATGCAAACTAGATAACCCCTTTAAAAGGAATGTGTCACCAGCGACCTCCTTATCCAACTATTTGCATAGACACGTAGCTGTTCACCTGATTAAAGCCCTGTTTTTCTTTCATTGATCCGAAGCTCTGTTGTCGAGTTATGATACTTTGGTGGAATTAGGGTGTCACCATTGCTCCTCCCTCACTGCTTCTATTGATAATATCCTGAATATGAGCTGAGCGCTGCGAATGGCCAGCGCTCCAGCCTTGGGAGAAGGAGACGCCCAGGGCAGAAGAAGATGTCTCCTCCTCAGGCAAAATTGGAGAAGCACGAGCGCCAGTACCGGGGGCTACAGAGGACGAACGGAGCGGCATCCAGGGATACAAGTAAGTGCAGGGACATCCCTGGGTGCCGCTCTCCATGTACATACCTTTGCCTAATAAACTGTGGACCAGTGAAAGGTCCTCTTTAAGTCAAATTCATGGATGCTAGCATATTGAGAAGTCCAAGACAAACTGATGCAGTAGAGAACTGGTCTTAGGATGTGATTTTGTATAATTTGTCATTCTGTTCTCCAGCTCAGTCCACTGGAAATAAAGAAGATAGACTATAAGACATCTATAACAAAGGCTTTATTTTGACGTATAACCACAGTGAAGGCTCATTTCCCTCCCAAACACTTTTAATATCCCCTCCATTTTTGGTTTAATGCCTTTAAAGTTTGCTTAATCTGGCTCCCACTTGCCCTGACTAATTTTCATTCAGCTGACAGATCACAGGTCTTTTAAACTCTCCATCCTTACCCGCTTCCCTTTTCTAACATAGAGGAGTCTCTAATCCAGAAGCCCTGTCCAATTAATCTTGCTAAGTTGCCACATTATTAACATTGCCACCCACTGAGGGGCAACACTCTTCTGTGTATAAGAAGACCCCTTGCTAAGCATCAAAGATCTCCATCAAAGGCTCTCCTGATCTAGGTCACCATGAGCATCAAGCACTGCCATCCTTTTCCCCCCCACTGATCAAACATTTTTTACTTGGAGATCAGTTCACCTCCCACACCCACTTCCTCTGGGAGATTTAGCATAATGTGCCCCTCTGGTAGCCTTCTAGTTACATGTCTCCTGAGTAACATGTTCCACTTCCTAGATATGGATATAGGTGAAAAGAAATATAAAAGTAATAAATGGATTGGTGAAGCTAAATGTAAATCTTCAAGCAGTTATGAAGATTCCTTTTTCCTCCCAGAATACCCCACCCTCTGCCACTGTTTAAACAGCCTGAAGCAGCACTGACTTAGGAAGAGGATGAAATGACTTTTCAAGATCAAAGGCCCACAAAGTCTTTACACACACATAATCACAAGGCCTCTGAGAAGTTAAGATTGATTTGTTTCAGTGTAGCACAGAAAGCATGTAATAACAGTTGGGCTTTTGTTTCCTTAAGACTGGAAGAAGGGGCAGATATCTGAAAAGGGGGTGAGTTAGATAGTGTATTTAATGTTCAAGATATGAAGGAAACTACAGTCTGGGATATGAAATGACTATGCCAAGCATTGCACAAGCAGTATTATTAGCTGGCAGAACCTGCTCCTGCCCACTCACATAATAATGCCAAATGCTAGCAATTTGTTCTAATTATGAGTAGAAAGATAGCACAAATAACAGCAACAGGGGTATTCCAAGGCTTTCATAGAATTCTAGAGATTGTGCAGCATAATTCTTCTTTCATATCGCTTGGAAAATCCTTTATTAAACTCCAGCGGCTCATCATTCGCATTTAGTTATCTAACAGACTCTGAGAGGCTCGGGCATAAGCCCTCTTGAGGAAATGTTTTAATTTAATATTATACGGTATAAATTAAATTAAGAAGCAGATGCTGTGTGGGCAAAATGAGCTCTGAAAAACTTCTTTCACTACTAGATTTTAAGATGCTAAGCTAGGCTCCCCATTTCTTAGCAGACTCAGATCAGCTCTGCCACTATCTAAGTGTGCTGCTCTTTACCTATAACTAAAGTATTTATAGATATCACAGTAGACAACTGCACAGTATAAAAATGTCCCCGAGATGATTATTCAGATCTTGGAGGATATATCTTAATCAAATCTATAAATAAACTGATATATACCAAAATTAGTATATCTAAAGTGCAAATAAAGTTAAAACACTATAAACTGTAACCATAGCTCAACATGGGGCGCCATTTTCAGCGGTGATATGCGGCCCGTGCATCCCATTCAACGCTGCAGTCCTGGGCTCTCTCTGTGCGGGTGCTGTTGTTCTGGGATCCGCTCCCCAGTTTGCTCTCAGCCCTGGCCACAGCATGCTTGCTGTTTGTTTCCTGCAGCGCTTTCTTAAGGGGCGGCTCATGTCACTTCCTGGGCTTTCTGGGTTAAGTCATGTGACCTCGCTGACCTATCCTAGGCCTCCTGCACATATTTCAGTGGCTCAGTGCTTAGACAGAAGTGCACCCATCTAATGGCCATCAAAAACAGTAATATGCTAGTGCAATATGGGCTTTTGGTTTAAAAAAAAAAAAAATAATAATCACTCAACTCAACAACTTGCTTGCGCAAAGGCAGTCTGCTCCTCTCTTGACTGAAAAAGATCTGCCCAAGGACCTGCGTTGAGCATGATAATGTCACCGCGCGTTCCCAGGGTGATGACGACATCACTTTCTAAGACAACTGCAGCCACCATTTTAGGAAAAATGATTCGTTACCATGAAGTGCGAGGAAATTCAGCTTTGTTTAGAATCAAATTTTTCCTAAACTATGGGCAGAATTCCACTTTGGACGCTTTGCTCAACACTAATAGCTAGAGATGAGCAAGTTTTTAAAAAATTTGATTCGCTGGTTCGCCGATTTTTTTAGGGGAAAATTTGGTTAGATCAGAATATATTTGCGGCAAATTACATTAAAAAATGGCTATTTCCAGGCTGCAGAGGGCCTTTATAGAGGTGTAGAACAATGTGCCTTGCAGTAACACACATAGGGAGTCTGCTTGGGTAGTAAAATAATACTGTGAGTCTGTATGACATGCAGATGACAGTCATCGATCTTAGAATCACTGCACACTTCACTTATTTGGGCAGTCACAGGGCTAAAACTGACCAAATAACTCAAGTATCAACTCAAGTACACTCCTTTTACACTGTTGTCAGCTGATTCCACATAGATGTCTATAAAACATGTTCTATTAAATACTTATACAAGTAGAGCTCCCCTGACAGAGTGGAGAGGATGTCAGCAGTAAGTTTGTGTTGACATCACTGATTAATTTTCCCCTCCTCTGATCCATCAGAACAATAACCCACAAAAAATGTATCCTGTCGGTCAGCATTTGCTCAATAATCTATCAGTATTACTAATGCCAAAAAAAACAGGAGTGGATCTAAAACAGAGATGACACGTGAATGAAATATTTGCATGTCTTCTGTGTTTTCTACCCACTCCTGCTTTTGGCTACCAAATCATAAGCCAATTCTGATGGGATCATACAGGCCTTACAGCTGCTCCACAGACAGGATCCGTTGTGCGGCTCATTTTTCCTTCCTTCTGACAGATCCGAAGAAAGGTCAAATAAATGATGATGTCAGCCAGGCGAAAACCAAAATAGTGGACCAGTCATGAAGTGGGGAGGGTGGGAACAGCATGAGAAGTCCACACAGTGGACCTATGACATAGTGGTGAAGTGGAAGCAGCATGAGGAGGCCACCAAGTGGCACAATGACACAGTCTGGAGTTGGCAGCATCAGGAGAAGGCCACAGAGTGACACAATGACAGAGACTGGAGGTGGCAACAGTATGTGGAGGGCACCAAGTGGCACAATGACAGAGTCTGGAGGAGGCGGCAGCAGTAGCAGAATCAGGAGAAGGATGCTGAGTGGCACAATGACAGAGTCTGAAGGTGGCTGAAGGTGGCAGCAGTATGAAGAGGCCATTGAGTGGCACAATGACAAAGTGTGGAGGTGGCAGCAGTATGAGGAGGCCACCAAGTGGCACAATAACAGAGTCTGGAGGTGTGTGTCAGAAGCATCAGGAGAAGGCCACCGAGTGGCACAATTACATAGTCTGGAGGTGGCAGTAGTATGAGTAGGCCACTGAGTGGCAATATGACAGAGTCTGGAGTTTGCAGCATCAGGAGAAGGCCACCGAGTGGCACAATGACACAGACTGGAGGTGGCGGCAGCAGCCGCAGCAGAATCAGGAGAAGGCCACCGAGTGGCACAGTGACAGAGTCTGGAGTTGGCAGCATAAGGAGAAGGCCACCAAGTGGCACAATGACAGAGTCTGGAGTTGGCAGCATAAGGAGAAGGCCACCAAGTGGCACAATGACATTGACTGGAGGTGGCGGCAGCAGCCGCAGCATAATAAGGAGAAGGCTACCGAGTGGCACAATGACAGAGTCTGGAGATGGCAGCATCATGAAAAGGCCACCGAGTGACATAATGACAGAGTCTGGAGGTGGCAGCAGTAGGAGAAGGCCACCGAGTGGCAAAATGACACAGTCTGAAGTTGGCAGCATCAGGAAAAGGTCACCGAGTGGCACAGTGACAGAATCTGGAGGTGGCGGCAGCATGAGGAGACCACAAAGTGGCATAATGACAAAGTGTGGAGGTGGCGGCAGCAGCAGCATCAGGAGAAGGCCACAGAGTGGCAAAATAACCGAGTCTGGAGGTGACAACAGCATCAGCATCAGCAGGATATCACAGAGAGGCAAGGTAACAAAGTGTGTAGATGCCACAGAAACACAAGGGGGGGTCAGTCAGCACGTCCCTGTATGCAGGTGCATGTAGCTATGTCAAAATACACAAACACAGAAATGCAACAGCACTCTGCAACGAGCATTCTGCCCTGCCTCTATGCTAGAAGCCATCATAGGACGCCAGCGTACATTTTGATCAAAAAGTAATAAGCCACTCGCCACACCAAGGCCGCCTCTATGAGTGGTCCTAACGCTAAATCCTACCTGTTATGGCCATAATGTGGAGATGGCAGCAGCATCAGGACACCACAGAGTGGCAAGGTGACATAGTGTGGATATGGCAGCAGCAGTATACCACTGAGTGGCAAGGTAATATAGTGTGGATATGGCAGCAGCAGCAGGATACCACAGAGTGGCAAGGTGACATAGTGTGGAGATGGCAGCAGCAGCAGGATACCACAGAGTGGCAAGGTGACATAGTGTGGATATGGCAGCAGCATCAGGATGCCACAGAGTGGCAAGTTGACATAGTGTGGAAATTGGCAGCAGCAGGCTACCACAGAGTGGCAAGGTGACATAGTGTGGATATGGCAGCAGTAGCAGCATCAGGATACCACAGAGTATGAAGGTGACATAGTGAGGAGATGGCAGCAGCATCAGGATACCACAGAGTGTGAAGGTAACATAGTGTGAAGATGGCAGCAGCAGCATTAGGAGACCACAAAGTGAGCCAGTGACAGAGTGGGGTGGTGGGTGGCAATACCAGTATTAATATAATGGTAGATAAAAAGATTTGCGGCACTCACCCCTGTCTTGAAAATACTTTAATGCTTTATTTCACGCATACATGAAAAAGTTCGCACACTGGGGAGCGGAATAGCCCTTCAGTGTTGATCGTCGATGACGGCCGTTTCACTCGTAATTTGCGCTTCCTTGGACCGCTATGACACACACATGCACAGCCGTGCTATATATGGGCATCCACCCGACCAGCACTCAAGTAACAGGGAGGTGCTCCCACAGGTGTGCAACATGTGCAATGAAAATCAAGCAATACAAACAGGACCAGTGTGAACAGGACTGTGTGTGCACTTACACACAGTGCAACAAAGTATTTGAGCAACAAAGTAACATAGTAACATAATGTCATCATCGCGGCAAAAAGTTACAAATACATAAAACGGGTATAAACAGATATAGAAGTGCACGAATCAGCAGGGTATTCATAAAATTACTGCCATGTCATTTTTATCGTTTAAACCATGCAGACCCATGGCGCTAGTTCTGATGATCCACCGGGCCACCCCTAGGGATGGGTCCCACGACCTCAATGCCAGCAAAAGAGAGGCTCGATGGATCATCACCATGGACCGCGCGGATATGATCGATCAGCCGGGGGGAGCCCCGTCCCGTTCTAATGGAGCTCAAGTGCTCCCGGACCCGTTCAAATAGAGGTCTAATAGTTTTGCCAATGTAAAACCGATGACATGTGCATATAATAACGTACACTACAAAAGACGTACGGCAGGTGATAAAATCTTTTACTTTATATGTCATCTCCCCAATATTTAGCATTTTACTCTGTGAGTTATGGGGACAAAATTAACAATTTCCACACTTCAAATTTACCTACGGTTTTCTACTCTGAAACCAATTAGTTCGTTTGGGTTGTCTCACCACACTATGGACCAATTTGTCTCTGAGAGTGTGACATTTTCTTAACGTTATTAATGGTTTTTTTTTAGGTCAAGTCCCCCGGAGCAGAATCACCCTTAAGTAGGTCCCAATTGGTTAACACGGCCTGTCTCACTATGCTAGCAGCGGGACTAAACTTAAACGCAAAAGTGAAAATACCAGTACCCGCTGACGAAGGTGAGTGAAAGAAGGAGCACTTGGCATCAGATGTGTGGCATCTGCGGGTGGTAGCATCAGAGTAGTAGCTGAGGCAGTTAGCCAGAAGAAACCGGTCTCTTTTTTCAAGGTTTGGGTGCGTCGGCATGGATGATCAAATCAGATGCATCACAAATTGGTGGGTGGAAATCCTGGCTGATCCACGTTTGATTCATCTTAACAAAGATCAGTCTCTCTACATTTTAGTTGGACAGGCGAGTTCACCAGCTGCTGCTGGTGAGTAGTTTCTTCACTACGCAGGTGAAGAAAGCTGCTTATCAGCGACTGTAGACTTAGGCTGCTGCTGATGGAGCTGGTACTGCTCCTTCCACCTCACCCCTCCCCAGCAGCCATGGCAGTGGAACGTGAGCACAGAGGGACCCCCCAGATCAGACCTGCGAGAGGATGGACGATGGCGCAGATAGGCAGCGGCCAACTGACTACATAGGATGTCTCTGAAGTAATTAAGTTTGTCCTCCCTCTTAGTGTGTGTACAAAAGGCCCCCATTTTGGATAGCATATCAGCCTAAGTTGGGGGATGCCGTTCTGTCACTGCAGCTCAAGGAGGGTGTGCTGATGTGCATGCAAAGTTTCCTGGCCATTTTTAGGATGTCTTGCAGATAGACTTAAGGAACCGCTTGACAACCAGATTGAGCACGTGTGCCATGCAGGGCGCATGGCTCAGCCTTCTTTGACGCAGTGCCGACACCATGTTCTTCCCGTTGTCAGTCACCATGGTTCAGATTTTCAGTTGTCATGGAGAAAGCCAGGATTTGATTTCTTGATGAATCACACGGAGCAGTTCCTACCCTGTGTGACTCCGTTCGCCATACCCTGCACAAGTTGTATGCTGGAGGGGCACTGTGACTTGTCCCTGCAGTGGAGGCTGAGGACATGGTAGACGATGAGGTGTCAGAGGCGGACATTGTTGCAGGACCAATGGCATGACGACGTAGAAGCAGAAGCGGCGTGACCCTGCCAAGTTGCTGGCGTGGCTGTGCAGGAACCACATTCACCCAGTGGGCCGTAAAGGACATGTATTGTCCCTGACCGTAGAAACAGCTCCACACGTTGGCGCTTCCGTGCTCTTTGGCAGACAGCCAGACACCGACAGGCTCAAGGACTGGCCCATCTTCTGTTCTACATATTTGTGCAGAGCTGGTACTGCCTTTTTCGCAAATAAATGACGGCTCTCCACCTCGGCTCGGCACAAGCCATCAGTTCTCTGAAAGGTGCACCAGCAACTTGGCCATGAGCACATTCAGCTTCTGCGCCGTTGGATGAGTGCACGCATACTGCTGTCTCTTGGCAATCGCTTCAGTGATCGATTGCTGATGGAATGACTGACGAGGAAGAGGAGAAACAGGAACATCGGGACCAGCAGATGATGGGAATGACAGACAGCTCCCTTTTGGCTGAGGTGGCGGAGCCTTGACTGCCTGAAAACGGGTGCGTGCAACTGGGTGTTGCAGCGGTTGCTGCGGCAGGCTGAACCACCAAATCGGAGCCACGGTTCCCCCAGGCCACTGTATGGCAACTCTGCATATGTTGATGCAGGGCTGTAGTGCCAACATTGTCACCCTAGCCACGCTTCACCTTCCGCCCACAGATTCTACATATGGCCATGTTCACCTCCTCCGGAGGCTTAACAAAAAACTGCCACACCGCCGAGTAGGTGATTTTTCCCCCAACAGTCGCACTGACTGACAGCTACCGATGCTGCCTCCGTGAACCCCTGCACCACTACTTCCTGGGCAGGTAGGCTTCTGCGAAGCAGGTGGTCTACCTCGGGCACATTTGGCTCCCGACCTCTTACTGCTGCCATGCTGCAGACTCCCAACCATACTACCACCTTGCTGGCTCAGCCGCTGCCTCACAGGCAAGCTGCCACCCTCTTCTCCTGATGATGATGAAGCCCCTTCTGCACCCGGTACGATCGGCTTCTTCATCATCGAGTAGTGTCTGCATGTCACTGATGTCCTCCTCAATGGTCTCTGTGTCAGGAGCCTGACCGCTCGCAACACCACTTCCCACGCCATTCCTCTCATCACTATTTGACCGCCTAGTGGAGGAAGCAGCGGATGTCTCCTCCAGATCTTGGCTGGTTAGTATCTGTTGACTGTCCTCTAGTAGCTCGTCCTCGCTGTATAGTGGAGCTGAGCCACCGCATACAATACTTTTGTGGCTGAGGGAACAGCAAAGGACAGAGGTAGGTTGAAGACAGGTGAAGGCACAGGGCCTGCTCCCGGGCCATGCCAACTAAGGGTTGTGTCTCACGAACCCACCGACTGTTGGCTGGGGGTTTCTGATGTCACTTGGAATGAAGTGGATGATCGAGTTAACCAATCAATAACTGTTGGGTTGCTGGTCAAGACACGACCGCTATATGACATCGGGAGCTCAGGCCTCTCGCTGAAACTCCTGCTGCCAAGCCCCCTTACTCTGCTGCGACCTCTACCTGCGCCAGAAACATTTCGGCCTCTGCCACTCCTCTGTGCATGGCCAGGCGCTTCTCTGTCTGACATACTTTTAGCTGAACTAAATAAATTAAAAACAAATTAAAACACCTCTAAAAGCGTTGAAAATATTTTTCTTTTTGTACTGAAATAGGCCACTAAACTCTTTCACCACAAATAACTACAAAAGCACAGTGCGTATATATTTTTCTTTTTGTACTGAAATAGGCCACTAAACGCTTTCGCCACAAATAACTGCAACAGTCAAATGCATATATATTTTTATTTTTGTACTGAAATAGGATTTAGGATGAAGAAATTCCACTATTACTTTTTGAATTTTGTCTTTAAAGTGTACACTGCAAAATCATTCTATTCGGCTGGTCATTATGATTATAGAGATATCAACCTTATATCGTTTTATCACTTTTACACAATGAAAGCATGTTTGAAGAAAACAAATCCCGTTTTTGTGTAAACATTTTTTGCAAGCAATATATATATATATATATATATATATATATATATGTTGTTTTTTCTGGTGATGGCCTTGTTTGAGGATTTGTTTTTGTGGGATAAGTTAATGTTTTCATTGGTACCATTTAGAAGTACTTTTTGGTGAGGCGAGGTAACCAATAATGGCTGTTCTGGCAATGTTTTTATTTTTTTACAGCATTCACCTGATGGGGTAAGTTATGTCATATTTTTATACAGCAGGTTGTTAAGAAATAGTGATAAGAATTATGTCTACTTTTTTTTCAATTTTTTTTTCCAATAGTAAATGGCTCGAGGGGGAAACACTTGTTATGTTTATTTTTATTTTTCAAAAACATTTTACTTTATTTATTTTTATTACTTTTTATTTGAGTCTCTCTTGAGGACTTCAACTTCTAATTTCCAGATCAGGTACAATATTTTGCAGTGTAATGCATTGTAACTGTCAGTTTGACATTAACAGTTCTTCTATCAGACTTTGCCTGTGGCAGGGCCTAATAGGCATCCATAGCTGCAAACCCCAAGACCTTTCTAAGGCCTCGGGCTACCATAGCAACCATCGGCACCCTGTGATCACATTGTGGGAAGCCAATAGGAGTTATCTCCAATGCCAGCAGTTACAGCAGGGGCCTTGCTGTCAGTCACAGCCATGACCCCCACCCTTATCCGGCAAGCACAGCTCCCGTCCAATCGCTGTTTTGTACATGACCCACTGCACCATACATGTATTGTGAAAGTCTGTAAAGGGTTAAAAGACTAAGGCTGCCTCCCCATGTTAAATTATTTTAATGAAGTTTTTGAAGCCAAAATCAGGTGTGGATCATAAAGGGAGAGAAGTTCTTAAAAACAGAATCTACTTCTCTTTTTTGAATCCACACCTGGTTTTGGCTTCAAAAACTGCATCAAAAATCTGAATGTAGCCATACGCTAAAATAACAGAGGTTCAGAAACATTTACAAAATCAACACCATTAGTAAATTAGAATTGGCCCATATAACAATAGTTGATGTATTTATTTTACTCACCTCTATAACATTGACATATTCTGCAGCTCTTTATAGCCACTGTCCTTACTTGCTGTCCCCAATGGGGCTTACAATCTAAATTCCCTGTCAGTATGTCTTTGGATTTTTCTCTTTAGGCTTGGGACAACATCACCTCAGGCATGGGACAACATCACCTGTGGTGTAAATGCTGTGGATCCTTTGAAGCAGAATTGCATGTGGAAAAATCCACATCCATCACAAGCAAAGTGGATAAGATTTTAAAAATCTTTAGTCTTCGCAATGTAAAGAGTGAAAGCAGCTGATGACCCCCTGTGATCCTAGCAGCAATGCAGCAACTAAAACCAGCCCATTTTGGTGTATTTTGCAGGGGTGGCCTTTGGCCTGAGTGGCTGTAGATTTTCCACTGAGGAAAATCGGCAGCAGACCTACTACAGGTAAATGTACCCTAATATAGGTAGAAGTTTGTAATGAGTTACTTGAATACAACGCGTAGTTCTCACCACAGGACAGCTGTGCCATGTGGCCGTACCATAAATCGTTACCTAGACCTTTTATAGTACTACAACACTCATTTCAACCGTTAATTAACAGGTGCAGTCTATAATAATTAGGGGTAATTTATTTTATGTGGTGAAAAAAAAGTTGTAAACCCCCTTTTTGATATTTTGTCACACAGGCAGTTTTGTCCTGTGCTCGCCACTTGGAAGCATGAACTGCCGTAGGTGCACCTAATTTATGAAGAGCCGTGAGCCTCGCCATAAATTAGGCTCTTCGCCAGTGCAGAGTAAAAACAAAAACCAGTGTAAAATGCCAGTCTTTGCAAATGAACCCCACTGTTTTTCTTTTGTTGGTCTGAGATTCTATTCCTTAGACCTTTGGTGCAATGAAGATGTCACTATTGCTCTTGTTGCACCCTAGCTCCCCTCTTTTCTGTGGCCAGGCCTTCCCTCACTGTTTTGCTGCTGCATAGCCCTGCAGAGACAGTTTCCAAAAACCACATAAAAAACCTGACTGTGTGGCAATACATTTAGGGGCACATTTATTAAGACCGGCGTTTTAGACACTGGTCTTAATAAACCCTTAAGCTGGCAGTGGTTCCACTGAAGTTATAAAGAGGAGCAGGCCTCTCCATAACTTTGGTGGATCCTCCGTCAGTTCTAAATGTAAGACAGCTTCCTAGCTGTCTTACATTTAGACCTTTTTCTACGCCTGCCACAATTTAAGACCTGAAATAGCCGTGCAGAGACAGTTTCCAAAAACCACATAAAAACCTGACTGTGTGGCAATACATTTAGGGGCACATTTATTAAGATCAGCGTTTTAGACACTGGTCTTAATAAACCCTTAAGCTGGCGGTGGCTTCCTAGCTGTCTTACATTTAGACCTTTTTCTACGCCTGCCACAATTTTAGACCTGGCTTTCGCTACAGAAAGCCTGTGTGTTGCCACAGCTTCTTTCACACGGTCATGATAACATCTGTCACAAGGTGGTCAGTGGTTCCTACCTGTAGATGACCATGAAGAATCCGTGTTTGATCCGTGTGTCCAGTTTTTGCCCACCATGTTCCATCCATATTCCTGAAAATTTATTTCCACAGCATCTTCTAGCAATGGTCCATGAAAATCACTGACAAAACACGGTGCCAGTGGTTTTCAGAGACGCGTAGACTTCAATGGGCATGTTTGGTCTGCATAACAGACCAAAGTATTGCATGTCTACGTGGTTTTTCCCCTGACACACAGTCAGTGGAAAATCACTGATATGTAAATAAAAACATAAAAAACAATGATTACGTGTGCGGTTCATGGAGAACACAGACAGCACACACTCATTCATGATTCATTGACGTGTCTTGCTTCAAATGTCTTGCTTCATTGACGAAGTCTTCCTTCAAATGTCTGTGAAAAGATGGTCTGTGGTTCATCTATGAAAATGTCTGTGAAGGATCTCTGTTTGGTCCACGTGTCCATTTTTGCCATTCATGTTTCATCTGTATTCCACCATACACTGCTAGGCTGAAAATTAATTTTCACAGCATTTTTCTAGCAATGATCTGTTAAAACAATAGACCAAACCTGGATGGTATACTTGTTGTGTCTGTGGTTTTTACTAAAGACTATAATGTGTGTGAGGGATCCATACTTACATACAAAAATGGCATACTTCCATGGTTTCACCATAGACATGCGGTCCCTGGAAAACCACTGATGTGTGATGTGTAAAGCGAATAGCTATTACATGTGCTGTCTGTGGAAACCATGGACAGCACACGTCCGTAATTCACTAACATGTGAAAGAGACCTTAGACCTCTTTCACACGTCAGTGAATCATACTTTCCATGTTCTCCATGCGCAAATAAACTAGAGCAGTCTAAGTAAATATGAACCCAAAACAACCACCACAGCTCAAAATAATAGTTTAATTCATGAGCTGCTGTGCAAAAGAAAGACAGCCAAATGAAATATGCCTGTCTATCTTTACGCCTAAAAACAGACGAGCTTGATAAATGTGCTCCTTTGACTTAAATACTGTATGTTTATTTACAAATCAGTGATTTTCCACTGATTATGGGTCAGTGGAGAAACCATGGAGACATGCACTATTTTGGTCAGTGATGGAGACTAAACACGCTCATTTAAGTCTATGGGTCTGTAAAAACCACTGACCCAACAGAAGATGCTGTGAAAACTAATTTGAAGCCTAGCAGCGAACGTGGAACACAGATGACACATGAAGGGCAAAAAAGAATACACAGACCGAAAGCCTATGCTTCATGGACATCTTCATGAATGAACCACTGACCATCTTCTCACGAATGTGTGAAAGAGGCCTTGGTTACCTGTACACGTTGGGTTCTGATCAGGTTTTATGATGCAGTTTTGAAGCTAAAACCAGGTACGGATTCGGGGGGCGTGGCTAGCAGCCAACATGAAAAGAAATGCCTAGCGGAGCTCCGGTACACTGACCCTAACTTCTCCATTATCCTGAATTTTACTAGCCGCCAGCATTTCCTCCACAGCTGGGAGACGGTCGGGAAGACACCGAGGTTCAAGAATGTCATGTAACAAATTCTTAACGGCAGCTGAAAAGCTCAGTGAGTTTGCCAGCCCTGAACAACAAGATGGCGCCAGCTGCAAGGTGTACTTTGCCTCACTGGCTGCCCCGGATGTTCCATCCTCTCCTGCAGAGGACTCTGATCAGGAGCCCGAGCCCACCTGGAAACAGGTCCCAGAGCAGCTCCTTCATGCCATCACTGCTTGCCGCTCCTCCCTATCTGGCAAAACGGACGAGGTGCAGGTGGATCTTGGTCTTTTGGGACAAGACATGCAGAACCTGCAGGAGCGGGTTAAAGTAATATAGGACCGGATATCCTTCCTGGAGGACCGTACCACTCCCTTCCCGTGCAACTCTCTGCTTTCGAGAAAAGGGTGGATGTTTTCCTCTGCCTTCGCAATCGAACGGGCTCACCGCGTTGCTGCTAGGCCGCTGCCACCGGAGGCACCGCCAAGGCCTATGTTAGCCGGCCTGCTTAACTCCATTGACAAAGAACATATTCTGCAATTAACCCATCACAAGCAAGAGCTACGCTCTGAAAACACCACCGTCATGTTATTTACCAATTTCTCGGCAGAGCTCCAGAAACGTATGAAAACATTCACTGCTGTAAAGAGGAGACTCATAGATTCGAATTTATCTTACTACATGGCATATCCTGCCAGGCTGAGGGTTGTGGAAACTAGAGTTGTTTCGGTACCAAAATTTTGATTCGGTATCGATACCATAAAAAAGTATTGCGATACTCGATACCATGCAAAAAAAAAATGCCCAAAAAAGACGCGTGCATTCCAATGTCCGGCCAATAATACAACAGTCCGATCCTATTTTTTGGGGGGACAAGGCGACTAAAATAAAATGGCGAATTGTGCAGTTTTTCTTTTTTTTTTCTTTTATGGGCGTTCACAGCTTAAAAGAGGATTTTTTTAATAGTTTGGACTTGAGATGTAGCGATATGTAATATTTTATTTTTTGTTTATATATTTTATATGTAAAATTGGGAAAGGGTGTAAAAGTCACTCCTCATTGGCGGCCAGTGACCCCGCCTCCTCCGTCCCTCTCGCTCTATTGGTGGAAGCAGCACAGGGGGAGGGAGAGACTGCCTCCTTCTCCCTGTGCTGCTGAGGAGAACATGGCCGCGCTGAGAGCGGCGCAGCCACGTTCTCTGATACTGGGCTGTGCAGTAGCGCAGTCCAGTATCGATAAAATACTAATCCTGGTATCGGGCTCGATACCAGAAAAAAGTATCGATTGGGTATCGAAACTTCGATACCCGAAACAACCCTAGTGGAAACCTCCAAGTTCTTCACTACTCCGATGGAAGCTACCACCTGGCTTGATGGCAGAGGCCGACCGCTGAAAGCCCCAATATGATCGTCTACCTGAGGATCCACGTTTTCCCTAGCGGAGGACGACATAGAATCAAGTTTGCCTGGCCAGATATGTTCTTACTATAATCCATTCCGACCAGTCTGGATTTATGCCAGGGAAATCCACCACCAATAACATCCGGAGAGTGCAGGTGGTGAGTCAAATTGGTCTTAGGCAACACCAGTAATGGGCACTGACATTGTTAGATGTGGCTTAAGCTTTTGACTAAGTAGAATGGCCCTATCTGTTGGCCACCCTTTAATGCTTCGGTTTTGGGCCCAACTTTATTAAATGGGTCTCTATTCTGTACAAGCACCTAAGATCTAACATCCTAGTGAATGGCATCTGCTCAACCTATTTACCTTTGGGACGGGTGCCAGCTATCTCCGCTACTATTCGCCCTAGCAATAGAGCCTTTAGCCATGCGCATTCAAAGTGATTCTCAGTTCCAGGGTGTTCGAGTAGGAGACAGGGAGGACAAACTGGGACTCTATGCTGACGATATGGTGCTCTTTATGTCAGAGGTGGAGGACACTCTCCCTCAAGCTATCTCTCTAATTGATACTTCTGGCCATAATTTTGGTCTACGGATTAATTGGTCTAAATCCACTTTATTTCTGTTGTATGATACACTGATTGGGCCTATCTTAGTGGAGAAATACCTGTGGTTTCCTACTTTAAATATTTAGGACTAGAGTTGGGCGCGAATATTCGAATCGCGAATTTTAAATCGTGAATATTGCCACTTTGAGAATTTGCAAAGATTTAGAATATAGTGCTATATATTCGTATTCATGAATATTTAATATATTTTTTCATCTAAACCGATGATCCCTCCCTGCTTCTTGCTTGTGCGCCAATGAGAAGCCTGCAATACATTTGTCTGAGCTTAGCAACATCCCTAGCAACCAACAGGAAAGTTACCTACTCTCTTACTACACAAGAACCTCCCCAGCAGCCATTTTCTGCAGTTTTTTGCATTTCTGAGAGAGACAGCAGTGTCATTGGTGTGCTCTGTGCATTGCTGTGTCATTACGTTAGATAGTTAGTTAGTTAGTTAGTTAGTTAGTTAGTTTGTTAGCTTATATATATATATAATACAAATAGTTAGTGGGAGATAGTCAGTGTAGGTTAGGTCGTGATATAGCGTAGCATGCTATCCATACATGCTACATACATAGTGCTGTGATGTCACAAGTTCACAACAATACTTAGTGCACCAATCATTAATATGTAGTCAGACCTGCTAAAATGTGAAATTGAACGTATTGAGCCAAAATATGCTCATCATTAATTGCCGATTTGTGCAACCGCGAATATATTGGAGCACTCTATCTGCTGTAAGAGGGTGCAAGGTATCATATGCGATGGCAGGTACGTGTCACCAAGGTTGCTGGCCTCGGGGAGGTGAGAGCCGGGTTTTTTGTCTGCAGCAGCTAGTGCTGCTAGACTCTGTGACTTAGTTTGGCTGCAAAGCTAATCCGGGCCGGCTCTTACTGGGAGTAGGTAAAGTGTAGGGTGGGTGCCTACTCCCCACGGTCCAGGCCGGACTTTATCTGGCCCCTTTAAAAGGCAGCCTCCTTAGCAGCTGGGGAGGTGATTATCCTGGAGCTGCTAACAGGGCTGAGGAGTTCTCTGTCCTGGAGGAAAGAGCTCAGCAAGGAGGTGTTTTGATCCTGGCTACCTGAAGCTGGATTCTCCTGCGGCGGGGCCAACAGCGTGGTGCGAACCTGCACCTACACCTCCCAGGTGACTGAACCTGTGTTGGCCTGTTTTGCTTTGCCTCCTTGTGTCTGGCCTGTGTGAATTACCACCAAGAGACTGTTTCTGTTTATTTTTGTGTCAGTGTGAATAAAACACTGTTTGTTGCACAATTCTGGACTCCTTGTTTTGCCTCGGTACTGCACCCGCACCGCTATCTACCAGAGCGACTCCCCACATTTGGTGTCGGATGCGGGCATGCGCAGTGAGGCTGGCGTGAACGCCGAACTTTGTTTTTTGTGCGGAGCAAAAGTGAATGTCCTATATTAGGCCGGCAAAGTTGCAGCCTGTGATCTCTGGCAACATGGAGGCTGCTGTGAAGGCTCTCGTAGAAGCTAACGTGCAGCAGCGGGAGACCAACCAGTTACTGCTACAACATGTGATGGCATTACAGGCGGCAGGAGCATCCCACCACGTCCATGATGCTCGAAAGCGGTCCGTGCGGCGATCCCAAAGATGACCGCCGCAGACGACGTGGAGACATACCTAGCGGTCTTTGAGAAGGTCGCCGTGAGGGAAAAGTTACCCCGTGACCAGTGGGCCGAGGTGGTTGCTCCGCTCCTGGCATCCGGACCCCAGCAAGTTTTTTTGATTTGGCAGACGACCAGGCTGCTGACTATCCCACGGTGAAGGGGGAGATCCTGGCCAGACTGGGGGTAAACGTGTTGGTCCGGGCTCAGCGGGTCCACCAGTGGGACTTTAAAGTGGCTGAACCCGCCAGGCCGCAGTACTATGAGTTGCTGCACAGGTTGCAAAAATGGCTGCAGCCTGAGGTTCTAAGTCCGACTGCTATGCTGGACCGGCTGCTGGCTGACATGTTTTGGAGGGCCTTGCCTTACCCCCTTCAACACTGGATCGGCCAGGTATCCCCCACCAATGCCCTTGAGATGGTCGACCTGGTGGAGCGATATGAGGCCACCAGAAACCTGCAAGGGGGTTCTTTTGGGAGGGGGCCAGTCAAACCCCGGAAGTCTCCACCCCAGTCCCGGCGGCCGGCCAAACCCGCCCGGGATGTACCTCTTGCAGATCCGTCCCCAGTGGTCTGCTGGCAGTGTCGGGAGCCTGGACACATAAGGGCCAACTGTCCACAGTGGGGGAACCCATGGAGACTAATTATGGGTACCGGCCTTCCATGTATGCCCGGAGACTGTGTGCGACCGGCACCCCCGAGACAATAGACAGTCGTCATCTGTGCCAGGTGCAAGTCGGGGATAACCTGGCAGTGGCGCTGTTGGACTCAGGGAGCCTGGTAACCCTGGTAAGTGCTGCCCTGGTACAGCCCACCCAGTATACGGGCCGGAAAGTGGGTGTGGTGTGCATTCACGGAGACTTAAAGGACTATCCCACTGCTGTAAAGTCTCTGTCCACGGCGGCCGGCACCTGGACTTGTGAGGTGGCGATCTCCACAAAGCTACCCTATGAACTGATAATTGGGAGAGACTTCCTGGTTTTCCATCACTGTGGCCTGAGGTGAAGGTGTCTAATAGCCCTGAGACAGGGGTAACCCTAGCAGAGTAGCCTGATACCACTGGAAGGCCAGAACCCTGGGAGCCCGAGTCTGAAGGGCCAGCGGTAGGGGTGACCACTGCTGCAGCGGTAGTGGGGGAGACAACCCCACTGAGTGTAATGGTGGGAGACACGGAGGACTTGCCACCGGGACCTGAGTTGGCAGACCTCAATGTCTCCGGGAAAATTTTGGGACCGCACAACACCGGGACCAAACCCTAACCAGGGCCTGGGAGAATGTGCTGGAAATTGATGGTAAACCCCAGAAACCAGGGGCTGAATTAATGTTCCCACGATTTATTGTTCTGCAGGATATGTTGTATCGGGTGAACCAAATCCGAGGTGAACCTGTTGAACAGTTGGTGGTGCCCACAGCGTATCGCAAGCTTGTCATGGAGCTTGCCCACCAACATGTTCTTGGGGGACACCTGGGGTGGCAGAAAACCCAGGACCGCATACTGCAGCGGTTTTATTGGCCCAGTGTGTTCAAGGAGGTAGAAAATTATTGTAAGTCCTGTCCAACCTGTCAGGTAACTAGCCCCCAGCCACATTCCCGTAGTCCTCTGGTACCTCTGCCAATTATTGAAGTACCGTTTGAGCGAATCGCTATGGATTTAATTGGGCCTGTACCAAAGTCTGCTAGGGGCCACCAACACATTCTGGTAGTTCTCGACTATGCCACTCGGTATCTGGAGGCGGTGCCTCTGCGACATACCTCAGCTAGGCTCAAAAAAATTGTCCCAGAGGGGACATAGTGACCACTATAGAAATGCACATCCACCAAATAATATGTAAAACGCAATAATTTTATTGTACATAAACGGGACAAATACACAAACACACTTTAAAAATTGTATACAATACACCCATTGTGTCGGGATATGATAAAACCGACACACATACTGGGTCCACACCAAGCCCTAAATAGAGGCTAAAAAGTACATAACAGCCAGCTCACTGGCACACAGCATGCACAAAAGGTATATATTATAATGTGTATTCAAACCAACATGGCAAGCATTTAAAGGAACAATCCACAAATAAACCTTATACCATCAGATAACCTGTGTGCGCTGGCGTGTGGACCAAGTATAAAGAGAAAACGCCCCACGCGTATCGCCGGCTCCCTCCGGCTTCGTCAGGGGTAAGGTGCCCATAGTGAGTATGTCCTAGTTATATCTACAAAAATCAATTCCTAAATTGTCTCACCTGTTACTAATCGCATCATGGCATTATCGATAACAATATGCACAAGTGTGCAGAGCCATGGCTGACGCCACGGCACATGACCGGAAGTGCATCATTGGTCATGTGGCGCAGACAGGAAGCTAGAAGTCATATGATCAAGAAACAATATAATATGGTGGAACGCAAATGCATATCTAGTCTCACAAATCTATATGTTAAAATACATATGATCGCAAAAATAATCACCAAAATATTCGCGAAAATAATCGCAAAAAAAAAAAAAAAAATTTTTCCCTTTTTTAAATAAAAACGCAGATGCGTTTTTTACGCGTTTTTGATGCGTTTTCCATCAAAAACGCCCAAAAGGCCCCTGGGGGTTCAGATATCTTGCTTTGGAGGCAGCAGAACGTTAGTGGTAATCAAAGTCAACCGTCATATACAATCAAATAGAGACATCAAATAGATTTAAATTTTTGCTCAAAAATATGCCCGATTAAACAGTTCAATTGAAACCGTATGGTCCACCCTCATGATCTGTTGATGTAATTAGTCGGCACTGCACATGAGTATGTAAGAGCGAAGATGAAGCCCCACAATAATGTGCATAAAGTTTGTGTAACATATATTAAGTGCAGTGAAGTATTGTGTGGTCGTGAAAAAAGTGATGTGTAACAATAAATAAGAGACATATATGTATATATATACCCTATAATAGACTAATTATAATTCATAAAGTACAGGGTCTCCCCAGGTAATAAGTACAAATAATAAAGATAGTATAATATAATCCATCAGCAAGAAAACACCGCAAATTGTATAAGTAATAATATTACTCTTATCCAACACTGACATATATGGATATCATAAGATTATAAATTCATTGTGACAATACATCCATAGTAGGTACCATAAAAAATATATTAAAAATTATTAAAGGACTTATAAATACAAAATAAGATTGCATCAGTTATAGATAATATAGTAATTTTCATTGGCCAATGAAAAAAAAAATAAATAAACCCACAGTATAGTGAATCAAAAAAGACATCAAAACAACCTATGTGGAAAAAACCTGTGTGGAAAAAAAACAAGTGAAGAACAAGTGAATAGCAGCAGAAATACGTAAACCGAAGGAATCAGCTATAGAAACCCACGAAGGTGAGTTCCTCGTTGAGCCCCTCTGGTGCAAGTGATTTTAAGGTAAAGATCCATCTGGATTCTAAACGTGGAAGTTGTGAGGAAATGGAACCGCCCCTAATACTGCTCTGTACCAGTGCCAAACCTACAATTCTAAGATCCCGTGTATCACAACGGTGTTGTTCCAGGAAATGGGCTGCTACTGACGTGAGAGGTTTTTCACCCCGTTCCCTGTCACGTCTAGCGAGTGAGATAGAAGATAAGTGCTGTTGAATACGTTTCCGTAATTCCTGACTGGTCTGGCCCACATAAATCTTACCACATTTACATAACAAAGCATAGACCACATTCCTGGTGCGGCAATTAATGTAATGTTTAAGTTGTATTTTATTGTTGGGGGTGCAGAAAGAGTCCGTCCCTATCATGAATTGACACACATTGCAATTCCCACAGGGATATGTCCCAAGTAACCTTCCACCACGACCCAACCGATGGGTGGGCCTCTGGAAGTGACTGCGTGAAAGTTTGTCCCTCAAGTTGGAAGCACGTCTAGCAACAATGCGAGGAGAGGGATCAACATATTCACCCAATTTGGGGTCAGATGTTAAAAGATACCAGTGGGTACCTCAGCTAGGCTCATTGCCAAAGAGTTAATGGAGATGTTTTCCCGTGTGGGCCTGCCAAAAGAGGTTCTGACAGACCAAGGGACCCCTTTTATGTCCAAAGTAATGAAGGAACTGTGTAAATTGTTGCGTATAAAGCAGTTACGGACGTCCGTTTACCATCCGCAAACAGACGGTCTTGTTGAGAGGTTTAATCAAACTCTAAAAAATATGTTAAAAACGGTGGTGTCTAGAGATGGGAAGGACTGGGACCTGCTTCTGCCCTATCTCATGTTCGCAGTGCGAGAGGTGCCCCAGGCCTCTACTGGGTTCTCGCCCTTCGAACTGCTTTATGGCAGACACCCTCGGGGCCTGTTGGATATCGCCAAGGAAGCATGGGAACAACAGCCTGTCCCCCACAAAAGTGTCATTGAGTATGTCGCCCAGATGCAGGAACGGATGGAAAGGGTGTTGCCCTTGGTCCGGGGAGCATATGGAGGCAGCACAACAAGCCCAGAGTAGGGTGTACAATCGTCAGGCTCGGGTACGGGACTTCAATCCGGGAGATCGGGTTTTGGTTCTGGTACCCACCCTTGACAGCAAATTCCTAGCTAGGTGGCAGGGCCCCTATGAGGTGATCAAGAAGGTAGGGAAGTAAATTACAAGGTACACCAGCCAGGCGGCGCAAGCCGGAGCAGGTGTACCACGTGAATTTACTTAAGCCGTGGAAAGATAGGGACGCGGCCGACGACCACAGCCCCGACCAGGGCTTCTAGGTGAAAAGGGTCCAGCCCCACAGTTCGAGGCCTGTGAAGCCGTAACCACGGTAAAATTGCAGACAGCCTGTCTTCCAAACAAGTTCAGGAAGTCAGGAGTTCCTCAGTCGGAACACGGATGTGTTCTCAGACCTCCCTGGCCGCACGTCTCTCATCCGACATGACATCGTCACTGAGCCTCAGGCCAAGGTCCGGTTAAAACCATACCGGGTACCCGAGGCTCGGCGGCGGGCCATCGCGGAGGAAGTGCAGTTAATGTTGAAGCTCGATGTCATTGAGGAGTCGAAAAGTGAGTGGGCCAGTCCCATAGTCCTAATACCTAAGCCGGATGGGACGTTGCGGTTCTGCAACGACTTTCGCAAGTTAAATGAAGTATCCAAGTTTGACGCGTATCCCATGCCCCGAGTAGACGAGCTTGTTGAAAATTTAGGACAAGCCCGTTATTTTTCTGTGCTGGACCTCACTAAAGGGTACTGGCAGGTACCCTTAACGGAGACGGCTAAGGAAAAACCGCGTTTGTTACCCAGCAGGGCCTATATCACTACAAGGTGTTACCCTTTGGCCTGCATGGCGCCCCGCCACTTTCCAAAGGTTAATGGACATAGTGCTGCGACCACATCGTCAGTACGCCTCGGCCTACTTAGATGATGTAGTCATCCACAGCACCGACTGGGAAAGCCATTTACCCAAGGTGCAGGCGGTAGTGGATGCCCTGAGGAAAGCTGGACTAACCGCCAATCCAAAAAAGTGTGCGATTGGGTTGGAAGAGACCAAATATCTGGGATATGTAATTGGGCGGGAGTCATCAAACCTCAGGTAACTAAGGTAGAGGCCATTCGCAACTGGCCCCGACCGGTCACCACCAGGCAGGTAAAGTCGTTCCTGGGGATTGTAGGATACTACATGAGGTTTGTGCCCCACTTTGCCACAATAGCAGCGCCATTGACAGACCTGTTGAAGGGGCGAAAGTCTGGGAGGGTTAGCTGGAGTGAGAAGGCGGAGGAGGCTTTCTCCGCGTTGAAGTCGGCCCTGTGTGGGTCCCCGGTTTTGGTGACACCCGACTTCAACAAGGAGTTTGTCGTACAGACCGACGCCTCGGAGGTAGGCCTCGGTGCGGTACTGTCGCAGGAGGTCAACGGGGAAGAACATCCCGTTGTCTTCCTGAGCCGTAAGCTCAGTCCCGCTGAGTCCAGATATAGTATAGTGGAGAGGGAGTGCCTGGCTATCAAGTGGGCACTCGAATCTCTCCGCTACTACCTGTTAGGAGGAGGTTCCGTCTGGTGACCGACCATTCCCCTCAAGTGGATGAGTCAGGCCAAGGAGAGGAATGCTCGGGTCACCAGGTGGTTCCTATCCCTTCAAAATTTCAAATTCTCCGTGGAACACAGGGCAGGCCGCTTGCAGGGCAATTCAGATGCCCTGTCCCGCGTCCACTGCCTCACGTGTGTTCACCCCCTCAGGGTTGAACAAAGGGGGGGGTGTAAGAGGGTGCAAGGTATCATATGCGATGGCAGGTACGTGTCACCGAGGTTGCTGGCCTCGGTGAGGTGAGAGACGGGTTTTTTGTCTGCAGCAGCTAGTGCTGCTAGACTCTGTGACTTAGTTTGGCTGCAAAGCTAATCCGGGCCGGCTCTTACTGGGAGTAGGTAAAGTGTAGGGTGGGTGCCTACTCCCCACGGTCCAGGCCGGACTTTATCCGGGCCTTTAAAAGGCAGCCTCCTTAGCAGCTGGGGAGGTAATTATCCTGGAGCTGCTAACAGGGCTGAGGAGTTCTCTGTCCTGGAGGAAAGAGCTCAGCAAGGAGGTGTTTTGTTCCTGGCTACCTGAAGCTGGATTCTCCTGCGGCGGGGCCGACAGCGTGGTGCGAACCTGCACCTACACCTCCCAGGTGACTGAACCTGTGTTGGCCTGTTTTGCTTTGCCTCCTTGTGTCTGGCCTGTGTGAATTACCACCAAGAGACTGTTTCTGTTTATTTTTGTGTCAGTGTGAATAAAACACTGTTTGTTGCACAATTCTGGACTCCTTGTTTTGCCTCGGTACTGCACCCGCACCGCTATCTACCAGAGCGACTCCCCACACTGCATATAAAGCTATTTTAATGTTCTGCCATGCCAACCATTTTCTCTAGTCTCAGGACACTTCTATCAACTTGAAAAACGTAGCAATAGTGACCCACGCCTTTATTGCGCGTGCAATACGCGCATATTACATTGCCGATTTCCGCAATCAGGAAAAAAATGGCGAATTCTCGAATTCGCTAATTTATGAGGAATATTCGCCCAAATATTTGCAAAATGTCGCTCATCACTATTTAGGACTAGTTATTACTAAAGATGCCGCCTTATTCCACACTTTTAACATACGTCCTCTCCTGGATTATTGCAGAGACAGGTTTCGGGTGTGGAGCGGCTTGCCAATGTCAGTCTCTGGCCGTATTAACCTGATCAAGATGATTCTATAACCCAAATGCCTTTATATTCTGAAGCATTCCCCATACATAGTACCCAGTAGTGTAGGGATCGCAATAGCAACCATAGCAATGGCTATGGGGCCCTACGCCACTGGGGGCCCGGGCCGCCGGCTGAGGATTTTTCTTCTTTTTTAATTCATGTGGCACAGGGGCGTCGCTAGAGCCTTTAATCTGGGGCCAGGGCCCCGAATCTATCTACCACTGCCCTGAACCTCACGCCAGCAGCAACCCCAACATTTAGCATCTGATCAGATTCCAACCTCATGGCAGGAGGCAGGGCTATGCAGCACGTCCAGATCGCACAGCGATGACACCTGCAGAAACAAACATTCTTTTTTCTGCAGGTGGGAACAGAGGAGCGCGGTGCCACTCCACTGTAATCACTGGCATATGGCCCAGGCTTGTTATAACGGTCGATCGCCCTCCTTCTCTGACTGCCAGCCAGGCCAAGGCATAGTCAGTCAGCGTCAACTCAGCTAGCCAGAGCCAGCCCAGCCTCCAGTGATCAGCAGGCAGCACTAGTCGATTCAGCATCAGCCAGCCCACTAGGCACAAGGACCTAAGCCCAGGTAATAGATACTACTGGTATCTTGTTATATTATTATATATGTACAGCTGGTATGAGACTGGGGGGGAAATTACTTAATGAAGGCAGTGTGTGGCGCAAATTACTTAATGGGGGCAGTGTGGGGGTAAATTACTTAATGTGGGGCAGTGTGGGGGACAAATTACTTAATGGGGCAGTGTAGAGGCAAATTACTTAATGGGGGGGCAGTGTGGGGGCCAAATTTATTCAGGGGGCAGTGTGGGGTGCAAATTACTTAATGTGGGCAGTGTGGGGGCAGTATTACTAACTAGGGCATTCTAGAAGGGAATTACTATTGGTGAGACTATGAGGAGCACTGTTACTATGGGGAGGGTCTATCTGTATGGCAGTTATTTTTCTTTAGGATAGTATTTGGGGGTATGGGGGGCACAGCAAGCAGCAGGATAACACTGTGGGGGATCCAGGTTGGGGGGTGATGATAGAAAAGTGAGGAAGCTAAGATGTCACACTCTACAGAGACGAGGCGTGGCAGAAAGAAGTTGTAAAAGGAGAAGATAATGACAGAAAAGATCTACATCAGAGGAGATGTCACCTGGAGGAGCTGGATGTGATAGGTATGTGCTGCCGTACAATATACAGTATAATCCATATACCATGCGGTACAATATACAGAATAATCCATACACCAAGCCATACAATATACAGTATAATCTATACACCATGCGCTACAATATACAGTATAATTCATAAACCATGCCATACAATATACAGTATAGTTCATACACCATGCTGTACACAGTATACAGTATAATCTATACACCATGCGGTAGGTGTAATACACCTACACTGTGGGGTTATTGTGTATATTTTACAGCATGGTGTATGGATTATACTGTATACCGTGTACAGCATGGTGTATGAACTATACCGTATATTGTACAGCATGGTGTATGGATTATACTATATACTGTACAGCATGGTGTATGGATTATACTGTATACGGTACCGCATGGTGTATGAACTATACTGCATATCGTACAGCATGGTGTATGGATTATAATGAATATTACACATACACTGCATGGTGTAGGGGTTATACTGCATATTGTACAGCAGGGATTATAATGTATTCTGTACAGCATGCTGTAGGGATTATAATGTATTCTGTACAGCATGCTGTAGGGATTATTCTGTGTTGTATGGGATGGTGCAGGGGTTACACTGTATGCTCTTTGATGTGACAATTATCTTAGGTTTTCCTATCACCCACCTTTGATGCTGCTGTGCCCAGCTCCGAGCCGACCCCGCTCAGCAGCTGCCAAGGCTTAGGGTCCGAGAGGTATGTGGGGGTGAGAGATCCGGGAGGGGGGGGGCGCCATAAAATTTGTTTGCTATGGGGCCCAGTCATTTCTAGCTACGCATCTGATAGTACCTAAGGCATTCTTTCAGCAACTTAACTCCTCGATATCACCATTCATCTGGGGATCTACTAGACCTAAACTTTCTATACCCAATTTATGCCATCCTAAGGCGAGAGAGGGAGTGTCCATGCCTAATTTCTATCTTTAATATTTGGCAGGTCAGCTGCGCTATTTGAAGTCCTGGCTGTCTCCATATGACCAGCTTCCCAATTCTGAAGCACATCTAGCTATGTATTTAAATCTCAGGTCCTTGTGGCCAGTGCTGGAGAGACCTCAGTTATTCCCCCATATGCTTCTGCCAATCCATAGACTGGCTATACAGGTTTGGGTGGCATGTAAAGGGATTCATGCATTTCAGGGAAATATGGCAGAGACACCTCTTTGGGATAACCCTATATTTCCCTCTTTGGTCTCTTTTTCCAGATGCCAATTCTGGAAAACCCACGGTATTTGCACTCTAAATGCTGTATACCATAACAATGTATTTACCACATTTTATGCCCTGCGCACTCGCTGTGATCTCCCTAGAATGACATTCTACAGATATCTTCAACTCAGGCATGCCCTGAACTCACACTTTAGTGGCACTAGGATGGCTATATCTACCTACCCGCTAATTGGGGTGTTTCTTTCCCATGGCCCCCGAAGGTTCATCTCCACTATTTATACTCACCTGTTGGGTACCAAATTGCAATCTATCCAGCTACCAGTTATGGATAAGTGGAGGGCCATGGTTCCAGACCTCAAGGATGATGATTTAAGTGATGTTTTAGAGTCACCCACACTGGTGCCAGCTGCTATCAATAATAAGTTCATACAATTATGTATAATACGCCAAAGTTACCTATCCCCCTCACAACTATATAAAATGGGCAGGCTTTCACACTTTAGATGCTATAGATGCACAGTGGAGGGAGCAAAATTTTGGCATCTTATATGGGCATGCTCATATATCCAAAAGTTTTGGAAAGACATCACTGATTTTCTAGCTAACCTATTGAACCTTCCTATTCGCATGGAACGTACTGTACTATTTGGCATTCTTGATGAAGCCACCTATCCACACACTAGAACCTTCTAACAGGAAGTCTTGTTTCTGGCACGGAAAGCCATAGCAATCAGGTGGATGGGGGACAGAAGTCCCACTGTGAACCAATGGAAGATATTGGTAAATACTATAATCCCATATGAATATATAGTCTTCAAAAATAGGGGGTGCTCTTCTAAGTTCTTGGGGGTCTGGAGACCATGGTGCTCCTCTTCACAGACTTTGTATTCATCCCAAATGATGACTAATGCTATCACCTCAGTATCTAGATAGGCTTCTCTACGAGTAACTCTCTATACAATTCTCACATATGATCTGTGCTATTTACGATTTGATATGTATGGATATGGTGTATACCTATGTTATCAGGGCCTTAATCCTGACTGGCTTTTTGTATTACTTTGATTATTGCAAATGTTCAATAAAGCAAAAAATAAAAGTGTGGATTCACAAAAGAGGAGGAATAGAATCTGCCACTTTCTCTCTCTTAATAAACCATTCATGATCCGCACCAGGTTTTGGCTCCAAAAACTTCTTCAGAAAACCTGATCAAAAAACCTGGACACGTTTATGTTTATATCAAGGTAGATAACCCTGCAATGAGAGAGTTTGGGACAAGCTACTGTAGACCAGCTGAAATCTCAGTCTGTCAGCAGAAGGGGGTGCTAGTGTGTCATCCATTTAAGATGCAAATGGAGTATTGCTGTAGTTGCAGATTAAAACAAGCATTTACGGCACTTGGCAGGTTCCCAGCGTGCCGAATGCTGGAATCAAGCTTGTCACCACGCACTGAAGGTTATTAATAGTGCTTCCAATCACAGGCCTGTGAAATGTGCAAGTTAAAAGCAAAGAAACACATGTGGGTTTATTTGCTCTTGGGGAGAAAGGCGCTCTTTGGGCCACAACTATTAGGCGGACAAACATTTTCACATGCTGCAGACATGCTGCAGTTCAAGCACTTGGTATATGAGGACAGAGAAATATCCTGGTCATTCTTTGTTTTTGTGTTCTTTATATTTATGAGTGTTCTCAAAATGCTGAATGGGTTTGCTGCAGGCACACACAAAACCTGATACAACTTACTTAAAGTTACCCAAAGCAAAATGTGATAAACGGCATTCCTTCTATACTCATTATCCAGCAAGAGAAAAAGTTAAGAATAGTGGTCGCAAATATTTCTGATATGAAAAGGGTTATTCACCATATCAGGTCTTAAAGGAATAGTTAATCAATTTTTCCCATATATCAAGGCATTTAGCTGCAGGGAGACAAAACCAAATCTGCATAAATGCCCAGAACATTCTTGAAGGTACCAAGGGCTTAATAGCCGAATGTGAGCTACTCTTCCCAGTACAGACCAGTTCCTGTCTCACAAAGACTTATTACAACATAGTTTAATTACATGTCTCATTCTGCAAAGCCAGGGAGGGAGAGGGAAGGAGAACCATGTAAACACTGTAACATTTTATCTAGTGATACATCTGGACGTGCAGACAACGTGCTAAAACAACACAGATCTGCCCTCACTGTGACTTCCAGGAGTTCACATCGGGCAAGGAAGCTGTTTGCAAGGACAGGAATGCTGCTGCTGCTTAGCATGGGGTCTGTAACTTAGAAGATCCCTGGGGAGTGTTTTTTTATAAAGTAGTGTAAAATTGAGGTTAAAGTGTATTAAAAGGGTTTGCCGAAGCGTCTTTGAAGTAACTAGCCTGTTTCCAATGGCATACAACAGGCCACAGACCTAGAATAACTGTTGATAACAACCATTAGGGCCCCTACACACAAGATTTTGGTCTAATGTTTTATGTTCATTTAGGAAGCACCATAGAAATCGTTTACATTTTTTCCATAATTAATGTCGTTTTTATGGTAATTTCTGGCATTTTATTCCTAACAAAGAAAGAGATGCCAAAAACACCAGAAAGAAAACGTAAAAATGCTGCATTTGAGACCCATAAAAAGCTACCTTATTACAAAAACACCAGTAGAAAATTAAAAAAGATGCTTGTGTGTCCTTTGTTTCATATTTTCAATAGTCTTGCACTTAACGTATGGTGCTGGCACTTTTAGAGCAAAACAAAAAACAAAACAAAAACTGCAGTTGCAAAAAATGCAATAAAACTGCAAAAACCTGTTTGTTGCCTTGAAGCCTTGTGCATGAGGCCTTAGAAATATACCATATCAGATTACCTTCGACACTAGTGTCTGTAGTCCAAACTAGGATTATCTCATCCATGACTCATTAGGATCTAGTAGACTTATCCAGCAGCAATCCTTTATTCTTTATATCATACTGTAAGTTTAGGGCAAATTCACACATGGGTTTTAATTTAGTGCCATTTTTGCATTTACTGGTGTATTTTTCAGGATAAAAATACCATGTTAGCTGAAAATCTATGGGAAAAATGAAATGCAGAACACACAAGCGTTTCTTTTTTTTCCCTACTGGCTTTTTTTTAATCTACTGCCATCAGATAGGGTTAGTGTTCTTTTCTATTTTAAAAAGAAAAGCTAATTTGAATATTTTTCCCAGAAACCTAAAGCTTTGCAAACTAGCTTTTCTTTAATAAAAAGCACTGATTGAACAGTTCAAGCCTATGCAGTGCCAGTAGAAGTAAGATATACTAATTTGCATATAGTTTTTCCCCCCAGAAACGCAGAGCAGCATTGGCTGGACTACAATATTCCTGATGCCTACTAAGTGGTCTCCCTAATGATAAAGACCACCCCCAAGACCCTGACAAAGGCCATTTGGCCAATCAGTGCAATTTTCTCTTGCAACACTTAGTTTTCTTGTCCTTTTGGAAGGAGAACTGACTTGCATGTCTCTTTTCCAATGAAGTATTATAGCTCTCTTGTAGAATCAATTCATCCCCAAAATCAAACATTTGCACATCACAGCTAAGGGTGGGTTCACACTAGCATTATGCATTCCGTTATGGCCTTCCGTTATAACGTGGTTATAACAGAACATAACGGAATCCATAAGACGGAAGGACGGATCCGTTCTTTTGCCCATAGACTTCAATTATGACGGAATGCAAAACGGAAGCCTTTAGAAGGCATTCCGTTTGCTTTCCGTCATAATACAAGTCTATGGGAAAGCATAACGGATCCGTCTGGGTCCCGTTATGCAAGACGAAAACAAAGTCCTGTGGACAGGACTTTGTTTTCCGTCTTGCATAACGGGACCCAGACGGATCCGTTATGCTTTTCCATAGACCTGTATTATGACGGAAAGCACAAACGGAATGCCTTTTAAAGGCTTCAGTTTTGCAGTCTGTCTGGGCATTCCGTTATTTTCCGTTATAACCATGTTATAACGAAAGCAATAACGGAATGCCTAACGCTAGTGTGAACCCACCCTAAAATGAATTTCAAGAAATTTGTTCATCCCTAATCTACACTCATGATTTTATTACAAGTAGTTTTTTTTTTTGAAGGGTCTTCTGTAAGAGGACATTTCTGTTTCTCTTTGGTCACTGTTAACACTGCACCTAATGTACAGTAAAAACCCCTATGTATCTAAATAAGTAGGCTTATAAAGGGGTACCATTACATATGTATGCTGTATTTGAATGGCAGTTACAGTATATTATCACTGTTTTTGCTGCAGTAATAAAGAATAAACGGTGCATTCAATGGGAGGGGGCAAAATCTACCGAATATAATGTTTCTGTAACTATACTTAAAAATAACATTTTTGCGCTAGCAGCTTAAAAATCATAAACAGATGTCATGCACAAAAAGGTGTGATATGGTAGACTGTGGATACATTTCATGTCCTTAATTAGCCTGAATCGTAAATTAGATGTTGTTAGATTTTAAGAAATTTTACAGTATATTTAGACTTTATTTAACTGTGACGTTCTTTTCACCTTAACTCACAAACACTGAGCCTCACAAGCTACTATTCTTCCAGGCAGTATAGACCTTGGTGTTGAGCAGGGTTAGAGCTGCTGTGTTTGTAGAAGGCCCCAGCATGTAGCACAGAGGCGTTCGTGTGCACCTTTTGTACAACAAGCAGGCCTTACATGCAACAAGAAGTTAATGACTCGTACCAGCAAGCCCTCCACTTAATGCAGCTCATGTAGATGAATTTTAAGAAGCAAACTGTGTGGCACTTGCTCTTTGTTTTACCTATTTATACCTGGCTAAATAAACAGTCAGTGTGAAAAGGCCATGAAGAACAGCTCTACCCGTGGGGCTGTAATGTGCCTGTAATGTGCTCTCTTTCCATGCATGAGAGACTGCAAAACACACACACATACCGACAAATCATTATGTACAAAGAACAGGGCGATAGTACATGCTTATTATATACACATTAACCTGGGACCACAAAAACTAAATACAGCACAGTAAAACTTTCAGATGGCACATATTGGCTTCCTCATCTATTTATACAAACCAGAAGGTCCCTAAATTATTCCAACCAACACTGTTACTGCCAGCATACCCACTATAAATACATGAAACAGTATGGAAGTCATGTTTGCGACATAAAAACACACCATTGACTATTATTACTCATTAATATGTAAACCTACAATTTAAGTTGCAGCCTAAGAAATGCTCTGCAGCCCGAACCCTCTGGCAGTAAAGAAGTTAATCTTCTCTTTGTAGCTAATAATGGGGGGAATAAATCTACGCCGACAGATTCCACCTGCGACATTCATATAAACACAATTTCCAACACGCAGTTGTCCTTCCCTTGTGTGTCTTTCTGACCACAGTAAATAACTTATTGAACAATGTTCTTTTCTATATCCAGGCCTTATTTATGGTCATATAAATCACATATATATGTTGGCTACTTAAAAATTAAATACTGATATTTAGTCAAAGAGTTTATCTATGGAGCAGAGACAGCGTGCCCTGTTCTGTGACTGACCATTATTGTGTCTTTTCTTGGCTGTGTGGTAATCTCAAGTCAGCTGTGGGGCTGTTCCTGTGTTATATAAGTGATGGTTTGTATAAAGCATGGTTCAAGCTGTCAGTATCCCTGTTATTAATGAAGCTACTGTTGGGGAATTATAAACCACAAATGTCTCTTCATTGACTTTGGTCTGCTGATCATATTGAATTAGGCTAAATTTACATCATCTTTGTGGTATACGTTCGGTATATAGGTTGGGAAAATCTTTCTACACATACGGTGATATCCACGGACACAAAGGATATTATTTTGCAATACATTGGGATTTCGCAGACCCAGCTATATTGAAAACACAGATAACTGTAGTTTTCAGTACAAGAAAGTATATTACACAATATCCTTCATTTTAGGGCTCCTGTACAAGGCCGTTGGTTGGCCTTGCCCTTATTGCGGCCCACAAACAGGGCATCTGCAATATGCGGGCACTGGCCGTGTGCACTGCGCATCACAAATCAGAACTCATTCACTTGAATGGGTCCGCAATCCATAAGGTAATTGCGTAAGGGAGGCATTTCTGTCCGTGCAATATTAGTGCCATACATTTTCAGGAGGAATAACAGTGTACTTGCACAACAGATAATTATTTTATGGTAAATATGACAATTTACAAAGACAGACATGTTATTATAGTTGAGAGGTTCTATGTAAGAGCAGCTTCACACAAGCATGTTTAGGCCGGAAAACACACTCTTTGTAATGGCCACATTTTCCAGATCGACCAGTGCTTGTCTGAACCTAAGTCTGTGCATCATAGTGAACTACAGTCCTATAGTCACAGCATCATGTGAGTACTAGTATAACTGCTGGCAGGCAGAAACTTACAGCATCATATGATATCATATTTTTCGGATCAGGAGAGCAGTGATCAGTCTGGGAAATGCAGTCGTCATACACATTGTGTTTTCCAGAAGAACACACGTATGTGTAATTGGCCTAAAATGGACTTTACAATATTGATAATGTATGAATAGCTACTGTATGCTAACTAAATATGCTATTAACAGGGTCCACTTGCTTTTAAATATCCCGCCATGAAAATACCAACAGAATTATCCCTCAGCCCTGTGATATGTGAATGTGTGCAGATGGGCGCACACGTGTCATTAAGCCAATTTATTGGTCAGAAATATTTGGGGCCAAGGTCACTCATGTGTTGCAAAACATGAATTACAAGCTGATATATCCATCCTGCAATTCATAAAGCTACATATTCTCCAACCCCCTCTGCACCTTGAGATATGTGGCGTGCATTGTGAAGAAGCTGTTATCTGGAGGTAAGTCTGGAGAGGCTGCGCCTCCATAGAGAACTTTTGAAGGTGAAGCCTTTTAGCAGAGAGGGAGGCGAGGGACATAAAAGCTAAGAAGAACCCCGGATAAAAATGAAATAGAAAGTAGCTGTCTCGCAGTGTAATTGTGCTCTTCTCCTGAGCACGCTTTCCGATATATAAATGTGATTTAACATCCACTTGCAACTACAAATCAGGCTTTGAGAAACACTTGTGCTCCGAAATAGTTTAATCTCATCAAGGCTCTGCTTTCACAGCACGCCATAACTCACCAAGCTTTTGTTATCACAGACCTCCACGGGTGCTGTTCAGGCAGGCAATGGATTGTAAGTATATTTAATCCAGACTGCACAAACAGTGGCCTAACTCAAAAAAGCACAGACCTTCAAAAAAAAAAAGAAAAATAAGCCAGTCCTCAGTATATCTACTTGGCCCCCATGAAGGATCCTTCATTTCCTTTGCTCTGCATCTATTCCCCCCACAAATTATGAGCCCATAAATTTCTTGTCAACGAGAATGGTCAATTAATTAAGTTAAAAATTTACTCATGATCACAACTACAAAACCAAGCAGGGTTCTCACAGGCGATTTTCCAGTTAGCTAATATACGATGGGCTGGCTTAATGAATAATTTTTTACCTTTGTAATAAACTACACAACCAGTTAATATCTGAAGGCAGAGAGCACGTCTGTGGGGGTGACAGCCGTTGACAGATTTATTTGGCTTATATTCATATGTAAGCTTGACTGCTCGCATCTGGAGGCTGAAATAAGAGTTGAAGTAATTGCTAAGTTTTTCGAGCCCATGTGCATGCTCGTGCAAACAGCGCCGTGATTAATTCCGTATGATACAGCTGGTTAAATGTTTAGAAGTTGAAGTTCTTAATACAGTGCGTATATCATGAAAATGTCCACAACTAACATGTCACTGACCTCAAAGCAGCTTAATTAGATAAATGGACCTCTTAATGGAGGGTTGAATGGAGCTATACTTTCTTTCCTGAATATTTAAGCGGCAGCTGGCTGATAAAAATCCAGATTAAACTCTACAGTCAGTGGTGGTGCTGAAGGCGAATATATTTGTCTTTCTAATTCTAAAACAGAAACAGTAAAGAATATACACCAACTATTCCAAACCCTTTCTACTACAATTAGGAATCTTAAACAATGTATGGTGAAGACCTAGCTTTCTTCCTGTGTATGGGCTTCCCTCCAGAAGTAGAAGCTAGGCCAGGGCTTCCCTTATTAATTGTGAAGTGAGCTTAGAGGTGAGTCCTGAAAAGAAACGGGGCTAAAGTCATTTACAACCAGTATATTAGCTAGTATATGACACTGGCCCCACAGAGTCTGAAGAACAATCTTAGTTTCTACATAGAGAAGCAATATGAAACCAGTATCTATAAGGAAACACAAATTCTTAATAACAAACTGTCAATGTTGACAAATCTTAGTACTACCTTGTGTAATGGGACCTCTTTGAAGCAGAAGGTCTCCATAGTACATGTGCCATCATATATTGTTCTATATGGCATCATATATCAGAGATAGTCTCCACTTGAAGCATCCACTGGAGCATGCCACATTTTCTGATGGATTAGTATGGAATCTGATGTGGAAAAACCTCCATATAAAATAGGAGGATTATGGGTGCGCTATTACATTTCTATAGCACTTGGTGGTAGTAAATAGGCATAATATGGCTGTGTGCCTGAGGCCTTATTCTAATATACTTCCGCAAATCATGCTGGCAAACGCATATGTGCTAACTATTTTCTATAGTGAAAGTCATTTTTAATTGGTCTTCTTGTAACCAGATGGACTAATTTGCAATGTATTATAATACCAGCTGCTAGACAAGTCTTCCTCACTACTTCGTTGACTTCTGCTGCCCCTCTGCCCGATACTAAAGGGGCTATCTTTTTCCTCTAAAGTTTCTAAATTCTAACTCTCACATACAACCCTTTCCTTATGTTGCTGTTCACTTCTAACTACAAATAACCAGTTAACTACTCCATTTTGCAAAAGATTTTTGGCTGTATATACCCTTTCCAGTCCTGTATCCAGAATTTCTCCTGTTGTAGATGGTTATGTCTTAGGAGGAATATTATTTTCTACCATACAAACATCTTCAGGTATGTACTGTCACACATTGCTTTGATGTTTTAGGCTCTATCATGTAGGCATCATTTCCACCATATAATAATTCATGTATACTAAATAAAATGCATAGCCTTCCACAATGCAGGCCATAACCCGCAGTGATTTCTAGCTAACCATTAAAAGGGTTTTCCAAGATTTTTATAGTGATGACCAGTCCTCTGGAAAGGTCATCAGTATCTGATCGGTGGTGGTCCACCTCTGCCTTCTCTCAGCTCACCAAGAACAGTGACATACATTGTACAGTGGTCGTGCTTGGTATTGCACTCAGCCCCATTCACTTCAATGGGACTGAGCTGCACATAGTCCATGTGACACATGAATGTGTTGTCACTGGCTTAGGAAAAGCTGAGAAGACTGCGGCGCAGCTGAGAGAAGGCCACGGTGCTACTGCAAGCACTGGTGCCATCTCGAACAGCTAATCACTGGGGGTCCTGAGTGCCGGACCCCCACCAATCAGATAGTGATGACCTATCCAGAGGATAGGTCATCAGTATAAAAAATATCAGAAAACCCCTTTAACACTAAATATTACGCTGTGGAAAGCTAAGTAAACACTGCATCCGATTGATTTGCCACTTGTAGGGCATGGCAGAACAAAGGATTTCAGACAAAGTGGAAATTTGCAAAGCGTTATATTCTCCAGACCTTGAGATTTAATAACTGATGCTTGGAAGAATAAATAAATAAATGCTGTTGTCAGCCTCCATCTCGAAGCCTTGCTAGCTGTGCTTTTTTCTCACAGCAGTGTTTCCGAAGCCCCACTGTGGATAGGAAATGGATTTTATAGCTAGTGAATCTTTGCATTAAAGGTGTAGGAAACAGACTCTGAACTTGCTTACATCAGTTTTGCATTTGGTAACATGATATGTGATAGATGAGACATTTCAAGCCACTGCTGGCCACATCAGGGTTCACCAGTGGCACAGTCAATAATACTGTATTTAGGCTATGCTGCTAGAATTTGCATATATATATCTATATATATATATATATATATATATATATACATACACACACAAACATCTTTCCAACTTCAGATGGTATAGGCCAAATAATAACTCACAATTTTTTTTTTATAGGATTGTCTATTTAGATTGTGTTAAAATGTATAAAAATACCCTATTGTTTTTAATGCTATTAGCAAATGAAGTTACCAGCTGTATGTGAGATGCTGTTCTCTGTTGCTTTCCCAGTGAAAACACTGTTGTGATTTATGTATCCATAGGGCAATGGTTTTCAACCTATGGCTCTCCAGCTGCTGTGAAACTACAACTCCAAGCATGCAGAACTCTTTCACAGCAGCTGGAGAGCCACAGATCCGATGGCAAAGGGACAATTTGTGAGAAGAAACTGTATTTCCATACACATTGTTGTCATCCACGAACAGTAGAAATTAGGGCAGGAGAATGTAGGAAGGTTTAGAAGATTTAAGGTGAGGAGAATGAAATTAAATTTTAGGGTTGGGGGGGGCTATGTAGAAACTGTTACACATGTGAATGTGTCAGAAAAAGCGGCAAAGGGGCTTCATAAATTTGACATTCCACTGAAACGCTATATCTTCCTATGTTTTTACACCAGAAAATTGCAATAATTTAAAATTGCTTAGATGAAATATATTTAGTGTACATGAAAGAGCTGAAATACACAGTTGAACTGTAACATTATATAAGTAAGGCTAAGAGAATGACTTGAGTAGGTACATGGTATTATTGACTAATAAACAAACATAAGGTTAAAATATGAATGAAAGATATCCTAGATACTGTCAGAGATATTTGTCAAGACTAGCATTTTACATACCAGTCTTAATCTCTCTCTGCTGGCATCAAGTGGCACATGCACGGAAGCTGGATCTCTGCTATAATGTAAGCCAGTTACATGGCGTAGACTTTAATAAATGTAATGAGTCGCCTACACTGGCCCGTCATTACTTGCCACTTGAAAAGTTGAAAGAGGTGAGTAAAATCCCCAATAAGTCACAAAAATTTTGCGCAACAGCAATGTGTGACTTTTGATGCCAGTTTTGTGAAGCAGAGAGGATGATAAATGTTCCCTGTATGTCTACATACCAGAGTGCGTTATATACACTCACAAAAAGTTAGGGATATTTGGCTTGTGGGTGAAATTTCAGGATAAACCTAAAATGCACCCTACCCTAACCTTTACAGGTGAACTTAATGTGACCTTCTCTAAACTTTTGGATGCACTTGGGTCCAACTGTTCAATGTTTCAGGACTTTTTGCACAACTTGCTGTTCTCTAACAAGGAGCTTAAAGAGGACCTTTCACCACTCCTGACATACCTGTTTTAATAGCTATATGCATTCCCCATGTAATAACAATTCTGGAACATCTATTCTTATGGCTCTATGTTGTGCCATTCCTTTTTATCTCTACCAGAAGTTATGAATAAATTGCTATTAGCCTTTAGTAAGGGTACATAGGGGTGGTAACAAGTTGGGCGTGTGTACCTGCACAGACTTACACTATCCAATCAGTGCTGCCATGTTCAAACTGTGCAGACAACCCCCTCCCCCAACTTGTTACCTCCCCTCTGTACCCTTACTAAAGGCTAATAGCATTTCATTCATAACTTCTGGTAGAAATAATAAAGGAGTCGAACAACATAGAGACATAAGAATAGATGCTCCAGAATTGTTATTACATGGGGAATGCATGAAGCTATTAAAAAAGGCATGTCAGGAGCGGTGAAGGGTCCTCTTTAACAGCAAAATTCACAACAGGCGTTTGACCCATGAATCATCCAATAAATTTCCTGGTTCAATTAGAATTGGAATTTAAACAGTCCTCCTCATCATGCCAAACCAAAAGTGTAGTAAGCGTCACAGCACATAGCGAGGTGGTTTTTGACTGCAGAGACTGGATTGGAAGCCCAGGGGTTAAATTACCATGTCTTCTTCCTGCCAAGGCATGGTGGTTTGGCCCGCAGGTGTGTTTTTCTTTCCAGTCACAGCTCTGCCTGGTTTGTGTTGCTGGTTGCCCCTCCCCCTATCCCTCTCCACCCCCCCCCCTCCCTTCTGGTGCAGTTTAGATGGTTCTCTCTTGTCCCTCCCCTAGAGTTATTAAATAGGAGGGCTTTTTCACGGGCACCTTCACCAGGAATGTTTCCTTATGCAGGTATGGCCGACGAGAAAGCAGTTTTGGCAGCTATTTCTGCCAATCTCCAAGCTGAGGGGCCCGGATTCTTATCCCGCTTGTTGGCTGGCTTGCAGGAGCCCCCTTCTGCTCTGCCAGCATCTTCTTTGGTTGTGGGCAGGCGGACCTCCATGTCGCCTAATCACCAGCCACACTCCCTCTTCTTCCTCCATTAGGAAGTTACCCTGCGTAGCTAAGGGGGGGAGCGCTGTTTACAGTGCGCCTGCCGGGACCTCTGTTGTCATTCCAGCAGCGCTTGCTGTGGCCCCACCCCCCACTCCTGTCTTGTGCGCTTCCGCTTCAGCACAGTTTGCAGGGAACAGCTCGTCCATTGTTTACCAACCCCCGGGAAGTTTCGCCTGATTCATCACCTCTCCTTTCCCAAGGGATCCTCGGTTAATGACGGTATTTCAAAGGACGATGCATCGGTTTCCTACGTTTCATTTGATAGCGCGGTCACTTTGGCCAGGGAGGCAGGCAAAGCAGTTTTGATGGCAAAATCGGATATAGAAACAGCCTTCCGGATTGTTACCATCTGCTGGGTTACATGGTAGATGGGTGTTATTATTTTGACACCTGTCTCCCCATGGGTTGCTCCATTTCCTGAAACTTTTTTGAATTATTTAGCTCTGTCTTGGAATGGTCATTCGCTTTGAGACTGGTTTCTGCCCCATCATTCATTACCTGGATGATTTTCTTTTTGTTTCCCCAGGAGATTCCTCCCAGTGTCAATTTATTTTGAACTCGTTTAGTTTTTTCACGTCCCATTTTGGCATCCCCTTTTCTGCCGATAAGACCTTTGGCCCTTCCATCTCTATCACCTTTTTAGGGATCGAGATTGACTCATGATCAAAGGTTTATCGCCTCCTCCAGGATAAGTTGTCAAAACTCCTCACCCTTATTGAAGGTTTTTGCTTGGTAAAATCTGTCCCTCAAGCAGCTCCAGTCCCTCCTTGGGCTCCTGTTTTTCGCTTGTTGGGTTATGCCCATGGGCAGGGTTTTCTCAAGACGTTTATCCTTGGTACCCGAGGTGTTTCAAATCCCCACCATCACGTCCTGAATTTGAAGCGTGACCTCCATGTGTGGCATGAATTCCTCCATTGTTATAATGGCCACCCTTGTTGGCAGCTTCCCAACATTTCGAGCCCTGATCTGTCCCTCTTTACTGATGCTAAGGGATCCACCGGTTTCGGTGCTATTTTGGGCACAGACTGGTGCGCCACCTCCTGGCCATCTCAGTGGCGCATGTCCGGTCTTTGCTCCAACATTACTCTGTTAGAATTATTTCCCATTATTGTCACTATTGACTTGTGGGGTTCCAGACTGCGAAACATGCGTGTCTACTTTTGGTCGGATAATATGGCGGTTGTGAAATGCATTAGCAACTTGACCTCTTCCTCCCCCCCCAGTTTTGTCTTTGTTATGCCACCTCGTTCTTCGATGTTTGCAATCAAACATTTATTTTTGGGCTTCCCATGTTCTGGGAGTTGTCACTGTTGCTGCTAATAATCTCTCATGTTTTTGTTGGCAGGAATTCCAGGAGCTCGTGCCGGACGCTGCAACAGAGAGTCTTCCGTGCCCTACTCAGCTATGGGAAATACCGATGAACGTCTGATGTCCCTTGTTCGTGCTTCAGTGGCGCCCGGGACCTGGTCTGGGTATGGTAAGGCATGAGTGGACTGGATAGCGTTGGCAGCTGATCGGCCAGTTCACACCTCTGTTTCTTCTCGACTTCGAGTTACCGTTGATTATTTGCTACTCTTACGTGCTGCGGAGAATTCGGCAGTGGTTGCCCTGCGCCGGTTGACGGGAATTAATTTTTAACTTTCGACTGAAAGAGTGGTCGGACATCACCAAGTTTTTCATAGTTCACCAATTCCTTAAAGGGTGGTGAAAAGAGTATGTTCGGAGGGAACGCAGGCACCTCATTTCATACCAGGTTCTCACTCAACTAGTTCAAGTGTTGGAACAGGTCTGCTCCTCTGCCGCCGAAATTTTACTTTTCCGTGCCGCCTTTTGCCTTGCTTTTTTCGGCGCATTTAGAATTGGCAAGCTTCTTTCTCAGTCCATGTTTTCCCTCTGGTGGCCTTGTTCCTGCTGACATCTCTGTTTCCAACTCGTCTGTTCGCATTTGTGTCCGACGCTCAAAAACTGAGGTTTTTTCTTGCGAATCCTGGGTTCCTTTGTCCCGCATTGAGGGCCGGTTTGCCCTTTTTGTGCTGTAGCGGACTTCAACGCCTCTCGGGGAGACAGTGCCTCTTTTTATGCCATTCCTCCGGCTTGCCTCTCACTCGTTTTCAGTTTTGCTTCGTTTTCTGCCGTTGCCTTGTGCTAATGGGTCTTCCTGTCTCTGAATATGGCTATATGGCTCCCATTCGTTTCAGATTGGGGTGACCACTGAGGCCGCCAGGGCTGGTTTACCAGATTCGGAAGTACAGCGCATTGGTAGGTGGAAATCAGCATGCTTTGCGTCTTATGTTCGTCCTGAGCTATTATAGTTATTTTCCTTTTCAGATTCCCCTCGCCCCACGGTTTGTTTTCTGGGGCTGGGGCATTCTTACATTCTCTGGGCCAGGCAAAGAGTGGAGTTCAGGCCGGGTGGCCGAATCCTGGATTTACAGAATTTGGAGGTCATGTGGCATGGCATTCGCAGCCTTCGGTGGTCACAAGTACTTCCAGAGGCTGTTAACCTTAGTAAGGGTACTTTCACACTTGCGTTGGTGCGGATCCGTCTGTTTATTTGCACAGACGGATCCGCACCTATAATGCAAACGTTTGTATCCGTTCAGAACGGATCCGTTTGCATTAGTTTTAAAGAAATATGACAAAGTCAAAAACTGATCCGTTTTGAATTACATTGAAAGTCAATGGGGAATGGATCCGTTTTCAAATGCACCATATTGTGTCATTAAAAACGGATCCGTCCCCATTGACTTACATTGTAATTAAAAACGGATCCGTTATGCTCCGCCTCTTCAGATGGACACCAAAATGCTGCATGCTGCGTTTTGGTGTCCGTTTCCAAAACCGAATAGAGGCGGAACGGAGCCTAACTGATGCGTTCTGAACGGATCCTTATCCATTCAGAATGCATTGGGGCTTAACTGATCCGTTTTGGACCGTTTGTGAGAGCTCTGAAACGGATCTCACAAACGGAATCCAAAACGCTAGTGTGAAGGTACCCTAAGGTGGTGCAATCCCCAGTCATCTTAGTTATTCATGCTGGGACGAATGACCTCTGTATGCTCAAAGTTGCGGAGCTCATCGCCCTCAATAGAGCCGATTTGGAGAGAATTCCTACCTTTTTTACAGAAATTATTTTGGTTTGGTCAGAGATGGTCTCCAGAGTTACTTGGCAGGGCTCGAGGGATTCGGGGGCTATTGAGAGGGGCAGACGCACTGTTAATGCTAGGACCTCTCATTTTGTTCATTCCTGTGTGGGTGTGGTGGTCCATCATCACCAACTTGAAGGGGACAATCAGCACCTTATGCGACCTGATGGGGTGCACCTGAATGAGATTGGCCTGGATATTTTTCTTTCTGGCCTTCAAAACGCTGTAGAACAGGCCTTGTTTCGGTTGGGTGGGGGTCGGAGCACCGTGTAGAGGTACACGGGCTCCTCTGTGGAGGTCGGTTGAAATAAAATACTAAGAGCGGAGGAGAAGGCGGATTTGCCCACTATGGTTTTAGTGGGGCATAACGCTTCTTACACTACTGGAAGTGGTTGTTGGCATTTGATAAAGTTGGGTGGTTTTTGTGAAGAACAAGTAAAAGTTAAATAAGGCTGTGACCGACCCTCACTCCAACAAAACCAGTTGCCTTTGTCGTTATTTAATTAGGCGAGGAAGACATGTGGTTGGGTGGTTGGGCTGTTAGTTCTCTCGAGTCTGGAAAAATGCAAGTGCATCTTATAACGCAAATGCTAGTGAGCACTTTCATTATGAGAGAGCTCACTAGTATGCAGAAGGCGCAGGAAGTGGTAACTGTAGTGCTGTACTCACCGCTCTGTGATCCTCCTCCAGGGGCCGTGTTGCATTGTCCTGACCTCAAAGTTGTGGCTCTGTATCTCTGATGAGGGTCTGATCTAAGGTCTGACATGGGGCACTGATCTGGGGTTTGACATGGGGGTCTGATCTTAGGTTTAATGTGGGGATCTGATCTGAGATCTCATATGGGAGTCTGTCCTGAGGTCTGGTAAAAAATATGGTATAGTATTTTACTGAATGATAAAGACATATGCATGAATATTTGGAGACATTTAGCAAACGCTTGATATTTACATATTAATATGGTAGCAGATATCATCACGATGAAACCAATGTGATCGACAGCAGAATATCACTTTGGCTGGATTTACAGGATCTAAAGTATCCACCAAGAGCCTGCTAGAATCAACTGAAATTGTACAGACTGCATCACTCCGTTTTCTATATTAGGACATCAAGCTCATAAGACTTACAATGTCTTAAAGGAGTTACTTTTGGACTTTTAACTTTCATTAGCTGCATGTTGTACCTGTTGAGAAAATCATAACTTCTTCCCGTTGCTCTCCTGTCTCCATTCATTGGTCTTACAGTCCCCATCCTGTAAACATCTGGACAGATGGGGTCACGTGCACCAATGCAGCAAATGACTGGCCTCAGTAGTGACATGTTCCCAAATGGAACATGACCCAGCAGTAACATGTCGCTTGGGGACACATCACCACTGAGTGCAGCAGTGCATATGACCCCATCTGTCTGAAAGTCCACAGGGAAGTGTCCAGAAGACCACTGAACAGAGCAAGAGCTGTTTTCGCATGTGGCAAAGCCCTTGATGCTTATTTTAAGAAGGGTTTATGTATCCTTATTTAAATTTTTAGGAAAGGGAGTGAATTGCATTTTTATATATTTATTATGATATTTTTTAAAATATATATTTATTTTTTTACCCTTTTTAATAGTTCACATACGGAACTATAACAAGCAATCATTAGATTGATTTTCTCATAGACCTCAATGCATTACCATTGGAGTCTATGAGAAATACACTGTGTTCTTATGGGTTAAAGAGATATTTTACTTAAAGTTGGGCTACTACTGCACCTGTACTGTGAACGGCAAACCGGGGTTCTGCAAAGCACCAGCTATGGGAATGCCAGATCATGGTGTGGACCCACTGACTTCAATTGGTCCGTGTTCCACATGATGTGGCCAAAGACAGGCAGGACTTATGATCTTTTGCAGTGCAGAGGCACGGACCCAGAAGCCCATGGAAACACATGGACGCCCTTCTGTGGGCTTCTAGGTCCGTGCCTCTGCGCTACAAAGGTAGGATGTCCTGTCTTTAGCCCCATCTTGTGAATGAATTAGCCCAAGTGAATTATCTCTTTAAGGGAAAAACAACTTTGATCTATTCTAAAACAGGGATACAACCATATTATCAGTAGTCATACCGAATCACTCCCATCCCAGACCAGCATAATCAAGTGGCTACTGTGTTCACATACTAGGCGCTCTAGGCGTCACATAGAACAGGAGCGCTTGAGAGCTACAGTAACTGTAACTGCTCATCTATCCCAGTCCCATGAGTCCCACCCGTACTAGGCATGTACCGTCACTTGTAGCTGCTCTGCCTCTACTCTACTCCTCACCGACTGCCTGCCCGATCCACCGCTACAACACAGCACCACATCTGTAAGTGACATACTGTGGGCTGTCCTAGCATTGCAGGAGTGCAGTACTGAAGCATTTTCATTGTTTTCTGGATGAGTGGGTTGGACTCCTTCTCTTCTGGGGTGCCCTGACTTAGGGGCCTGGTTGCAATTGCGACCCCTATAGCTATCCCAGGGGGTCCTGGATGTCCAGAAGATAGGACATCAGTATCAAAATCCTGGAAAACCTTTTAAATAATATAAATGGGACAGGCCCAGTACACTGACAATTTTATGCAATGGGCAAGATTACAATGGTAACTTTTATTTAAAGTAAAAATTCTTCTGACATGGCCTGAACGTCAACCCTGGCGTTCCTGGCAAAGAAGCTAGTAAAGACTTCTCACCCTGTTCAGTGAGAAAGCCCAACAAGTAATCATAGTAGAGACCTGGAACGCGAACTGCTGGAATTAAAGGGATGGTGAGTCTGGATGCAGCTGCCAAACATGATACACAAAACATTCAATTGATAATACTCAAAGTCTGGCCCTTCCCCAAACCTGAAGAACTAGGTCTTATTTCAATTGCTCTTGAAACTGTCTCTCTTGATGATAAACGAGCATAGATCTTGCCAGTTTTCTCCTGTGTTTGCCGTTTTGTTTAGCTCTGCTGCTGACAAGCCAAGAGCCTAGACATCTGGCTGAATGTGTAATATACATCTCTGGTCAGCTTTGCTTTTCTTCTTTGACAGAATTATGTCAAACAATCACATTACGGCTGGCTCTGATCTCTTTGTTGTTAGCTAATAAATTAAGAGTATTTATTATCCATGATCTTTCCCCCCTCCTCCTCCTTTCCTTTTCCTTATTTTTTCAATGGTAATACATTTTTGTGGTAAATTACAGAACAGCTTCATAAACTGGGTTCCTGTCAGGGTTTGACTGTAGAAAGTTTTTTTTTTTTTCACGAATTTGGTTACTCAACTAGGTTCGAGCGAACCCAAACTGTAACCGTAAAAGTTTGGGTTCGGGTTCGGTGTTCGGCGATTTCTTGGCACTTTTTGAAAGGCTGCAGAGCAGCCAGTCAACAAAGGTTTTACTTGTCTGCCCTTCGAAGCCATCACAGCTAGCTCCATCTGCTAGCTCGGTGGGCGTCAGCTGCCATTCTTGCAAGTGCAGTGCACTTGCAACTGCATGTGAACTGCATGTATGCCAGGGACATTACTTTAATTTTGTTCTGGTAGCTCAGTGGAGGACAAATTCCCTTTTTTGGACGGTCAAGTACCCCTGCGGCCTGTAGTGCATACCTGGCAGTGAAAAGTATTCAATTACATTAGTCTGTCACATATTTTTGTGACCTAAAGCGATTTTTTTATCTGTCTGCCAAAGGAACGGCATATCTGACAGTCCAATAAAACAGTTAAATACTGCAGTTACCTTGCTGCTATAAAAAAGCACACTTTTTTTTGCTAGATAGTAAATGTACGGGCTATGCTGCATTTCTGACAGTCCAATTAAGCCGTTACATACTGCAGTTATATTGCTGATATAAAAAAACACCGCTTTTGTGCTAGGTAGCAAATTTGTGTCCTACGCTGCATTTCTGATATTCCAATAAAACCGTAACATACTGCATTTTTATTGTTGTTTGCAAAAAATACAGTTTTTGTGCTAGATAGCACATTAGCGGCCTATGTTGCATTTCTGATATTCCAATAAAACCGTAACATACTGCATTTTTATTGTTGTTTGCAAAAAACAGGTTTTGTGCTAGATGGCACATTAGCGCCCTACTCTGCATTTCTGATATTCCAATAACATACTGCATTTACATAGTTGTTTGCAAAAAACACAGTTTTTGTGCTAGATAGCACATTAGCAGCCTATGTTGCATTTCTGATATTCCAATAAAACCGTAACATACTGCATTTACATAGTTGTTTGCAAAAAAAAACTGTTTTTGTGCAAGATAGCACATTAGGATCCTACGCTGCATTTCTGATATTCCAATAAAACCGTAACATGCTGCATTTACATAGTTGTTTGTAAAAAACACACAGTTTTTGAGTTAGATAGCACATTTGGATCCTACGCTGCATTTCTGACAGTCCAATTAAACAGTTAACTTCGGCTGTTACATTGTTTGTTGGAAAATTCACATTTTTTGTGATAGTGAAGTAATTGTATTGAATTGCTCCATTACACTGTTGTGGGACATAAAGAAATGTTAAATAAAGCAAATTCTATTTATGACATCGGCACTGCCTTACTGTTAGTGAACTCAATTGTTGACTATTGGCTGTTAAATTGTCACCTGAGATAAACCATCTGTTAGTTTGGTGGGTGAACGCAAATAATGAGGAGAATGTCAAATAAGGGACGTGGCCCTGGTTGTGGTGCTGCTGGTGTTGGTGGAGCTCCTTTTGCAGGGAGAGGACATGGTCGATCTGTGCCAGCTATACGCCCAAATGAAACACCTTCCTCAGGTGCGCGTAGACGACTGAGCCTTCAGAGTTATTTAGTAATGCCGCTCTACGAATGGTGAGGCCAGAACAAGTACAGTCGCTAGTAGATTGGGTGGCTGACAGTGCCTCCAGAATATTCACATTGTCTCCCACCCGGTCCACTGCTGAAAGCTCAGAGTCAGCACCTGCAGGCCATGGGCATCTATCTAGCACCTCACCCCCGTGAAAATCGGCTAAGCAGTCTGAGCCCCAAGTCCTGCAGCAGTCTCTTATGCTTTTTGATGAGTCTGCTGGCAGGGTTTCCCAGAGCCATCCACCTAGCCCTGCCCCAGAAGTGGAAGAGATTGAGTGCACCGATGTCAAACCACTTATGTTTGAGGATGAGGACATGGGAAGACCACCGCAGCACGTCTATGATGATGACGAGAAACCAAAATAGCCGGCACTTCGTTCAGAGTAGTGCTGCAACGGGAAGGAGCTACAGCTCCACGTTCAGTTTGAAGGAATCCCAGCAATCGCACAGGTGTATGCAGGTGAATTAATTTATTCTTTATAGTACACACTTATTCAAATCAACGCGTTTCGGCACACTGCCATTCTCTTCCCTGCGGGGAGGCATACTGGATACATACTCTGAATACGTTACATCCAAAGGGTTTAAACCGTGACTATGAGGTCACTAGATTATAGATAATAATGTCCGGTTATACTGTGGATTTATTGATTATATACTTATGTGCTTTATATGTATTTTCTGTCTCCTTTTAGACACAGTCGACACGTTGATCCTGAACAGAAAGACACTACCCACTTTGTTTTTTGTTAAAATGAAACTATCTTGTTAATTGGTGCTGGGCATGTATCCACCCCTTTATGGGTGGATTACGTCACTGAGATTAGGATAGTACACCCTATATAAAGCTGCTTGATTCATTACTATGTACCTGTTGAGAAAGGCAGTGTGCCGAAACGCGTTGATTTGAATAAGTGTGTACTATAAAGAATAAATTAATTCACCTGCATACACCTGTGCGATTGCTGGGATTCCTTTATGATGATGACGAAACACAGGTGCCAACTGCTGCGGCTTTCCGCAGTGTGCAAACCGACAAGGAAGGCAGGGGTGAAAGATGATGTGCAGGACGATGAGGTCCTAGACCCCACATGGAATCAAGGTCATGTGAGTGACCTGTGCAGATCAGAGGGAGAGGCAGTGGTTTGTACGCTGTGCAATCAGAGCCTGAAGCGAGGCATAAACATTCTAAACCTGAGCACAACCTGCATGACCAGGCATCTAAGTGCAAAGTACGAGCTGCAGTGGAGTAAACACCTCAAAAACCAAGAAAGGTCTCAGGCTCCTCCTGCTCCCTCTTCTACTGCAGTCTCGGCCTCTTCCTCGACCTCTGGAGTGACAGTGGCACAGGCCACCCCGCAAACAGAGGATGTGTCAGCAACTCCATCACGTCTGTCACCTTCAACAAGCAGCACCACAATGTCCCATAGCAGCTGTCCATCTTCCATACAATGGAGCGAAAGAGGAAGTACCCCGCTACCCACCTCGATCCCTGGCCCTAAATGCCAGCATTTCAAAATTCCTGACGGAGACGGAGAGTTTTAAAAACCTTATGGCGTTGACTGTCCCACAGTATGTTGTTCCCAGCCGCCACTATTTTTCCAGGCGAGCCATTCCTTACCTGCACAAACAAGTGGTAGACAAAATCAGGTGTGCACTGCGCAACGCCATCTGTGGCAAGGTCCACATAACTACCGATACGTAGACCAGTAAGCACGGGCAGGGATGTTATATCTCCCTAACAGCACACTGGGTAAATGCAGTGGCGGCTGTGCCTGAGGCGTATAGCTGTTTGGCACATATTCTTCCGCCACTGAAGATTGCAGGGCATTTCTCTTTGCCTCCTGTTGCCGCCTTCTCCTCCTACTCCTCTAACACCTCCTCATCCGGTCAGCGTAACACCTTCGCCACCAACTTCAGCACAGCCAGGGGAAAACGTCAGCAGGCAGTTTTGAAACTCATCTGTTTGGGGGACAAACCCCACACCGCGTAGGAGCTATGGACGGGCATGGAACAACAGACCGATGAGTGGTTGGTGCCACTGAACCTCAAGCCCAGCCTGGTCTTGTGTGATAGTGGGCGAAATCTCGTAGCAGCTCTGGGCCTAGCCAGTTTGACACACATCCCTTGCCTGGTGCATGTGCTGAATTTGGTGGTGCAGAAATTCCTGAAAGACTACCCCGATATATCAGAGCTGCAGCAGAGAGTGCGGGCCGTCTGTGTGCGCTTTCGGCGTTCTCCCCCTGTTGCTGCTCGGCTGTCTGCGCTGCAGTGTAACTTCGTTCTTCCCGCTCACCGCCTCATATGCAACGTGCCCACAAGGTGGAACTCCACCTTGCACATGCTGGAGAGACTGTGCGAGCAGTAGCAGGCGATAGACTAGTTTCAGCTGCAGCACGCATGGGTCAGTCGCTCTGTGGGACAGCACCACTTCACCGCCACTGAGTGGGCCTCCATGCGAGACCTGTGTGCCTTGTTGCGCTGTTTCGACTACTCCACCAACGTGGCCAGTGCCGATGACCCCGTTCTCAGCGTTACTATCCCACTTCTATGTCTCCTTGAAAAAAAGCTTCGGGCAATGATGGAAGAGGATGTGGCACAGGAGGAAGAGGGATTATTTCCATGGTTATCAGGGAAGTCATTCTCAAGTGGCTCAGAAGGTGGGTTTCTGCACCAACATAGGTAAGGTACACAATTGGTCAGCCAGGGCACAGTACTGGAGGATGAGGAGGAGGGGGAGGATTAGGAGGAACCGTGTTCACAGCAGGGTGGCACCCAAAGCAGCTACAAATTGGGCACATGGCCTGAGCTTGTCCTTTACGCCTTGGAGGTGCTGGGCTGCCCTGCAGCCAGTGTATTGTCTGAACGTGTATTTAGCACGGCAGGGGGGGTTATCACAGACAAGCGCAGCCGCCTGTCCACAGCTCACGTTCATTAAAATGAACCAGGCATGGATCCCACGGGACTTGTCTGTACCTTGTGCAGAATAGACATGTATACTGGCCTCACACAGCCATTGTTATACTCCAGCGCACTTCCTCTTTGTTTTATTTTATATATTCCACAATGTTTTGTGGTCCAGCCAAATTAAATTAAAAAAAAAAAGTGTTGGCTACCTCCTCCTCCACTTCCACATACACCGCCATGTCCACCGCCTCCTCAAACTTGTACTCCATATGGACCTCCTCTTCCTAGTTCAAGATTATTATTTTTAATTTTTATTTATTTTATTTTACGTCATTTCCCTATCCACATTTGTTTGCAGGGAACTTGTCATGCTCTTACCCACATTTCACTGCCTTTTGCAGCCCTCTAGCCCTTTCCATGACTCTTTTAGAGCCATTTTAGTGCCCCAAAGTTCAGGTCCCTATTGACTTCAATGGGGTTCGGGTTCAGGGTCAAGTTCGGGTCCCAAACCCAAACTTTGCAACAAAGTTTGGCCAAACCCGGTGAACCCAAAATACCAGGTGTTCGCTCAACTCTATACTTAACCCCTCTAACATCAGATCAACATAAATGTAATTGTCAATAGTAAGGGTTCTTTCACACGGCCAGATTTATGTCTGTGTATCAAGCGCTGATCAAAGATACAACCTGTTGATTATTGCTTGTAAAGGCACAGGTAGATAATTGTCTGAGCAAAACACTACATGACCGAGTGTTTCATTATTTGTTGGCTGATCAGAAGGTCTTTTACACAGGCCAATAATTGGCAATGATTATTTTTTTGTCTGATAATCGACACATCAACCCACTGAATAGGAAATAAGTGTCTAATCAGTGGGGTTTCAGTCTCTGGTGACCTTGCTGATAATGAGAATGAGGGCTCGTTCTCCCTGTTTCAGTAGAACGGCAGACATGCTCGCATGTTCACACTCAATTCAGCTCTGTGGGGCTGACAGAAATAGCCAACCGCTTGTGCCTTCTACCCTCAGCAATCCAATAGAGGTGAATGGAGTGGCAGACAAACCCCATGTCTCCTTTCAGATAGGGAGCACAGGCCACATTCTCGTGATCGAAGTGGGTCACAGCAGTCAGACCCATGCTCATCAGACACTTAGGAGGTCATTTACTATCAGATATACGCTAGTTTTCTGATGTATATCTGTCAAAGATATACAACTTTTCTACACTCGTGCCAGGTCTACAATAGGGGTGTGGCATGGGTGCTGAAGGGTCGGGAGGCTCATCTCATTTTTCAAATTCTACGCCTGTTTTAGGTGTAGAAAATGGTGTAAATTTAGGCCAGAAAGGAAGCTGGCTTACATTTAGACCGGCGGTTGATGCATCAAAGTTATGTAGAGTACAACACCTCTACTTAACTTCGGAGGATCCACCTCAAGCACAAGCGGTTATTATGACCAGCGTCTAAAATGCCGGTCATAATAATTGACCCCCTCATTCTCTATCCAACCTAAATAACTCCATTTAAATGAATGGAACCGGTTCAGTTTCAGAAAATGATTTGCAACAAAATCTGCGGTAAGAGGTTTTAAGAGACCCTTAAAGGGGTTTCCGGGATTTTGATACTCATGTGATATCCTCAGGATAGGTCATCAGTATCTGATTTTGGTGGTCCGACACCCGGACCCCACAGATCAGCTGTTTGAGAAGGCATCGGCACTGGTGTGCTTCGTAAGCTCCGAGAAGGCCCCGACGCTTAAAGGAGTGCCGATTGCTTCTCAAACAGCTGATTGACAGCGATCCCGGGTGTCGGAACCCCACCAAACAGAAACTGATGACCTATCCTGAGGATATCCCAGAAAAACACTTTAATGGGAATCTGTCACTAGCTTTCTGCTGCCTTAACTTTTAAATCCTAACAGCTTCAGCACATGCCAATGAGTCCCCATATTCATGAATTTAAGGCTCTCCCCACCAACCTGCCTCTGATAGACAGCTTTTTTTCCATATGAATCAGCAGCAGGAGGGCGGGGAGAGCTATGTGCTCATTAATATGTGGAGACTCATTAGCAAGTGGCTGGTTCAATTAAAGAAAGTGACCCAGCATTTTGCTGAAGAGATCTATCACTAGTTTATGTTGTCCTTAGTTACTGACTGTTTGATAGAGGCCTTATAGATGCTCCCGAGACAGGATCCGTTGTGTTTTACATTTTCTAACGGATCAGGAGAATGGTATATTAAACTGTGATGTCAACAAGGCTAAACAGGGACACTAGTGTCCCCAGAGTAGACGGGTGAGGGTGGTAACAGCAGGAGGAGTCAACACAGTGGCCCAGTCACATAGTGGTGAGGGTGGCAACATCCTGAGGAGTAAACACAGTGGCTCAGTCACAGAGTGGGAAGGGTGGCAACAGCTTGAGGAGTCAACATAGTGGCCAAGGCACAGAGTGGGGAGGTAGAGGGCAAAAGCATTGGCAGTAACAGCACAAGGTGGTGGTAGTAGAAGGAGATGGCAGCAGGTGTGTGGAATCAGGCGGGTGGCAGTATCAGAATAGTGACTAAAGCATGTGGCCCGAAGTAACAGGCCATTTTTCACAATGTTCTGGTGTGGCAGCACACTGCAGTCAGAACATTACTGCCAGAATGATCTAATGTGATGCATCAGTCACCGTAGAGTGGAAATCCGGGCTGATCCACCCCGATTCATACTAAGAAAAGTTCATCTCTCAGGGCAAACCAGGGCAAACTTGGTTAGTTGCGGCCACAATTCAAGTTTGGCTGCCCAGTAGTCCAGGGGATCTTGGATCTGTGGTGAGAGAGTGCAGTCCAAGTATGCTATCACCTGCTGGTTCAGGTTCAGCTCCATGTCCTGCTGTTGCCTGGTTTCTTCAGTAGACGTGCTCATTAGAGATGAGTAAGTTTCTCAAAAATTATATTCGGATGGTTTGCTGAATTTTCCGAAAAGATTCGATCTGAATTTATTTGTGGTGAATCGCATTAAAAAACAACTATTTCCTGGCTGCAGAAAGACTGTATAGTGGTGTAGAACACTGTGCCTTGCAGCATAGTGAGCTTGCTGTGGTTTTAAAACAATACCGTGAGTCAGTATGACACGCACATAAAAGGTGTGGCTCTTAGAATCACTGCACACTTCACTTATTTAGGCAGTTATGGGGCCAAAACTGACCAAATAATTAAAGTGTGAACTCCTTAGAGGTCGATGTGAGCGTCAAGAAGAAGCGCACTCCTTTTACACGTGGTCAGCTGATTCCACATTGATGTCTACAGAACCTGTTCTATTAAACGCTTATACAAGTAGAGCCCCTTGACAGGGTGGAGAGGGCGTCAGCAGTAAGTTTTTGTTGACGTCACTGATTATTTTTCGCTTCCTCTGATCCGTCAGAACAATAACCCCCAAAAAAACAGATCTTGTCTGTTGAGCATCCACAGTCACTCGGTAAGCATTTGGTCAGTAATCCATCAGTATTGCTAAAGCAAAAAAAAAAAAAACAGGAGTGGATCCAAAACAGAGATGACACGTGAATGGGATATTTGCATGTCTTCTGTGTTTTGTACCCACTACTGCTTTTGGCTACCAAATCATAAGCCAATTCTGATGCAAAATAGGGACCATGTCATACAGGCCTTACAGCTGCTACATAGACAGGATCCGTTGAGCATCTCATTTTTCCTTCCTTCTGACAGATCAGAAGAAGGGTCAAATAAATGATGATGTCAACCAAGCCAAAAAGGCAAAATAGTGGACCAGTCATGGAGTGGGGAGGGTGGGAACAGCGTGAGAAGTCCACAGAGTGATCCAATGACAGAGTGGTGAGGTGGCAGTAGCATGAGGAGTCCACAGAGTTGCCTAGTGACAGAGTGGTGAGGTGGCAGCAGCATGAAGAGACCACAGAGTGGCCCAATGATACAGTGTTGAGGTAGCAGCATGAGGAGGCCACAGAGTAGTGATATGGCAGCAGTATGAGGAGACCACAGAGTGGTAAAGTGGCAGCAGCACGAGGAGACCACAGAGTAGCCCAGTGACATAGTGTTGAGGTAGAGCAGTATGAGGAGACCACAGAGTAGTGATGTGGCAACAGCATGAGGAGATCACAGAGTGTTGAAGTAGCAGCAGCATGAGTAGACCACAGAGTGGCCCAGTAACATAGTGTTGATGTGGCAGAAGCATGAGGAGAACACAGAGTGGTGAAGTGGCTTCAGCATGAGGAGACCACAGAGTGTCCCAGTAACATTGTGTTGAGGTGGCAGCAGCAAGATGAGACCACATAGTGGTGAAGTGGCAGCAGCATGAGGAGACCACAGAGTGGTGAAGTAGCAGCAGCATGAGGAGACCACAGAGTGGCCCAGTGACATACTGTAAAGGTAGCAGCAGCATAAGGAGACCACAGAGTAGTAATGTGGCAGCAGCATGAGGAGACAACAGAGTGGCCCAGTGACATACTGTTAAGGTAGCAGCAGCATGAGGAGACAACCTGTTAGTGTATTGCTCAGTGTAATACACTAACAGGCAATGCTTTACAGTACAGATGTATTGTAATGCATTGCAGAGTGGATCAGACCCTTTAAAAGTTGAAGTCCCAGAGTGGGACAGAAATAAAGTTAAAAAAAGCAAAAAAAGTGTTTTTAATAAAAAAAAATAAAGTTTCAAGTAATAAAAGAAAAAAACGCCCCTTTCCACTGATGTTATAATAAAACATAAAAAAAGGAAAAAACACACTTAATAGGTATCACCGCGTCCGTAACGACAGGCTCTATAAATATATTCCATGATCCACCCCCTCCGATAAACACCATAAAAAAAAAGAAACTGTGTCAAAAAAAACATTTGTGTTACCTTACATCATAAAAAGTGCAAACCCAAGCGATCAAAAAGGCATTTGTCTCCAAAAATTGTACCAATAAAGCCGTCACCTCATCCAGCAAAAAATGAGCCCCTAAGAAAATGGCTCAAAAAATAAAAAAAAACTATAGCTCTGAGAACATGAAGACACAAAAAGCAAATTTTTTGTTTCAAATATGCAATTATTGTGTTAAAGTGAAATAAATAAAAAAGTATACATATTAGGTAGAGATGAGCGAATTTTTCCAAAATTTGATTTGGCCGGTTCGCCGAGTTTTCAGAAAATGCCATCTGTATAATGGCAATTTGGGTGCCCAGTCAGTGCAGCAAGGTGTAATAGGATTGTTTCTATTACCCAGGCTGTAACTTACCCTACTGAACCCTGTTCAACATAAATCAGGCAGAATGATTCCTCCCTATCCCTCTCCACTCCTTGAATAATCTTTTCCTGCACTTGTCAATCGTTTTTTTTTTAGCACAATGAAGTTTTTTCTAGCACTGTCCCTAGCTCCTGCTGATGATTCTCCCTGCACTAAGTACACTGGAAAATGGAAGAATCCTAGATGGCTGAGGGTATTTATAGTGCTGTGACATCATAGGGCTGGCTGCTAATTGGCTGCATGCATAAAATTATGAGTGATCCCTCCTTCCCAGAGTTCCTTACTCCATGTCCTTACACGTGCAGCAGCCATTTTAGGAAAAAATGTGATTCGTTATCACAAAGCGTGAGGAAATTTGGATTCGGTGCGAATCGAATAATTCCTGAAATTCAGATCGAATTCCACTTCGTCAGCTTCGATTCGCTCATCTCTAATATTAGGTATTGCCGTGTCTGTAACAACCAGCTCTATAAAAGTATCACATGACCTATCCCCTCAGTTGAACACCGTAAAAAAATAAAAAATAAAAACAGTGCCAAAAAAGCAATTTTTTGTCACTTTACATCACAAAAATTGCAACACCAAGCGATCAAAAAGGTGTATGCCCCCCAAAATAGTACCAATCAAACCGTCACCTCATCCCACAAAAAATTAGACCCTACCTAAGACAACCAGTCAAAAAAATTTAAAAAATATGACTCTCAGACAATGGAGACACTAAAATATGATTATTTTTTTTTTGCTTCAAAACTTCTATTATTGTGTTAAAGTGAAATAAATAAAAAAAGTTGACATGTTAGTTATTGCCGCGTTCGTAACAACCTGCTCTATAAAAATATCACATGACCTAACTCCTCAGGTGAACACCATAAAAGATAAAAAAAAACAGTGCCAAAAAAAGCAAATTTTTGTCACCTAAAATCACATAAAGTGCAACACCAAGCGATCAAAAAGGCATATGCCCCCCAAAATAGTACCAGTCAAATCGTCACCTCATCCTGCAAAATATAAGATCCTATTTAAGACAATCAGTCAAAAAATAAAAAGCTATGGCTCTCATACTATGGAAACATCCCCTAAAACATAATTTTTTTTGTTTCAAAAATGCCATTATTGTGTAATACTTAAATAAATAAGAAAAAGTATACAAATTATGTATTGCCACATCCGTAAAGATCTGCTCTATAAAAGTGTCACATGACCTAACCCCTCAGGTGAACGCTGTAAAAATAAATAAATAAAAACTGTGCCAAAACAACCAATTTTTGGTCACCTTGCCCCATAAAGTGTAATAATGAATGATCAAAAAATTATATGTACCCAAAAATTGTACCAATGAAAACGTCAACTCTTCTTGCAAAAAATGAGCCCCTGCACAAGACGATCGGCAGAAAAATAAAAAAATAAGGCGCTCAGAAAAGGCGTTCAGAAAATTTTAAGAATTGCTTCTAAAATTCTAAGCCTTCTAACGTCCTAAAAAAATAAAATGGCATTTACAAAATGATGCCAACGTAAAATAGACATATGTTAAGTAATAAATATTTCATGAGGTATCACTTTCTGTTTTAAAAGAAATTTTAATTTGGGATTTTATCATAAATAAAGGTGAAATATATTGACTAAAATTTATGACTATCATGTAGTATAATGTGTCATGATAAAACAATCTCAGGATGGTTTGGATAAATAAAAGTGTTCCAAAGCTATTATCACATAAAGTCACACATGTCAGATTTGCAAAAAATGGCCTGGGCAGAAGGGTGAAAACTAGCCTGGGGTAGAAGGGGTTAACAAGGTAGGCACCCCAATAACAGATAAAGGGGTTGGCCACCCTAAGTATCAAAAATCCAAAGTGCCCTAGACAATAACCAAAACCATGAAGTATTTATATCATGTGACATGTATTGGCTATATATCATTTTTCTAATCTGTTCCCCATGACGCTCTTCCCTGGAGGAACTCCCTCAGACAGGCTGTGTAGAAGGAGCAGCTACAAAGTAAAAGTAAATATCTCAGCATACATTGCAGCCAGCATGTTCAAAGGAGCAGTCACATGACATCTGCGCCCACCTGTGTTTCCATAGAGACAAGAGCCCCTCAGATAATATCAATAACTCAGTCATCAGTGAATAACTGCTGTACAGACATAGCAATAGGAAGTACGCCCCAGTCTCAGCAGCACACAGGAATATGATGCTAATGTATCATACATATGTTACTGGGGGGGAGGGAGGGTGCCCTGTTCATAAACTAGCCATAGGGCCTGGTCATTTCTGGTTGCACCATCGGATTTAAGCCATGAACAGAACAAAAAGAGAGGGGGGATTTATCATTCCCCTTGTTTCTGAAAACTGGCATTTTAACTGGGCGTGACCAGTTGCCCCAACACATTTAAGTTCATTTTCACAAGTTTTCTGACTCAAATGAAGCCAGAAATCTACAGCAGCTATGAGCTGTCATAGATTTCTGTTTAGGTGCAAGGACTGCCATAGGTGGAGGCTGTTGACCGGGGGGACAGATCTTTGTTGCACAAGACCTCTGATTAATAAATTTGTACAAATCAATCTGCAACCATAAAAAAAGTATCCTGTCTATCATCACACGACTAAGGTTACTTTCACACTAGCATTATCAGGGTCTGGAAGGCTGTTCCCCTGCCGGATCCACGCTAACGGTAGCCCACAAGTGCCGCCGGAAGTCCGCTTTGGCCCCATTCAGATTAATTGATGCCCAGCACGCTGCGTTTTTTGTCCGGCCGCCTCTCAGCATGTTTGCCGTGCTGTGGCCACGTCTCTGACCTATCCCTATTAAAGTGAATGGAGCTGGAGCGGACTTCCGGCGGCACTCGTGGGCTACCGTGAGCAAGGATCACTGTATACAGTGTACAGGTGGTCAGTGATCTCTATATGCAGTAGTGGGGGTCACATATCACCATATACAAAGTGCAGGAAAGAGAGGGCACACATTTATACATGGTGAGACCAGTGACTGCTGTTGATATCAGTGACCTCAGCCATACTGACAGTTAAGAAGGGGTAAAGCTCCTGAACTGTTGGTCTGGCTGTAATATCATGTCTGTGATAAGAACACAGAGCAGAGGGGCCATAAACAGGACAGACACTGGGATTGCTCACAGTTTGTGGTCCACAGCGCTTCTCTCAGTACAGGGGAAACAGCCATCACAGTCTCCCTTCCTCCTGCAAACAGTTCTTTATTTTAGCTTTTAACAAGTGTCCCTGCTAAGACCTTGCCAGACCTGCACAGCGAGGAGTGCCCATCACAGAAGGAAAGCACCTCTGATACAAGCCGGGTGCTTCTTGGACCCAGAGAAGCACAGGTTTCAGGTATGGACCATGTAGCTCCTCCATGGCAGGTGCAGGGATGGACGAGACAGGCAGCTGTGAGAGCAGGACAGGAGTGGGAGTGGCTGCCAATAGCAGGAAAACCAGGCAGATCTGCTTAAGAAGATATATTAGTAAGTGTAATATCTCCCTACTTTCTTTATAGTTTTAATAAGTGCTAACAGAGTGGTCAACCCCTTTAAATGACACAGCTTATTCACGTCAATTTAAGAATCAAAGCCTAATGGAATTTCTTATCTATAAAACAAGGGGGACACCCCAATGACAGTTAAATTACACTACTTATTCACCCCAATTTGAGAATCAAGGCGTAACAGATTTGCTTATCTATTAAACATGGTTGGCACCCCAATAATATTTAAATTACACTACTTATTCACCCCGATTTGAGAAACAAGGCATAATGGAATTGATCATTTATTAAACAAGGTGTGCACCACAGTAACAGTTAAATCACACAGCTTATTCCCCCTAATTTGAGAATCAAGGAGTAATAGAATTGCTTATCTATTAAGCGAGGTGGAACTGTTCAATTAGATAGCTCTGTGCAGAGATTGATACAAACTGAGCTGTCTACTATGGATTCCTTCAGCTTCAAATGACAGAGCCTACACTGTCCCTGAACTGTCCCTATGATCTCCTTACAATGTGTAAAAACTTTCCCTATGATCTCCCTACACTGTTCCTGCAGTCTCCCTATCCAAGAATCTACAATTTAAGCTTAGTTAATCACTAGCACTTTTCAATGGCTGAGACCGGGCAGGATTAAGATTTTTGTAGCACTGTGACATCACAGGGGATGGCCATATGCTGATTGGCTGGCTGCACTGCATTATGGGTGATTTATTGTTCCCGGGGTTCCTACTTTAACTTTGTAACACATGTCACTGCCATTTTAGAAAAAAATCGATTTGTTATAATGAAGCGCCAATAAATTCCGATTTGTTGCTAATCTAATTTTTCCTAAACTTTGGATCGAATTCAACTTCAGATGCTTCGATTCGCTTAACACTACTAATATAGTACACACCTATCATTCTAAATGGAAGATTATTTGGAATATTAATGTTGCATAATGTGCTTATGTCAAATGTACTTGGATTAGTAAACTTACCAGCATAGGCGTGCGCACGGGGTGTGCCGGGTGTGCGTGGGCACACCCTAATAGGTTGGTCACCTCCGTGCTCACTGCAGTGCCCCCTGCTGATTACCCTGTATGTTATGCTGGCCACCGCCGCCCGCTGCACTGTAAATTAATTTACAATACCTGGCTGATGGGCGGCGGCTAGTATTCACATAGGGCGTGGAGTCCCGAACCTGGCGGAGGGAGAGAGAGAGAGCCGTGCAGTGCGTGCGGTGCAGCACAGGCTGATTTTACGTCACGTCATGCTGCGTGCCCTGCACTCCTGCTAGCTGGTGAGGTTGCTGGTGAGGGGAAGGCGGCGGCACGAACGGTTACATGGTGATATGTGGATAAAATTCAACTGGTGCCCACTGCCCATCTGCTCCAGTTACTGGTCCGGGACCGTACAGTGTTTAAATATAAAAAACAAGTATGTACCAATAACGTTAAACGCATATAAAAAAAGAAGTATGTACCCTTCTGTCCCACAGTGCTACCCCTCCTCTGCTGTCCCCTGTATTACCCTGATACCCCTCAGTTATATAATATATCTGAGGGGTATCAGGGTAAATTATACAGGGGGTAATATAACAAGGGGTATACCATCAGGGTACATGAGGGGTAATAGAACTGAGGAGGGCTAGGCTACTATCAGACATTATACAGGGGTAATATAACTTATATATTACCCCTCACCTCTGTGTTATGTCCCTGATAGCCCTCCTCAGTTATATTACCCCTGTATAATGTACTCTGATAGATACCCCTTAGTTATATTATCCCCTGTATAATGTACCCTGATAGCCCTCCTCAGTCATATGTGATCCACAGATACCCCGTAACAGTGTCCTCCACAGATTCCCCCATAACAGTGTCATTCACAGATCCCCCATAACAGTCTCATCCACAGATCCCCCATAACAGTGTCATCCACAGATCCCCCATAACAGTGTCATCCACTGATCCCCCATAACAGTGTCAGCCACAGATCCCCCATAACAGTGTCATCCACAGATCCCCCATAACAGTGTGTCATCCACAGATCCCCCATAACAGTGTCACCCACAGATCCCCCATAACAGTGTTATCCACAGATCCCCCATAACAGTGTGTCCTCCACAGATCCCCCATAACAGTGTGTCCTCCACAGATCCCCCATAACAGTGTCACCCACAGATCCTCCATAGCAGTGTGTCATCCACAGATCCCCCATAACAGTGTCACCCACAGATCCCCAATAACAGTGTTATCCACAGATCCCCCATAACACTGTGTCCTCCACAGATCCCCCATAACAGTGTCCTCCACAGATCCCACATAACAATGTGTCCTCCACAGATCCCCCATAACAGTGTGTCATCCACTGATCCCCCATAACAGTGTCAGCCACAGATCACCCATAACAGTGTTATCCACAGATCCCCCATAGCAGTGTCATCCGTAGATCCCCCATAACAGTGTGTCCTCCACAGATCCCCCATAACAGTGTGTCCTCCACAGATCCCCCATAACAGTGTCATCCACAGATCCCCCATAGCAATGTGACACCCACAGATCCCCCATAACAGTGTCATCCACAGATCCCCCATAACAGTGTGTCCTCCACAGATCATCCATAACAGTGTCATCCACAGATCCCCCATAACAATGTATCATCCACAGATCCCACATACATACACACGCGTGTGCGGCGCGTGTGTTTGGGCTTTAGGGTGCACACCCTAATGCAATAGGCTGCGTACGCCTATGCTCACCAGATTGTATTCTAGCAATGCTGGTCCCATTCCACTTCTGCACCTTAGCTTGACAAAGGACATGTGAACCCAAAATGTTGCTTGTAATTTGTGTTTTTGTGACACTGGATTTTCAATAAACTCAACTACATTCTAATTTATATCTGCACCCTTTTCTCTGCATACAGTAGTACACTATCACTTTCTCTAATATACTAGGACTTCAGCAGTGTTTGAATCAATGGAAGAGCAAGAATCAAAACAAGAATAGAGAGTTTTAGAAACCATAATTACAGTAAAAAGGAGAGGTCTTGGTGGATTCATGGACCATTGTTTAGTTCAAACTCAGCTAAAGGAAGGAACGATATCTAGTCAGTCTGACAGACAGAGACATAACATATGAGGATCTGCTCCAATGTCTGGTTAATACACTCAGTTTTCTTATTAGACTCTGGGTGGTAAGAAGACAAGAACACCAAGTTTACCTTAAACCCTAATAACTAGTCGATTTTCATTTTTTTTACTTTTCATTTTTTACTCCCATAACTTTTTTATTTTTAGGATAGGACTGCTCCTACCACCAGGTGCCTCAACTTTGAAAGGCTGTTGGAGATCTAGCTGGACCAGAAGGAGGAAGGTATTAAAGCAATTATTCAGAGATTCAAATACCTGAACAGCTTCTGGACTCCATTTACCTATATAAGCTCCCTCTACCAGTTTCGAAAACCCAGCAATATGTTTTTTATTAAGTGGCAAAGCCCAAAAAGCTCTGCGGAGCTTAAAGGGGTTGTCTCACATCAGCAAATTGCATTTAACTTTTACACTAAGTTAATACAAGGCAGTTACTAATGTATTATAATTGTCCATATTGCCTTATTTGCTAGATTTATTTATTTTTCCATCACATTACACACTTTTCGTTTCCATGCACTACAGACACACTGCAATCCAACAGTGATGGTCGTGCTTGCACAATATAGAAAAATGTGACTGCCGCTGCTGCAGGATTTCTGGGTAGTCATAACTCCTGGATATGAGCAGACTATAATGTAATGGAAAAAAGAATCAAGCAAGCAAAGGAGTCAATATGGACAATCACCATACATTTGGAAGTGCCTTGTATTTACTCTGTCTACATGATAAATGCAATTTGCTATTGTGAGTCACTTTTACACCAGAAAGAAGTCTGCTGTCAGTAATTGTGAACAATCATTTGTGTTATGTTTTCAAAAGATGGAGAGGCAAAATGTCCAAACTCAGCCATTTCGGTCAACTTTTTTGTGTATGGGAACATTTAAGGGGTTTTCACCCTTGGGAAACCGATCTGCAGAAATATACTTACCTGATCCCTGTTGCTCGGTTCTGGCTCAATCGCTTCCCCTGAGGTGCTGCAGGTATCGGATGTTGCTGTGGGTCTTGTGGCAGCTGAAACCAATGACTGGCTACAGCGGTGACTACTCACCTATGAGTCATGTGCCCCAGTGACATGACGCATGGATGACACATCACAACTGTGGCCAGTCATTGGCTGCAGGGGCTAGGTGACAACCGTCAAATCGGATGTTGATGCATGGAGACCCAAGACCTGTAGAAACTCAGGGGAGCAACAGAGCTAATACCTAAGTATAATTCTCACCTCCGATCCAGCCACGCTGGGGGGTCTGCCAAAAAGGTCTTCAGAAGTGAACAACCCCTATAAGATGAACACATACTATGAAAATGTATGCACATGATATTGGTGTATCAAATGGTTTTATTTAAATAATAGGTCAAAAAGTTAATGAAAAATATGGTAAAGTTAACTATTAATATTTGCCCATTGTAAATTTCATCTGAACCAGCAGTACAGTTAAAACAAGCAAAGATTAGAATAATGAAATAAAACAAAGTATCTAATGTTTTATTTGGCTGAATACTAAATTCTGTAGGGGATTGATGGCATGCCAGTGCATAACTTTCAATGACAAGTTGTAAATATAACTGTAGAACAGGGAGAGGTGGGAGTGGAGTAATCTACAGGAGCTAGATAACTGAATGAATGAGCTGATGATCATTAACATCCAGTTCATTGACTAATATCCAGTTTGTTTATGTGCAAACCTTAAAATGCTTTGTTTGGAAGTAAAAATATCCAATAGTGGCTATTGAGGACATTTCTGTCGACAATGTAACCTCTATACAGCACATAAAAAAAGTTGAGCACTCACACGACATTCAAGACTCTGCCAAGCATATCATCTGATTTGTATAACTGACTGTTATAGACATGGGGGGTCATTTATCAAACAGAAATACGCCATCATTAGGCTTATTTATGGCTCAGATTGTGGCGCAAACTGTGACTTCTCCCCATCATGCCAGGTCTAAAAAAGGGGGTGTAACGTGGGCGGGGAAGGAGACGGTCCAACAAGCCTGTTTCATTTACCTTTTTCTAAGCCTGTATTAGAACTCTCCAGTAGCATGTATTTCTAGGGTACAAATCAAACAAATATTCCAAAAGAAACGTGCATTACCCTATAAAACTTAACTTTTACTCTCAGGCCTCTCCAAAACTTCAGCCATCCTCCACCTCTTCTAAATGTAAAACAGCTTCTTAGCTCTCTTACATTTAGACCATTTTCTATGCCTAATACAGGCTTATTCCAAAAGAAACGTGCGTTACCCTATAAAACTTAACTTTTACTTTTTAGTCTTGATAATAAAACCCCAAATTCAATCAACAATAAAGTATTAAAATGTGAAGCCCACACAGTTGTGGTGCAAGATACCTAGTATTACTAGGGCCAGTATAATGCACACATCACCAGTCCACCAATAAAGTATTAAATCATATGAGCTATTTTTTGATAATTCTTGTTACTCACGAAACCTGGATATGGAAAATTTCTTTGGATCGGAGTGGTGCTGCTATGGTCATCCAACTGATAGAGTATTTGATCGGGATCCAGCTCACCCTAGGGTCACCCTATCGGTTATCCCTGCCTAAAAGCAGAGCACCCGCCCTGAAAGGGGAGACCCCACTTATCGGTGGCTAATCCCTGCTCCACTGGCCCTAATGAAGCCCTGTAAGCAATTTCTTGGTCCCGACGCGTTTCCCCGTAATCGGTTCTTCAGGGAACTTGGTTAAGAGCTGATGTAGTGAATGATATGATAAAGGCAACCACAGATAAAAAAAAGGCGCCTTTGGATGACCATAACAGCACCACTCCGATCCAAAGAAATTTTCCATATCCAGGTTTCGTGAGTAACAAGAATTATCAAAAAATAGCTCATATGATTTAATACTTTATTGGTGGACTGGTGATGTGTGCATTATACTGGCCCTAGTAATACTAGGTATCTGGCACCACAACTGTGTGGGCTTCACATTTTAATACTTTAATATTGATTGAATTTGGGGTTTTATTATCAAGACTAAAAAGTAAAAGTTAAGTTTTATAGGGTAACGCACGTTTCTTTTGGAATAAGCCTGTATTAGGCATAGAAAATGGTCTAAATGTAAGAGAGCTAAGAAGCTGTTTTACATTTAGAAGAGGTGGAGGATGGCTGAAGTTTTGGAGAGGCCTGCATCTCTTCATAATTCGGGCGGATCCACCGCCAGGTATAGGGCTTATTATGACTAGCGTGAAACACCGGTCTCAATGTGCCCCATAGTTCATCCAAGTCTTCAATTTAGCACTCCACTACTGCTTTACTGAGATAAACTTTTTAGAAACCATTAAAATACAGAATAATGAAATAGAGACATCGCTCTACCAAAAACAAACTGGCACACAACATATCTCAGATGGGACAGTTTCAACCCAAAACATCAATGTAGTTGCAAATACCCCTACTACCTGCTACCTCCTAGGATTGTTTATATTGCTGTCATTTTGTTTTTGTTTTTTTCTCAAAATATATTTGAGCATGTATTTTGCCAAAAACTAAGACTTTATAACGGAACATATAGCCACATCTCAACACGGGACAATACAACTTTTACACTCCTTATCTTTAATTGCTAGAACAATTTACTGCTACAACTGTCCATTTACTCCTCTACTTATATTGATCTGCTTAACATCGCTTGTCTGATAAATTTACTGGTGCAATGTTTTTTGAAAAAGTATTGCAATGACAATGTCCAGGAGACCGCGTCTGCATATTTCAGTCACTCTTATTTGGCTAAGAATGTCCTCCCAGATTTGAAGTGACAGAATGATCTGCCTTTGCACTACTTGATTGGTGACATTCCACACCCACTGCTGTAACAGTAACCCAGTGACATACAGTCATATCACCTTTTTATGACAATTTATTTCTACTCATATGAAAGCTTTTAACATATTGAAATAATTCTTTATAAAAGCATCAAGATAACAACACAAATACTGGATACCATATAAATATTATTCCCTGTGTTGCACCCTAGTTGTTGCTTACCCTTATATCTGCTGCCTGTTGTATGTTACCCTATTGGCGTCTTGGATGCAATCTGACCTGTAACCTAGTAAATGTTGAACCTTGTGCATTTTCAGGACTCTGGGGGCCATGGCAGGCAGCAGGGTCATTTTACACTGAAGATTTGGAGTTGTCTGCTGACCCGATGAAATATGTTACATGGTAATTGAGTGTTTACCCAGAAGGGGCCCATCCAAGAAGAGAAGTACTAAAAGATTTTGTCAGGGCCCCTCAACATTATTACACAATGAAATTATATACAGTGGCAGTATAGACAGTGTAGAAAACGGATGGAACAGCTGCCGGGCCTGGTCTGAGAGAGCGATCTTTACTAGACACAGGAAAGGGCGCGGCATGAAAGGAAGGGGTTGTGAAAAACTTACTGGGGGAGGGGGCCCCATTCAAAAATTTGCTGTGGGGCCCAGTCATTTCTAGTTACGCCACTGTGTGCAATGTTAGGCTAAGTTCACACTTCAGTAGATGTAGAGGATATCCCCTCGTCATAGTCCTGGGGATAAACAGATGATGGGAGAGATCTCTGTACTGACCCCCGATATATTTATACATAGTAATTAGATCTCCCCTCAGTTGTCTTTTTTTCTAAACTAAATAACTCTAATTTTGATAATCTTTCTGGGTACTGTAGTCCACCCATTCCAGTTATTACTTTAGTTGCCCTCCTCTGAACCCTCTCCAGCTCTGCTATGTCTGCCTTGTTCACAGGAGCCCAGAACTGTACACCAGTACTCCATGTGTGGTCTGACTAGCGATTTGTAAAGTGGTAGGACTATGTTCTCATCACGGGCGTCTATGCCTTTTTTCATGCAACCCATTATCTTATTGGCCTTGGCAGTGGCTGCCTGACACTGGCTGCTAGCTTGCTGGATTCGTAGCAGTATACTGTCCTGCTTTGTGTTACGTTACACAGTTCAGTATTGTCAGCAAAAATTAATATTTTACTGTGCAACCCATCTACAAGATGATTAATGAATATATTGAAGAGAATTGGGCCCCTATGGTATACATGAATACACATTATTTATTTTTATATTTTCAATTTAATGAATGTTTTAGGCTTCACCGCTGCCTGTTGTATGTTACCCTATTGGCGTCTTGGAAGCAATCTGACCTGTAACCTAGTAAATGTTGAACCTTGTGCATTTTCAGGACTCTGGGGGCCATGGCAGGCAGCAGGGTCATTTTACACTGAAGATTTGGAGTTGTCTGCTGACCCGATGAAATATGTTACATGGTAATTGAGTGTTTACATTTGTAGGGGTGACCTTTAATGGAGCCTGGTATTTCCATAGCAACTCATACACACCATATGCAATGGGATTTCATTAGAAAAAGGGCTGTCTCCTGGGTGTTTTAAGCTTCCGACAGAAGTTCAAATCCATCTACAAACGTTTGTTATATTATCACTCTTTTATTGTTAGATTCCAGACAGTTTTTTGTTTTGCAATATATCAGAAGGACAATAGTGCACAAGCTGAATCTGTAAAGAACAATGAATAATCACAATTTCATTTTGCAAATTAAACTATTTTATATGTGAGCCAAAAACTATTTTAGATGTGAACCACAAATATATACCTTTCAGGAACTGTCACCTTAATAACATTTCATTAATTGACTTTAAAAAGAACATGTCACTTCTATTTACATTACTGTTTTAGAAAATACTTGCATTTGTTATGAAATAACATTTTCTTATTAAAACACCAGAACTGTGCTGCAGTACAATACACCTAATTTATTGAGGTGCAAGAGAGGTCTGCCTGTTGCTTCAAGTTCACATAATTATTTACTTTAGCAGATTCTATACAACACCTTTGCGTTGGAATCTGGGTTCGGTTACCATGTAGTCTTGCCGGCTTAATTAGGGTGGAGTGCTGATTGTTTAGTGTATTAATATCTAGGCCTCACTTCCTGCTGGATGTCAGGTATAATATTTGCCATGTGCATTTCCTCACTTCCTTGTAGTTTGACAGAGTTTGGTACCAAACAGATGAAACACTCCTTAAAAGGCTATGGATTCTTTTAGCGCATACAAGGAATAACGTTTTAAAGTATTAGATTTTAATAGAAATAGGTAAAGTAAGGATAAAGAGACAACATAAAATGACATATAAAACAAGAAAAACAGTTCTAAAATAGATGGTAGGAGGAGAAATGTATTCATAATAGAATATAACTAGTGATGAGTAGGGTTGACCGAACCCGAATTGTAAAGTTCGGGTTCGTACCGAACATTATGGTTTTTCGCACATGGACCCGAACATTTCCGTAAAAGTTCAGGTTTGGGTACATTGTTCGGCAGCCAATTAACAAGCGTTTCACTACCTTGCCCTAAGAATCGATCACAGCCATGCCTACTATTGGGATGGCTGTGATTGGCTAAGTGCAGCATGTGACCCAGCCTCTATTTAAGCTGGAGTCACGTAGCACCGCACGTCACTCTGCTCTTCTCAGTATAGGGATAGGATGCTGCCGCTTCTGTAAGGGACAGATTAGGGAACAGATCTGTTGAACTTGGGCTGTTAAATCTTCAAACTACAGCAATTATTGAGGGTGCTATGCTACATATTTGTACCTAGCTCTGAGCCCAGTGATACTGCAAAATAATTTTTAATCCATCTGTTACTGTGGTGGGGGTTGGCGGCCATTTTAGCAACTGCTGTGTCCTTGGAACTGCCTGTGACCTGCATGTGTGCCAGCCTGCTAGGGACATCAGTCTAAATATTTTTTGGTAGCTCCGTGGAGGAAAAATTCCTTTTTTCTGGCAGGACATAGTGCATTTCTGTAGTTGCTGTAATAAACACGTACTGTGGTACTGCAGAGCACGCTTGCATACACCGCTGAAAAACCTGTTTAATAATTTTTGGGGTGACATACTGCATTTCTGTACTTGGGTTAATAATTCTGTACTGTTGTGCCACAGAGCACATTTGCATACAATGCTGAAAAACATATTTTAAAATTTAGCAGTGACATACAGCATTTGTGTATTTGGGGGAAATAAACCCATATTGTTGTTCCACAGAGCAGTTTTGCATACAACGCACAGAAACGTAATTTAAAATTTAGCAGTGACATACAGCATTTGTATACTTGGGGGAAATAAACCCATATTGTTGTTCCACAGAGCAGTTTTGCATAGAACGCTGAAAAGTCTATTTTAAAATTTAGCAGTGACATACTGCATTCCTGTATTTGGGGGAAATTAACCCGTATTGTTGTTCCACAGAGCAGTTTGGCATACAACGCACAAAAACCTATTTTAAAATTTTGCAGTGACATACTGCCTTTCTGCATTTGGGGGAAATAAACCTGTATTGTTGTTCCACAGAGCAGTTTGGCATACAACGCACAAAAAACTATTTTTAAATTTCGCAGTGACATACTGCATTTCTGTAGTTTGTTGCAATAAACAATGGTTTTGTGCTACATGGCAGATCTGAGGCCTACCCTGTATTTCAGTCATTTTAAGTAACCTTTTGAACTCCGCATTTACATAGTTGGTTGCAAACACACAGGTTTTGTGGTAGATAGCACTTTAGCGGTGTACACTGCATTTCTGACAGTGAAATTAAACCGTTAACCTCTGCTGTTACATTGTTGGTTTGAAAAATCTAATTTTTGGTGATAGTGAAGTAATTGTAGTGAATTGCTCTGTTACACTGTTGCATGACCTAAAGAAATGTATTCAGTTTATGACACGGGCACTGCCCTACTGTTAAGTCCCTTTCACACGAACGCATAGCACCCGCACTGATTCCTGACCCATTCATTTCAATGGGTCTGTTTACAAGAGCGTTGTTTTTCACGCATCAATTCTGCGTTGCGTGAAAATCGCAGCGTGTTCTATATTCTGTGTTTTTCACGCAGCTCTGGCCCCATAGAAGTGAATGGGGCTGCGTGAAAAACGCATAGCATCCACAAGCAAGTGTGGGTGCGATGCGTTTTTCACTGATGGTTGCTAGGAGATGTTTGTAAAACTTCAGCTTTTTATCACACGCGTGAAAAACGCATTGCACCCACGTGATAAAAACTGGACAACTGAACGCAATTGCAGACAAAACTGAATGGCTTTGCCTGTGAAATCGCACAGTTTTCACTGAACGCATCTGCAACGCATCTGGACCTAATCCGGACATGCTCGTGTAAAAGAGGCCTTAGTGAACTTAATTTTTGACTATTGGCAGTTAAATTGACACCAGAGATAAACCATCTGTTAGTTTGGTGGGTGAACGCAAATAATGAGGAGAACATCAAATAAGGGTACGCGGGCATGGTCGTGGTGGTGTTGGTGGAGCTACTGTTGCTGGGAGAGGACGTGGCTTTCAGCGCCAACAACAGGTCCAAGTGAAACACCTTCCTCAGGTGTCAGTAGGCGACAGAACCTGCAGCGTTATTTAGTAGGCCCGAATGCCGCTCTACAAATGGTGAGGCCAGAACAAGTACAGGCGCTAGTAGATTGGGTGACTGACAGTGCCTCCAGTACCTTAACATTGTCTCCCACTGCTGAAAGCTCAGTGTTGGCACCTGCAGCCCATGACCATTAGTCTTTCACCTCACCCCCTTTCAAATTAGCCAAGCAATCTAAGCCCCAAGTCATGCAGCAGTCTCTTATGCTTTTTGATGACTCTGCTGGCAGGGTTTCCCAGGGCCATAACCATAGCCCTGCCCCAGAAGTGAAAGAGATTGAGTGCACGGATTCCCAACCACTTAGGTTTGAGGATGTGGACATGGGAAGACCATCGCAGCACATCTCTGATGATGACGAAACACAGGTCCAAACTGCTGTGGCTTTCTGCGGTGTGCAGACCAACAAAGAGGGCAGGGGAGAAGCCTGGGTGGAAGATGATGTTGAGAACGATGAGGTCCTACACCCCAAAATATACCACTTAAATCCATGTTATTAATGGGTGGTGAAAAAATAATTTTTTAAGGCCAGGAATTACCTTTGCAGCTGCATATGTGCCGGAGACAATAATATAGTTAATCCGTCTGGGAGTTAAGAGGTCGACATATTCCAATTTTTTGCTGTCAAGTAACCCTGCACTGCAGAAGTGACAGGGACCGAAAATGCGGAAAATCTTCTTTTAAATTGTTGGGTGCAATATTACCATTTTTGCCATGAATAAACCCCTCCTCTGCCTGGGTGCCAGGGGCCTACATTTTTAAAAATCATCTGTTCCATTGGTGGGTGACATGAAGCCCGTTTTGCCATGAATAAACCACTGCTCTGCATAGGTGACAGGGACCTAAATTTCTAATAATCGCCTGTTCCATTGGTGGGTGACATTAACTCAGTTTTGCCATGAATTAACCCTTCCTCTGTCTGGATGCCAGGGGCCTACATTTCTAAAAATCAATAAATGAATAAATATCTATGGCTGCACTAGAGTATCTAGTCACGGAATAGTGGTGCTCAAATCTATATAGAATCACCCACTATATAACATAAGTTGTAGAAAAGAAAAGTATGCTTGGCACTCACTATTATTTGGAACTACAAAGTGTCAATTTATTAAAACAATGGATCACAAAAATATAGGGCCACTAGCATTCAATAAATAAATTAAATAAATAAATAAAATGTCCAACAGTGAAATGATTACTGGTTAATAATAAACCAATGGATAAATAGTGTCAAGGATAGGGCATGGATATCAATCATGCACTGTTCATCCTCCTGCGACATTCGGAAAGGCCCGTCTCTATATAAAGAACGCTGGCTCCGCGGAGCGTCCTTTATATAGAGACAGGCCTTTCCGCATGTCGCAGGAGGATGAACAGTGCATGATTGATATCCATGCCCTATCCTTGACACTATTTATCTATTGGTTTATTATTAACCAGCAATCATTTCACTGTTGGACATTTTATTTATTTATTTAATTTATTTATTGAATGCTAGTGGCCCTATATTTTTGTGATCCATTGTTTTAATAAATTGTCACTTTGTGGTTCCAAATAATAGTGAGTGCCAAGCATACTTTCCTTTTCTATTTCTAAAAATCGCCTGTTCCATTGGTGGGTGACATGAACCCTGTTTGCCAGTGAAAAACCCCTGCTGTGCATTTCTGACAGGGAACCAAATTTAGTAAAAACGTCTGTTAATGATCAAAAGATGCGTGACTACAAATGCACGCTGGTAGACGCGCTGCTGATGGCATTCCCACTTGACGCCTCCTCAACCTCCTACTCCACATCCATTTCCTCCTCCTAGATCAAGATTTTGATTTTTAATTTTTAAGTCATTTCCCTATCCACTTTTGTTTGCAGGGCACTTACCCACATTTTGCTGCCTTTTGCAGCCCTCTATTTGCAGCCCAAAAGTTTGGGTCCCCATTGACTTGAATGGAGTTCGAGTTCAAGTTCAGGTTAAGTTCGGATCCCGAACTCAAACTTTTTTGTGAAGTTCGGCTGAACCCATCAAACCCGAACTTCCAGGTGTCTGCTCAACTCTAGTGATGAGTGAATTGAAGATAAACAGATTCAGGATTTTTTTGATTTACTGCAAAGCCTAATTTCCTCGTGCTTCACGGTAGTGAATCAATTTAAACTGAAATAGTATTAAAAAAAATATTACTTACCTGATCCATTTGCTCGCAACAGGCCAGCCGCCGCTAGCTTGCTTGATCATCTCTGCTCAAATCCCATGAAAGGTAACATATGACGTCACCACACCAGCATGCATGATGATGTTATCTCAGGCTGTGTGAGATTTCGCGTGCCAGACCTTCAAACAAGATGGTGGCAGCAGGCCGTTGTGAGCAAATGGATCAGGTATTATTTTATTTTTTTAATTTTATACTCTGTTATTAATATCAGATGTTGTGATCATGTATGAACGTGGCATCTGAGGGGTACAATGACGGTGAGCTGTGCAATCGCTGCTCCCTGTCTTTGCACTCACTATTTACAAAGAAATGCGCTTCGTAACTAAGTAAATCATCACAAAGCAGATTTTTGGGGTAAAATTGGATGAAGCAGCTGAATCGAATTTTTTAATTTTTTTGCTGATGACTAAATATAAATAGTCTCATGGAACTCTAACACGCCCCCATTTCCTGTGAGCCGTCTTCTGTGTCTCTGTTACCAGGGACGAATCTTGCCTGACAAACAGGCAGTGGATTGGAAATTAGGTGGAAGTGAGACCCTTAGTGGCTATGACTTTACAACTTTTTTCAGGTGGATGCAGGCAGGATGAAGGTGTGTGAAAGTACAGTTACTCTTTAAAATAAAAATATTCAACACAACTCAATGTTTTTATTTTACAATATGTGTATCAATGTATTCAGATTCACATGTGGAACCTGCACTCCCTGGATTTTATGTGGCAGTCATGTCACATTACCGGTAGGATTTAGTGTTAGGAACCCATCTAATCGAGATTGCCTTGACGTTTGGCAGACAGGCTCAAATTATTTTGTACAAAATAATTTGCCAAGCATCTCATTTGCAAAACTAGTGTAGCATTAGAACCAGAATGTTTTCTATGGCATTGTTGTACATTATTTGTGTTTGCAGAGTGCTGCTGCATAACTCTCCTTTTTTTCAAGCCATGGCAGCGTGCACCTGTGCATAGGGATGTGCTGACTGACCCCTTTTTTCTTTGCAGTTTGTACTGGAGGTGCGGCTGACTCAATTCAGTCTTGCACCCCTGAATAGCCTGTCTGCCCTATAGGCTGATTTTAATTAGAGTAAGTATATCGCTGTAGCCTGCTCTCATTTGTATCTATTAGTGGCCATTTTGGCACCAAGAAGAGCATAGAGTGGGCTCAGCATCTCAGCATTCATGCTGGTACCTGCATCCCTGGATTCAATGGAGGCTATTATGGCACCAAAAATGGTAAAAAGCAGAGTGGACCCAGCATGCATGGGGAACCTGCACTCCCTGGATTTTATGTGGTCGTAATGTCGCATAACCGGTAGGATTTAGTGTTAGGAACCCATCTAATCGAGATCGCCTTGACGTTTGGCAGACGGGTTCAAATAATTTAGTACAAAATAATTTGCCAAGCATCTCATTTGCAAAACTAGTGTAGCATTAGCAACAGAATGTTTTCTATGGCATTGTTGTACATTATTTGTGTTTGCGGAGTGCTGCTGCATAACCTCCATCTTTTTCTGTATGTTTCAAGCGATGGCAGCATGCACCTGTGCATAGGGATGTGCTGACTGACCCCCTTTTTATTTGCTGTATTCACATTCATACACATTACACATTGGCTGTGTATTTTAATTTTAGGCCTTGGTTTCAGTTTCTAGCCGCACCAAGCGATTTATTAGGCAAACACTTGCCTGTAACTGGACTGTAAATTAATAAGGGGGTAAGTAACATGCATATTAAATTGTGCATTGTCCCTTAAATTCACTTTACTTTACAATACTTAAGGGGCATCTGTCAGCAGATTTGTACCTATGAAACTGGCGGACCTGTTACATGTGCGCTTGACAGCTGAACGCATCTGAGTTGGTCCCATGTTCATATGTGCCTGCGCTCCCTATGCACTTTGATTGAAAGGGCCAGGTGTGATGCTGTTTAGGCCTCGCCCACATTTCTGTGTCAGTAAGACGTCCGTGAAAAAAGCTTCAGTGTTTTATCTGTGAAGATGTCCGTGAAGGATTTGTGGTTGGTCCACGTGTCCATTTTTACAATCAGTGTGTCATACGTGAGTCACTGACGTTGCTCAGCTAAAAATTAACTTCTAAAGAATCTCCTATTAGTCTTCAGTGAAAAACAAAGGCACCACAGATGCCACCTGTGTTGTGTCCGTGATTTTCACAGACCCATAGACTTCAATGGGCATTCTTGGTCCGCATCATGGATCAAAGTAGTGCATGTCTCTGTGAATTTTTTACTGACCCACAGTCAGTAAAAAAATACTGAAATGTGAGCAGACACATTTAAATTAATGGATATGTGTGCTATCCGTGGAAAATGCAGACAGCAGACGTCAGTGAAAAACGGAAATGTGGACGAGACCTTACACTGCCTGACCATATCAATTAAAGCGTAGAGGGTGTGGCAGTTGCAGAGAAAGCAAAGAATCTAGGAGTAATCTGCTGACAGATGACCTTTAAGGGCTCTTTCACACTTGGTTTTTTTTTTTCCGGCATAGAGTTTCGCCGTCGGGGCTCTATGCCGGAAAAATCCTGATCAGTTTTATCCCCATGCATTCTGAATGGAGAGAAATCCGTTCAGGATGCATCAGGATGTCTTCAGTTCAGGACCGGAACGTTTTTTGGCCGGAGAAAATACCGCAGCATGCTGCGCTTTTTGCTCCGGCCAAAAGTCCTGAACACTTGCCGCAAGGCCGGATCCGGAATTATTGCCCATTGAAAGGCATTAATCCGGATCCGGCCTTAAGCTAAACGTCGTTTCGGCGCATCGCCGGATCCGACATTTAGCTTTTTCTGAATGGTTACCATGGCAGCCAGGACGCTAAAGTCCTGGCTTCCATGGTAAAGTGTAGTGGGGAGCGGGGGAGCAGTATACTTACCGTCCGTGCAGCTCCCGGGGCGCTCAAGAGTGACGTCAGGGCTCCCCATGCGCACGTGATCCATGCACATGGGGCGCTCTGACGTCACTCTGGAGCGCCCCGGGAGCCGCACGGACTGTAAGTATACTGCTCCCCTGCTCCCCAGCTCCCCACTACTACTATGGCAACCAGGACTTTAATAGCGTCCTGGCTGCCATAGTAACCTAAAAGCATTTTGAAGACAGATCAGTCTTCAAATGCTTTCAGGTCACTTGCGTTGTTATGGATCCGGCAGGCATTTCCGGCGATGGAAGTGCACGCCAGATCCTAACAACGCAAGTGTGAAAGAGGCCTAACTCATGCATTTTACACAGGAACTACAGGTGGAGCAGTTATAAATGTGAGTGTGATACAATGTCACTCAGTGATATCACAACATAAAAGTAATTAAAAAACATTCAAGAAAGCCAGTTAAAATTTTCTTGGCATTGTTTACTTATGATCATTTTTTACAAATCAAGATGAGGAGAACTACCGTACATCTGTAGATGGTGACTATTGTTTTAAGGGCAAAAAATGCCCTTATGGTGTTCTGGAAATGGCTACTTTTTATAAGCCATTGCTATGTTTTTTATTTAACCTGTCTCGGAGATGTTGCTCACAAAAAAATTACTGATCGCAATACAAAGCTCTCTAAGTAGATAAAATCTGTGACAACTGGTAAGCTTTGAAACAAACATGATGGGTAATTTGCAAAAGTAGACCATGAGCTTAATTCACCTGTGGTGGGAGATTTACTTTGGGTAATCCGTTACAAAATCCTGTAAGTTAAGGCATTTGCACCATATTTCAATTACGGAAATAGCAAAAAAGCTGAAACTGAAATGATTCCAGCAATGTCCCTGCTGGCTTTAAGATTTGTCTCTGGTTAACCTAATTTAACATTGCTTCATACCAAAAATGTAATAGGGTATATGTACAGTATATGGCGTTTATCCATTTAAAACACCTTCGTGGAGCTATAACTACTCAAGGTTTCTAAGCAGCAGTAAAACACTCTGGAAAAAAGCTACAATTTTCATATCATATAGAACACTTTAAAAAGGTTTCTGCATAGTCATACTCAACCTATCATTTCATAAAAAGGAAGGAAAGAAAAACAAATCATAAAACATTTATTAACCTTGCAAATGGAAACATTCAGCCCTCTGGCAAACATCTTCATTTGCATGTTCATGTGGAGCACAGGCCGATGCTAATCAATGTTGCACTTGCAAGTGTAGATACAGCATAGCATAGCTCTCTTTAACCTCTTGCCCCACTTGTAATGGACCATTGTATTTAAATACACTCCAGATTTAATGCAGAACGAGCCAGTATAAAGCGGCCTCTAATTATATTAGTCATTCTTTCATTAGCAACCACAGAAAGTTCAAGGAACTCTCCTCCAATCTGTCTCGCTCACCTCGCTGCTCATGCTCCATTAATCATTACTCTTGAGTCCATTTCAACTCAATTATAGCCTGCCAGAGAAGTATCCCACTCCAAACGCTGGGATGAAAACACTGCTTCTTCAAATTGCTGAACTCTAACCTTAGTGTAGCTTATGAGCTGTCTTCATCACTGATCACAACATATGAAGTGGTACAATAGCATCTTAGTTTGAACTGTTTTACTATGGAATACTGTTAAATCAGTATCATAGCAAGGCAAGACCTACAAAGCAACCTTTGACTACATACCAGGTAAAGTAAAATCACAACACAATCTCGATGTTACTCAATGCTACCTGGAAGGTTTATGAGTTCATATTTAGTGTTCCCATTACGAAAAACTGAGGTTATGTTGCAGCAATGGAGTGACTCACTGGTGACCTGTTTGCCACTATCTCTAGCCTAGAAGTGGCCATATAGATGAGATAGCTTTTCAGCCAACAGGTTCTTCTCCCAACTTCACCATAAACATTTGTTTATTAAAGCTTATTTTTTGGCATGTAATGTCAACATACACCAACACAGAATGGTTATACCAACTGTACATAGATACTGACCTTGGCTGGGTTTGAATCCAAGACTCAAAAGCAATGTAACAATGTTAGCTACAGACCCACACTTGATGGTGTTAATAATGCTAATAGCAAAACAACATAATAACTCCTGAAAAGGAACAGTAAGGCCTCTTTCACATGGGCGTTGCGGGTGCACTCCGTCAAACAGTGCGGGTGCGTTGCGGGAATCGCAGCGATTTTTCCCTGCGATTGCAAAGCGCTGTCATGCGTTTTGCACGCGCGGGAGAAAAAATTGGCACTTTTGGTACCCAGACCCGAACCTGCACTTCTTCACAGAAGTGCATGTTCGGGTCAGAAATTGTCCCGCTGGTATTATTTCACATTATAACATAGTTATAATGTGAAATAATACCCTAGGCCAGTGATGGGCAAAGTGCGGCTCTCCAGCTGTTGCTAAACTACAACTCCCACCATGCCCTGCAGTAGGCTGATAGCTATAGACAGGCTTTGCATGCTGGGAGTTGTAGTTCTGAAACAGCTGGAGAGCCGCACGTTGCCCATCACTGCCCTAGGCCATCTTCCTAATGTTGAACCCGGTGCTGAATGGATTAAAAATAATAAACTAATATTAACATACCTTTTCCATTTGATCGCAAAGCCCGGCATCCTCTCCGTTAGCTTGCTTGTAGGAAAGGACCTGTGATGATGTCACAGCATCACATGGCCCAATCACATGCTCCATCACCATAGTGATGGAGCATGTGATTGAGCCATGTGATGTGACATCATCACAGGTCCTTTAGATTATAGATGCTGCAGGGAAGAGAGGACAGATCGCGACTACGCGATCAAGTGGCTAAGGTAAGTTAACTTTTATTATTTTTAACCCTTCCACATCATTTAACAATGCATTCTTTATTAAGAATGCTATTATTTCCCCTTATAACCATGTTATAAGGGAAATAATAGAGATTGGGTCCCGTTGCTAAGCAACAATGCGGGAAAATCGCAACGCATCCGCACTTGGTTGCGGATGCTTGCGATTTTCCCGCAGCCCCATTCACTTCTATGGGGCCTGCGTTGCGTGAAAAACGCAGAATATAGAACATGCTGCGATTTTCACGCAACGCAGAAGTGATGCGTGAAAATCACCGCTCATGTGCACAGCCCCATAGAAATGAATGGGTCCGGATTCAGTGCGGGTGCAATGTGTCCTCCTCACGCATTGCACCCGCGCGGAAAACTCGCCCGTGTGAAAGGGGCCTAAGAGGACACATGACAAAACCTGGACAGATTTCAATCACGCAGTATGAAAGGAATTTAAAGAAATGCAGAAAAGTCAAACTACCGCATACATGCAATGTTTCAAGTACAGTCGTGGCCAAAAGTTTTGAGAATGACACAAATATTAGTTTTCACAAAGTTTGCTGCTAAACTGCTTTAAGATATTTGTTTCAGTTGTTTCTGCGATGTAGTGAAATATAATTACACGCACTTCATACGTTTCAAAGGCTTTTTTTCGACAATTACATGACATTTATGCAAAGAGTCAGTATTTGCAGTGTTGGCCCTTCTTTTTCAGGACCTCTGCAATTCGACTGGGCATGCTCTCAATTAACTTCTGGGCCAATTCCTGACTGATAGCAACCCATTCTTTCATAATCACTTCTTGGAGTTTGTCAGAATTAGTGGGTTTTTGCTTGTCCACCCGCCTCTTGAGGATTGATGACAAGTTCTCAATGGGATTAAGATCTGGGGAGTTTCCAGGCCATTGACCCAAAATGTCAACATTTTGGTCCCCGGGCCACTTAGTTATCACTTTTGCCTTATGGCACGGTGCTCCATCGTGCTGGAAAATGCATTGTTCTTCACCAAACTGTTGTTGGATTGTTGGAAGAAGTTGCTGTTGGAGGGTGTTTTGGTACCATTCTTTATTCATGGCTGTGTTTTTGGGCAAAATTGTGAGTGAGCCCACTCCCTTGGATGAGAAGCAACCCCACATATGAATGATCTCAGGATGCTTTACTGTTGGCATGACACAAGACTGATGGTAGCGCTCACATTTTCTTCTCCGGACAAGCCTTTTTCCAGATGCCCCAAACAATCGGAAAGAGGCTTCATCTGAGAATATGAATTTGCCCCAGTCCTCAGCAGTCCATTCACCATACTTTCTGCAGAAGATCAATCTGTCCCTGATGTTTTTTTTTTGGGAGAAGTGGCTTCTTTGCTGCCCTTCTTGACACCAGGCCATCTTCCAAAAGTCTTCGCCTCACTGTGCGTGCAGATGCGCTCACACCTGCGTGCTGCCATTCCTGAGCAAGCTCTGTACTGGTGGCACTACGATCCCGCAGCTGAATCCTCTTTATGAGACGATCCTGGAGCTTGCTGGACTTTCTTGGATACCCTGAAGCCTTCTTAATAAGAATTGAACCTCTTTCCTTGAAGTTCTTAATGATCCTATAAATTGTTGATTGAGGTGCAATCTTAGTAGTCACAATATCTTTGCCTGTGAAGCCATTTTTATGCAAAGCAATGATGGCTGCACGCATTTCTTTGCAGGTCACCATGGTTAACAATGGAAGAACAATGATTTCAAGCATCACCCTCCTTTTAACATGTCAAGTCTGCCATTTTAACCCAATCAGCCTGACATAATGATCTCCAGCCTTGTGCTCGTCAACATTCTCACCTGAGTTAACAAGACGATTACTGAAATGATCTCAGCCGGTTTTTTAATGACAGCAATGAAATGCAGTGGAAAGTTTTTTTTGGGATTAAGTTAATTTTCATGGCAAAGAAGGACTATGCAATTCATCTGCTCACTCCTCATAACATTCTAGAGTATATGCAAATTGCTATTATAAAAACTTAAGCAGCAACTTTTCCAATTTCCAATATTTATGTAATTCTCAAATCTTTTGGCCATGACTGTACAGACCTAGGAATCAAGGTGTATAAATGATAGAGGCCTAAAAAGTTAAATGAAAAATTCAGTTCTACTATGCCTGTATGTAATAGCTGATACATCTGACAACATTCCTATAACAGCAGTTCATATAAATTGGTGTTTTGGGATCATCATTGGTACTACACTGGCAAATTTAAGAGCCTTGCTTTGGCTGGTTGTAATACAATACTCCTTTAGTGGAACAAGTGAAGTTAGGACATCGCTCTACAGCAACTTGATGTACTGTATTTCATTTATCACCTCTGGCACTTTTAATTAGAGTCTTTTTAAATGTTTTATGTGTAATTTTGTCCTGGCAACACAGTCCATTGTATGTAATGGCTACCAAATTATACTACTATATATAAACAGCAATGACCTTCTTTTATGTAGACATGGACTTGCAAATTTTTATAAATACTGCCCCTACTGTAACTACACAAGGTTGTACAGTGTTTATCTCAATAAAATATATCATGTAATTAATAAAATACATCATATATTGCCAGAAATGTCTCTTAGGCCTTTCACATGTCCTTAAAAAGATGGTAAGTGGTTCACCCATGAAGATGTCCGTGAAGGATCTGTGTTTGGTCCATGTGTCATCTGTATTCCACATAAAATGCTAGACTGAAAATTACAGAGCATACTCTACCAATGATATATGAAAAACACACATGCCATCCGTGTTGTCAGTGGTTTTCATGGACCATAGACTTCAATTGGCTTGTTTGGTCTGCATCACAGACCAAAATAGTGCATGTGTCTGTGGCTTTTCCACTGATCCACGATGAGGGGAAAATCACTGGTGTATAAACAAACATATTAAAACCAATGGGTACGTATACTGTTTGTGGAGAACATGGACAGCACACGTCATTGATTCACTGATGTGTGAAAAAGTCTTAAGACCACAACCACATAGTAAGGTGTGTGGAAGTGGCTGCACAGTGCTCAGTTTGGTGTGCTGCATGCTGGACATAATCTACTCATGAAGGTGAGCTTTGAGAGGATAATACATCCCTAGTGTAGAATCTGATGGCACATTTTGTTTGCTGCTGGATCTGAGAAATGAAACCCCTGTATGAAATGTAAAGGATTAGATAGATACAGTGGGGCTTCACAAAAGTGTATGGTCTTGTACAGGGCTATAAATCATGCATAAGATCTATAATAGATAGTGCTTATTTCTCCACTCTCTCAGTCAAGTAAAAAGATCAACCTTAGGTTTTTATATGAAACCTTTTTTTGAGTTTTTTAATGTTCAATAAGCTCTCCAACAAACACAGCCAAGTTGTAGAGATACTCATTCATATTCATAACTTTATGAATAGACTTCACATGTATCATGGCTGCCAAACTCCAGAAGGCTAATATCGACATTTCTCAAATAGCTATAGTACTTTCAAAAAACAGTATGACCACCTAATTCCCCCACAATTATACAGCTGGAGTCACTACAACATTGCCTGTCATTTCTAATAGAGAAAAGCTTTAATTATAACCTTGATTAGATAACACATCATTACAAGTCTTTAACTAATAACAGAAAGCTGTATGTGTGCGTGTATGTATATGTGTTTGTATGATAGGGAGGGGGTGACCCCTTCTTGCTTAGATTTTCTTAATGTGGATAGCTTTTTATCTGAACACTCGGAGGCATCTCCCCCTGATATGTTAATTGCAGAGTGCTTTAAGTACTGGAAGATTAACATAAAACCCTTTGCAAACAAGCTAATAGTTTATGATAATTTCTGTGCGGCCTTTGTGTGTCTATCATTGTACTGCCTCTAGCTGTAATTTTATAAAGAAGCTGTAAAATATCATTTAAACGTGCTCATTTACACATAATTATTACCGGGATTGCATTATTCAATTTAGCTCCTCTTGCCTATAACGAGCCCCAAACTAAAATGTAATTAAAATATTTTCCTTTTATAAAGCTATTCATTACAATGTGTGGTGTGTGTAAGGATGTAAGGAAAGAGGGGGCCGGGATTTCAACACTTGGTTGCCGACATTGACAAGTGTGGTGCGTACTTAAGATTGGTAATTGCATTATAAAATCACCACTGTCAGATCCTCCCATAGAAGCAGCATAAGGTGAAGGCCACTTTCAGGTACATACCCCAAACTCCAGTTTATGAAAACTATTTTGGCTTGGCTCGATAAAATTTTATAGAATTAATACTGTCCACCAATGATCATGTTGAAAATATATATTATGCATATAACATTCACTAATTAGGGACTGCAAATGAGTAATAAAACCCTAGCCATATTGGAATCACATACAGTATACCAAAATACTAAGGCTACTTTTACACTTACGCTGTTGCTTTTCGGTTTTCAGATCCGGCAGAGGATCTCAATACCGGAAAAAAACGGTTCCATGTTGTCGCCATGCATTCTGAATGGAAAGAGATCCATTCAAGATACAGGATGTCTTCCGTTCTGGCAGAATTGCGCTTTGTGACCGGACACAAAACCGCTGCAAGCTGCAGTTTTGCCTATGGTCATTAACCACCTCAGCCCCCCTAGCTTAAACACCCTTAATGACCAGGCCACTTTTTACAATTCTGCACTACACTACTTTCACCGTTTATTGCTCCGTCATGCAACTTACCACCCAAATAAATTTTACCTCCTTTTCTTCTCACTAATAGAGCTTTCATTTGGTGGTATTTCATTGTTGCTGACATTTTTACTTTTTTTGCTATTAATAAAAATTTAACGACATTTTTGCAAAAAAAAAAAGACATTTTTCATTTTCTGTTGTAAAATTTTTCAAAAAAACTACATTTCTATATACATTTTTCTCAAAATGTATTGTTCTACATGTCTTTGATAAAAAAAATACAATAAGTGAATATTTATTGGTTTGGGTAAAAGTTATAGCGTTTACAAACTATGGTGCAAAGAAGTGAATTTCCGCATTTTGAAGCAGCTCTGACTTTCTGAGCACCTGTCATGTTTCTTCAGGTGCTAGAATGCCAGGATAGTATAAATACCCCCCAAATGACACCATTTTAGAAAGAAGACACCCCAAAGTATTCGCGGAGGGGCATGGTGAGTTCATGTATCATTTCATTTTTTTTCACAAGTTAGCGGAAAATGACACTTTCTGAGGAAAAAAATAAAAAATAATAAAGTTTCAATTTCTGCTAACTTCTGGCAAAAAAATAAAAAAATCTCAGACGAACTCACTATGCCCCTCAGTGAATACCTTGGGGTGTCTACTTTCCGAAATGGGGTCATTTGTGGGGTGTGTTTACTGTTCTGGCATTTTGGGCGGTGCTAAATTGTGAGCAGCCATGTAAAACCTAAAGGTATTCATTGGAATTTGGGCACCCAGGCTGCAAAAAAGTGTTACTCATGTGGTATCGCCGTACTCAGGAGAAGTAGGGCAATGTGTTTTGGGGTGTATTTTTATATATACCCATGTTGGGTGAGAGAAATATCTCTGTAAATTGACAACTTTAACAAATTTAAAAAGTTGTCGTTTACAGCGATATTTCTCATACAAAGTATGGGTATATATAAAAATACACACCAAAAGTCATTTCCCTACTTCTTCTGAGTACGGCGATACCACATGTGTGCCACTTTTTTGCAGCCAAGATGCGCAAAGGGGCCCAAATTCCCATGAGTACCTTTAGGATTTCACAGGGCATTTTTACGCATTTGGATTCTCACGCTTTAGGACCCCTAAAATGCCAGGGCAGTATAAATACCCCACATGTGACCCCATTTTGGAAAGAAGACACCCAAGGTATTCTGTGAGGGGCATGGCGAGTTCACAGAAAAAAAATTTGGCACAAGTTAGCGGAAATTGATATATATATATATATTTTTTTTTTACAAAGTCTCATATTCCACTAACTTGTGACAAAAATTTTTTTTTTAAATGAACTCACCATACCCCTCACAGAATACCTTGGGGTGTCTTCTTTCTAAAATGGGGTCACATGTGATGTGTTTGTACTGCCCTGGCATTTGAGGGTCTCCGCAATCATTACACATATGGCCAGCATTAGGAGTTTCTGCTATTCTCCTTATATTGAGCATACAGGTAATGAGATATTTTTTTTTCTGTTCATCTTCTGGGCTGAAAAAGAAAAAAAATGAACGCCACAGATTTTTTCATTCGCATCGATCATCGTGGATAAAAAAATCTCTGCCAAAATCAGTGACTGCGGTGCGGTGGGCTGGGCGCTAACTACCTAACAAGTAGCTAACTAACTGGCGGTGAAAAGGGACCCTTAGGCTGGGTTCACACTTAAGCGTTTTACAGCGCGTTCAAGAGCGCTGTAAAACGCTCAACACATGAAAACCAATGCTTCCCTGTGGTCCTGGTTCTCACTTGAGTGCTTTACAGCGCGTTTGAACGCGCTGAAAAACGCGCTACGCTCAAAAAAGTTCTTGAGCTTCTTTGGGGCGTTTTGTCGCGGGTATTGTGATTGACGCCACAGTAGTCAATCACACGAATGCGCGTACAACGAGCGTTTCTTATTTGCAAAAATGCGCTGTAATACGCGCAACAGAAACACGCGTTTTATGCGCGTATCAAATACGCGCAAGTCTGAACCCAGCCTCAGGCCCCATTCACACGTCCGCAATTCTGTTTGCGGAACGGAATTGCGGACCCATTCATTTCTATGGGGACAGACTTTGTCCCGCTCGGATCAGGAATTACGGTTCCGCACTTCCGGGTCTGCACTTCCGTTCCGCAAAAATATAGAACAAGTCCAATTCTCGTCCGCAATTGCGGACAAGAAAAAGCATTTTCTATATAGTTCTGGCAATGTGCGGATCTGCAAAATGCGGAAAGCACATTGCCGGTGTCCGTGTTTTGAGGATCTGCGGATCCGCGGATCAAATCCGCGGATCCGTGCATCCACGGATCCGCAAAACACATATGGACGTCTAAATGGAGCCTTACAAGGGGTGTGATCAATGACAGGGGGGGTGATCAGTGACAGGGGGGTGATCAGGGAATCTAGATGGGGTGATCAAGGGGTTAACAAGGGGTTAATAAGTGACGGGGGGGTGTAGTGTGGTGCTTGGTGCTACTTTACATAGCTACCTGGTCCTCTGGTGGTCGATCCCAGCAAATGGGACCACCAGAGGACCAGGTAGCAGGTATATCAGACGCTGTTAACAAAACAGCGTCTGATATACCTGTTTGATGCGATTTATTTCGCATCTACAGCCTGCCAGCAATTGATCATCGCTGGCAGGCTGTAGTACAACTTGCGCGCGTTCACAGGAAGTCTCGTGTGTCGCGAGATGACGCGCCGACGCGTCAACCCAGAACTACAGGACTGCCCGCTGGACGCATCCGTGCGTTAGGCGGTCCTGTAGTGGTTAAAAAATGGGAAAAGCAGATTCAGCACTGAAAACAATGTGAGTCAATAGTGACGGATTGTTTTTTTTTAGGACCCTAAAAAAACTGATCCATCACCCATTGACTTTCAAATTTTTTTTCCTTTTGATTTCACGTAACGGAACGGATGCATCCTGATGTGCAAAATCAAAACGGATCCGTTTAATTGCGATATTGAGATCCTCCACGTGTATTTTGCAATGCGATTTTGATGTATTTTCCATGTCACTTATTCACAATGGTGCCATTTGTCCACTCGTGATACACCTTTACCACAGCAGCACATGAACAGTTCACAAACTGCACAGTTATAGAAATACTGCCATCCTTGGCCCGAAAGCCGATAATCATTCCATTTTGAAACTCTGATAAATAGCACCCTTTAACCATGACAGCAACGAAGGATATGTGTGTATAAAATCTCTCACACACCTATATACCCACCAAGCCAGCTCAGACACATGACTTTCTTCATGAGTTACACAATGCTAACGTCAACGTATTTGCATGTATTAGGTGAAATAACTAAGGCCAAGTTCACACTTCAGTTATTTGGTCAGTTATTTCCATCAGTTATTGTGAGCCAAAACCAGTAGTGAAGCATTCTCAGAGATCAGGTGTAATGGAAAGATTTGTACCTGTTCTGTGTTTTTCACACGCACCTGGTTTTGGCTCACAAAAACTGATGGAAATAACTGACCAAATAACTGAAGTGTGAACTCAGTCTAAGAATGCTGAATGCAGAAGAAGGCAGAAATTGCTTGACATATTACGGATTGGGACTGAGAGGGGCTGGGGGAGTTCAACCCATCGCAGATCAGGTTGATAAATCACTGGGAGGGACTGGCAAAGACCCAGCAGTCATGGTGAACATTCACACCAATGACAAAGTTAGAGGTAGGTGGAAGATCCTTAAAATAATTTCAGAGATTTAGGTCGCAAACTCAGAACAAGGACCTCAAATGCAGTATTTTCTCAAATACTACCTGCACCACAAGCGACACCATAAAAACAGCGGGAGACTCTATGGTAGGGGTGGGTGCACCTCAATGAAAAAGGTACAGCTGTGCTTGGGACAAAGATGGTTAGAAGGTTGGAGAAGTATTTAAACTAGAGACTTGGTGGAGTCTTACATTATAAGACTATAAGGAAGATAGTGATCTGGGTCTAGGTAATGAAACTGATGGTGAAATGGAGGGGGGGAGGGGGGTAGAACAGTAAGGCCCCTTTCACACGGGCGAGTTTTCCGCGCGGGTGCAATGCGTGAGGAGGACGCATTGCACCCGCACTGAATCCGGACTTATTCATTTCTATGGGGCTGTGCACATGAGCGGTGATTTTCACGCATCACTTCTGCGTTGCGTGAAAATCGCAGCATGTTCTATATTCTGTGTTTTTCACGCAACGCAGGCCCCATAGAAGTGAATGGGGATGCGGGAAAATCGCAAGCATCCGCAACCAAGTGCGGATGCGTTGCGATTTTCCCGCATTGTTGCTTAGCAACGGGACCCAATCTCTATTATTTCCCCTTATAACATGGTTATAAGGGGAAATAATAGCATTCTTAATAAAGAATGCTGTGTAAAATGAAAGAGGAAGGGTTAAAAATAATAAAGTTAACTTACCTTAGCCACTTGATCGCGTAGTCGCGATCTGTCCTCTCTTTCCTGCAGCATCGATGATCTAAAGGACCTGTGATGACGTCACATCACATGGCTCAATCACCTGCTCCATCACTATGGTGATGGAGCATGTGATTGGTCCATGTGACCATGTGACATCATCCAAGGTCCTTAATCACTATCCTCAGGCTGTGGCTAGTGCTTAAGGACCTTGGATGATGTCACGTGGTCACATGGACCAATCACATGCTCCATCACCATAGTGATGGAGCAGGTGATTGGGCCATGTGATGCTGTGACATCATTACAGGTCCTTTACATCTTTCAAGCTAACGGAGAGGAGGCCGGGCTTCGCGATCAAATGGAACAGGTAAGTTAATATTAGTTTATTATTTTTAACCCATTCTGCACCGGGTTCAACATAAGGGAGATGGCCAAGGGTATTATTTAACATTATAACTATGTTATAATGTGAAATAATACCAGCGGGACAATTTCTGACCCAAACATGCACTTCTGTGAAGAAGTGCAGGTTCGGGTCTGGGTACCAAAAGTGCCGATTTTTCTCCCGCGCGTGCAAAACGCATGACAGCGCTTTGCACTCGCAGGGAAAAATCGCGGCAATTCCCGCAACGCACCCGCACTGTTTGACGGAGTGCACCCGCAACGCCCGTCTGTAAGAGGCCTAAACAAGGATACTGTAAATCTAAAATAAAAATAACATAAAGCCAAACCCTCTTAATTACATATATACTAATGCCAGAAGCAATAAAGTTGGTGAACTGGAATTAATGTCTGTGGGAGATGCTTGTCTAGAAAAGTTAGTAAAAACTGGAAAAGGGTAGGGGTTTGCCTTTAAGTTCTTTGTAAAGTCCACACTATGGGAATGTATACTATATGAGTAAAAGATCTGGAACAACTACACATACAGGAACTTTTATGACATCCCAACATAAATCCATAGGCATTAATATGGTGTTGTTACTCAGTTTGCAGCTAAGGCTACATACACACTAGCGTTAGAGATCCCGCAGGCTGTTCCGGCAGTAACCAGCCTTCCACCTCTGTGCACTCCTGCATTGCCGCAGGTTTGTAAGGCTCTGTCTGACCCCATTCACTTTAATCGGGACCAGCGAAGATCTGACTGCATTCTAGCAAATATGCCAAGAATCGGCTGAAAGTAAACTGCTGCGTGCGAATCTCTAACGCTACTGTGCAACAAGGCTAAGGCCTCTTTCACACTTGCGTTGTTAGGATCCGGCGTGCACTTCCGGGAGCAGTATACTTACCGTCCATGCGGCTCCCGGGGCGCTCTAGAATGACATCAGAGCGCCCCATGTGCATGGATCATGTGATCCATGCGATCACGTGATCCATGTGCACGGAGCGCCCTGACGTCACTCTGGAGCGCCCCTGGAGCCGCACGGACTGTAACTATACTGCTCCCCCGCTCCCCACTACACTTTACCATGGCAGCCGGGACTTTAGCATCCTGGCTGCCACGGTAACCATTCAGAAAAAGCTAAACGTCGGATCCGGCGATGCGCCAAAACGACGTTTAGCTTAAGGCCGGATCCGGGTTAATGCCTTTCAATGGGCATTAATTCCAGATCCAGCCTTGCGGCAAGTGTTCAGGATTTTTAGCCGGAGCAAAAAGCGCAGCATGCTGCAGTATTTTCTCCGGCCAAAAAACGTTCCGGTCCTGAACTGAAGACATCCTGATGCATCCTGACCGGATTTCTCTCCATTCAGAATGCAGGGGGATAAAACTGATCAGGATTTTTCCGGCATAGAGCCCCGACGACGGAACTCTATGCCGGAAAACAAAAACGCAAGTGTGAAAGAGCCCTTAAACAGCTAGTTCTATTCTGGGAAGGCTTTTTAAAAGATTGTTGAGTGTATCTGTGTGAATTTTTACAGATTCATCTAAAAGAACATTGGTGATGTCAGACACTAATGTTAGACAAAAGGAACTAACTCTCAATCATCAGTCTAGTTCATCCCAAAGGTGATTCATGGGGTTAGAGTGGCTCTATCACCAGATCACCCCTATTAAACCAGGCACATAGCTTGGTAGGGGTGATCCTACAGTTTTAAATAATACCTTCCTCTTCAATGTTGGCGCCACGTTTGTTGATAAAATTGTACTGTTATTCCTTTACTGGCAGGCAATTTCGAGCACCAGGAGGTCACTTTATGTGGCAATAACATTGGAATGCTTTTACTTATCAAAGCCATTTTGAGACAGTTTTTTCATGACACATTGTACATCCTTTTAATGGTATATCTGAGTCAATATGTTTACAGAAAATTTGGAAAAATTCACTATTGTCTAGATCTGAATTTATATGCTTTTAAAACAGATAGTAATACCACATAAACTACATATTAATTAACATTCACCATATGCCTACTTTATGTTGGCATCATTTTGGTAATATTATTTTATTTTTTTAGGCAATTTGAAGTTTTTGAATTTTAGAAGCAATTTTTGAAATTTTCAAGAAAATTTCCAAAATCAAATTTTTGTAGACCAATTCAGTTCTGAAGTCACTTTAAGGAGCTGACATGATAAAAACCACCCATAAATTACCCCATTTTACAAACTACACCCCTTAAACTACTCAAAACTGATTTTAGACATGTTGTTAACCCTTTAGGTATTCAACAGGAATTAAAGCAAACTGCAGGTGAAATTTCAAAATTTCCCTTTCTTTTCCTTCAAATCTTCCATTTTAACCCCTTACGGACCCACACAGTATATGTACGGCTCTGGTGGACGTGACTTAAGGACCAGTGCCGTACATGTACGGAGGGCTGATTGGGCGGGTGCAGGAGCTGCGCCAGCCCGATCAGCAGCAGGGGTTTGGCAGTCACTGATAGCCAGACCCCTGCTGTATGCGCCGGCATCGGTGAAAACATCCATTATCCCACCTGGTCCAGGGTGGCCATCGGGTCCCCGCACTGCTGTGACGAGGACCAATGGCAGGGAAGGCAGCCCAATGCTTTCCTTAGGCATCGTGGCTGCCTTCTGTGACAGCCTGTAAGATCCAGCCCCCTAGATCTCACAGGCAAGAAGGCTGAAGTGTATTACGAGGTGTAATACACTTACAGACAATGCATTACAATACAGAAGTATTGCAATGCATTGTAAAGGGGATCAGACCCCCAAAAGTTGAAGTCCCAAGGTGGGACAAAAGATAAAGTGAAAAAAAAGTTAACAAATAAAGTTTTACAAAAAGATAAGTTTCAAGTAAAAAACAGTTTCAAGTAAAAAACAAAGACTGTGCTAAAAAAACATTTTTTTGTCACATTACACCACTAAAAGTGCAACACCAAGCGATCAAAAAGGCGTATACCACCCAAAATAGTACCAATCTAACCATCACCTCATCCTGCAAAAAAGAAAGTCCTTTCTAAGACAGTCACCAAAAAATAAAAATAAAACTATGGCTCTCAGACTATGGAGACACTAAAACATGATTTATCAAAAATGTTTTTATTGTGTTAAATGTAAAAAAAAAAGAAGTTGACATATTAGGTATCGCCGCATCTGTAACAACCTGCTCTATAAAAATATAACATGACCTAACCCCTCAGATGAACACAGTAAAAAAAGATAAAATAAAAACAGTATCAAAAAAGCCATTTTTTGTCACCTTACATCACAAAAAGTGTAATAGCAAGCGATCAAACAGTCATATGCATCCCAAAACAGTGCCAATCAAACCATTATCTTATCCCGCAAAAATTACACTCTACCTGAGACAATCATTTAAAAAATAAAAAAACTATGGCACTCAAACTATGGAGACACTCAAAAAAAAATGTTTTTTTTTTGTTTAAAAAATGCTGTTATTGTGTACAACTTAAATAAATAAAAAAGTATACATATTATGTATTGCCGCATCCATAAGAACCTGCTGTATAAACATATCACATGAACTAACCCCTCAGATGAACACCCTAAAAATAAAAAAATAAAAAAGGGGAAAAAAAGCTATTTTTTGTCATCTTACATCACAAGAAGTGTAATACCAAGCAATCAAAAAATCATATGCACCCTAAAATAGTACCAATCCAACCGTCATCTCATACTGAAAAAAATGAGCCCCTACATAAAGTTGGAGAAACTAAAAAAAAATTTTTTTCACAAATGTTTTATTATGTAAAACTGAAACAAACAATCAAGAAAAGTAGTCATATTTGGTATTGGCGCATCCGTAACAACCTGCCCTATAAAAATACTACATGATCTAACCTGTCAGACGAACATTGTAAATAACAAAAAATAAAAACGGTGCCAAAACAGCTATTTTTTGTTACCCAGCCTAACAAAAAGTGTAATATAGAGCAAGCAAAAATCAAATGTACCCTACAAAACTGCCATCATATCCCGTAGTTTCCAAAATGGGGCCTTTTTTTGGAGTTTCTACAGGGTGGGCCATTTATATGGATACACCTTAATTAAATGGGAATGGTTGTGATATTAACTTCCTGTTTGTGGCACATTAGTATATTTGAGGGGGGAAACTTTTCAAGATGGGTGGTGACCATGGCGGCCATTTCGAAGTCGGACATTTTGAATCCAACTTCTTCTATAGGAAGAGGATCATGTGACACATCAAACATATTGGGAATTTTACAAGAAAAACAATGGTGTGCTTCGTTTTAACGTAACTTTATTCTTTCATGAGCTATTTACAAGTTTCTCTTTGTTTACAGCCATTGACATGTCGCCGAGGTTAACATGTGAGGAGCGGATAGAAATTGTGTTGATGTCTGGTGAACGCAGTAACCGGGTCATTGCAGCAGATTTCAATGCAAGATACCCTACGAGACCACCCATCTCCCATGCTACAGTTAGCAAACTGCTTGCTAAGTTTCGTGAAACTGGTTCAGTGTTGGATTTGCCAAAATGTGGACGCATGAAATCTGTCACTAATGAAGAAACATCAGTGGCTGTCCTAGCTTCATTCAGCAAGAGCCCACAGCGTAGCACTCGCCGCATGTCACTGGAGAGTGGCATTAGTCGAACATCCCTTCAGCGGATTTTAGCTACTCACAAATGGCACCCTTACAAACTCCAGTTACTGCAGCATCTCAACGAGGATGACCCAGATCGGCGCACTGAATTTGCAGAATGGGCAAAACAAAAATTGGAACAGGACCCTCAGTTTACGCAGAAGATTTTGTTCAGTGATGAGGCAAACTTTTATGTGAATGGTGAAGTTAACAAACAAAACCACCGCTATTGGTCTGACACTAACCCACATTGGATAGATCCCTCCAAGACTGTTGGGAAAAAAAATGTGATGGCATGGTGTGGTATATGGGGTACAATATACTGGGGCCATTCTTCATCAATAGAAACCTCAAGGCCACTGGATATGCGAAATTGCTACATGATGATGTGTTTCTCTCTTTATGCACTGAAGCTGCCACGTTCCCTGAATTTTTCCAGCAAGATAGTGCACCACCACATTATGGGTGTCAGGTCCGAGCATTCCTAGATGAACAGTTTCCTGGAAAGTGGATTGGTCGTCGTGGGCCAGTTGAATGGCCCCCAAGGTCTCCCGATCTGACCCCCTTAGACTTTTATCTTTGGGGTCATCTGAAGGCAATTGTCTATGCTGTGAAGATACGAGATGTGCAGCACCTGAAACTACGGATACTGGAAGCCTGTGCTAGCATTTCTCCTGCGGTGTTGCTATCAGTGTGTGAAGAGTGGGAGAAGAGGGTTGCATTGACAATCCAACACAATGGGCAGCACATTGAACACATTTTATAAGTGGTCAGAAACTTGTAAATTACTCATAAAAAGAATAAAGTTACGTTAAAACCAAGCACACCATTTTTTTTCTTGTGAAATTCCCAATAAGTTTGATGTGTCACATGACCCTCTTCCTATTGAAAAAACAAAAGTTGGATTCAAAATGGCCGACTTCAAAATGGCCGCCATGGTCACCACCCATCTTGAAAAGTTTCCCCCCTCACATATACTAATGTGCCACAAGCAGGAAGTTAATATCACCAACCATTCCCATTTTATTAAGGTGTATCCATATAAATGCACTCTAGGATGCATCGGGGGGGCTTCAAATGTGACATGGCAACTTACATTTTTTTCCCAGTGAAATCTGCCTTTCAAAAAACCATATAGTGTTCCTTTCCTTCTGCACCCTGTCATTTGCCTGTACAGCAGTTTATGACCACATATGAGGTGTTTCTGTAAACTACAGAATCAGGGCAATAATATTGAGTTATGTTTGGCTGTTAACCCCTGCTTTGTTAATGGAAAGATTGTGTTAAAATGGAAAATCTGCCAAAAAAGTGAAATTCTGAAATGTCATCTACATTTTTCTTTAATTCTTGTGGAACACCTAAAGGGTTACCAAAGTTTGTAAAATTAGTTTTGAATACCTTGAGGGGTATATTTTCCAAAATGGGGTAACTTTTTTAGGAGTGCATTAGGGGGTCTTCAAATGTGACATGGCAACTTAATTTTTTTCTCAGTGAAATCTGCCTTCCAAAAACCATATGGCGTTCCGTACCTTCTGCGCCCTGCTGTGTGCCCGTATAGCAGTTTACGACCACATATGGTATGTTTCGGTAAACTACAGAATCAGGGCAATAAATATAAAGTTTTGTTTGGCAGTTAACCCTTGCTTTTTTACTGGAAAAAATGGATTAAAATGGAAAATTTGCCATAAAAGTGAAATTCTGAAATTTCATCTACATTTTTCTTTATTACTTGTGGAACACCTAAAAGATTTAGAAAGTTTGTAAAATCAGTTTTGAATACCTTTTGGGTGTAGTTTCCAAAATGGGGCCATTTATGGGTGGTTTCTTTTATATAAGCCTCACAAAGTTAGACAGACCTAAACGGGTCCTTAAAAAGTGGGTTTTGGAAATTTTCTGAGAAATTCCAAGATTTGCTTCTAAACTTCTAAGCCTTCTAACGTCCCAAATAAAGAAAATGTCACTTAAAAAATTATCCAAACATGAAGTAGACATATGGGAAATTTAAAATAATAACTAGTTTAGGAGGTATCACTATCTGTTTTAAAAGCAGAGAAATAGAATTTTTAAAAATTGCGAATTCTTAAATTTTTTTGGTAAGTTTGGTATTTTTTTTATAAATAAGAATGAAATATTTTGACTCAAATTTACCACTGTCATGAAGAACAGTATGTGACGAGAAAACAGTCTCAAAATTTCTTGGATAAGTAAAAGCGTTTTAAAGTTATCAACCCATAAAGTGACAAGTCAGATTTGCAAAAAATTGCCTGGTCCTTAAGGTGAAAAATGGCAGGGTCCTGAAGGGGTTAATCTATTTATTCTTGTAACACAGCAAGGATTAACAACAAAATAAACCTCAATATTTTTTACTCTGATTCTGCAGTTTACATAAATACCCAATATATAGTATGGGCATGCAGCAGTGCCCAGAAGGCAAGGAGTACCATATTGTCTTTGGAGGGCAAATTTTTCTGGAATGGTCTTTGGGCGACATGTTCCATTTGAAAAGACCATGATGTGCCCGTATAGTGAAAACCCCAAAAAAGTGATCACTTTAACACAACAGACATTTCATAGAATTTATAACACTTGTCTGTGAACATTAAAAAATAACTTTTTAAAGCAAAAAGAAAATTGTGCTTTAGGCCCAAACTTTCTTTTTCACAAAGGATAACAGGAGAATATTCCTCACAATTTGCAACCTATTTTCTCCTGAATACAGTAACACTCCAATTGTGGTCATAAACTGCTGCTTAAGAGAAGGGAAGGAGCGGAATCTGGATTTTCTAACATGGGATTTGCTGAAATAGTTTTTAAAAGCCATACCTTTTTTATATTTTTGTTGACTTTACTGTATGAGGACTTTTTTTGCAGGACAAGCTGTAGTTTTTATTGGCACCATTTTGGGTACATTTGCCTTTCTGACCGCTTTTATCTCATTTTTTGATATGATTATGGCAATACCAAATTTATATAGTTTTTTAATGTTTTACTGCTTTTGCATAATAGAATCCCTTTTTATGAAAAATCTGTTATATTTTGCATCGCCATATACTAACATCCATAACATTTTTCTACCAATGTAGATGTCTGAGGCTTGTCTTTTGCAAGACAGACTGTAGTTTTACCATTTTTGGGTACATAAGACTTTTTGATGACTTGGTATTATGTTTTAGGGGAGGCGAGGTGATAAAAAAAGCGTAATGCTCATTTATTTTTATTTTGGCGTAATGTTTATTTTTCTTCTACAGCGTTCACTTAGTGAAGTAGATCATGTGATATTTGTATAGAGTCGGTCGTTGCAGATGCTGCAATACCAAATATGTATATATATATATTTTTTTTTTTTAGGGTTAACACTAGGGTTGAGCGAACTTGTATTTTAAGTTCGGCGTCCAAAGTTCGGGTTCGGGTTATCGAAGAATCCCGTTATGGATTCCGCTACCACGGAGCATAACGGATTTTGGAATCCATAAGGGGATTCTTCAATGAACCCGAATGCTGAACTTAAAAAAACAAGTTTCCGCAACTGTCTTTCACTGCTCTACTTCCTTCTTCTCCCCCACACAGAGCACAGGAGCTCCACCCCTCATGCCACATGATCATTATACCAGGCCCTTTACCACCTCTTCCAATCAAGTACTTAGCCACGCCCCCTGCACTGATCACATGACTGTGACGTCACCCCAGGTCCTTAGTGTTGTCCAAGGTTCGGGTTCATCGAAGAATCCCCTTATGGATGGATTCAAAATTCCATTATGGTCCGTGGTAGCGGAAGCCATAACAGGATTCTTCGATAACCCCAAACCGAACTTTGGACGCCGAACTTAAAATACTTACAAATCTTGATTGCTTTTAACCACACACCTATACTAGCATATCTATTGCACCATGTGATTTTTCTTTGGATGTCAATTGGCTGCTACTTTGTATAAATTACTTTGTGTGTTTTACTATGACTATCAAACTGATTGGGTTGAAACACATAAACTGTTGCCACTGTCTGTTATATGGCTTTTATTTGAGTCAATAAAGAGCCCATTTTATGTCTGTTTTATGCTGGAATCTTCTCCTTTCTACATTATATTGGTATTTCTCCACACTCTCCATGCATCCCTTCCAGGACCTTGATGAGCTGTTTTTTTTTTTTTCTCTAGACTGTAAATGGAACCACATAAACAAGCCCTGTAAGGTTGAGTACCTCTCTACCCTTTATCCTGGTCTTGATGTTATGTATTTGGACAATAAATGTGACATGCTCTACATAATTCTCCTGATCATTGGAAGTTATGAAGGTTATTGGGGTTATAAATATTTAAAAAATACTGACACATATATAATTTTGTGTCCTATAATTTTAGCTCAGTGATCACACTCTAATATTGCAGCAGCTGCTATAGAAGCTTGTGGCCATGCTAACCCATGTGTATGAGTTCTATTCACTGCTCAATTGCAGCACTGTAGCGCAAATACTGTTCTCTCTGTATATGAAGGTGTTTTGGCTTGGTGCACCCTGGGGGCTTTGGATGATACAGGATTGCTTACAGTTCTTCAGCAGGAACTAATTTGCTATTTAAGTTTGCATTTCAGCAGATTTAAAGGTAATTAAAGCTGAGCAGACCTGCCTCGCAACTCTTTTACAAAGCTGACGACGGGAGACCATTTCAGCCTTGTGTCTAGTGGGTGGTAAATTTTCACCTGCCTAATTAAGTGGTAACGAGCTGTTTGTCAGGCTTTATCAGGCAGGTAAGGGCCCACAAGGGGCTCCGCTTGGCCACGATTGGTGCCTACTGTACAATCGTAAACAACTCCAAGGGACTTGAGATTGAAGATAACAAGTTTCAATGATGCAGACATCATAACCTAGCCAACTGCCTTTGGATGCAGATATATTTTATTGCCTTCAAAATATGAACAAATGGAAAACAAATTGAAAGGGCATTAAGCTTTTCAGTCAGGGAATATTTGTGTATTTTAAATAGAAGATGCAAAACATCATTGTGAAAACTTCTAAGCAGTAATATATGACCAGGCAAATGGCTAACATGCATACCCATATACAACCCTATAGTCAGTCAATGTCTTAAATGGTCTAGATACTGTCAAAGGTTCACTACTTAGCAGCCAATTGCACACTTAACATAATGGATGTATAGTAGCACTAAATGTTATCTTTAAAATAAAGGTAGAAATGATGCTTCTTAATTTGCTATTAAAGAGCTGAACAAAACACAACATGCATTCTATTAAAAAGATGTTCGGTTTAAAAAGGTTTAAGTGAAAGGCCTATAATTGATGATTCCTGAATTAGTTGCTTCTTAAATATGACCTGTCATCTCTCCTGACATGTCAGTTTCAGTAAATACTTGCATTCACCATGTAATACCAGTTCTGGAGCATCCATCCTTATGACTCTGTGTTGTGCCGTTCCTTTATTATTCCTGCAAGATGTTTACAAATAAATTGCCAGCAGTCTACAGTAAAGGCACTTATTACATGGGGGATACAAGTAGTTAAACCAGTCATTGTAGGAGAGGTGAGAGTTTCATTTTAAAGAAAGCCCAACTCTTAATCCAAGATCTATATTTCCAGTTTTAAAATCATTTGGTTTACAGTAATATATTCTTTCATGTTCTAAGGAAAATATTTATAATTCAAAGCAGATATGTGAGACACTTAAGTTGTAAGTTATGTAATATATATGTAAAGTATGTGACCAGGATATGCACTAAGATCCATTTGGGAATATTTTTGCTACATAAATTTTTTCATTTTGGCGGGATTGATCCACAATCTCTAGTCTGTCAGGCTGTTCTCTGATATCTACTGTTGGGGGAGTCAGTGGTCAGAGAGTTAGGATTCTAAACCATCCTATTGCTCTCCCCAGATAAGCAAAGGAAGGGATATCTGGTAAAGGCTCATCTTCCTCTATTTAGAGAAATGGCACATCTATTTTCTGTCTCAATGTGTGAAAAAATGGAACAGGTGGTAACATACCCTTTTAAACACATAATTTTATTTATACGAATATAATATATGTCTCTACTCAATCTTGAGTATTTTTTTTTTAAGCTTGAAAAAGACCCACAAACCTGCAACTTTGGCTTTCGGATTAAATATATAAAATATATAACTACACCAAAACAGCAGAAGGGAGACTGGGTCAAAGTAAGCAAATAAGTTTTGTGAAAATTGACTATTTAATTAAACAGGCCTGTCACCCAGAAATCAAAATATGTCCTTCATCACATATATGATTATGGCAACACATCTAAGAACACACAGAATATACTTCCCACATTGGTCTTAGATACCGAATGCACAAAATATATTTTGCTTTATTTATTTCAATGGCAGTCAGATACTAAAATGATGACTGCATACACATGCACAACCCATTAGCATTCTTTTTTCTACGATCCTCCATATGCTTAAGCAACATAAACTTATTTATTAGTTCTGCAAACCGCTTCAACACCGTGACACATTCTTTATTTTATCTGCTTATAAAATTACTAGCTAATCCCCCTTCCCCTGCCTAGGTTTCTAGATCATTAGCACTGCTCTTATATCGGCTTAAGTCCTTGTCACTGGCTTTCATGCAGAAGGATGAAGCAGAGCTCAATTGGGTGTTTATCTTTCATTCCTATTTAGAGGTGTTTTACTGATCCCGACTCAGTCTGCTTCATCTCTCTTTGCACCAAAAGGCCTTTCAACTCATTTAACAACCCTTCCAGCCTGAGAGCTCCAAAGTCCCACTCCCTACACAGACATGCACAAAAAAGAAAAAGAGAAAATAAAGGAAAATAACAACATTTTAAGACAGAAAGGCAGCCAGAAACACCTCATTAAAAGAACAGCCTGATAAGCAGAAAACAGACTGAAACTTTCTATACACTAAGACTGCGTTGGTTTGCAACTCATCGAAGGACGTGTTCAGAATAAGAGTAGACTACTTAGAAAGTTAGCTCTAAGACCAGGACAGTTGGACTTTATAGACATAAGGCCTCATGCACACGGCCGTTGCCCAGCAGTGGCCGTATTGCGACCTGCTAACAGCGGATCCGCAATACACAGGCACCAGCCGTGTGCATTCCGCATAACGGATGCAGACCCATTCACTTGAATGGGTCTGCAATCCGGGAGATGTGGTGTGGTACGGAATGGAAGCACGGATAGGAAGCACACGGAAGCACTACGGAGTGCTTCTGTGGTGTTTCTGTCCGTGCCTCCGCACTGCAAAAAAATAGAATATGTTCTATCTATTTACGGTGTAGACCGATCATTCAAGTTGATTGGGTCTCGATCCTTCCCGGCCGCTGCATGGATGTTGCCCGTGCATTGGTAATGGAAATTGCGGTCCCCAATGCACGAAATGGCCGTACAACAGTCGTGTGCATAAGGCCTAAGGATTATAAGTACAGGGTTTTGCAGTCCACATATACATATAACTAGAAATATTGTTAGATCTCATCTGAATATGTGCAGTTACAAGCAGCATAAAGTTGAGTAAGTATAGCCAAGGCTATACTTTGCATATATAATAGAATGTGCACAATGCTCGAAGAAAGAATAACCTTGGTCAAAGCAATCATTATAACTCTTTCATTTCTATTTGTGTGTTTTTCTTACTAAAGGTTAGAAATTTTACCCACCTACGCATTTATAGTTGGTTTGTAATCCTGGTAACACATTGCTAAAGGTGTAAACCATAGAGGCAAACCATATGGCTTCTATTTGGGCCCTGGATGGGCCCTGGCCCAGACCAGTTTGTTAAGAACCTGTAACAGGCAGTGGGTGTGGACCCACTGCACCAACTAACCTATTTATGGGCTATCTCAAAGGATGTTACCCTGACAGCTCACTATACACGGATCTCATTTGCACTGCAGGAGGGACACCAAGCTGCTAACTCTTGCGTTAGCCCTGGTGTAGTTGGTGGTTGACCATGGAGGTCAGAGACACTGGTGCAAACCACAGAGGGGTCAGGCAATATTTATAGTAAGGAGGCTGATCAGGGCAGGTGAAGTTCTAACGTATCGGAGAAAAAATTCCAAGGTAAAGGATAGTTAGCCATAGGCTGAGAAGAATTTGGATGTGCTCATGATAGCCCTTTAAAAGGCAAATTGGTAGTGCAAGCACGCCCTAAGAGATAGGCCAAGAAGAAGAGCACAGACCATGGCCTGCAACACAGAAAAGGGGCATCAGCAGGCACATGGAATGCCGGTCCACTACTATCTGTCCACCAATGCCTGTCCACTACTATCCTGATCACTGTATATCTGGAGGCGGGAATAAGATCAATAATGAAATCCATCCCAATGTGTTTCTAAAGAGTATCAAGTATTGGCAAAGGAAGAAGTATACCAGCTGGTCTCTTTCTGGAAGGGCAAAGTGCATACGCTGAATCAAAGTATTGGACATCCAGACGAAGAGACATCACCAATAATATGTTGAAAGTTAAATACTTTTGCAAAACTGTGGATGCCCTACTAGTTTGGACTTATATTCCCAGGAGAGGACAAGTCAATATCATGCCGAAGGAACATATCTTCTCCCTGGAGGGAAATCTTTAATCTGAACCGGAGCAACAAGTGGATCTATTATGTGCTGAGGTTCCATCTCTTGATCAGCTGGATCAAAGAAGTGAGACAAGGCATTCATGTTAATGTTCTTGTTTGTCAGACAAAAAATTTAAATGGGGAAACAATAGTGACCATCTGGCCTGGCAGGGGTTGAGTCGCTGAGCAGCACCTACAGAGCATATCTCCACCTCTAAGAAGAACTGTCAGGACAGGAAGAAAAAAAAAGGAGGATCACTTGATACTGGGAAGTGGGGGGAGGGCTTGCAGTATGTAGCCAGGTCCTTCTGCTCAGAACAAGCCAAATACAATTCTGTTCCCAGCTGTGGATGTGATAGGATGTGTTGTGGCTGTGTCTGACAAAAAAAACTATTGTAGACACAAGCCAGTTAATAGGGGTACGGATTATTGGTGAATGAGAACCATGCTGCAATAATAGCAATTATATACCAGTTAACCATTAACGCATTGCATTGTGTCAAGATTACTGTGCATTATTACTAAACGCACAGTGCTGCAATATCAGCATTTATATATGTCAGTTAACCATTAGCGCATTTTATTGCATTAAGATATCAGGCATTATTAGTGAATGTGTTTTACTGTTATGGCTACATTAATATAGTAGTTTCATTCCACACATTGCATTACCATTGTAAATCGTCAATACCAGTGTGCACTGTCTTTGTAGAAGGGGAGGGACATTTAGTTGTGCCATTTTTTTTTAAATAAAAAAAAAAACACCGGCAATTTTGTTAGTACTGCTTAATAATCTGTGTACAAAACCTGTGACTTTTCACATAGGTCTCAAAATAACTTGTCTGGTAAACAGAAAATGGCAAAACGAAAGATCCATGCCTCATCTGAGATACAGAATGTGGGTAGTAGTGCAAACAGCAGTAGCAGCACCACCTATCCGGCCAGTAGTAGCATTAAGCAACAGTTCTTCCTGGCTTCCAATAAGTGCCATATTATTATTGAGAAGATGAGATGGTGGACTGTATGACTCTCTTCTCTCAATCCTAGCAGGATGATGTTGAAGTCACCTCTGAGTCTGACACTGTGCCTTGGAGCCAGGGGTCATAGCATTTCTCCTTCTCCTCCTCATTTCAGCCCCAGAAAAGCCTTTTGGTTGCTTCATCTCTATCTTCACTGCCCCTCCAGTCTTCTTTTTTCCTAAGAAGAGGCAACACAACCCCAAGCTCTATGGAACTCAAGAAAGTCTTCCTGTTGATGACTTGTGTGAGAAGCCATGAGGAGAAAGTTCAAGTGGAGGTGGGGGGCCACATGCATAGCGGTTTTGGTGGTGGTAGTAGAGGTAGTGGCAGCAACTGAGGCACTTGGGGCAAATATAGAGCAGGGAATTGGGAGGGGGAACAAGGAGTCCAGGATGACATATCACAGTCTAATAAAAGAGGCTGGGAGGGTGAGGATTAGGATGATGATTGTGTGTTGTACTGGACCTGGAATTATGGTGCTGCGGAAGAGACATCAGAGGAGGAGGGTGGTGGTCACATTGGCAATAAAGAGTAGAGGCAATGTACAGCCAAAAGCTCCAAAAGAACTGGCAGGGCGAGATTTGCCTCTATTGTAGTCAACTCATGGACTGGTGATGCCATTGATACTGCGAGCGCAGGCTAAAAATATACCACCTACACCAAGTTCAGCTGGCGCTAGCCTGGTGTAAATATCTCTCATGTGGCAATTTTTTTCCATAAGGCCGGCACACAAAACCACACCCATGTGCAAGGTCTCTATTATTAAAATAAGCCGTGCACAGTGAAGCACAAACATAGGTACCAGGGCTTTATTGTGGCACATAAGGCAACATCACCGGATCATGTGGGAAAGTAGAACTTGCCAGCTTTTGAATTGAAATGTCTGTCCTCTTTCTCCCAGTCTTCTTTGTGGCAGAGTCTACAACTCAAAGCCGTACAGTGTGCTTGTCATTAGTTGCTTCTCCTGCTCAGACTCCTCCTTGTCCTCCGCTCCAGCATTAGACATCCACAATGGAATGTGTGGCCATAAGACAACTATTCATGACCAGCAATAAGGTTAGTGTGAAATGAACTCCCACCTGACCAAGTTGCTGGTGCTGAAGTTTCTGCCGTACCACATTGTGGTGAATGTGACAGAGTGCACCTTTAACTATGTTCTATAGTATTGCTAGTTCTCACTTTAAAAGTGTCGTGCAGGTCCGGACACATGAGGAGACATCACCAGATCCAGTGGGAAAATAAAATTTTTTCACCGTCTTGTGAATGGTCCTTAATCCAATATTTCACCAGGACTATTCATTGAATTATCCTTGGTTTAATTAGTTATTTAATGCAAATGCAGTTTTTACACATTATCAAGTGTAGTATGTAGTCAAGTATAATTCAGCTATAATTGGGTGACAAGGCAAAGTAAAGCAATATTCCACAAGAGCTTATAAAGCCTTTGCTTTTGAGTCATTATTCACATTTTAATGGTGCACAGTATTATATTTATAATTTCTTTTTACAGACAATTTTAAAATCGATAGTTTTGAAGGGGACATGTTTAGAACACTAAAAAGAAGAAGTAGAACAACATGCTGATGGTCTAGACCCTTATATATGGTAAAATTCTCCCTTTAACAAATGGTAGAAGGTACTACACATGGCAAATGTCAAATAGTTCAAGTTGTGATATGTCTGAATGTTCATAAACCACTAAGTTCTACTGCTGGACAATATCTATTGACATTATTTTACTACTGTATGGTGTTTACACCCATTTACCTTGTGTGGTACAAAGAAGTATGTAGAAGCTTTTTTATTTTTTTATTAAACAGGGCTGAAAAATTTGCTTTAGGACCTAACCACAAAAAGGTTACGTTCTTTGGAAGTTTTGCATTCAAAATAACCTGCCTTATTGTGCTGTCTCCTTAGTCTATGATTATTTGAGGGATAAGAGGACTAGGGTAATGATTCCATCTGCCCATATAAAATGGGAGCATGGCCTTGGATGCTCTGAGTTTTATGATGGGTGGGATAAGTTCTGCACTCTCACACATAAATCCTCTATCTCCAGATACTCACAGGAAAAGAACTTTAAAGTATTTCCAAGATAATATAAAACTTTCAATCGCTGATGCATGTTGACAGGATTGCCCTAAAACTAAAAGCCTATGAAGAAATTATACTCTTAACATAACACATTTTCGCCAATTAAGATTTCTTCCATTACAGACATTGACTTGCTATCCTTGATCTCAGACTCCTTGTCCATTAGCAAAAGAAAACTTATTCAGACACTTCTTTGTAGCAGCAAACCAAACTATTGCAGGTAATTAGAAACAATATTGGGTGCCTCATCTATATACATTTTTTAAATGTCTTAACTAGAGATGAGCGAATTTCAAAAAAATTCGATTCGGTCGCTTCGCTGAATTTTTCAAAAATATTAGATTCGATCCGAATTCATTCTTGATAAATCGCGTAAAAAAACTGCTATTTCCTGACTACAGAAAGCCTGCATAGTCGTGTAGAACACTGTGCCTTGCAGAAACATGCATATTTAGTCTGCTGTCATAGTGAAACAATACTGTGAGTCAGTATTAAAACGCAGATGACAGGCGTCACTCTTAGAATCACTTCACACTTCACTTATTTGGGCAGTTTTGGAGCCAAAACTGACCAAATAACTCAAGTGAGAACTAAGCCTTATAGGTCAATGTTAGTGCCAGGTATAAAGAACCGTGCAGTGGCCCAAGATTCCACTGTAAAGGGAAAGCGCGCACTCCTTTTACACCGTCGTCAGCTGATTCCACATAGATTGGCAGCAGCATGAGGAGACCACAAAGTGGCCCAATGACAGAGGTGAGGTGGCAGCAGCATGAGGAGATTGCAGCGTGACATAGTGTTGAGGTGGCAGCAGTATGAAGAGACCACAGAGTAGCCCAGTGAAATAGTGGTGACGTGGCAGCAGCATAAGGAGACCACAGAGTGACCCAGTGACAGAATGGTAAGGTGGTAGAAGTATGAGGAGACCACAGAGTGGTCTAGTGACAGAATGTTGAGTTAGCAGCAGCATGAGGAGACCACAGAGTCAGGGGCGGACTGAGCGGTCGGGCACTTCGGACGTGGTCCGAAGGCCCGGCCAGAAAGGGGGCCCGGCGGCCACCGCCCGTACATAAATTATTTCACCCATCCGATGTCTACTCTGAGGGCGGCTCAGGCAGGCTATGGGGCCGGAGCTGGTTACATGGGAGGAGGGGCCCGGCGGCTGGAGCAACACGTGGGAGAAAGGGCCCGGCGGCCGGAGCGCAGCATGTGGGAGGAGGGGCCCGGCAGCCGGAGCAACATGTGGGAGGAGGGGCCCGGTGGCCGGAGCAACACATGGGAGTAGGGGCCCGGGCCATGGCATCCTGTGCAGTGAGGAGGCGCGCCGTCGTCATGTACTGACGTCGATGTGCAATGCCTCCACAGACCGCTGACGAAGCTGCACAGCCGCTGAGGAAGAAACAAGAATGGATCATCGCATGGTATTTTGCATGCATGGAAGGTAGACCCCCATCAGTGTGCCCATGCTGGGAGAACTACCACATGGGGACAGTATGTGTGTGTGTGGGGGGGATTAATACTGTGGGGCAGTCTGGAAGAAAATTAATACTGTGGGGCTGTGGGGGCAGTCTGGGAGAAGATTAATACTGTGGGGGGCAATGTGGTAGACAATTAATACTGTGGGGGGCAATGTGGGGGACAATTAATACTGTGGGGGCAGTGTGGGGGACAATTAATACTGTGGGGGGCAATGTGGGGGACAATTAATACTGTGGGGCAATGGGGACAATTAATACTGTGGGGGCAGTGTGGGGACAATTAATACTGTGGGGGCAGTGTGGGGGATGTCGCTATTGGGTAGGAACTATAGGGGCATTTCAATTACAAGGACGTATTAGGGGACATTATTTTTCAGGGACACTATACAGGTATTATTACCTGTAGCACAATATAGGAAGTTATTATTACTGGGGGCACTCTAGGGGACAATATAATTGATACAGACACCATAGGGACATTGGGGGTCATTTATAAAACTGGTGTAAAGTAGAACTGACTTAGTTGCAACCAGATTCCACTTTTAATTTTAGACCGCTACTTTTGAGAATGAAAGGTGGAATCTGATTGGTTGATAAGCCGGTTGCACTATACACCAGTTTGATAAATGACCCCAATTATGAGAAATCTAACGTGTTTTTATAACAAACTCTGTAGAGACGAGATGCAGCAGAAAGAATTTGTCATGGCGGTCTGGGTCAAACTGAGTAGAAGAGGAAAGAGAAGATCTACATGACAGGAGAAGTCCCTGGATGTAAGAGGTATGTGGTGCTGTATTCCCCTATATGTAGAGCTGGCTCACTACTGTGACCTGAGTCTCATCTTCTCCTCCAAGTGTTTTTTTATTATAAGGCTACTATCACACTAGCGTTAAAGTTTTCTGGTATTGAGTTCTGTCATAGGGGCTCAATACTGGAAATAAAACGCTTCTGTTTTTTCCCCATTCATTGTCAATGGGGACAAAACCGAACTGAACAGAACAGAATCCTCCAAAATGCATTCCGTTCCGTTTAGTTGCATTCCCAGACCAGAGAGCAAACCGCAACATGTTGTATTTTGGTTTCTGTCCTGGGATGCAGAGCAAGACGGATCTGACACAATACAAAATGGTTCCGTCCCTCATTGACTTTCAATGGAATTAATGACTGATCCGTCTTGGCTATGTTACAGATAACACTATCCATTTATAATGTTGTATTATCAGTAACAGAAGTGTTTTTGCTGAACCCTGCCAGATTCAGCAAAAACTCTAGTGTGAAAGTAGCCTAATTTATGTATTTTAAATTTGGCAGCTAAAAATTTAATTTGGCTCCTGAGTATTTTTGCAGTCCTATGTAACACTACAGATAACATAAGGTAAAAGGCTTCTCTGTGATTTACATATTGATATAGGTGATGTGGGCGGTGCGATATGTGGGTGTGGCTTGAGAGTGGGCAGTGTGATATGTGGGTGTGGCATGAGGGTGGGCGGAGACACAAGGGCCCCATAATCTCCTATTGCCCGGGGGCCCCATGAGTTGTCAGTCCGCCCCTGCACAGAGTCTCATTTTTTGTCAGCGGCATATCATGTTGTCTAATCAAGATCTGCTGCCAGCAAACAATGATTCAGTATGGGGAGGAACGATGGTATTAGTGATCGTTCCTCCCCATACAGTGGAGGAGATCGCTGCATGTAATAGCAGCGGTCTCCTCCGAAGACAAACAAGCAATTGCTGGAAAGGAACGCTTCTTTCCCTTCAATCACTTGCATAATCTAGTTTGAAGTAAATGTCGCACTAATGTAGTGAGTAAATACAAGGAGGTGCACTCGCCTATAATAGATTCACCAGGACTATTATTCAAACAACAAAAGCAGAAGTAGGGGCACACTCTGAATATCTGTTACCCAAGAGTAGTCACAAATTTATTATTAACACATATAATATAATATAAAAACTCCCGTAAGTACACTAAAAGGTTACTATATATAGATTAAAAATAGTAATTTGTAATTACCACCTAAAATATCAAATATTAAAAAGGGATTGTATCCTTAAAATGTCTGAATATCCAGAAAAATGAGTGCCACTTAATTCTGATCGTGATGAGTCTGGTAAGAGGTTATTGCCAGTCTCCTTATTAGTATCGCTGGAGAAAAGTGGCGTCCTGCTCCCAGCATATAGTCCGAGCGGCGTCCCGCTGGAAAATAATATGTTGCAATCGCTTGCAAGGACTTGAATTATATAATTCAAGTCCTTGCAAGCGATCTCAACATATTATTTTCCAGCGGGACGGCGCTCGGACTATATGCTGGGAGCGGGACGCCACTTTTCTCCAGCGATACTAATAGGGAGACTGGCAATAACCTCTTACCAGACTCATCATGATGAGAATTAAGTGGCACTGATTTTTATGGACATTCAGACATTTTAAGGATAAAATCCCCTTTTTAAAATATCGATATTTGAGGTGGCAATTACTAATTACTATTTTTAGTCTATATATAGTAGATTTTTAGTGTACTTACGGGAGTTTTTATATTATATTATATGTGTTAATAATAAATTTGCAACTATTCTTGGGTAACAGATATTCAGAGTGTGCCCCTACTTGCAGAATCTGCCTGTCTAATACAACCTTATGTGCTAAAAACAGTTCTTTCCCCCTCATGACTTGGTTTTTGCTCTGATATGCATTGACAGCTATGAGACCTTATATAGACAGGGGTGTGTCTTTCCAAATCATGTCCGATCAACTAAATTTGCCACAGGTGGACTATAATCAATGTTTAGAAACAACTCATGGCAATCAAGAGAAATAGGAGGCCACCAGAGCTACATTTCTAGGGTTATATCAAATAGTCTGAATACTTATGTCATGCAAAATTTTAGTTTTATCTTTTTAATAAATCTGCAAACATTTCTAAAATTCTGTTTACACTTTCTCATTATGGGGTATTGAGCACATCAATCACCCCCTCTTTCCTTAGAATTAAAAAATAAATAATAAATAATATAAACATTATGGGCATCACCACATCCGAAAACGCCCATACTATTAAAATTTAAAAATAGTTTTCCAATACTGTGAATGGCCTAATGTAAAAAAAAAGATTCGCCATTTTTTCATCACTTCTCTTACCCAAAAAAATTAAAGTAGATCATCCCACAAAAATGAGCCCCTACACAGCTCAGTAGATATAACTATAAAAAAAAGTTAAAAGGATTAGAATATGATGATGTAAGAAAACATTTTTTTTTCAAAGCTTTAATCAATTTTTTTCAGTATTTAAACATATAAAACCTATACATATGTGGTATTGTTATAATCATACTGACCCAGAGAATGAAGGGTACAGGTCAGTTTTGCCACATAGGCAACGCCGTAGGGACAAAACCCTTAAAACTGTGGAGGAATTGCGTTTTTTTCCAATTCCACCCCGTTTGGATTTTTTTTCCTGGTTCCCATTACATAGTATGCCAATGGAAATGTGAACGGAAAAATACAAAAAGTTAAGGCTCCAGGAAGACAGAGAAGAAAAATGAAAACACAAAAACCTCCAGGATCCTAAGGGTTAATTCTGTTCTATGATATTTATACTTCTGACCAGCTGTCCTTTTTTTTTTCAACACAATTGTTTAAAATTGTTTTATTTTCAAAATGACAGTTGTCTTTCTCTGGTACACACCCTGACCCCATGGACTTCTGGGAAGGCAGATTGGGACAGTAGCTGAAACAGGCCCAGTACGCTATCGCTGAACTGTCTTGTCTAGCCTTCAGTGAAATTTCAGAGATTGTTTTTAGTACAGTAAGTGGCGTCTTCACACCTGTCACGTACGGGAAACGCCCTGTCACATGACCCAGGTGCGACTGTCAAGGATCGATCTATTTTACGCACTGAATCTCTCACACCCCTACACACAGGCCTCAGATTGAACCTAGATCACACCCCAACACACTGCCACCATCTATGACATTTAAATCAATATACCATTTAATTAGGGGCTCATAGAAAACCCCACAGCGCCCCACTCGCAAGCAGGCTCACAGTACCACAGGTCACACTTATAGCAAATAAATGGTAATGCAAGCTGCACTCATACACTTTATAAGGGAGGTTACTGGGCTCATTCAGGGCACAAGGCAAAACCATTAAAGATGTGCTTTAATGTACTGAAAGGGTACAGTCCTTAGTTACAAACATTAAAAGACATAAGAGACATATTAAACATGCACAAAACTGTTATAAAAATAAAAGCATAAAAACAGAAAGGTTCCTAATACTTAACGAATTGTGTGATAGGAGTCTGTTCTGGTTTTGGGGACAGGAGAATGTGTAACACAACCCAAACTGTGTCGATGAAAGGTTCCAAATACTTATATTTTATTCCTATTCAGCAGAGGGTGGAGCTGAGAGGAGTCTTTCTCCTATTCCATCCCAGCCTTCTGGGAAGGCCTTCATTACCTGTGAAGGCTCTACCTCTGTTACTCAGCTGGCAAACATGAAATATCAATAAAACATGTTTTCTCGTCCACACTAATAGATATCTGGGGCCCAACATGTTTTAATATTGCATACGTCATCAGGCTGATCGTTCTAAAAGCAAATATTACCAGTGTAGGGGTCCCAGAAGGTGAGATACTTGTTATGTGGGAATAACAGCTGTCAGGGGTGGGATGCCTGGACACCCTGCAATGCCCACATTATACCGAATGCAATTATTACAATGGTTAGCAGGTGAGCTGTACCAGAGATGAGTTAAAGCTTCTGGACCCCTGCTGTGGCAGTTACCATTATGTCTTTGTGTATGCATTTCCAGGAAGCATTTTCATTACCACTTGCAAAGGGACAGTTTTTAACATTCAAGTGATAATCTGATTTCCTTCAAAGGGAATGCATATTCCACATGCATGCCCAGACTGAACGGTGACATGGAAACAATATTCGAGAATGGTGAAACATAGTATACACAAATCGGACAGTATATACAGAAATAGGCCTCTATTCATCACAACACCAAAGAAGGAAAAACTGTCCCTGCACAAGTGTCCATAACATTACTTTTGTAAAAATGAATCAGGCACATGAATACGTGAGGATTTCCACACATCTCCATCTGATGACAATAAATAGAATAGAAATTACTGACAGTGGCTATTTATCACGGGACCAGTGATGCAACTGCCGCTGCCTGTCAGTTCATCATCATGTTTCATACTGTAGTACAGCAGCTGTTGCTCCCCTTGTTGCAACTACTACCTCCCCTAAATGGCTGCACATCTCTTGGCTTTTCCATGATGTTCTGCACTGCGCTGCTGCTGCAGCTCTCAAAAAGGGAGAGTTTTTTTAGCACTTAGCACTTAAGCAATTAGGCGGGATTCAACTTTTTTTTTTATAACTCTGGGGTATAACTATAACAGCATATTATTTAGAGATAAGCACATCACTTCTACTTTTTTGGAATTTGCACTAAATTAGTTAAAAAATTTGTTTTGGACAAATCAGTGAGAGAAGGGAGAAACTAATTTGCATATATTTGGACTTCTGGGAAATATGTGCAAATTAGCTTTACTTCCAAAACGAAAAGAAAACGTAGCAGCTCTGATGCCAGCAGATATGTTAATTTGTGTATATATTTCCCAGGAACTCAGAGGAGCATTGCCTGGATTACAATACTCCTTATGCGTTCTTGGCACTTTTATACAATAGTCCTTGTATAATGACCACGGCCCAGGTCACAGAGCATGCCTAGAAATCATTGCCATAGAATTCAGAGTCCCCACCTATCTATTGCATCTATGGTCCATGTGGCTACATATAATGATGTTAACAACAGCTCAGGCAAGTTGGCTTCCCTCATAATCATATACAGAAAAAAGCACACATATCTACAATCAGAAATAAGAAAAAAGGTCTTGGCAGAAAAAAGTTATAGGTGACATGTTCCCTTTAATTAACCCAGATACTTTACCATAAAGGAAGGGAAGATCCCTACCTAGAATGTTTTACCATGTGATCATATAGGAATATTTAGTAAAGGTTCATATGAGTCCTTTAGTTGAAGGACCTGCAGCACAGAATTGGGAGGGGAATGTGGGGCCAGTAAAGGACTAACAAATTGTCGATGTAGTTCTGTGATATTGTATTTCATTGTGTTATCAAACACGGTCAGGTTTCTTCAGTTATTAGTAGTCTATTGGACATTCTGGAATTCCATAAGGCTGGGTTTGCATGTTTGCTTTTGTCTTGCTTTGAAAAAATACATCCAAAATGTGTTTTTTATAATTTTTTATAAGCAAAACATGTTAAATCAATCACCTTTAAAACTGCATTAGCAGTTGCCACATTGATTAAACATGTTTGAGCTGTAAAGAAAAAAATTTCTAAAAATATGTTTATTGATCCATATCTAGCTATGTGGTTTTTCATGCGTTTTTAACAAGAACAATAATGTGTAAACCCTGTCTAATAAGCTTCACTTGTACCATGTGTTGTCATTGTTATTTAGCCATATATCTTAAATGAGCTTTGTTAAAGAGACAAGTTCCAGGCGTACCACATGGTCTAGATATAGACTGAACATGTTTTTTTGTCTTTTACTAGAGCTACATGTATAAAGAAATATAGAAGATAAAAAGTTAGCTTACTTTTAGTGTATATTAATTGTGCACTTAAGGCCTCTTTCACACTTGCGTTCTGAGGATCCGGCAGGCACTTCCGTCCCGCCGGATCCGTCAGAACGCAAGTCGCCTGAAAGCATTAGAAGACTGATCAGGATCCTGATCAGTCTTCGAAATGCTTTCAGGTTACTATGGCAGCCAGGACGCTATTAAAGTCCTGGTTGCCATAGTAGTAGTGGGGAGCAGGGGAGCGGTATACTTACAGTCCGTGCGGCTCCGGGCGCTCAGAATGACGTCAGAGCGCCCTATGCGCATGGATCACGTGATCCATGCGCGTAGGGCGCCCTGACATCACTCTGGAGCGCCCCGGGAGCCACACGGACGGTAAGTATACTGCTCCCCCGATCCCCACTACACTTTACCATGGCAACCAGGACTTTAGCATCCTGGCTGCCATGGTAACCATTGAGAAAAAGCTAAACGTCGGATCCGGCGATGCGCCGAAACGATGTTTAGCTTAAGGCCGGATCCGGATTAATGCCTTTCAATGGGCATCAATTCCGGATCCGGCCTTGCGGCAAGTGTTCAGGATTTTTGGCCGGAGCAAAAAGCGCAGCATGCTGCAGTACTTTCTCCGGCCAAAAAACGTTCCGGTCCTGAACTGAAGACCTCCTGATGCATCCTGAACTGATTTCTCTCCATTCAGAATGCATTGGGATAATCCTGATCAGGATTTTTCCGGCATAGAGCCCCGACGACGGAACTCTATGCCGGAAAACAAAAACACTAGTGTGAAAGAGCCCTAAGAAAGATTCTATTGCAAATAATAAAAAGAGTAGGGTCCAGAGAAGAAGACTATTATGTTGTGTTTATAAGATCTAAACAGGCAGAATACCTATTTCTATTAGATACCCTTATTGTTAATGGTAAGTCAGGTTCTGACTAGAGAGAATGGGGCTTAACCAATGCAATGAGAAAATCACATAAAAGGGATTATCTCATGACTATTGTAAAAAGTGAAAATCAGACACCTTAAAGTACTGACAGTCTTTTTCCAACAAAGCTAGAACCAGCCCTATACTTCACATGGGTCCATAGATCTCCCCATTCATTACTTGATTTATATTATGCAGTTCAGAGGGTGTGTCCATCCATACTGCTGTAGCTCTCTCCCTATGACAGCTCAGGAGGCAGATGAAGGATAAGACTGAGCATGTGCAGCCTTCTCAGTGAGCGGACAAAGAAATGAGGGAAAAAAAACAAGCAGCAGGTGGCGCTACACAGATACACTTTATTGAATAACTCAATGGCTATGCTAAATGTTTTATTACATGCAATTACAAAAATATTCAGATCCAGGTGCTGGTTTGAAAACTGTAGAATATTTTTCATGGGATAAACCCGTTAAAATGAATGATAATAAAAGAAACATTTATCTGAAAAGTGAGAAAAATGCCACAATTTAAACATAACAATGTCTATAAAAGCCACATACATCTACATTTATTGTGCATTATTTAAGTTTATATGCACTTATTTAGTGACAGATAATGGAAAATTGACTGCAAAAACTTCAGAACATATATTTATAGCAAGCATAATAAAAACTAGTTTTAGCTTTTTAGTTCTAGGTAAATAAAGAACTACATTTTGTGCAATACATTGCTCTTTCTTCACTATGCAAGGTTTAGGAATGATTATGGTATGGCACAGAGATATGCATCTATGCTTAAAGGGAGTCTGTCACCAAAACTGGATGTTATACACTGCTTACATGTGGCTCTAGCACAACTACCCATGATTACAGTGGTACCTTTGTTCTTTTGGTGTCACTTTCAGCAGCTGAAAAAACGATGTTTAATCCATATGCAAATACGGCTTGCAAGTGCCCAGGGGCAGGGTTTGTGGTGTAGGTGCCCAGGCCGCTTTTTTTTCATATTACTCCTCCCCAGCCTCTTTCTTGTCCTGCCCTGTAAGTCCGTTGCGTAATCCCCAGTACAGGCCGAGATCACTCCCACCCCAGGCATGAGCTCTGGCCGCTGGTGCATGCGCACTAGATGTATTGATGCTGCTGCCCACAATAGGCATCACAGTGCGCATGCACCAGCGCAAAACCAGCGGCCAGAGCTCATGCCTGGGGTGGGAGTGAACTGCGCACGCGCGGGATCTCGGCCTGTACTGGGGATTACGCAATGGACGTACAGGGTGGGATAAGAAAGAGGCTGGGGAGGAGTAATATGAAAAAAAGGCAGAGCTACCCAGGCACCTACACCACAAACCCCGTCCCTGGGCACTTGCGAGCCGTATTTGCATATGGATGTAAGCAGTGTATAATGTCCAGTTTTGGTGACAGACTCCCTTTAAGCTGAATGTCCACCCCTGAACACCATTTTATATATTTTCCAATTCAAATAGATCAAAAGATGAAGCTAGGTTTTTCTGATACATAGAGTTAAATAATAAAATTCTGTCTGACAGTTAGGAGCTCCACTCTCCTACTTACTTTTGACAGTTATGGTAATAGTAGCAAGCAATGAGAAACTGTCTCACTATTATATATGTTGAATCAATGGTAGACTGACCATAGACCCCAATAAGAAGCTTTCCGGAGTCTGATTCCCAAGCTGTACAGCTGGCAGATGCAAGTGCCCCTCCTGCATTCAACTATATCGCTATCCTTATAAAATAGGGCTTGTTTTCATTTTTCCTCGGTCACCTTTATGTTCCAATTCTACCCTTGCTTGGGACACAGTTCAATTCAAGCTTCTACTGACAAAGATGTAACATCCATGGACAACTTTACAACATTAACATTAGAAATTATTTTCAAATACTTGTTAAAGACAGCATACCATGTAGAAAAACTTAACCAAAACTATCATTTTTATATCTCTATGTTGATCATCTCATTCCATGGACATTAGCATGGACTTGGTAAACTCAATGCCCCTTTTGGTGCTATTTCACCCCCACTTATAGAATTGATTTATTAGGTTTTAGAATATGTCTAGGGACATTTACATTTATGTAGCCATTAGAATTCCAAAATTCATACCCAACTAAAACCATGAATAACATTTAAAAACACAATTTCTGCTTCCATAAACTGTACAACTACCATGTTTTTATTTCTAGCACTGGTGCCCTTCTATGGAGTATAGGAACTTTTGGGTCCTATCAGAACCTGAGTGCAACTAAAATCTCTGAACCTTTTATATTTGCACACATGCAGCAGTCAAAAACAGAAAACATGCAGTCATGAGAAAAACAAAGTACACCATTTGTAAATTCCATGGATCTATGTATCAATTTATCAAGTGTGGGGAGTCGCTCTGGTAGACAGCGGTGCGGGTGCAGTACCGAGGCAAAACAAAGAGTCCAGCATGTGCAATAAACAGTGTTTTATTCACACTGACACAAAAATAAACAGCAAACAGTCTTTTGGTGGTAATTCACACATGTCAGAAACAAGGAGGCAAAACAAAACAGGCCAACACAGGTTCAGTCACCTGGGAGGTGTAGGTGCAGGTTCGCACCAGGCTGTCGGCCCAGCCGCAGGAGAATCCACCTTCAGGTAGCCAGGAACAGAAGCCACCTCCTTGCTGAGCTCTTTCCTCCAGGACAGAGAACTCCACAGCCCTGTTATCAGGCTCCAGGATAATCACCACCCTCAGCTGCTAAGGAGGCTGCCTTTTAAAGGCCCGGATAAAGTCTGGCCTGGACCGTGGGGAGTAGGCACCCACCCAACTCTTTGCCTACTCCCAGTAAGAGCCGGCCCGGATTAGCTTTGCAGCCAAACTAAGTAACAGAGTCCAGCAGCACTAGCTGCTGCAGACCAAAAAAAAACCCGGCTCTTACCTCACCAAGGCCAGCAACCTCGGTGACACGTACCTGCCATCGAATATGACACCTTGCACCCTCTTACACACCCCCCCCCCCTTGTTCAACCCTGAGGGGGTGAACACACGTGAGGCAGTGGACGCGGGACAGGGCATCTGCGTTACCCTGCAAGCGGCCTGCCCTGTGTTCCACGGAGAATTTGAAATTTTGAAGGGATAGGAACCACCTGGTGACCCGAGCATTCCTCTCCTTGGCCTGACTCATCCACTTGAGAGGGAATGGTCGGTCACCAGACGGAACCTCCTCCCTAACAGGTAGTAGCGGAGAGATTCGAGTGCCCACTTGATAGCCAGGCACTCCCTCTCCACTATACTATACCTGGACTCGGCGGGACTGAGCTTACGGCTCAGGAAGACAACGGGATGTTCTTCCCCGTTGACCTCCTGAGACAGTACCGCACCGAGGCCTACCTCCGAGGCGTCGGTCTGTACGACAAACTCCTTGTTGAAGTCGGGTGTCACCAAAACCGGGGACCCACACAGGGCCGACTTCAACGCGGCGAAAGCCTCCTCCGCCTTCTCACTCCAGCTAACCCTCCCAGACTTTCGCCCCTTCAACAGGTCTGTCAATGGCGCTGCTATTGTGGCAAAGTGGGGCACAAACCTCATGTAGTATCCTACAATCCCCAGGAACGACTTTACCTGCCTGGTTGTGACCGGTCGGGGCCAGTTACGAATGGCCTCTACCTTAGTTACCTGAGGTTTGATGACTCCCCGCCCGATTACATATCCCAGAAATTTGGTCTCTTCCAACCCAATCGCACACTTTTTTGGATTGGCGGTTAGTCCAGCTTTCCTCAGGGCATCCACTACCGCCTGCACCTTGGGTAAATGGCTTTCCCAGTCGGTGCTGTGGATGACTACATCATCTAAGTAGGCCGAGGCGTACCGACGATTTGGTCGCAGCACTATGTCCATTAACCTTTGGAAAGTGGCGGGGCGCCATGCAGGCCAAAGGGTAACACCTTGTAGTGATACAGGCCCTGCTGGGTAACAAACGCGGTTTTTCCTTAGCCGACTCCGTTAAGGGTACCTGCCAGTACCCTTTAGTGAGGTCCAGCACAGAAAAATAACGGGCTTGTCCTAAATTTTCAACAAGCTCGTCTACTCGGGGCATGGGATACGCGTCAAACTTGGATACTTCATTTAACTTGCGAAAGTCGTTGCAGAACCGCAACGTCCCATCCGGCTTAGGTATTAGGACTATGGGACTGGCCCACTCACTTTTCGACTCCTCAATGACATCGAGCTTCAACATTAACTGCACTTCCTCCGTGATGGCCCGCCGCCGAGCCTCGGGTACCCGGTATGGTTTTAACCGGACCTTGGCCTGAGGCTCAGTGACGATGTCATGTCGGATGAGAGACGTGCGGCCAGGAGGTCCGAGAACACATCCGTGTTCCGACTGAGGAACTCCCTGACTTCCTGAACTTGTTTGGAAGACAGGCTGTCTGCAATTTTACCGTGGTTACGGCTTCACAGGCCTCGAACTGTGGGGCTGGACCCTTTTCACCTAGAAGCCCTGGCCGGGGCTGTGGTCGTCGGCCGCGTCCCTATCTTTCCACGGCTTAAGTAAATTCACGTGGTACACCTGCTCCGGCTTGCGCCGCCTGGCTGGTGTACTTTGTAATTTACTTCCCCTATCTTCTCGATCACCTCATAGGGGCCCTGCCACCTAGCTAGGAATTTGCTGTCAAGGGTGGGTACCAGAACCAAAACCCGATCTCCCGGATTGAAGTCCCGTACCCGAGCCTGACGATTGTACACCCTACTCTGGGCCTGTTGCGCTGCCTCCATATGCTCCCGGACCAAAGGCAACACCCTTTCCATCCGTTCCTGCATCTGGGCGACATACTCAATGACACTTTTGTGGGGGACAGGCTGTTGTTCCCATGCTTCCTTGGCGATATCCAACAGGCCCCGAGGGTGTCTGCCATAAAGCAGTTCGAAGGGCGAGAACCCAGTAGAGGCCTGGGGCACCTCTCGCACTGCGAACATGAGATAGGGCAGAAGCAGATCCCAGTCCTTCCCATCTCTAGACACCACCCTCTTTAACATATTTTTAGAGTTTGGTTAAACCTCTCCACAAGACCGTCTGTTTGCGGATGGTAAACGGACGTCCGTAACTGCTTTATACGCAACAATTTACACAGTTCCCTCATTACTTTGGACATAAAGGGGTCCCTTGGTCTGTCAGAACCTCTTTTGGCAGGCCCACACGGAAAACATCTCCAATAACTCTTTGGCAATGAGCTTAGCTGAGGTATGTCGCAGAGGCACCGCCTCCGGATACCGAGTGGCATAGTCGAGAACTACCAGAATGTGTTGGTGGCCCCTGGCAGACTTTGGTACAGGCCCAATTAAATCCATAGCGATTCGCTCAAACGGTACTTCAATAATTGGCAGAGGTACCAGAGGACTACGGAAATGTGGCTGGGGGCTAGTTATCTGACAGGTTGGACAGGACTTACAATAATTTTCTACCTCCTTGAACACACTGGGCCAATAAAACCGCTGCAGAATGCGGTCCTGGGTTTTCTGCCACCCCAGGTGTCCCCCAAGAACATGTTGGTGGGCAAGCTCCATGACAAGCTTGCGATACGCTGTGGGCACCACCAACTGTTCAACAGGTTCACCTCGGATTTGGTTCACCCGATACAACATATCCTGCAGAACAATAAATCGTGGGAACATTAATTCAGCCCCTGGTTTCTGGGGTTTACCATCAATTTCCAGCACATTCTCCCAGGCCCTGGTTAGGGTTTGGTCCCGGTGTTGTGCGGTCCCAAAATTTTCCCCGGAGACATTGAGGTCTGCCAACTCAGGTCCCGGTGGCAAGTCCTCCGTGTCTCCCACCATTACACTCAGTGGGGTTGTCTCCCCCACTACCGCTGCAGCAGTGGTCACCCCTACCGCTGGCCCTTCAGACTCGGGCTCCCAGGGTTCTGGCCTTCCAGTGGTATCAGGCCACTCTGCTAGGGTTACCCCTGTCTCAGGGCTATTAGACACTTTCACCTCAGGCCACAGTGACGGAAAACCAGGGAAGTCTCTCCCAATTATCAGTTCATAGGGTAGCTTTGTGGAGATCGCCACTTCACAAGTCCAGGTGCCGGCCGCCGTGGACAGAGACATTACAGCAGTGGGATAGTCCTTTAAGTCTCCGTGAATGCATACCACACCCACTTTCCGGCCCGTATACTGGGTGGGCTGTACCAGGGCAGCACTTATCAGGGTTACCAGGCTCCTGAGTCCAACAGCGCCACTGCCAGGTTATCCCCGACTTGCACCTGGCACAGATGATGATTGTCTATTGTCTCGGGGGTGCCGGTCGCACACAGTCTCCGGGCGTACAAGGAGTGGCGACCCCCGTAGTTCACCTCCATCGGCTCATCCCGATGCGGACAGTCGGCCCTGATGTGGCCTGGCTCCTGACACCTCCAGCATACCACGGGAGGCGGACTCGCAGGGGGTATATTCCGTGCAGGCCGCTCTGTCGCCGGACGTCGGAACTGGGGCAGAGGCCTCCGGTGTTTGACTGACCCCTTCCCAGCAAGACTCCCCTGCAGGTTTCTGGTGGCCTCGTAACGCTCCACCAGGTCGACCATCTCCAGGGCATTGGTGGGCGATACCTGGCCGATCCAGTGCTGGAGGGGATAAGGCAGGGCCCTCCAAAAGATGTCCGCCAACAGTCGATCCAGCATGGCAGTGGGACTTAGTAGCTCGGGCTGCAGCCACTTTTGCAGCCTGTGCAGCAGGTCGTAGTACTGCGGCCTAGCGGGATCAGTCGTTTTAAAGTCCCACTGGTGGACTCTTTGAGCGCGGACCAGCACGTTCACCCCCAGTCGGGCTAGGATCTCTCCTTTCACAGTGTCATAATCTGCCGCTTGGTCGTCCGACAAGTCGAAAAACACCTGCTGGGGTCCGGAAGCCAGGAACGGAGCGACCACCTCAGCCCACTGGTCACGGGGTAACTTTTCCCTCACGGCGACCTTCTCAAAGACCGCCAGGTATGTCTCAACGTCGTCTGCGGGGGTCATTTTTGGGATCGCCGCACGGACCGCTTTCCGGGCATCATGGACGTGGTGGGACGCTCCTGCCGCCTGTAACGCCATCACATGTTGTAGCAGTAGCTGGTTGGTCTCCTGCTGCTGCACGTTAGCCTCTATGAGAGCCTTCACAGCAGCCTTCATGTTGCCAGAAATTCCTGCTTGCAACTTTGCTGGCTTAATATATTCCATGCACTTTAGCAAAAAAAAACTTCGGCGTTCCCGCCAGCCTCACTGCGCATGCCCGCATTCGACACCAAATGTTGGGAGTCGCTCTGGTAGACAGCGGTGCGGGTGCAGTACCGAGGCAAAACAAAGAGTCCAGCATGTGCAATAAACAGTGTTTTATTCACACTGACACAAAAATAAACAGCAAACAGTCTTTTGGTGGTAATTCACACATGTCAGAAACAAGGAGGCAAAACAAAACAGGCCAACACAGGTTCAGTCACCTGGGGGGTGTAGGTGCAGGTTCGCACCAGGCTGTCGGCCCAGCCGCAGGAGAATCCACCTTCAGGTAGCCAGGAACAGAAGCCACCTCCTTGCTGAGCTCTTTCCTCCAGGACAGAGAACTCCACAGCCCTGTTATCAGGCTCCAGGATAATCACCACCCTCAGCTGCTAAGGAGGCTGCCTTTTAAAGGCCCGGATAAAGTCCGGCCTGGACCGTGGGGAGTAGGCACCCACCCAACTCTTTGCCTACTCCCAGTAAGAGCCGGCCCGGATTAGCTTTGCAGCCAAACTAAGTAACAGAGTCCAGCAGCACTAGCTGCTGCAGACCAAAAAAAAACCCGGCTCTTACCTCACCGAGGCCAGCAACCTCGGTGACACGTACCTGCCATCGAATATGACACCTTGCACCCTCTTACACAAGACATGATTAAAAAATCTGGTCCTTAGAGAAGGTCTTGAAATTAGGTAAATACAACCTCAGATGAAGAACAACACTAAATAAATGTGTCATTATTTATTTAACAAAAACTAGGCCAAAATTCAGAAGCTGTGTGAAAAAGTAAGTACACTCTTAGGCCTCTTTCACACGGGCGTCACGTTTGACGCCTGGATTGGATGCGGGTACGTTGCGGGAATATGCGCGATTTTTCCGCACATGTGCAAACTTTTGTAATGCATTTTGCACGCGCGTGTGAAAAATCACCATGTTTGGTACCCAGACCCGAAGCCGGACTTCATCACTGAAGTCCAGTTTCGGGTTGAGTATTCTGGAGATTTTATTATTTTCCCTTATAACATGGTTATAAGGGAAAATAATAGCATTCTTAATAAAGAATGCTTTGTAGAATGAGGATTAAGAGGTTAAAAATAAAAAACTTAACTTACCTTAGCCACTTGATCGCTCTTCAAGCATTAGCTGTAGTCTAAAGGACCTGTGATGACGTCACATCATATGGTCCAATCACATGGTCCAATCACGATGAAAAACGCAGAATATAGAGCATGCTGCGATTTTCACGCAACGCAGAAGTGATGCGTGAAAATCACCGCTCATGTGCACAGCCCCATAGAAATGAATGGGTCCGGATTCAGTGCGGGTGCAATGCATCCACCTCACGCATTGCACCCGCACGGAAATCACACCCGTGTGAAAGGGGCCTTAGACCCCTTTCCCACGGGCGTGATGTGAACGCATTGCACCCGCACTAAATCCGGACCCATTCATTTCTATGGGGCTGTGTACATGAGCGGTGATTTTCCCGCATCACTTTAGCGTTGCATGAAAATCGCATCATGCCTTACTTTCTGAGTTTTCCACACAACACAGGCCCCATAGAAGTGAATGGGGCTGCGGGAAAATCGCAAGCATCCACAAGCAAGTGCGGATGTGGTGCGATTTTCCCGCATGGTTGCTAGGAGACTATTGGGATGGGGACCCGATCTTTATTATTTTCCCTTATAACATGGTTATAAAGAAAAATAATAGTATTCTGAATAAAGAATGCTAAGTAAAAAGGGCAATAGAGGGTTAAAAAAAATTATTAACTCACCTCCTCCAATTGATCGCGTAGCTGCCGGTCTCCTGTTCTGTTTTCAGCTGGGGGGGTAAAGGACCTTCGGAGATGTCACTGGATCACATGGTCCAACCACCTGCTTCGATGATTGCCCATGTGACCCAGTGATGTCACGGAAGGTCCTTTACCCCCCCAGCTGAAGACAGAACAGGAGACCGGCAATTACGCGATCAATTGGAGGAGGTGAGTTAATTTATTTTTTTTAACCCTCCATTGCCCTTTTTACTTAGCATTCTGTATTTAGAATGCTATTATTCTCCTTTATAACTATGTTATAAGGGAAAATATACAGAATACTCAACCCGAAACCGGACTTCAGTGATGAAGTCCGGCTTCGGGACTGGGTACCAAACATGCCAATTTTTCTCACACGTGTGCAAAACGCATTACGACAGTTTGCACACACGCGGAAAAATCATGCATTTTCCTGCAACGCACCTGCCTCTTATCCGGGCGTCAAACATGACGCCCGTGTGAAAGAGGCCTACTGCTTCCATAGGAATTAAGAGGGTAAGTAAAAGCCAGGTGCAGGTAATCAAATGCCCTTGATTAACTGATCATCAGCTCAGCAAATGTGACCACCTCTATAAAACCAGTAGTTTTGGTAGTTTGCTGGTGTGGAATACTCAGGTGTGTGTTAACACAATGCCAAGCAGGAAAGACATCAGCAAAGATCTTGGAGAAGCAGTAAGAAAGATGACCATGAATGAGCGAAATGCTCGTTCATCAGGTAATATGATCGTTTGTGTGGACACCAAAACGATCGCGCTGTCTAAACATGGTCTGCTGCCAGCAAACAATGATTATGTATGGGGACGAGTGATGGCGTTGGCAATCACTCCTCCCCATACTGTGGAGGTGATCGCTGCATAAAAATGTCGCAGTCTCCTTCACTGACAAGCAGGTGTTTGCTGGGAAGGAAAACTTCCTTCCCCATAATTGCTTGCTAAATTGTCCAGTGTAAAGGGACCTTTAGACTCTACAGGTTAGCATGTAAAATATTCAAGTTCATGAAAAACTATTTAAAAAAGACTGTACAAGTATGGTTTGTTTGGAAGGGTTGCTAGGAAAAAGCCTCTACATCCTAAAAACCACATGGCAGCATGGCTTGAGTTTACAAAGTTGCATCTAAACAACAAGACTTCTGGAACATTGTTTTTTGGATAGACGAGACTGAAGTAGAGATGTTTAGTCATAATGCACAGCACCACTGTTATGGCAGCAGTCCACTTCCGCCACCACTCTGATCATCTGTTCTTCCGCTCCTGCTTTTTGGAGCCTTGGACATGTTGGTATCTACCTCCTCCTTCCCGGTGGGCCCAGCTGCCTCAGTAATTCGTTCCTCCTTGAATGCTGCGGCCTACTTCTTGTCAGAATTCCTCTCCTTTTGCTGGCTGAGGTTCACTCCTGTTCTCCCCCTGGGTGTATATGATTGCTCTGACTCTTAAAAGGCCAGCACAGATGCACCCTACTCTTCCACAGCCAATGGTCATCTTGGGGTACTTAACATACCTTCACCTGTGGAAAGGTGCCTGAGCAATAAGTTCTAGGTTCTAATATAAGTTCGCTAGGTTCCTGCAAAGGTGTGTTGTATATACTGTATGTTTGTCTGTCCATGTAGGGAATTCTGCCTGTTTCAAGGATTTGTCCCTTTGCTGCCTGACCTGACCTCTACCTGATCACCATTTGACCCTGAGCTGCATGTCTACAACAGAATGGCTGAAAAAGAAAAGAAGGCGTTGCAATGGCCCAGTCAAAGTCCAGACCTCAACCGAATTGAAATGCTCTCATGGGATCTCAAGAATGCTGTACATAAAGAATGCCCACAAACCTCAATGAAGCAACATTGTGAAGAAGAGTGGACAAATATTCCTCCAGATTGATGTGAAAGACTGATAAAGTCATATAGAAAAATAATATTTCAAGTTATTGCTGTTAAAGGTGGCTTTACAGGCTACTGAAACATGGGGTGTACTTTTCACACATGGCTTTTCACCTTTGGCATCATTTTTGTTGAATAATAATTAATCTGTGATGTGTTGTTTTTCATCTGAGGTTGTACTTCTTTTGTTTTAAGACCTTCTAAGGACCAGATTTTTTATTCAAAGAGGCTGTACTTTGTTTTTCTCTATATGTAAATACATGCGAAAATGATCATCTCTAATGTTAAAACCAGCTGCCTAGCATTGTGCACATATGCCTTGCACCACTATAACAGCTTTAAACCCTTGAAACATGAACTTCACATAACTTCTGACAGTACATGTCAGGTGATATCTGGCACCATGACATTAGCTTTGTCCTTTAAATTGCAAAAATACAATTTGTCAGACTATACCACTTTCTTCCGTTGCACCATGGTTCATTTCTGATGATCACATGCCCTTTATGTGCACTATTGATGGTGATCAGGGCTCAGCATGGAACCTTTGACTAGTCTGGTCCCCATGCACATCAATCAGCCTCGAATGCCTTTGACTCTGTTTTCAGTTCTATGGCTGCCTATCTTTGGATCGCTTTTGGTACTAACCACTAGGAACATAAGACCTGCTGTTTTGGAGACGCTTTAACCCATTAGTCTAGCCATAAAAATTTGTCCTTTTTCAAAGTCGTCAAGAGCCTCATATGCTGGGCTATTTTTCCTGCTTCCAGTCGATTCAGGCTTGCTGCCTCATATATTCCTTGAAAGATGACATTGTGACTAGATAATCGAGGTATCTTGTACACTTCACTTTTAATGTTTTAATGTTCTGGCTGATCATTTTTATTATGTGTGTCTATATATATATATATATATATATATATATATATATATCTATATCTATACGGTATATATATCCCCATTACATACATAAATACAGCAAGACTGTATTTATCAAAGCCTGAAATCTTAACTTCCATTACAGCTCTGACAACGTAATTAATTCCAGTCAATCAATCATGGGACAGGAACGCACAGGTGACCTTAATATAACACATAATCCGCAGCCAACTAGTCACAACAGCGCTGGGAGAATTCCCTCAGAAAGGGGATGAAGCCAGCCGTGTGTGGCTGAGAGAAACCTAGCTTGCACAAACCCATCGTCTGTGATCTCTTGGGGAGATGAAAGACCTCTGACAGGCTGGATTACACAGAACAATTATGTGTGCTGAAATCACAGGGAATCGGCTTTCAGACATACCTAATCATTGCCAATTAGCTGCGTCTTTTTGACATGTTAGAGGAACCGTGCCAGAAAGTGCATGTAAGGGCTTGGGACTCTCTTAACCCCTTGATGCTTACTCAGATATTAAGATCACCAAAAGGGACATTATCTAAGGAACAAAATAAAAGGTCAAACTTTACAATGTGGACATAAGGCATAAAACAAGAAGGAGGCACCAAGCATATACCAACTTCCCACCTCTTAACAGTAGGATTCCATGCAAATTTATCTATAGGCCTGTTCACACAGTAGCGGTGGTTTCTGTCTGATATGAAAGAAAACATGATTTGTGAGACCAAGGAACCTTCTTCCATTGCTCCATGGCACAGTTCTGATGCTCAAGTTTCACTATAGACACTGGTGTTAAACAGGGGTTAGCATGGGCACTTAACTGGTCTGTGGTTTTCAGACCCATAAGCAGCAAGCTGCAAAGCACTGTGTTCTGACAAATTTCTATCACAGCCAACAAATTGATTTCAACAACTTGCTGTTCACTTGCTGTTGTGAGATGTTATGCACTTCACTTGGCAGTAGCATTAACCTTATAGCTGATTATTGTATGTTATTGGTTAATTGCATGGACACATTTTAGATGCAAAGGTCCATGAATTAAAACAAAATGCACCTTGGATCTAAATAATATTGGAATAGTTACGAGTATGCATACTTCCCTCCATCTATACTCTCATTAGAACATTTTTCAGTGAGAACTTTATATGGCAAAACTATAAAACAACCTTTCAACCTAATTGCTCTTATAGTAAGGAGACAAGTCAAACTAATATGGTCTCTTCTATGTAGAGAAAGTCAAAATGTGATATAGAAAGATTGCCCTATAAATAAAATACTTAAATAAGTAAGTATGAATAGGATAAAGGGACTCCCCAACATCAAAATTTAGATAAAAACATACAGGCAATTTCGTAAGTAACATATAGAGCATCCTTTGATATTTACAGAACATTTGGTATAGTCATAAAGAAGATATGGTGCTTAACATGTCCTATAAGCATCCTAGCAATTTAAAGTTCTTTCCAGTAAAGAGACACTGCTATCAGTGAGACATTCTTAGAGGGCTACACTCTGACTTGGCATAATGACCTTGTGATAAACTCTCCCTTTACACAGTGGCTACAGAGCAACCTAGTATCACCACCTAGGGACTGCCATTAGATCTGGCGTCACAGAGCTTTATGACATACTTTAATGTGAAGACAAGTCTGTAGGGTGTCAGCAGGTGACTGGTTATAGTTCAACATCACAGCACTTATGCCCCACAATGCACTAACCAAGGACATGTTAACACTTTTAAGTGGCTCTTTGATAGCTACATGGACAACAAGGCAGTCTGTGCACATGTAAGAATAAGAGATTAGAAATTAGTTTTGGCCAGTTCGCCAAATTTTTGGTGCGATACAAATTTATTCACGGCGAATCGCGTTAAAAATGGCTATTTCCGGGCTGCAGAGGCCTTTATAGGGGTGTAGAACACTGTGCCTTGCAGTAACACGCATAGGGAGTCTGCTCTGGTAGTGAAACAATACTGTAAGTCAGTATGACAAGCACATGACAGGTGACGCTCTTAGAATCACTGCATACTTCACTTATTTGGGCTGTCACTTGGCCAAAACTGACCAAATAACTCAAGTATCAACTCAGCCTTACAGGTAGAAGTTAGCATCAAGAAGAAGCGCACTCCTTTTATCCCCTCGTCAGCTGATTCCACATAGATGTCTACAGAATCTGTTCTATTAAACGCTTAAACAAATAGAGCCCCCCGACAGAGTGGAGAGGGAGTCAGCAGTAAGTTTGTGTTGACGTCACTGATTTTTCCCATTCTCTGATCCATCAGAACAATAACCCACAAAAAAACGGATCCTGTCTGTTGAGCATAGGTCTTCACTCGGTCAGCATTTGCTCAATAATCCATCAGTATTGCTAAAGGCAAAAAAACAGAGATGACACGTGAATGGAATATTTGCATGTCTTCTGTGTTTTCTATCCACTCCTGATTTTGGCTACCAAATTATAAGCCAATTCTGATGGGACCATACAGGCCTTAAAGCTGCTACAAAGACAGTATCCGTTGTGTGTCTTATTTTTCCTTCCTTCTGACAGATCAGAAGAAGTGTCAAATAAATGACGATATCAGCCCGGCCGAAAGCAAAAATTGTGGACCAGTCATGAAGTGGGGAGGGTTGGAACAGCATGAGAAGTCCACAGAGTGGACCTATAACATAGTGGTGAGGTGAAAGCAGCATGCAGAGTCTGGAGGTGGCGGCAGAATCAGGAGGCTACAGAGTGGCACAATGACAGAGTGTGGAGGTGGCAGCAGCATGAGTAGGCCACAGAGTGGCACAATGACAGAGTCTGGAGGTGTTGGCAGCAGCAGCATCAGGAGGAGGATACAGAGTGACACAATGACCGAGTCTTGAGGTGGGGGCAGCATGAGAAGACCACAGAGCAGCACAATGACAGAGTCTGGAGGTGGCAGCAGCAGCATCAAGAGAAGGCCACAGAGTGGCACAATGACCGAGTGAGGAGGTGGCAGCAGCATGAGGAGACCACAGAGAGGCACAATGACAGAGTCTGGAGTTGGAAGCAGCATGAGGAAGGCATAGAGTGGCACAATTAAAGAGTACAAGATGCATCCAGACATCCTCCTCATGCTATTCCCGAACCATTTTGGTGGAGTTTCCATCAATTTCTGACCTTTTCCTATGAACCAGACACCCTCCCCTCTTCAGAGCAGGGGGTACCTGGTTTGATGCTTGAGTTCTCCCATTGACTTCCATTGTGCTCGGGTGCTTGGTAGAGCACCCGAGCATCCCGAGGTGTTCGACCCAAGCACCCGAGCACTTATGTGCTCAGTCAACACTAGTCACTAAACATTTTACCACACATGACTGCAAAAGTGAGCGCTGAATATATTTTGTTTTTGTAATGAAATAATTATAACTGCGGAAGTGAAATGCGTATATGTTTTTTGTTTTGCACTGAAATAGGCAACTTAAACTCTTTCTCCACAAATAAATTCAACAATGAAGTGCGTACATTTTTTTCCTTTTTGGACTGAAATAGGACACTGAACACTTTCACCACATATAACTGCAAAGATGAACTGAGAACATATTTTTCTTTTTCTGTACTGAAATAGGCCAGTAAATGCTTTTACCATAATTACATACACAAGTGAAGTGCGTATATGTTTTTCTTTTTGCACTGAAATACGTCACTAAACGCTTTCACCATATATAACTGCCGGAGGTCAACTGCGTGTATTATTTTCTTTTTGTAATAAAATAGGCCACTGAATGCTTTTACCACATATAGCTGCAGAAGTGAACTGAGAATATATTTTTCTTTTTGTATTGAAATATGCCACTATATGCTTTCAACACATTTGGCTGCAAAAGTGAACTGTGTATATATTTTTCTTTTTGGTATGAAATACGCCACTGAACGCTTTCACCACATAAAGCTGCAGAAGTGAACTGTGTATATATTTTTCTTTTTGGTATGAAATACGCCACTGAACGCTTTCACCACATAAAGCTACAGAAGTGAACTGCATATATATTTTTCTTTTTCTACAGATATAAGCCACTAAAGGCTTTTCAACATAGCACTTGCACCCCAAGAACAAATTGCTGGAATGACAGAGCTGTATAATGGCTATTTGGATCCCCAAATTATCTTTCCCTGCACTTGTAAATTGCTTTTCTAGCACTGTCCCTAGTGCCTTCTGATGTCTCTCCCTGCACTAAGATGCTGTGAAATGATTCTTCCTTATCCTTCCCCTGCACTTATAAATTGCTTCTCTAGCATTGTCCCTAGCGCCTTCTGACGTCTCTCCCTGCACTAAGATGCTGTGAAATGATTCTTCCCTATCCTTTCCCCGCACTTATAAATGTTTTTTTTTTTTTTCACAATTAGATTTTTCCCATTGCTGTCCCTAGCGCCTTTTCACATCTGTCCCTGCACTCAGAACGCTGGAAAATGTCTGATTCTAAGATGACTGCCGTATTTATAGAGCTGTGACATCATAGGGCTGGCTGGCTGCTGATTGGCTGCATGCATGCATGTCAATCTGGGTGATCCCGCCTTCCCAGAGTTCCTTGCCCCATGTTCTCAGTCCTCACATGTGTGGCTGCCATTTTAGGAAAAATTGCGATTCGTTACCACGAAGTGTGAGGAAATTCGCATTAGTTGAGAATCAAATTTTTCCTGAAATTCGGATCGAATTCCACTTCATCAGCTTCAATTCGCTCATCTCTAGTAAGAATGTACAACTACATGTCTTTTCTTAAGGTAGCTGCTCTATATAGACAAAAATGTACTGCAGCACGTGAGCAATTACACATGAAAAACACAAGTTGCTCCACACGTGTCGTTGCCTTTTATTGAAATGAAACATTCAGGGGCAATCATTCATATAAGTACAACACTTTTGCAGAGAACAAAGAATGGGAACCTTCAGTTTTAGAAGTAGTGGGAGTCGGAGCTGCTGCATTCCTACTGATCAAACTCTTAAAATGATGAAAGGTCTAGAATGATGATATTGTTAGCAATGATAAAGCTAAAGGCCTTCTTCAAATGTCATTTCAGATTGAATCAAGTGTTAATTGCAGTAACTCAGTGCAAGTCCAACAAATCAGTGGTTTGGGAAGAAATGACAGCCAAATATGTATAGTTAAAAAAGTAAAATATTTTTAACGTCTTCTACAAAGAGCAGCCATTGTGATGGCAGAAATGTAAGTTATATAAAAAAAATTCTAAAACTGGCCAATTTGCATCCAGGAATATTTTCATCTCTATGGAGTTCAATGAGCATATCCATATTAATCCTGTAACGGAAGTGGGTGTGGAACCACTGTGTTAAACAACAGATTTGGCTTTGGATAAACCTCCTGCCAGATCCGTGGTATTTACCTTCTAACCCTATACAGAGATCTGGACTTCGCTGCAGGGGAGCAAACTGACTTCTAACTCTTGGAGTAGTCTCTTTGTGTACAAAGGGATTGGCCAGTTTATATTACTAGGTAGGTAGTATTAAGCATTATTAAAATATCCGCACTGATATCCGATAGTTTAACCCCTTAAGGACCCTGGGATTTTCCATTTTTGCGTTTTCATTTTTCACTCCCCGCTTTCCCATAGTCCTAACTTTTTAATTTTTCTATTCACATAGCTTTATGAGGGCTTATTTTTTGCGGGACAAGTTTTATTTTCTAATGGTACCATTTACGGTTGCATACCATGTAGTAGGAAGCGGGAAAAAAAATTCTGATAAAGTTTTTTTACACTGTACACTACGTGGTAAAATTGACCTGTTATCTTCTCTCTCCAGGTCAGTACGGTTCCAACGATACCAAACTTGTATAATTTCTCTTGTGTTTTAATACTGTTTTTTTAAACCTGAGGAATTTTTTTTTTTTTCATAACCATATTCTGACCCCCTATAACTTTTTTGCAGTTATGCATATGAGGCTGTGTGAGGGCTCATTTCTTGTGTGACAATCTGTTCTTTTCAGTAATACCAATTTTAAGTGTGTGCAACCTTTTGATCACTTTTTATTAAAAAAATTATTGGGTAGTTGAAGTGACAAAAAATGGCAAATTGGCGGTTTTAATTTTTTTTCCCGCTACGCCATTTGCCATATGCCATTAATATTGTTATATCTGTAGTATTGGCATTTTGACACGCGACGATGCCCATCATGTGGGCATTTTCGCAAGTGCCCCTGATGCAGGGATCTGCATATAACATGATGTTATATGCAGATCTTTGGGCATGCATGTCCGCATTGCGCTGGGAACATGGCCGCTGATGGAGAATCCTGTCCATCACTTATACTGGTGATCAGAACTAGCGCGCATGCAGTTAATTCCCAGAATATACGAATAAAGGCTGCCAGGCTCGGACAGGCCCACAGGGGAACAGAGGAATCCACCAGTGTACCCCTAAGCAAGGTGCATTTCTAGTCCCCCACCGTCTGCACATGGGGCACATGACACAGCACACTGCACTACATACAGAATCTCTACAATCCTATGCATCCATATAAAAAAACTGGGTAGATTATTTAACAAATTACCCATTTTCTTATTATAGATGCATCAGGTGGCTGAGATGAATTCTAGGTATAGAGGCCACCAGCCAGCATCCTCTTTCCCCAGGGAACTACCTTCTTAAAATCTACTCAGGGACCCCTAGAATGAATCATCTTGAGCATCCTGCTTCTGTCTGCTCTAGAGAGCAGTATGTACATGTAGCTGTACAGTGGGCCCCCAGAATGATTTTTAGCACCACAGTCCAACATCCAAGGCTGCTGATGGATGGGATCCTCTATCAGCAGCCATTTTCATGCACAGAACCAGCACACAGGTCAGGGAACCTGCGTGTAAACATAAATGATTCTTCTTAAACTATTGGACATCAGTACCAATAGTTTAATAATGCTTATTATTAGCTGCATCCATGTGCTGCTAGTTATATAAACTGGACAACTCCTAAACAACAGCCAGTGCTGAGCTATAAGGGTACCATAAAATTTTAGTCAGGGAAAGGCCAAGGTCAGGACTTGCAGAGTGCATACAATACAATAATAGGTTTGAGGTCAGAGTAGGCAGCATAAGTTCAATACAGGAAGCAGGCTCAGGTAAGGTAAGGCAGCAAAGGGTTGAATATAGGTAAATGGGCAGAGGTTGGTACAGTGGGCAGACAACAAGATAGAGCACACCTAGCAGGAATTTAGCAAGCTAAAACACCTATTCCTCAAGCATCCTGCCACAGAGGAACATTCCTTAAGTACTCAGGGTAGCCAGGCCATTGGCTCGCAAAGTTGCATGTGTGCATGAACTGGCTCTTTAACAGCATGGGGGAGAATGCACATGCCCCTATGAGCAGGGAGGAAAGAGAGTGGCTGGCAACCATGCAGCAGCCTGTGTGAGAAAACAAAACAGGCCCAGCGGCCTATGGATAGCAATAGAAGATGGGTCTGGCCTGCTAAATAAGTTTGACTTGCAGCTACTGCCACTGTAACAAGGTCCATATGACTGTTAGATCCATATTAACTATTTTTTTATGTCTGCAAATATTCTTAGCTATGATTGAACATGCACCCCTCCACTGTCCTAAAATGCTGAATATGGATCTAATAACATGGTGAGCAGAGCAGTATAATACACAAGAGGAAAGTGAACAAAGTTCTAAGATTTTTAATTTACATACAGGTGTTCCACAGACTTCTTTTTGTCTATCAATTCATTTTTCTTGTTTTTTGTCTGCATCACTGTTTTTCATCTTCTTTCTTACAGGACTGTTGACTAGGTGTTGTTAAACTGTTCACTATACCTACTAGATGAAGGCATGGACCATTTGTGTGGACTTTGAAAATGGTCGAATATTGGGACTTTGGGAAGTTCTATGGTACATGCATCAAATCTTGGAAAGAGTTGGACGAGAAGTTTCTATAGTGCATCTATAGTCTTGACAGTGGTTAGAGGATAGAACTCACATAGAGAGAAAAGTCAAGACTTGTATCTCAAAGGACATCTATGGCATCACAAATTGGTTCTGCCGTGACCACTGGACCATAAGAAGCCATGTACTTAAAGCAGCACTGCATTCACATACTCCAATAGTTCCACCAATCCAGCAAAATCTGCCCTTCAAAAACCAAATGGCACTCCTTTCCTTGTGAGCCCCACAGTGTGCCCATACAGGGGCAGGTTCTTTTGCTCAGAAGGAAGAAATGCCATTCTTAGTATACCTTGCCATCTGATAGCATGTAATTGATTTTTTGACGGTGTCTGCCAAAAAAGCAACTACAGACACAAGCCAGCAATCAAGGTATGATAGGGAGAATGAAAAGAGATTATAGGGAGTGTATTGGAATATATTTAGGTAGATTTAGGAAAGGAACTAACCACTTATAGTTGTGTGTTTTATATATTGTAGTTGCTTGTAAGTTCTGTAATACATAATCCTGCAACCACCTCATATTTTTCTGTAAATGGACAGCCACCTAACCTTTTTATTTTATTTTTTGTAAAAACCTCAAGTTTCTAAAGTTCATAAGTTTACTGCAGCACCTTCAGCATCAATAGCATACATTCTGCTACAAACGCTAAGCAATTGCACGCCCCTTTTTTTTCTCTAAAAAACTGTTTCAATTTATCTACGGTTTGTAATTGGGCCTTTCAGTGCATCAATATACCTGATTCAGTTAAAAGGCTTTATAAAGACTTCGCAATTGATGACCTATCCTCAGTATAGGTCATCAGTATCTGATCGGTGGGTTTCTGATACCCGACGCTCTGCTGATCAGCTATCAGTGCTCCTATGAGTGGTATACATTGTATAGTGGATGTGCTTGAAATTGTACCCAGCCACATTAACTTCTATGGGGCTGAGCTGTGTCTAGGCCACGTAAGCAATGAACGTGTGGTCACTTGCCTAAGAAAAGCTGAGAGAAGGCCACAGCGCTACTGCGAGCACCGCTGACTTCTCAAATAGCTGATTGGCATGGTCTGAGGTGTTGGACCTCCACCAATTAGATACAGATAACCTATACTGAGGATGAACTATACTAAGAAGAGCCCAAAAAAAAAAATGTGCTATGGAAGATACTCAAGAGAGTCTTCCTGTTGATGAGTTGTGTAAGAACAGTCAGTGTTTAGACTACCATAAGGAGGATGTTCAGGGGGAGGTGGGAACCATAAGCATATCTGTGTTGGGCACACTGTTAGTTGTGGTGGCACTTATAGCCATGGTGGTGCTGGTGGTAGGTGTAGTGGTAGCCCGGTTAACAATGGCACTTGGGACAAATACAGAGTAGGAAATCAGAAGGGGGTTAAGAAGCCCAAAATAACATATTATAGTGTAATAAAAGTGGTGGGGAAAGTGATGATGATTATTGTGTTGGACAGGACCTGGGAGCCAGATCGGGGTACTGAGGAGAAGAGGAGAGCAGAGCAGGAGGGTGTTTTTATGATTGTCCATTATGTCATGCTAGCTTTGTCTATTCTCCTAATAGTTTCATTACATATTAAAAAATGACGGAAAAAAATAGTTTATTCTAAAAAAAAATGTTGCAAAAGTCAAAGTATGATCCAACCATTGGTGTCAAAAGACACTATTTGTCAAGCCGTACCCCAAAAGATTATAAAAGGTGACAACCCTAGTGGGGAAGAAGGTATCAAGATGACACATCAATTAAAATAGGTATACAAAGGAATACACAAGAGCCACAGCATTATTCTTTAATAATAGCCTATGCTGTACTGCAAAGGCAAAACACTTTTCCTGGAGTGCTCCTTTAATTTCAGGTCTATCTTAGCATTAAATGGCCTTTTGTTGCCATATGTACTGGGAAGCCTGTGAAGAAATTGTTAAAAAGCCTTCACACACAAATTGATTTTATGTGATGTTTAGCCCCTTAAAAATGTCATATACAACACTCAGGTATATATGCTAAACAAGTATGACTTGCTTGGAGACAATCAATATTGATGCATGTAACATAATATATTTTAACTGCAAGTCTCAAAGCTTTGATAAGATAGAGACACATGGCACCAGGGAGGCATGAAGGATATACTATGAGACCAGCAAGCTTAGTAATTCCACTTTAGGTCTGGTGGTGAAGTAGTTACACACAGCTCGTCGGCAAACAATTTATGAACCGATTCCTTCCTCTCTTCGTTTCTTCCCCTGTTAGATCTGATTTAGTGGGAAATAATATAAAATGGAGGAAAATAAGATCTGGCTCTCCAGGGAATATCAGCACAGGCTGTTTAGAGAAATTACGATTTTCTGTTTTCACTCCAAAACAGTTATTTTCTTTTTGGGAGGGGTTCTTAAAAGCTTTTCAGTTCCTGAAGGAGGAGGGAAGAAAGGCACTGGTGGAAATTAATTTAATTGCTCATATTTTTAGGATGCGATGAGAATGAGAAAGACAGGCCTGTGAAGGAGGGGCTTTTTTCTATCCTTCATTCGTTCCTGTTTGCCGGATAAAGGCAATGCAGAACGCAAAAGGGCAGAGCGCGTATAAGTCTGCCTGACGCTTCCTATAACTCTATTATATTACCATCTGGCTCTTTTATATGTAGTATTCGGGAGTGAATATAAAAAATGATCTAGAGCTGAAATTATTTCCTTGATAACACTTGTTTTAAACACCGCGACACTAAATAGCTGAAAAGTCTCAAAAGTGAATGCATAACGCGTATAAAAGCCACAAGCAAACCAACATAAATTCTTAAGATTAAAGTCATAACTCTTGGGGAAAGGTGGGAAAACGCATGCTCCGATAAATCTGTTTATAATAGTATTTGGGTTCCAGCAACAGCTTTCATTGTTCTCAAGTGAGTAACATATAAAACAATGCATTTCAAGTGTTATTGCAATTCCTTACGGGGCCTGGTTCTATCTACATATTGGCTGTCAAATGCATCTCCGACAAGAGAAGAAACATGCTCAGCAAAAGAAAAAGCACTGGTCCTTCTTTAACTCTTTGCTACTATGATGGGGTCACTTTGTCATGCTCCAAGGAATACAGACAGAAATATGAATGTCTACAAGTAATCTGGACGCCATTTTGATTTTCAGAATGATGCAGCACTATTGGAGTGGCCTATATTGTGGACTATATGTATATGTTCTATTGTTTCATACCATTGTGGTAATACCCTCCTGCAACTTTTATTAAATAGTTAATCTTTCTGACTCCTCCTGCATTGCTCAGCGAGCATTTCATGTCATAGTTAATGTTCAGCTTTAGATTTGAAGCAGATCTGTCAATTGGTCCATATATTTTTTTCTACACTATACTAAGCGCATAAGTGTCCTATTCCTTATACAGAATGGCATCCAACAAAATATAGTAATAAATAATGAAGTAGGAGGGAGTTGTCATATGAGTATCATAATGTTCTGTGATTAAACCTGGGCGGCTCTCTAGCATGTCTTCCTTGCACAGTAAAGCACTTATGAAACATTGCCCGATTCCTCAAGCAAAGCGAAGCATTTTGTTTTTGCAACAAAAAATATAAATGAGTAAAATAAAATTACTTGACAACATATACATCAAATCACTTGTGTTATGCACATTGAATACAATTCTGACTGCAAAAAAAGGAACCCTAGAGCACAACATAACATATGGAAAGATTCATTAATAATAGATTAATTAACTTAACAAATGAGGAGATGTAAAAAACATCAAAATTGGCCTCCATTTTTACTTAAAGAGGACCTGTAACTCCCCCTGACTTGTCTGTTTTCGTTACTACTTATATAGTGTCAGAATGTGCAGGGACATAGCTCCAACTGGTAACATACATTGGGACATGTATAGCAAACTGCTAGTATTTCATTCATGAATTTATCAGGAATAATAAAGTAATGGCACATCATAAAGTCATAAGAATAGCTGCTCCGGAATTGTTATTACATGGGAAATGCAAGTCGTTACTAAAACGGACATGTCAGGAGAGGTTACAGGTCCATTTTAAGCTATTATCACCAGGAAAGCCACAATTGGCTATACATTTTTCTGACCCCAAACGAAATATAGCATTACATGTAATCAGGTGATGCATCCATGGGTCCACTAATACGGTATAGAAACAGTGGTATTTAATAAAATGAACACAAGGAAAAAGAAAAACGGTGGCACTGTCAACTCCTCAATATGGCAGGAAAAGTCCAGCAAAATCACGTCCAGCAAGCACAAGAGATCAGTGCAGGGAGAGCCAGGTAGAACGCATATGAATTCGACTAGTTAGTGGTGTTGCTCAGCCTCAGATGACCATCCATATAGAGGATGTATGATGTATGATGTATGAGTCCATCCATATAGAAAGCAGCAAAGATACATAAAAAGAAGTGGCGGCACTCACCTAAGTCCGGTGCAAGGAAGGGAATACCTTTATTGAGGAAATTACAGAATCAGTGCTTGAAACTGCGCTGTAGATGCGAGGGGGGGAGAGGGACAACCTCCCGTCGTGCGGTGGCGGTGATGGCCGTTTCGCGCGGCTTGCGCTTCTTCTGAGCTCGGTCAGAAGAAGCGCAAGCCGTGAAGCGGCCGTCCTGCTACCGCACGACGGAGGTGTCCTCTCCTCTCGCATCTACAGCGCAGTTTCAAGCACTGATTCTGTCATTTCCTCAATAGTGGTATTTAATATGAGATAGCCCTTGTAATGATTTCCTTCTTTATCAATTGTATTTTTTTTAATCAGGGGTTTAGGAGAGCTCACCTTCTTAGGTATATGACTGCACCTTGGCTATGCATCAGTAACTGTGATTTGTTATTGCACTGTCATTCTGTACTCAGCTTAGGCCATGATATCCTTTATATGTGTACCGTTCCAATTTTAACTATAGATACAGTACTGTGCAAATGTTTTAGGCAGGTGTGGAAAAAATGCTGCAAAGTGAGAATGCTTTGAAAATAGATGTGTTTACAGTTTATTTTTATCAATTAACAAAGATGTCCAGCAGTGCCATTAAAACAGAACTGGCAGAAACCACTGGGACCGAGGTACACTCATCTTCTGTTTGGAGAAGTCTAGACAGAAGTGGTCTTCAGTGCATGAACCGTGCAAGCCAAAACGCCATAACTTTGACTTGGAAACAAGGCCAAGTGACTCAACTATGCATGAAAACATAGAAACTAGGGTGAGGAAAAAGGGCAGCAGGTGTTCTGGACTGATGTGTCAAATTCTGAAAGATTTGGCTGTAAAAGAAAGCAGTGTATTAGCCAAAGAGCTGGAGAGTGGTACAATAATGAGTGTCTACAGGCAACAGTGAAGCATGGTCAAGGTTCCTTGTAAGTTTGGTGCTGCTTTTCAGAAAATGGAGTTGGGTATTTGGTCAGGATTAATGTGTCCTTAATGCTAAGAAACACAGGTAGACATTTATCAATCACGCAGTACCATCAGGGAGGCATCCAATTGGCTCCAAATTTATTCTGCAGCAGGACAACAATCCTAAACATACAGCCAACATCATTCAGCGTAAAAACAAAACAAAGAGTCTTGGAACTGGTGATATGAACCCCACAGAGCCCCCTCCTCCCCCCAACATCATGGAGTTTGTCTGGGATTACATGAACAGATAGAAGATAAAAATAAAGTTCGCTATCTGTAGGCGGCTGCAAGGTCCAACAAAGAGGGATGAGTCTATTTCCCACGTACGATGACACCAAGTACAACATGGACCTGCCCTCCTTGGAACAGGTAGAATCACTTTCTCTATATGGTGAATGCCCTCCACAAAGCACTGTGATCCTCCTCAGAATGTCTTCATCTAGTAACATAGTATATAAGGCCGGAAAAAGACATCTGTCCATCCAGTTCAGCCTGTCATCCTGCAAGTTGGTCTAAAGGCAAAACAAAAATCTAGTTTCTCCACATGGCCAACTCCTTTTCCTTCAGTGACAAATGGATTTTACCCACAAATGGATAAAACCTCCGTGCAGCTTGTTCTCAAACATAGCACAAAACAGAGGGGCTTCGCACAAAGACACTTTAACCCCTTAGTGACCAAGCCTGTTTGGGCCTTTGTGACCAAGCGTTTTTCGTCCTTTTTTCATGGTCTTGTTCCAAGAGCTATAAATTTTTTATTTTTCCGTCTATATAGCAGTATGAAGGCTTGTTTTTTGCGGGAAAAGTTGTAGTTTTTAATGGCGCCATTTTGGGGTACACATAACTTTCTGATTAACTTTTATTAACTCTTTCTGGGACAGAGATGGGAAAAAATAGCAATACTGCCACTGTGTTTTAACATTATAAATTTTACGGTGTTCATTTTTCGGTAAAAGTAACATAATATTTTTATTCTATGGGTCTTTACGATTACAGTGATACTAAATACATATAGTTTTTTTATGTTTTACTACTTTTTTTGCAATAAAACCCCCTTTTTTAACCAAAAAAAAAGTTTTTGCATTGCCACTTCCCAAGACCCATAACTTTTTTATTTTATTTTCTATGGAGTTTTGGGAGGGCTTGATTTTTGCGGGCTGAATTGTATTTTTCATTGGTATCATTTTGGAGTAAATGCTACTTTTGATCGCTTGTTATTCCATTTTTTTTGGTGGAAACTAAGAATAAATTAGAAATTCAGGCTTTTTTTTATTGTTTTTTTTACGGCGTGTACCATAGCGGATAACTTATGTAATATTTATGTAGTACCGGTCGTTATGGACGTGCCAATACCAAACATATAGGGGATCATTTTTTTTTGCAATTTTTTTCATTGAAAAGCGTATTTTCAATGGAAAAAAAGCATATTTTTTATTTTATGGAATTTTTTTATGTATTTTTTTCTATTTTTTTTTACTACTTAATAGTCCCACAAGGGGACTATAATATACAGTATTTTGATCGCTTTTAAAATGTAATGCATTATATCTATAATGCATTACATTTTAATAGCAGTGCTATTCCAACTTTGACCTGCAGGCTGCGCCAGAGAGGCACAGCCTGCTGGAGATTACTAGAGGACAGGCTCGGGGCCCTGCCGGAAGCCAGGTAAGGCTTCCCAGCACATCAGAACCCCGCAATTGCATTTGCGTGGTGCTGATGGGTGACAGAGGGGGTCCGCTCCCTCTGTCAGCACTTTACATGCACAGGCACCATTGCGCCCGGCATGTAAAGGGTTTAACCACCCGGATTGGCACTCCTGCCGGTCCGGGCTTTGAGAGCCGGGTCCGCGCTCCCTGCTGCACGGGGGACCCGTGCAACGCTTAGACTGGGCCGCCGTAAAAACGCGGCGGCCTAGCCTAAGGCCGCTTATTGACCGCCGTAAAAAGGCCTATGGGTGGTCACTAAGGGGTTAATAACTTACACAGAGCCACTTAAATCACGCATATAACATAAAGATCACCCAACCCGGGTTTCGCTTCGCTTCTTCAGGGGCATGTCGTAATCTGTGAGTCAGTATGGGTGGTATTTAACCACGTCACACTCTATGTCAGTTCTGCATAATACAATAAAAAATCCTTATAATAAATATCAAGATTAAAATCCATTAAACAAGAATTCCTCTATCTAAAAAAAAAAAATTCTCATTATAAAAACAATTATTTCATTTTTATGTCAATCCTCCTTCTCACGTAAGGCCTTTTTCTTTCCTATCCATGTCAATCCCTGATCGTTCTGTCATATAGAGGCACCTCTCAATAAGGAATAGCACCAGGCACCTATATATCCTATCTCTAATAACACCGCAAATCTCCTCCATCTCCCAAACAGTAAAATGTTGCTCCCATCTAAAAAAACTTCTCACGTTATTGCATGCACACCGATCAATTCTATATTGAGGCCATTGGGTTGCAGTGTTTGCAAATTGCAACTAGTGCAAATGAATAGACAGAATGATTTGAGCAAGCCTACACCCACAGAAGATCTGTGGTTAGTTCTCCATAAGGTTTTAAAAAAACCTCTCTGCTGAGTTCCTTCAAAAACTGGGTGCAAGTGTTCCTAGAAGAAATTAATGATGTAGATTTGTCTATTGTTCATTCACTTTGTATTTTGATAAAAAAAAAAAAATTATTAACCATTATATTTCCTGAATGCATTCTTATTTAGTATTTGTTTTCCCACAACTTCCTCCAATTTTTGCACAGTAATTTTTTTTTATTGTAAAATATACAGTACACAGAGGCAGATATACTGAAAACATGGTTATATAAATCATCCATGGTTATATAAATTAACGTGTAATAATATAAATAGGCATTAATGTTTTGTCTTTAATTGAATGTTTACCAAGTGCTTTCGATCCAGAGGAAAGTAAAAACACCATGATGTAGAAGCCAATTTTCCTCATTTTAGGTAATAAAAAATCCTTCCTGACTTCAAATGTGGCAGAGGGGTTTTTACTAAGACTTGCACGGGAAACATTGGTACACCAAAAAACTAAAGTAGAACATTAGTACATGACCACCATTGCATTACAACTCTCTGTAGCACCCCACTATTGGCATTGTTCCTATGATATGGCGAGTGTGCTGCCGCATTGCTAAATGCTTAATTGGTGTTCTTTCATGCATGACAGATGTTTCCATTCCATAGCCGGTGCTGCCCTTAAAAAAACAGACGTGTATAGGAACCACAATGACACAAAACAGGTATAACAATTTGGAAAAGAGAGGGCTAAGGAAAGATCTCATTGCTGGATGAAGTTCAATCAAAGTTAACAATAACGCACAACTTCCTCATCCTTCATCACAAATGAAAAGAGGTGCATGAAAATATGATAAATTAGCTTTCCCAGTGTTGATATAAATCCTGTCCAGCATTCCAAAAACACAATGTAAAACAGATCTCCTGGCTGAAAGTTAGCAAAGTATCCAGAACATCCTTCCAAAAGAAAACTTACGCAAGATAGAGAAAATTTCCCCATAATCCCAGAAAACATTTCAAAGCATAAATGAGTATGGGTAATTACTCAGTGCTATAACAGTATATGTATTGAACCTTTAAAGGATTTGTCTGATCTTTACAATCCCCCGCTTCAAATTAAGCTGGCCTGACGATCAGCTGATCAGCATTGGTATTGGTATGGTTATGGTTTAATAAAAAACCTTGAAGACAATTTGTGCTCAGACACGCAATTTTAAAGGGACACTGTCGCCTGGATTTCACTTACTGAGCTATTAACATCACCACATCAGTCTCCACGATTTATATCAAAATATACTAGTATTACCGCCCTGTGTCTTGTAATTTGTCTATAAAATCGCTTTTATTAATATTCTAATTACCTCAATAAGGAGCCCAAAGGGCTGTCCCTCCAGCTGTTGGAGCCCAGCCACGCCCAATATCTTGGAGCCTAGCACCGCCTCACTGTTAGTTTATTCACTGCTCATCGCCCACGTAATGGGTTTGTTGCGCCTTTCCGGGTCGCGCATTTCCGGGTCAATCGAAGCTGACGCGTGCGCATTTCGTTCTGTGAGGCCAATGCCAGGACACAGCGCGGGCACTGACATGAGAACATGTGCTGTCCGCATCAGTAGTTCTGTTCCATGGCCCCGCAAAAAAGATTGCAATTGTGGACAAGAATAGGCATTTCTATCATAGGGCAGGCCATGTGCGGTCTGCAATTTGCAGACTGCAAAACACTTACGGACATTTGAATGGACCCTTAAGGTGCAGTGTGCAGGTGCTTCACAGCTCCCAATAGTTTAAAACCACTGCATAGTAAAAGGCAATAGGCCCTTCTGGAATGTTCCGATACATTGCCAATCCACTCCTGCCCTTTAGTCTACCTCATAGATAGGGCTCCTATATGATGTCCTTACATCTTAGAAAGGCATATCACAGGTACTGTGTTTGGGACACATCCCCATTAAGATTTGAGAGGTTTTGCTGCAGTGTCCATCAAATAAGTTTACAGTACAGTAAAGATACAGCAAAGTAATTCATATTTACAACTTCAGACGACTAAAATATGGGTACATTTTAACATGTAAATTATAGAAGACTTAGAACACCACAGGAGTTCACAGTGAGCAGTGAAGTCAGCTTCAGCCGAACTGCAAGAGGTCCAGGAATTAGGGGGCATAATATCGACGCTAAAATATGCTCATATTAAGCCTCATTTACACATCAGTGTTTCACATATGTGTGTTGTACATGTTCTCCACGGACAGCACACGTCCCTATTCATTTTAATGTGTGTATTCACACATCAGTGTTTTAGCACGGTCCTTGGGTCCGTTTTTTTTAGCACGGATGCATGCTCTATTTTGTCTGTGTTCACAGATCCATCACACCCAATATAGTCTATGGGTCCGTGAAAACCACGGATGCAACATGGATGCCATCCGTGTTGCACGGATCATTAAGAAGAGATTCTTTGAAAATTATTTTTCAGCTGTTCAGTGTCAGTGAAACACGGATGCAACACGGACAGCAACACGGACCCAACACGGATCCTTCACGGACAGCTTCACCGATGCATCACTGACCACCTGCTCACGGATTTGGGCACGGACGTGTGAATGAGGCTTTATAGTTCATCTGAAATCCATTTAAAATGTCATCTCAAGTTTCTTTTTTTCAATTACCAATCTATTTTTTAGTGAGTAAAAGGTTTTTCCAACTTTTAAACGCTGGTATCAGATCATATTTTGACCATGTAAATGAGTCCAAACTGAAATGTAGTGCTTCTTCATATGCTTTAAGTGACTAGTGCTTTTTTCAGCAGAGATGTATAAATTATAAACGGCTGAAAGAGTAAACTTCAGTCCCCTAGGCTAAATCATCAATCACATAGCACATGTCAGTGAGAAATTGATGAAGACCCCATAGTCATTTCTGTTCTGTACCTCCCTCCCCCATTTTTCTCATCTTATAACAAGGTAAGAGAATGTAACCTGTTCACAGGTACACCCTCAACTTGTGCCCTCCTGGTGACACTTGTCAGATTTCTCTGAATGGAGACTTGCTGTGGAGCATCTGTCTAAAGATATACCCAGATTTTTCTGTACTTCAATAAGTAATATCTTACAGTGTTACTCTTGTTCATAATAATCATTATAAAATCATCTAAATAAAAAACAGTACATTTACATTTCTATTCCTCCTGTATGATGTTTAAAATAAAGCTTCAGTGTTTCAAGAAATGCAAGAAATACTAAAGCAAGTATCAAAAAAGACAAAAGTAAAAAATAAGACATAAATGTAAGTAAAGACATTCAAAATTTCTTCTTTTGGCATCACAAAGTTGGGTGCATATTGGCAATGTTGGCCAGCGCCTTCTGCATTTAATGTCTACACTATTTTCTAACAAAAAATATTCTGTTGGGGAGGTTCTGTTTAACCTTGTGTGACTGACAATGCTCTCTCTACATGCTAATACAGGGAAAGTTGCCAATCACCTGTGTGGAAGGGTTGAGCAGGACTCTCACCAACTCTCATAAGAGTCATGTCAGGATTACTGACAAGTCCTGCCATTTATCATATAAACCTATATATCACAGACCTCAGGTTCTCTCCCTCTACCATATTCTGTTCTTAGATCAACAAAATATACTAATTATATTTTGACTTTCTGTAGTACTAATGGGTTCTGAAAAAATCAGACAAACTTATTGCATTTATACTTCATGTCTGTTAGTATGGAAACCTTGAATAAAGTAGTTGGTTATGTGGTTATGTACCTCATATCCAATTAAACCGTACGAATGATCCCAACTTAGCTTGTGTGACCCATGAGGTTGTGGCAGTGAGGAGTGGGCAAACACTGATGAGGAAGCATCCAATTCAGAGGTTCCAACTGTTGATCAGGGACTAGGTGCACCTATTCTTGGGGCCATTAGTAGTCCCATTAGCACGGACCCAATAATTAAACATCCATCAATTTCTATTGTAAAAATCTTTTCTGTCAGAGTCACTATATGTGCTCAAGATCTGCCAGTTTGATTTACCTCTTGCCCACACCTTTTTGGACAATAGGGTGTGCTTTAAAATCTCTGCCACTGTATGGAAGTTCTCCAATGAGGATCTGACACACCAAAGGACAGATTTCTGAAAACTAAAAAAAATCAAAGAAAAAAAAGAAGACACAACCAGATTGTTGGTAACAACTACTCCACTTTTTTCCAGCAATATATTTATAAATCTTCTCTAGACAGTGGCAGTGTCTGGAAGAATAATAAGAACTGAAAAAGAGAGTTAGAAATGTACCTTTGGAGTGTGGAAGGAAGCCAGAGTACCTGGAGGAAACCAACACAAACACAGGGACAACATGCAAACTCCATGCAGATGTCCTTGGTCAGATTTGAACCTAGGATCTCAGAAAGGCATCAGTGCTAACCACTGAGCCACCATGCTGCCCAAAGACATACTGATTGGGGGACAGTGTGATGTAAATTTTTGTAAAGCGTTGCAGAATATGTCAGCGTTATATAAGTGAGTAAAATAACAATAAAATAACAACTGTGTCACTGCCTGCCATGTGAGAGGCCTGAGAAGATCTGATAGACTAGCTGCACGTGAGTCTATCTGACAGATCTTTCTCTTTTTCCTTGCTGTTTGTTGTTGTGGGCAGGATCCCACCTCTCCACAGGTTCTGCTCATTAGCGGTTTAGTGGCTCTATTTATACCGCCTCTCACTGCAGCCCTTGCGGTTTATATTTCCTCCTGGAGTTCTCAGCTAGTGTTTGGTGGATCTCGTGCTCCGTCCGTCTAAAGCTAAGTCCCCCTTCCTTCCCTTTTGTTGTGTGTTCTGACTAAGCCTCAGGGAGGCCCTGGTTCCTATCTTCTGCTCCCTATCGGAGGGTTTGTTTAAGTTTCAGCAGGACTTAGGTTCCGGCGAATGAGTACTTCCACCTTTAGGATTTGGTCATGCTGTCAGCAGTTAGGGAAAGGCTCAGGGATTGACAGGGGGTGACGTTTCCCTCTTCGCTAGCTTTGGGGCGTAGTCTGGTGTTTTGTTACTGTTGTATTTGGATTCCTTCCCTTCCCTTCCCTCACCTACTCTGACAACCAGTATGGCTAGACCAAAATCATGCAAGATAATTGTAAGGTTAAGCAAGATAGCACAAAAGTAGAGGTTCAGGCAACCATATTTTATTTTTGGGTGAATCAAAGCAACAATGTTATCTAATAGCACTGATTTTAAGTGCACATCACCTGATTTTATCCTACAACCAGTACACATTTTTCAAATAGTAAGTGTATATGATTGTCCAATTTCCACAATGATCAATGCAGATACTGGCAAACCAATTAAATATTTGGAACTCCAGTATTCATGCTATAATATAGTTATTGTAACCAGCAACTAATTCCCAAAAGTTAGTGGAATGCAATGTTTGGCTCTGCAAAGGGGGCTCATGTGAGATAATTCAACTCCTCAAACACTTCAGAAAAATGTAACTGTAATATTGGCTAGCTTCTATTGTTGAACAATTGTCCAACAGTTTCCAAAGACAAAACAGATATCAACATAACATGTATAAATATAGTAAATCCATATAGTAAATTAATCCAGTGTAATATTGATATGTTCGTACAAGCCTTAGTCTCCCATGCATAGACTGACAACAATCAGGTCGTGGTAGAGAGAAGCCTTCCCACTGAGCCCACATTGTGTCACCTACTGTTGTCTGCTCTCCTTCTTAGATCCTCATGAAGCAGACCATATGCCATTGCTTCAGCAGAACCCACAAGCCTTGGCACTGAAGCTGTCTGTCCATCTCTTTCTTTACTTACAAGCATGAAAAGTTCCAGCACTGCAGAGAGCTGTCAACATACCTATTAGCTTGATGTCTTCATTCGACCAGCCATCTGTGCCCGTCGAGGGACAGAAAAGACAGACAGTGTCACATTGAGCAAGTATCTTTTCCCTCGCAAGAAATGTCACCTGCTGCGGATTGGGAAGGGAAGGACACAGACAAAATGACCTGTCCAACACCAGCAGATGTGAACTACCAACGTTACAAAATCAATGCCCACTCCCGGGACTAATTAAGTAGAAATAAAGAGCACAGAGAGAGAACATTTGTGCCATATTATCCAGAACTCTATCCACATTTTAGGATCTCATTTCTGGCAAGCAGCCTCTGACCTAGTCAAGACGCTAAGAGTGAGACATCACTTTTGGACACATGCTCAATTTGGATAAAGTTATTATCATCTGTTATATAGTATACATCACACATAAAGCTTGGCAAATGGATTTAGCAATGCAGTGAAGTAAATAATATCAGATCAGCCTGTGTAAATACATAAAGTCTCAGCTTCCCAGATGAGAATGTTTTCATTATTATCACACTTCATATTGTGCTGGTGTACCCAATAACTGTTGGAAAAATAGTAATTTAAGATCATTTTATGGATATTTATAAAACTTCCAAATGTGAAACATTTAGGCATAGGAATTCAATAAAGGTGTTTGTGGGAATACAGCCACTGGGTCTCTTTGAAGAGAACAAGTGCCTACTCCCCTCCCCACCACCACCACCCAAGCTGCATCTAAGACATGTAATCTAGCTAACCAGTACCCTGTTCTGTACTGGTGGGGGGCAAGAACATTGAAATAGCTGTCTACAGATGGGTTAATCTTCCTTTAGGAGGTATCTCTAATCTGGATTATAGTACCTAATTTGCATACTCATTTTCTATGGAGAATTGTCTGAAATTAAGTCTCCATAGATCTGTTGTGTCTCTTCAAGGATAACCAGTAGCCCTGAGGGAAGCTATGAAGGAAGGATAGATAACTACCACTTCATTCTCAGAGTGACCACAACATTTTCTGCCATACAACTGAAGCCATAGTTTACATAACTGATGAGAGCTATATTTCATATTGCAATTTTCACACTGGCCATTAAGCCAGCAGGCTGAAATCTTCTGTCACAGCCTGTGCTGTCTGACCTGGGGTAAGGTCTGCAGTCACCTCATTGTCCTTACATACAGGATTACAAAGAAAGGTAACAACTCTATTATTAAGCATAATGACTAGTAATACCATTGGCAATACTGTAGGTGATGAAGATAGCTTAGCTCCTCCAACTTGTACAGACAGCTCTGCATATAACAAACAACATGCTTACAACATTTTCCCATAGAAGTCAATAAGCAAAAATAAAACGATTACATAATTAGATAATAAAACCAGAAAAACTATATAGATTTAGGACATTTCAGTAATCAGACAACTGCTTTAATGTGAAAGATTACCTTTAAACATGAATGGTCATATTGCAGCTGAAATAGTTGTTCTGTGAGGCCTCCCACTCATCATTGTCTGTGTCCAGTTTATTCAGAAAGACACTGTTAAAGGGTTTGGCTGACACAGTTATGGGCTTACTGTGTGACTAGCATATGGGGGAACTGTTACCCTCAGTTCACACCTGAGCGTTTTACAGCGTGTTCAAACGCGCTGTAAAACGCTCAACACATGAAAACCAATGCTTCCCTATGGCCCTGGTTTTCAGCGCGTTCCGCCCTAGGCTCAAAAAAGTTCTTGAGCTTCTTTGGGGCGTTTTGTCGCGCGTTTGCACCCATAGACTTCAATAGGAACGTGCGTAAAATGCGCGTTAAGTGTAGATATGCCTTTTTTTAATTGGTCTCCAGAGTCAAGCGCGTTTCTTATTTCCAAAACGCACTGTAATACGCGCGTTTTATGCGCGACAAAAACGCGCGAAATACGCGCGTATCAAATACGCTCAAGTGTGAACCCAGGGTTAGGCTATTCAACCACTGAAAGACTGGCTTTTTACACCCTTCCCCACTTCCTGACCAGCCACATTATCCATTTTTACTGCATGCATCTCTGAAAGCTAAGTCATTTTTGCACCATTTTTCAGTGATACTGTATATGGGACTTTATTTTTATGTAATTTTCATTTAAAAAAATGTTTATACCCAGGAAAATGTTAAATAAGTAGTCTATTTTTACATAGTTTTTTTAATTGTTGTCCCCTTTTTATAACAATCATTTTGATATGTGGGATAGTTTATGGTAACCGAGGAGGGGTTAGAAGCTGCGGTGTGACATATGGCGGAATATTTTTATAATTTTTTATTTTGTTTTTATTTTCTTATTTTACACTTTGTGTCCCCCATAAGGCCTTAGGGAGACAACTTTACATTTTTTTCTATTCATGATTTCTCCTGTACCTGGGTCTTATGTATTAGCCTCAATTGCATGGGGAATGCAGCCCCCAGAGAGGCTTTACAAGGTTGTACAGTCTCACTGCACAGCTGATATGGGTCAGCTGAGACCCAGCAGCTTGTGTAGACACCCAGCCCCCAGCGATCACATGAATGCTGGAACCACAACAGGAAACTGTATTCCAGCTTCCTGACCTCTATACACTGCACTACGGATGGCAAAAAAACAAAACAAAAAAAAACGTTCCTGTCTTCTCAATGGGGAGCCCTGCTGTCATTGACAGTGGGCTCCACGTTTCTACAGCTGCATGATTAGTGTGTAGCCGTGATCTCTGCAAGGGCATTCAGAAACGTCTGTGCAGAGATAAGTGCTGACCATCTGGACTTATATAGGCAGTAGGCATTCAGTTAAATAGGACCTTTCATCACTTTTGCAAACTGATATCCTCACCTGATAGGGCAGCCCCCAAAAATGGCATTTTTTTTTTCAAAAGACCCCCCTGATCGTCTACAGTGCCCCCCATTGTTTTTGGCGCCTTTCATGTAAATAACTAGTATCAGTACAGGGAGAAGTAGACTGATTCGTCCTCAGTGGGTGTCTCCTTCTCCCTGGCTGTGAGTGCGATCCAATCCAACATGCTCGTTGTCTAAGGGGGTTGTGGTGCAAGGTATAATCACCCCCAACATGCTCGTTGTCTAAGGGGATTGTGGTGCAAACTATAATCACCCCCAACATGTTCATTGTCTAAGGGGGTTGTGGTGCAAGGTATAATCACCCCCAACATGCTCATTGTTTAAGGGGGTTCTGGTGCAAACTATTAATCACCCCCAGCATGCTCGTTGTCTATGGGAAGTATTCCTGCCGATTGCCCACATTGATCGTTTTCTAGGGGTGATATTTGTGAGAACTTGAGCCCCTTCTCCCTGGCTGTGAAGGGTCCACTCTGAATGAATCGCGCTCACAGCCAGGGAGAAGGAGACGCCCACTGAGGACAAATCAGTCTCCTCCACACTGTGGACAAATGGGGGGGGGGTCTTTTGAAAAAAAAAAGTCATGCCATCTGTGGGGGCCACCCTATCAGGTAAGGACATCAGTTTCACTTTGCAAAGGTGTTAGAAGATCCTCTTTAAAGTTCCTTTTCAAGAAACTGAAAGAGCAATCCAGGCAAACTTACTGTGGTATTCCTAGTGTAGACCATGACTGGTATTCTCTTAGCAGATCTTTGATTTCCTTTAGATAATGCAAAGCACCATCTACAACACTCCTTTTAAGGCACTTAACTGTAGTTTTGGTCTGCGTCCAATCCGTATTTTTTGTAGATCGCATGTCAACATATTCTTTTCTATGAATCTGAAAAACGTGCGGACAACACACAATGTAATCTGTGTGCCATCTGCATCCATGTTATAGAACATGTCTTATTCCTGTCTATTTTGCAGACAAGAATATTCACTTCTAGTGAAGAGAGTGATAAAACCGCGGCATGCACATGATCCGTATTTTGCATTTTGGATACAGATGTGTGTATGATGACTAAAAAGCATTATCATCTAAGGCAGGGATGCCCAACCTGCGGCCCACCAGCTGTTGTAAAACTACAACTCCCATAATGCCCAGCTGTATACCGATGGCTGTAGGCTATCCAGGTATGTTGGGCATCCCTGATCTAACGCATTTGTGGCATCTTCCAAGAACATACAAAACATATATATCATAGATTTAGCACTCCATAAATGTGGCGATAAGGTGGAGAAGTGACAATGCATATGTACTTTCTGGGAGTTGTGCATGAGCTGCCAACTCTTCTATTCTTTCCTGAGGTACCAAGAATCAACCCCATCTAAAGGACATTTATGGCATATGCTGTCAATATGCTATAAATGAAACCACTTTAAGTTTTATTGTGGCCCTCGGGAGTGGTAAAAAAAAGTTGTGCATCCCAGCCGTTGAATGTTATTTTACTATATATATATATATATATATATATATATATATATATATATACAACTGGGAAACTTTACAAACAAGTAGCTTTTTGTACCTGTCCTGTGGTAGCATACAGTAATATAAGCAGCATGATAAAAAAAAAATGATTAACATACTAAAAATACAGTATTGTACTATAGGAACTCAGCTATGTTATTAGAACATCTATGGCAAAAGATTTGTAAAGAAATCTGCCAAAGACATTCAGTAGCATATGAATGCCGGTATGCTTATTTATAAAAGTGAGTAAGAAAAATAATCTTTATTTATAGCACCAGCAAGTTCTACTGCGCTGTACAAGTCCGGCGGTGCATGCACAATGAAATAAAAGGCGTAAGGTTCTGCTCTCAAGAGCTTATAATCTATGAGTAAATAGAGTGACCAGGGGCGTAGCTAACGGCTCATGGGCCCTGGTGCAAGAGTTCAGCTTGGGCCCCCTTCTCTCAGTGCTTTGTGTGTCGTCTTATGCGGCACAAGTGTCTTTGGGCCCCCTCAGGCTCCTGGGCCCGGTCGCGACTGCTACCTCTGCACCCCCTATAGCTACGCCCATGAGAGTGACGTAAAAGATGTACATGAAGTGCAGGGGTTACTGTCAGATGAAAGGATCAGCTTCTGAAGAATAATGTAGAAAGGGGTACACTAAGGCTACTTTTACATTCAGTGGTTTTTGTCTGGCTGAATCCCAGCATACTGTATTGGACAGGTACCGTTCAATCTCAGCCAGACCCCAATATAGTCAATGGGGCCCGCAGGCATTCCGCTTACATCCAGCAATGCCAGATCCAGAAAATTCTGGCAGACTGTTCTCTGCCAGAACAGCCTGCTGGAAAGTTGTCCTGCAAATGTAAAAGTAGCATAATAAATTTTAGATTAGCATATGTAATAGGCAATCCTAAAACAGCAAGAAGTTACCTTCACAGATTTCATTCTGTGACAAAACGGTTGTCACAGAATATAATTACTGTATTGCCGTGCTATAAAATCCAAATGGATTTTTCCATTCAATTCCACAATAAAAATCGGCAGCCACGTGAAGATTTCAAGTGGAAATAATAAGGCTTGTTCAGCAGTGAAAATGAGAATGAAATTAATATTACTAGAAAATGTACTCTAATAGCCACTGATATTTAGTCACCTTTCCCACAACCTTACCTTATGCCTACAAATTATAAGGCTACTTTCATATCTGCTCTTTCCCTTTCCGCTATAGAGCTCCGACATATGATCTCAATAGCAGGGGGAAAACACTTCCGTTTTGTCCCAATTCATTGTCAATGGGGACAAAACTGAACTGAAAGAAACGGAATGCACCAGAATGCATTCCATTCCGTTGGTTGCATCCCCACCACGGACATAATAACGCTGCAAGCAGCGTTTTTCTGTCCGCGATGTGGTGCGGAGCAAGACATATCCTGACACACAATGTAAGTCAATGGGGATGGATCCGTTTTCTCTGACACAATAGAAAACGGATCCGTCCTCCATTGATTTTTAGTGGTGTTCATAACAGATCGCTCATGGCTATTTTAAAGATAATACAACCGGATCCATTCATGATGGATGCATGCGCTTGTATTATCGGGACGGAAGCACTTTTGCTGATCCATGACGAATCCAGCAAAAATGCTGGTGTGAAAGTAGCCTAAAATGAATCAATATTCAGATTTTCTTTTCACAATTCAAAATAGTTAACATCTGAAAATGTATCAAAGAGTTTCATCAAGACACAGAAAGCATAATCACAAAAAAATAGACTTTGGGGCTTGTGGATAATACAGTCTTTCATGTGCACCATGGATTATTCCGGATAGATGACGTTATCCCTATGCCATATTACTAGTGATCCATCTAAGGGAGAATACAGTGTCTCAGAGGACGCATGGAGTGCCGGCAAGTCTACGTCGTGAACAGATGCTCCTCGGTACAAGTCCCTGCATACAGTCTATACAGGCACTATATAACATGCATTCCATCTATAGTTTACTCATATTCGTCTCATTATGTGTCCAATATTCTCCAGTACATTGTTGTGCTGAGTGAATAGCATTCTTATTGCTACATTATGTCATGTCAGGTAGAGGCTCCATTTCTTTATCGGTACTTGTTAAGAGGACACGGTGACTAGGAGTAGGAGCTATAACAGCTGCTAACAGTGTCATTTGCAGCTGTAGTGACAGGCCCTCACCTGACCCACAGAGAGCCTGCAGGGACATTAATCATACAACAGACAGAAGCAGGAAAGAAACAAGGGCTGCCCGTATCCTGTTACAGACCTTGTCCCCTACTCCTCACAAGACCTGTGGCAATGTGCAGCCTCCCAGGAGAAGCCGGGCACTGGCACTGACATGTAACACAGAGGTAAATAAAGCACTGGTCCTGTAGCTTCAAGTATGGTTAAGCTCTCTAAACACTGGCAATCACTGGTTTCTTACTCCTCAACAGTTTCATACCCTGTTTTACTTCTCAAAAGCCATATCTGCATTAACATGCAACGAAATGTCAAACAATAATCATCAATAAAAATAACTCAGAAAATTCCCCCAAAATACATATCTGTTTAATATTTAGAGGTATATTTGCAATTTAGCCAAAGCATAGGTTATCTGCCTAAGGCCTTTTGCACACAACCGTATGGCTTTTTCAGTGTTTTGCGGGCCGTTTTTATTGGATCTGTTTTTCCGTTTTTTGTTTCCGTTGTGTTTCCGTTTCGGTTCCGTTTTTCCGTTCAGTTTCAGTATGGCATATACAGTATACAGTAATTACATAGAAAAAATTGGGCTGGTCTTCAAATTTTCAATAGATTGTTCATCAAAAACGGATATGGAAGACATACGGATGCCTTTCTGTAAGCTTTCCGGTTTTTTTGTGGACCCATTAACTTGAATGGAGCCACTGAACGTGATTTGCAGACAAGAATAGGACATGTTCTATATTTAAACGGAAAAACGGAAACGGAAGGCATACAGAGACATTTCAGTATTTTTTGCAGACCCATTGAAGTGAATTGTTCAGTATACTGTCAGTATACTGAACTGAAAAAACTGCCAGTATACGGTCCGCAAAATACTGTCGTGAGAAGAGGCCTAAGTCTACCAACAACAAGCAGACTATCAGTATGTGGAAAAACCTATTAATGACCTACTCGATATTAAACAATAATCAAATAATTTCTTATGTATTTCTACATTTTCTTTGTTGCCAAAGACAGGAATTGTGATGACATAACAAAAAGACCAAATTGCCAGCCCTGACCCGTCGTACCTCCAAGACTCCTATGCTTCCCTCTATTGTTTATTTTTTATTTTTTTTATTTACTTGGCTGCAGGGGTGACATGCCTGTGTACACATGTGACTGCTGCAGCCAATCACTGTCTTAGAGGGTATATGGCATGAGGTCATTGAAGCCAGGGATTGACAGCAGTGGATAAATTGGCACATGATTGCTACAGCCAAGTAAGCAAAGACCAGAGGGAGGCATGGAGCGGTGGGGTCAAATGGGTGAATATTTTTTTTAATGTCAACTCAGGTCCAGCTTTGGCCACATTTATCTATGTGAAAGGGCTACAATGATCTGCTGAACTTGATGTGTCAAAGGTCTCTGGCTCAGAGTCCTTGGGATCTTTGAGCTGTGAGGGCAGGGCATCCATTAAAATTCGAATGATCAAAAGTGCACCACGACCGCTTTATTCTTACCATCCATGGGGTTTCAGCTCATGGAACCCACCTATCTTCTGACATGTCTCAATAACACTTCAGCAGATTTCTAACAGTTTACCTACACTTTAATTCGGAAAGCACATACACCAGTGATAACCATGCATCTGTGATGAAGCAAGTCAGTAGATTTAAAACACATGTAATATGAATGAACATTGAAAGTGTACCAGAAAAAATGATGTTTAAAAATACATCACTAGGAAAGATGAAGACGACTTACAGCAATGAAGGATGTACAAAAAAAGAGTCATAAAGTACTTTAGATCTACCGTCCATCTGACAGTATTTGACTACAGCAGTGTACTGTTTAAAAGAAGTCCAGTGAATCAATCACTGCAACACAAATTTCCAGCAATCCAAGAGAGCCAGTGATGGACCAGATCTCAATGTTAACACTTTCCCTTCCACCGGAAAGGTGGGACTCTGCTCTATGTGTCTGTCCACAAAAAAAGAAAAAAATGACAGAATGTGGGAAAGATCTTTCATTACATAGAGTATAAATAGTATGATTTATCAGGGCTGCCAATCTGAGTGATTGATTATTGCCTGCCAGACAGAAGAGTGACATATTAGAAAAGTTTTGTTAACAATGTCTATTGCTCGTCAGTCTGCCACCGAAGCTGGTGATTAATGTGTTGTCAGCCAGTAATCCCACACCCCAAGCTAATGAGGGAGGCATTTATCATCCTCATCGAGTGGCACATGTCAGCGCGGAAGGAACTCAAGTACTGGAAACAATATCGTTTTCCTTATCCCGACTGACGGCTGTGACAAGTCTGGAAAAGCCACAAAGCTGCTTTGTGTGAGCACTAACTTAACAAAGAGAGAGAGGAAGAAAAAAAAAAAAGAAAAAAGCACTTTCATTTGCTTTCTTCTCAGTGGTAGGGCTTGGCAAGAGTTAGCTTGGCACTCAGGCACCTATAGAAGGGTTAATGTCTTCTTGTGTTGAGTGTTTAACCCTTCTGCTTATTTGTTTGCACCTTGTTTAACCAGTGTGAGCACTGATCTTTTTGTTCTTAGATACACATGAATGAATTGACTGTATAATGGTTATTGGCTATGTTCTATAATGGGTATGTGGGATACACTATAAAATATACTTGAGGAACAAATCTAGAAAGCTGTCAACTCAAAAGAACAGCACAAGGTGCCGCATGCTGGATTCTGTAGAAGGCTACTTTCACACTAGCGTTTTTTGTAGGCAGTGTTTTGGTGTCCGCCTCCAGAGCGGAATGGAGACTGATCAGAGGAAAACTGATGCATTCTGAGCGGATCCGTTTCCATTCAGAATGCATTAGGGCAAAACTGATCTGTTTTGGACCACTTGTGAGAGCCCGAGACGGATCTCACAAACGGAAAGCCAAAACGCGAGTTTGAAAGTAGCCTGATATGGTGGCTATATAAGCTAGAGATCCAAAAGCAATCTACAGTATATAATAATTTCAGAAGATGATGACTTAAGGTGGCCATACACATTAGACAGAAGTAGTTTGATGGGTGGACAGCAGTTGAACAAACAATCATCTGCTGAGTGACCATTTCACAGACACAGCTATACACATTTTAGTCCACGACGGCCTTTATAGTTGTTCAAACAGGACATACTCGTTCACTGAAACTGGATAATGAACAACTTATATCTAAAGTGTATGGCCACATTTAGCCTACTAATTCGATTTCATCTACATTAATTAGTTTCTCTGCAGGCCTTAAGATCAATCTGTTAACATATACAGTGCTCATATACACAGCAGACAGCTTCTTACAGGGACACACAGAGCCCCTTTTACTGGCCTCTGAAGTTTTAGCTAGTCCGAAAGTTCTTTATAGCTGGTATGTGCAGACATGTGATAGTTGGGGGCCCTCCCATTTGGCTCCAAGGGACTATGAACCCTAATTATGTGACTTTATAAAGTGACCAAACTCATTTTATTTTATACTATAAAGTTAAAGTGGTTGTCCGGTTTCAACAGACATTAGTCAATGCTGGAAAATTAATTAAAGTGTAATTGCCATGTTTTCATAGAAAAAAAAAAATATTTAGCATATGTTACTGTTGCAGCATTATACATAAAGAAATCTTTAGTTTCTTCATATACCACTGTTTTCTTTGAGCTTTTTCCTTAGTTACCGTAGTTTTGAAGCCTGCATTATGATAATTTTCTCAAGATGGCTCCTCTGCCAGTTCTCTGAGGCCAAAACTGCCTTACCTCACTTCCCATACACACTTGCTGTAGCCAGCGGCTTCCTGCCAGCCAATCAGATTGGATTACTGAGAGACACGCCTCCTCACTCTGAAGCCTGATGCTATCCACACAGAGGCATGCAGTGTGGAGGACTGCCCCTCTGTCTTCTGTTTACACCGAGTTGGAGACAGAAAAGACATAGCAACGATCTTTTAAGGGACCAATGGAAAGGAATAGGGGACATTAATAAAAGCTGTTATTATAAGGTAATTACAGATCTTTTGAAAATTATCGATAGACTAACTCGGGTATACATGCTTAGCTCAAATAAACTAGCAAATAAAGTTACACTTTAAAAACCCATAACTACTCACATATTAAATCCATACAAAGCCCTATATGCTGCATTGCACAGTGTACACAGTAACAGTATATAATATATATACATACAGTACATACATGGCTTTACACCTATTGGAAAACAGCTGAGATATAATTTGGCTACAATGTGATGTAGGGTGTAGATTTACCCCAAATTAGCACAAGTAGACCATTGCAGGTCAATAGATGGCAACATGCTAAACTAACACAGGAAGAAACATGTAAACTTCTTTTTTAGATCCTATGTGTCGCTTGGCCAAAGAATCCTTACTCCCAACGTCATTTTGTCTATTGTTACATTTGGAGCTGGCAGTTATAGTTTTAGACAGTCTCAAATTCTGTTGATGTTAGCGTTGCATTGAATGCCTCTTATAAACTGTTGAATCCATGCTGTCCCCCAAGAAGCAATCACACCTGATTGTTGCTATCCAACCTGGTTACATTTTGACGGCTGCTGAAACGTACCATCGAGCCACAGCTGACCATGTGTACAGTGTACACAGAATCAATATCTCAGCTGTGTCTACATTCATTTATTGCATTGCTAGCCCAGATGTCATCTCACTAGCCAGATTAATGAAAAGCGATTTTCTAAGCTGGAAGTTTTATTACATGTAAAACTTCCTTTGTGGTTAGCATTTTGAACTGCAGGAAAAAGGTTATGGATTCTAGTAGAACGGTAAAAAGCACACATACACCCAGCATGCGTCTCATATTTAAAATGTAATGCTCTTTTATTAGGGACATATGGGTCTCACTGCACACACATTAAATGTCATGTCAGAGAAGGAGCCTTTTAAATCACGTTTAGACTCATTTTTGACCTGACTCCTGGGGTTTCCCCTAGATCCAAAATACTTCTTTGTAAATCTGACTGTTTAGGTGCCATCATAAATCACTTTCAAAGCATATTATTTCTTCATTTTATTGCAGCAGAGAAGGGAATTCTTGAGGAGCCTAGTTTAGAATGTCCTTTGCAAAAGGAGATGAAAGAGTATTTTGTGCTTTTTTCCCAGGCTAGGTTCTGCAACAGCAGGATCAAACATGACTGTTACATACTGTAGGTCCGGTATGTACCATGCCCTGCTGTAGGCTGATAGCTGTAAGCTGTTCGGGCATGCTGGGAGTTGTAGTTTTGCAACAGCTGGAGGGCCGCAGGTTGAGCATGCCTGATGTAGTGGATGGAGCTGGTTACTACACTGTTGCTCCCATTCACATCAATAACCAGTGACCAGCTCCATCTACTACACAGTGGATAGAGATGTGTTGTGTAGTGACATCCGCCAATCAGATATTAATGGGCTTGCTGCCACCGGCCATGCTATGTCAGCTCACTTGCTGACTTAGTTTAAGGCAATTTTGAATGAGAAAGACCTGCCGGCCCACACTCTTCCCTGGCCACACCATGCCCCATTGTTTCATAAAAGTGGCGAGAGCAGGGTAAAGTCACATATTTGCAACAAAATCTGTGTCCTAAATATGACAAAAAGGGGCGTATTACACTTCAACTGCATTTTTTCACAGCTTTTTTTGGTGGCCATATATTACTTTAACGTATATAGTGAGATATATAAAGGGAAGCATCTTGGATTGTGGCAACAGCCAGTAATGACCGAATTAGAACAAAAAGAATAGATAAATGTATTTGTAAAGTAGTTCAACATTTGATGCACATTTACTCTGTGAGATGATGTTGAGAGTTGAGCTACATTTCAAAGCATTAATAAATAATACATGTGATGAACGCATGCATACAAGTCAACAATACGCTAGCTATAGGAGACAATACTCTACCTATTGAATGATGAATTCCATGTTTAGAACGGTTAATGGAATATAGTGCGTGTGTTAGATTTGATGATTATACCTGAATTCTCAGTATTTTTGACGCACAATGAGTGTTTGAGAAGGTATAGCCAGAATAGTATGCTGAACATGCCAGACATTCACTAGAGATCTGGGACAGGTACAGTTAAAAAGCTGGGTATAATATGATTTTCAGACATTTCAGATCAGGGCCAGTAAATAAGACTGTGACTTTTTCACAGACTGGCACATTATTCATTGTGAGCCAGCCACTGGGCCATCTGGAGTACTCAACATTCCACTGCATAGAGCGACACAGCTGGAAAGCTCAGTAATTCATTCCCAAGCTTTGATTTTTTTAAACTTCAGACTTTATTGCAAGTTTTATGAATATCCTCACTTGAGCACAGGTGAATGGCTCAATCATTCTGACAGACCAACCTGTCCTAATGACAGATGTAACTATGTTCAATCAGAGGGGTACTTAGGCAATAGCTGAAAATTAAAGTGAATGTGTGGAACTAACATAGCTCAGTAACTCCTGACAGAGTAGGGGCGCACAGCTGTCAATCAGTGACTTATTCTTTGTAGCCTCAGCACTTCACTCCGTATAGCAAAGAAATACCTGCCATCAAAAAGTCAGCCACAGTACATGGCTTTTCTGACCTATTTGCTAAAAGAGTACTAACTCCACCAGGCTCCGGTTGTTGTACCACGTGCAGAAATGAAAATGTACATTTAACTCAATAAGTTACTTTTGTTAAACTAATCAAATGGCCTGGATTTTAGTAAATGCAAGCAGGATTGAAGAAAGGGAGAAGCAAGACATTGTTCATTGTGAAATTTGTATATCCATTGTGACATCATATCAGTTAAGTCCTGAAAATACATATTACTAGCAGAAGGACGGACTTCGCACGGGTATATTTTATCTATTTCATTTAATGTTTCTGTGTGTCATTAAAAGATATCAACAGTATCTCCTATAACAGTGACCTCTACAGTACCCCGCCCCCTTAACAGTGAACTCTACAGCCCTTCACCCCTTAATACTGACCACCCCACAGTGCCCCACCTCCTTAAAATGGGACCTCCACAGCAGCCTTAACTTTGACCTTCCTAGCAGCCCGCCCCTTTAACAGTGAGTTTTACAGCACCCCACTCATTTGACATTGACCTCCTCAGGGCCTGCTCCCTTAACAGTGACCTATACAGCACCCCGCCCCTTAACACTGACCTTCATAGGGGACTATCCACTTGTCTGTGACCTCCACTGTTCCCTGCCCCCTTAACAGAGACCTCCACAGCACCTGCCCCTTTAACAGTGACTGCCACAGTACCTCGTTCCCTTAACAATGACCTCCACAGTACCCTGCTCACTTAACTGTGACTTCACAGTACCCTGCTGACTTAACAGTAACCTCCACAGCAGCTGCCCCTTTAATAGTGGCCCCTGCCCCTTAACAGTGACCTCCACAGTGCCCTGCCCCTTTAATGCTAGGGCTACACGATGACATGTGTCACGTGACATTGTGCCTCAACTTTTTATACAATGATAGGCTATGGTGTCGCACCGCAACATGCGACATGCTGCGACTGTGACACGACAGTCGCAAACAAATCCATCGAAGATGGATGCATGTAGCAGTGTAGTTGTGTCCTATGTGTCGTGCGACTTATTGTCGTCGTGAAGCTGACCTACAGCAGCGAAGAAAAATGGCTGGGTTGTTATGGAAACCTGGAGTAAAACTGTGTGTATGTGGAGACTAAGGGCCTACGAGCTTCTATGGGCTGATAAGGGAAATGTGATCGTGTGTATGGCAATTGGGATATGAGTGAAAGACTTGCAGGCTTCTATTGGCTAATGCAGGTCATTTTTTTTGGGAATATCTCAGGAACAGTACTTCCTAGAGAGCTGAGACACGGTCTAAAACCTTCCCGGACACCTGATGTACCTGTGTGCCAAATTTGGTGAATATCGGTCCAGTCATTTGGTCATGCATAAAGAACAGACAGACAGACAGAAACTTTTTATATATATATAAGAGACTAGCAGAAGGACCCGGCTACGCACGGGTATATTTCATCTATTTTGTTTCATGTTTACGTGTGTCGTAAAAAGATATCAACAGTATCCCCCATAACAGTGACCTCTATAGTACCCGCCCCACTGTCTGCTGAGCTGTGTATCTAATCCTGTCCTGGCTGATACCATCTGCTGAGCTGTGTATCTAATCTTATCTTTTGTGATATTGTCTGCTGAGCTGTGTATCTAATCTTATCCGGTGTGATACTATCCGCTGAGCTGTGTATCTAATGCTATCCTGTGTGATACTGTCTGTGAAGCTGTGTATCTAATCCTAGCCTGTGTGATACTATGTGATGAGCTGTGTATCTAATCTTATGTTGTATGATACTGTCTGCTAAACTGTGTATCTAATCCTATCCTGTTTGATATTGTCTGCTGAGCGTGTATCTAATATTCTATCCTGTGTGATACTGTCTGCTGAGCATGTATCTAATATTATATCCTGTGTTATGCTGTCTGCTGAGCTGTGTATCTAATATTCTATCCTGTGTGATGCTGTCTGCTGAGCTGTGTATCTAATCATATCCTGTCTGCTGAGCTGTGTACCTAGTAGTTGATTTTTAACTTTATTTTTTCAATCCCTGTTGGCTGAGTGGGAGAGGGCGTGGCCTAACTGGATTGGGGCCTGTCCTTTTGAACATCTTAATCTAAGATAGCAGTACGGTGTGAGCTGCAAAGAGAAAGTCATCGTCCCTCCCACCTCTGCAGCTGACAGAAGTTGATTTTTAACTTCATTTTGTCAATACTCATTGGCTGATGTGTCCTAAACATATCAGGGGTGTGGCTTAGCACAGTGTTTCCCAACCTCTCTGGAGGCACACTGGTTGGGAAACACTGGCTTAGTGGACCTAAAAGTTGATTTTTAACTTTATTTTTTCAATCCCTGTTCGCTTAGTGGGAGGGGGCGTGGCCTAACAAGATTGGGGGCATGTCCTTTTAAACAGCTCTCTCTAAGACAGCAGCAATGTTCTGTCTGAATGTGAGCTGCATGGAGAAAATCACCCTCCCTCCCACCTCAGGAGGGGAGGGGGCATGGCCTAACCGCATCAGAGATGTGGCCTTTCAACAGCTCACCCTAAGACAGCAGCACTATCTTCTCTGAGTGTGGGCTGCAGAGATAAAGTCACCGTCCCTCTCATCTCTGCAGCTGACAGAAGTTGATTTTTAACTTCATTTTTCACTGTTTGCTTAGTGGGAGGGGGGGTGGCCTAACAGGATCGGGGGCGTGTCCTTTTAAACAGTTCACTGTAAGACAGCAGCACTGTTCTGTCTGAATGTGAGCTGCAGGGAGAAAATCACTGTCCCACCTCTGGAGGGGGAGTGGCCTAACCAAATCAGAGGTGTGGCTTATCTGGACCTGGGGGCAGGGTTTTAAGGGTGACTTGAATGGCCACCCTACTTTCCCCCTGAACTGTGACCTCCCTAGCACTCTGCCCCCTTAACAGTATCATCCACAGCGCTCTGCCCCTTTAAAGCTAACCTGAAGCAGTGAAGAGAAATGGCTGAGTTGTTATGGAAACCTCAGGAAATAAGGTACTTAGTGCTATTAGGCCATGGTTTTATTTCAATAGCGATTATCCTGGTGACAGATTTCCTTTAAAAGTCATCTAGAACAGTGATGAGACTTGGCTGAGTTGTTATGGTTACCTGGAGTAAAACTGTGTGTGTGGAGATAAACTGTCAGGGAGCAGTAAGTGACAGTTTGAATTCAAGTTAAAGGCTTTGCTGCCTTGTATTGTTTATAAGCAGGTCATTTTTTGGGAATATCTCAGGAATGGTAAGTCCTAGAGAGCTGAGACCCGGTCTAAAACCTTCCCGGACACCTGATGTACCCGTGTGCAAATTTGCTGAAGATCGGTCCAGTCGTTTGGTCGCGCATAAAGAACGTCCGGACGTCTAGACACACAGAAATTCATTTTTATATATATAAGAGATACAATACTTTTATACTGAATTTTATTTATTTATTTTACTCACCTATATAGCACTGATATATTCCATAGCACTTTACAGACATTAGCAGCAAGCTATTTTGGTTGTTTGAGATCTGCACACCTACTTAATGGTGGGTGCTCATAGAGAGAAGGTCAATATGTAGGAGAAAATCTATGGCACACCACATATATTGATATTCAAGGTTTATTCACTTGTACTTGCTTTGAACACTTTGTGTCACATTACATCCAATATTATTTCAAGACATAGCATGGAATTGTATACAGTGGTCCCGACATTTCGGTAATTTCTGACCTTTATCAAGGTATCTGTAATCCATGCGGCTCAGGAGAGGTCGGATGTACCATCCGACTTGGGCTCACAATCTAAGTTCCATGCAGATTTGAACCTAGGACCCCAGAGCGGCAAGGTACCAGTGCTAACCACTGAGCCACCGTGCTGCCCCTTGAGGAAGCAGACCGCGAAACGCACGTCGGGGAGTGGATTGGTAGTGCTGCCATGGTTGTGGACCTTGCGTTGGTCAGTATATGATTGTGGTCATATTTGCAACTTTGACCTTTTGGGTTCTGGATTTTGGTTCTATATATCAATTGTTTAGCCTTAGGGTACCTTCACACTGGTGTTTTTGTTTTCCGGCATAGAGTTCGGTCGTCGAAAATACTGATCAGGATTATCCCCATGCATTCTGAATGGAGAGAAATCCGTTCAGGATGCATGAGGATGTCTTCCGTTCAGTATGTGAACGTTTTTTGGACGGAGAAAATACTTCAACATGCTGCGGTTTTCTTTCTGTCCTGGGATACGGAGCAAAACGGATCCGTTTTCTCTGGCACATTCTGCCACAATAGAAAATGGATCCGTCCTTTATTGACTTTCAATGGAGTTCAAAACGGATCCGTTTTGACAATGTTAAAAAATAAAGACCTACATATGTACATATGTGGCCCTTATTGATCCGGATTATAGGTTTTCTTAATGTTAAAAAATAGTTAAAGTTAATACAAGCTGATCCGTTCAGACGGATGCATGCGGTTGTATTATCTTAACTGAAACCCCGACGACGGAACTCTATTTCGGAAAACAAAAACGCCAGTGTGAAGATGCCCTTAGGCGATTTATATATTTATCAGTTGAATCAAAATTACATTTTATTATGCCTATAAATTTATTTAAACTTATTGGTATATTTATACAGTATTATCCGCCGGCCATCTGATGTACTTGCACTTTATTATATGTCCATTGATCATGCACTACCACTCCTATTATTTTTAATCATGTTTTTATGTATTGTGTTATGCCAATCATGTTGATAATAAATTTGTTGATAATAAATTATTTAATTTTTTATTATAATTTGTAGTTACTTCATTTGTTGATACACTGTAGATCCATATATTTCTAGTGGTGGTGCAAAGCGTATAATGGCCTTTTTCAGTCCAACAAGAAATATAAATTCTCAGTTCACTGCTACAGTGATTTCTGTTGAAAGTGCATAGGGGCGTATTTCAGTACTTCAAGAAATATATATACGCACTTCACTCTTTAATTGTTTTCTGGTTAAAGCGTATAGTGGCCTATTTCAGTCCAACAAGAAATATATATTTTCAGTTCACTGCTGCGGTTATTTCTAGTGAAAGCATATAGGGGCATATTTCAGTACTTCAAGAAAAATATATACGCACTTCACTCTTTAATTGTTTTCTGGTTAAAGCGTATAGTGGCCTATTTCAGTCCAACAAGAAATATATATTTTCAGTTCACTGCTGCGGTTATTTCTGGTGAAAGCATATAGGGGCATATTTCAGTACTTCAAGAAAAATATATAAGCACTTGACTCTCTAATTTTTTTCTGGTCAAAGCATATAGTGGCCAAATTTCAGTTCAACAAGAAATATATATTCTCATTGCACTGCTGCAGTGAATTCTGTTGAAAGCATATAAGGGCGTATTTCAGCACTACTACAAAAATATATATGCACTTCATTTCACTTTAGTACAACAAGAAAAATATATTCTCAGTGCATTTCCGCAGTTAATTGTGGTGAAAGCGTTTAGTGGCCTTTTTCAGTACACAAATAAAAATATATTTGTCGCTTTTAGGGGTATTTTAATTTCCGTTTAATTTGTTTAGTTCAGCTGCAAGTATGTCAGGCAGAGAAGTGCCAGACCATGCACTCAGGAGTGGCAGAGGCCTGAATGTTTCTGGCGCAAGCAGAGGTCGCAGCAGAGTAAGGGGTCGTGGCAGCAGTATTCGCAGCGGGAGTGCGCTGCTAAACAGTTAAAATTTATATGGGATGTATATAGTTTAATTCATTGAACCATTTCATATGCAGTATTTCTAAATTTGGTTATATGTGGCAGTTTTTGGTAATGCACTTGTTTTTTCTATATGCTCTTCTTTTACATCTATGACTTTTTTTCTTTCAATGCTCCACCCTTCTTCTGGAGTCCTTCACTTCCTGTATCTTACATGCTGCTTCAGCCACATGTACAGGGACACATGTATTCTCATGTACGGTAATGAAAGCATCATCTTTTGACCGCACAATACCGGAATTCTTCTGTTCTGCGTTATCCTGTTATCTGACTTACAGAATAAAGCAACTTACACGGATAAACACGGTGTTGATGAGTTCAAGCTATCTAAGGATTGTCCCCAGTGATTATATCTGCTTATACAGGCCGAGCATAAGAGGTCTCACTAGGGATAAATCGCTATTACAAAAATCGGAGTCAAAATAGAGAGGCCTGAGCTCATGGTGTCATCTAGCGGTCGTGTCTTGACCAGCAAGCCAGCAGTTCTTGATTGGTTAACTTGGTCATCCATGTCATCGCAAGTGACATCAGACACCCGCAGCCAACAGTCGGTGGGTTCGTGAGACACAACCCTTAGTTGGCATGGCCAGGGAGCAGGCCCTGTGCCTTCACCTGTCCTCAACCTGCCTCTGGCCTTTTCTGTTCCCTCACAGCGAGAAGTACTACATGCAGTGGGCTCAGCTTCACTTTTCAGCGAGGATGAGAAGCTACTGCCCAGCCAAGATGTGGAGGAGACATCCGCCGCTTCCACCACTAGACAGGCAAGTACTGATGAGGAGAGTGGAACACGGGAGCTTGTGTTGTGAGTGGTTAGGCTCCTGACCCAGAGGCTATTGAGGAGGATATCAGTGATGTGCAGACTCTAATCAATGATGATGAAGCAGATTGCACTTGGGATCCAGGTGAAGAAGAGGCTTCGTCATCATCAGGAGAAGAGGGTGGCAGCTTGCCCGTCAGGCAGCGGCTGAGCTAGCAAGTCGCTAGCGTAGCCGGGAGTCAGCAGGGTGGCAGCAGTGGGACATCAAACAGGCATGGGGTAGACCACCCGCTTGGCACCACGGCCCTGCTTCAACATATGAAGCGTCACCATAAAGTGGCCTGGGAGAAAAGTGGCTCCGATGTGGTGGTCCAGCCTGCCGCAGCTACTGCTTCATCACCCAGAGGCACGGACCCAGTTTCAGCCAGTCAAGGCTCCATCACCTCAGCCGAAGGGAGCTGTCTGTCAATCCCATCTTCTACTGGTCCAGATGCTCCTGCTCTTACTTCTCGTCAGTCATTACGTCAATGATCACCGAAGCGATTGCCAAGAGACAACAGTATGCGTGCATGCATCCAACGGCGCAGTAGCTGAACGTGCTGCTGTCCAAGTTGCTGGTGCTTCAGTCACTCCCTTTCCAAGTGGTGGACTCTGTACCTTTCAGAGAACTGATGGTTTGTATCGAGCCGAGGTGGAGAGTTCCAACCTGTCATTTCTTTGCGAAAAAGGCAGCACCAGCCCTGCACAAACATGTAGAACAGAAGGTGGGCCAGTCCTTGAGCCTGTCAGTGTCTGCCAAAGTGCACGGCAGTGCCGTGTGTGGAGCTGTAATTACGGTCAGGGACAATACATGTCCTTTACGGCCCACTGGATGAAAGCAGTTCCTGCACAGCCACACCAGCAACTTAGACAGGTCATGCCGCTTCTGCCTCCTTGTTGTCACTCTGTTGGTTCTGCGAAGGTCCTCATTCTCCACCATGTCCTCAGCCTCCACTGCAGGGACAAGTCACAGTGCCCCTCCAGCATACCACATGTGCAAGGCTCGGCGGGGTCACACTTTTCTGCACCTGGTTTGCCTTGGCGAATGGAGTGACACAGGGGAACTGCTCTGTGTGATGCAACAAGAAATCAAATCCTGGCTTTCTCCACGACAACTGAAAATCGGAACCATGCTGACCGATAACGGGAAGAACATGGTGTTGGTGCTACGTCTAGGAAGGCTGAGCCATACACCCTGCAAGATAAACGTGTTCAGTCTGGTTGTCAAGCAGTTCCTGAAGTCTTCCACCCATCTGCAAGACATCCTAAAAATGGCCAGGAAACTTTGCATGCACTTCAGCTACTCGTACACCGCAAAGCACACCCTCAGCGGCAGAATGGCATCCCCCAACATAGGCTGATATGCACCCTCCATATGTTGGACCAACTATACGAACAGAGAAAGGCCATCAACGATTTCTTGATGATGCAAGCGGATAGGAATACTCCCATGTGTAACTTCGATGTCAGCCAGTGGCAGCTCATGCTTGACACCTGCCATTTAATCAGGCCCTTTGAGGACGCCACGTTATTTATCAGTCGCCAGGACTACGGGAACGACTTCGTTCCACTGTTTCATGTCCTGGAACAGATGCTGGTAACAATGGCTGGTAACTTGGGGACAGGAGACGTGGCACCTCGATCTTACAGCCACATGAGCCCTGTGGGGGCTGAACTGGAAGAGGAGAGGGAGGGGGAGGAGAACATTGGAGCACAGGTAATTTGTAGCCAAATTGGTCGTTTTTCTACTCAGCTGACAGGACAGGGGGAGCAGGAGCAGCCAGTGGAGCTACAGGGCGATGAGGAAGACGAGACAGAAGACCCAGACACATCGTTGCAGTATGCAGTGGAGCTGGAGGCAGGGAGTCCCTCCGAGTCACTTGCAAAAATGGCACGATGCATGCTCACTTGCTTGCGTAGTGACAACCGAATTGTCACCATTCGGCAGAGGTATGACTTCTGGCTCTTCATCTTATTGGACCCTCGCTATCGGTCCAGAATGGGGCCTTTTTTACACCCACCTAGAGGGAGGACAAACTGAACTACTACAGAGACATCCTATGTAGTGAGTTCGCCGCTGCCTATCTGCGGCCTCTGCGCTCACGTTCCACTGCCATGGCTGCTGGGGAGGGGTAGGGTGGCAGGAACAGTACCAGCTCCATCAGCAGCAGCCTGAGTCTACAGTCGTTGATGAGTAGCTTTCTTCACCCGCATAGTGAAGAAACTACTCACCAGCAGCAGCAGGTAGACCTGGAGCAGGACCTGAACCAGCAGGTGGTGGCATACTTGGACTGCACCCTGCCACCCCACATTAAAGATCCGCTGGACTAGTGGGTAGCCAAACTGGATTTGTGGCCGCAACAAGCAGAGTTTGCCCTAGAAAAGCTGTCCTCCTCGGCCAGTAGTGTGGCAACAGAGCGGGTGTTTAGTGCGTCAGGGGCCATCGTTACCCCAAGAAGAACTCGTCTGTCCACCGAAAATGTGGAGAGACTGACCTTTGTCAAGATGAATCAGGCGTGGATCAGCCAGGAATTCCAACTACCAATTTCTGATGCATCAGACTAGATCATCCATGGTGCCACACCACAAGACTTTGATGCAAGAGACCGGTTTCTTCTGGCTACCTGCCTTAGCTACTACTTTGATGCTGCAACCCGCCTGATGTCACACATCTGATGCCAAGTACTCCATATTTCACCCACCTTCGTCAGTGGGTACTGGTATTGCCACCCTCTTTTTTATCGGGTCACTTTGTGGTCTCCTGATGCAGCTCCTGCTGCCATCTCCAAACTATGTCACCTTGCCACTCTGTGATAGGCTCCTGATGCTGCAGCAGCTGATACTGCCATCTTCGCATTATGTCATCACTCTATGGTCTCCTCCTGCTGCTGCCATATCCACATTATCTCACCTTGCCATTCTGTGGTATCCTGCTGCTGCTGCCATCTCCACATTATGTCACCTTGCCACTCTGTGGTCTACTCGTGCTGATGCCATATCCACACTTTGTCACCTTACCACTCTGTGGTCTCCTCCTGCTGCTGCTGCCATCTTCACCAAGCCACTCTGTGGTATTTTCTTGATGCTGCTGCTTCTGCTACTGCCATCTCCACACTATGTCACCTTGATACTCAGTGGTCTCCTCATGCTGCTGCCATCTCCAAACTATGTCACCTTGCCACTCTGTGGTCTCCTCAGGATATGGCAATATGTTGTCACGACCGCTATCCCAGCAGCAGTCGTGTCGCACCAGACGGAGGGGAAGGGGGACCCTTATCTACGGATGGGAAATAGAACGGCCACCCCTGACAAACCCTACGCTGGCACCTGTCTGCCCTGATACCCTAGACGGGGTGTGAACCCGTGCGGTGAGCAGGATGCCTAAACCCTGAGTCACTCTAAGAAGACTAGACTGGGGAAAGGCAGATGGGAGCACTAGTCACCATCACTCATGTCTAGGAGAACAACAGGGGAAGACAGCAACAAACAAACAAACAATCTCCAGCAGAGATAGACTTATCCAGTCACGAGCAGAGAAGATGATCCCAACAACGACAGTCCACGCCAGACAAGAGCTCCACAGCAATACCGTCAAACGATCTCCTTCAAAGGTCAGAATAGCACTGGAAGTAAGGACTATATCTGGCAATGACTGCAAGTGAAACTGAAACTAATATAGTAGCTGGGAGTGGCAGACAGCACTCACCTGAGAAGAATGCCTACAAACTCCCAGTCAGGACAAAAAGGTTCACAAGGCAAAACCCGGATGACATACCCTAAACCACGAAGCAAACTCACAAGCTATCGCGAGTAACAAGTCGCTGCGACCTTCTCTTCCCAGACCTATCTGGATCAGTCACAGTCGTGACATATGTTATATGTTTATCTATATATTTTAGACTTAATATTTCGGGTTGTGTGTGTGTGTTTTTTTATTTATTATTATTACTTTTTATTTAATTTTTATTTACCATTTCCCCCCTTAGGGGTAGGACCTGGGATCTTTTCATCCCTTGTCCTATTCACCCTAATAGATCTCTATCAGAGTGAATAGAACTTAACATTTCCCTGCTGCCCAGTGCTCTGTGCACACAGCAGCAGGGAGCCCCCATGGCAGTCAGGGCTTCAGTAGCGTCCTGGCTGCCATTGTAACCGATCGCAATGTAGGGCTCCGATCGGTTACCATGGCAGCCAGGACGCTAATGAAGCCCTGGCTGCCATGGGGAACTGCCACTGCCACCAATGGAGGGGACCCTGTGGCCACTGCCACCAATGATCTAAAAACTTTAATACTGGGAGGGGGGGGGCGGGATTGAGGGCGCCCTGCCCACTCATTTAGTTTAATATGGCGTGGGGGTCGCACTGCCCACACAATAATTAACCTTTAATACAGATACAGGAGGCGGACACCGCCGCCACCCGCCTCCTGTATCTGTATTAAAGGTTAACAATCATTGTGTGGGCAGGACCGGGGTAGAGCGGCAGGACCGGGGCAGAGAGGCAGGCCGGGTACTTGTTGCAGGCGGGGGAGGAGGCGGCTGCTGTTCGCCCAGCGCAGCAGTTCTCTCCTCCCATGTCCCTCCTCCCGCACTAATCACCGGCGGCCGCATCATAGGAGGGAGGGATTCCCTACCTCCCTCCTTCCTCACTGTCTATGGCCGTGTCTTCCCATAACAGGAGACACTAGACTGCGCAGTAGCGAGGTCTAGCATCGAAAAAACGAACATCCCGATACCGAATCGATACTGGCATAAAAGTATCGATTGAGTATCGAAAGTTCGATACCCGAAACAACCCTACATTATACTGCCATCTCCACACTATGTCATCTTGCCACTCTGTGGTATCCTGCTGCTGCCATCTCCACACTATGTCACCTTGCCACTCTGTGGTATGCTCCTGATGCTGCTGCTACTGCCATCTCCACACTATGTCACCTTGCAACTCTGTGTTATCCTGCTGCTGCTTCCATCTCCACATTTTGTCACCTTGCCACTTTGTGGTCTCCTCATGCTGATGCCATATCCACACTATGTCACCTTATCACTCTGTGGTCTCCTCCTGCTGCTGCCATCTCCACACTATGTCATCTTGCCACTCTGTGGTCTCCTCATGCTGCTGCCATCTCCACACTATTTCACCTTGCCACTCTGTGGTCTCCTCCTGATGCTGCTGCTTCTGCTACTGCCATCTCCACGCTATGTCACCTTGCCACTCTGTGGTCTCCTCATGCTGCTGCCATTTCCACACTATGTCGCCTTGATACTCAGTAGTCTCCTCATGCTGCTGCCATCTATCTCCACACTATGTGACCTTACCCCTCTGTGTTCTCCTCATGCTGCTGCCATCTTTACACTATGTCACCTTGCCACTCTGTGGTCTCCTGATGCTGCTGCCATCTACACACTATGTCACCTTGCCACTTTGTGGTCTCCTCATGCTACTGCCATCTCCACACTATGTCACCTTGCTACTCTGTGGTATCCTGCTGCTACAATCTCCACACTATGTCACCTTGCCACTCTATGGTATCCTCCTGATGCTGCTGCTGCTACTGCCATCTCCACACTATGTCACCTTGCCACTCTGTGGTCTCCGGATGCTGCCGCCACCTCTAAACTATGTCACCTTGCCACTCGGTGGCCTCATCATACTGCTGATATCTACAGACTCTGTCATTGTGCCACTAGGTGGCCTCCTCATACTGTTGCCAACTCCAGAACCTGTCATTGGGCCACTCTGTGGTCTCCTCATGCTGCTTCAACCTCACCACTATGTAATAGGTCCACTCTGTGGACTTCTCATGCTGTTCCCACCCTCCCCACTTCATGACTGGTCCACTATTTTGGCTTTCGGCCTGGCTGACATCATCATTTATTTGACACTCCTTCTGATCCGTCAGAAGGAAGGAAAAAATGAGACGCACAACGGATCCTCTCTGTCTAGCAGCTGTAAGGCCTGTATGGTCCCATCAGAATTGGCTTATGATTTGGTAGCCAAAATCAGGAGTGGGTACAAAACACAGAAGACATGCAAATATTCCATTCACGTGTCATCTCTGTTTTAGATCAACTCCTGTTTTTTTGTTTTTTTGGCATTAGCAATATTGATGGATTATTGAACAAATGCTGACCGAGTGAAGTCATATGCTCCACACACAGGATCAGTTTTTTGTGGGTTATTATTCTGACGGATCAGAGGAAGGGCAAATTAATCAGTGACGTCAACACAAACTTAATACTAACACTGTCTCCCCTCTGTCAGGGGGGCTCTACTTGTATATGCGTTTAATAGAACAGGTTCTGTTGACATCGATGTGGAATCAGCTGGCGACGGTGTAAAAGGAATGCACTTCTTTCTGCCGCTAACATTGACCTGTAAGGCCGAGTTCTTACTTGAGTTATTTGGTCAGTTTTGGCCCCATGACTGCCCAAATAAGTGAAGTGTGCAGTGATTCTAAGAGCGACGTATCCCAATAAAAGAAAAATTCTCCAGCATCCATCAGTGTTGGCTGTCTTTATTGTAGATTGGTATAAAAGTACATACTGCAATCACTACCACCCTCCACCACAGGTTGTGGTGGAGGGTGGTGAAGATTGCAGTATGTACTTTTATACCGATCTACAATAAAGACGACCAACACTGACGATTGCTGGATAATTTTTCTTTTATTGGGATTATACAAGGGACGAGTCCGGTCCTCTCCGTGCTCCGAACGCATATGGTGAGCTAGATATTTCTCTCCTTTTAATTACTAAGAGCGAAGCATGTCATACGGACTCACAGTATTAATTTACTACCAAAGCAGACTCCCTATACGTGTTACTGCAAGGCACTTCTATACCACTATAAAGGCTCTCAGCAGCCAGGAAATAGCTGTTTTTTAACGCAATTTACCGCAAATATATTTGGATCTAATCAAATTTTTCCCGAAAAATTTTGCGAATCGGCGAATCGAATTTGTGAGAAATTCGCTCATGTTTAATTGTTATCCAGCTTTTCGAGATTGCAGAATTCCAGATCAGCCTTTTTATGAATTGGTAAATCCCCAGTATTGTAGAATACTTAGCTGAATTTGCTAGCTAGGAGACTGAAAAAGCTGAGGAAGAAGCCTCATGACAAACCCTCCATACTGTAGCATAGCTAGACAGATTAGTTATTAGGGCTCTAGGAAGGCTGGGTAACTTAATGATGATAATGCCTGTAATATGTTATAGAATATGTTGGTGAATAATAAGTCTACCAAAATGAAATCATTCTCCTTACTACTAAATAGTGTCATAGCTAAGCAGAATTGCCTTTCAGGATCCCAGGAAAGCTAGGTTACAACCATATTGAGCTGTAATGGACTGCAGTAAACTAAATCTACCAAGCTTAAGCTTCCTCCTCACTCCTAAACAGTGCCACAGATAGGCAGCTTTTCCTTTCAGGTTCCTGGGGAAGCTGAGTTGCCACAATGTGGAACTGTAATAGACTGCAGAAGAGTAAATCTACCAAGCTAAAGCCCCCTCCTCACTCCTAAATAGTGCCACGGGGTTTACATTCATGATGTAAGGGTAATATTATATTGTCAGTGTATACAGCTCCACAACACTTGTAATCAACGTCTCCTACACTGAGGAATGTCAGATTTGCCTAGAAAGATAGTGAGAAATCCCTCCTGACTTTATAGGCAAACTTGATATCCAGGCACCTAGGAAAGCTGGGTAGCATTTTCTGTAGTGTCAGTGGCGTTGTTTTGTCTACTATCTTTTCACACATACAGGAGAGGTTCTTTGAAAAAAAAAAAAAAAAAAAAACTGCTAACGTTTTGCAGCTTCCAGCTCTTTCACAGTGCTCTGTGTGTCTATTGAAGTGAATGAATTGTTAAGCTGCGCCCCTATCCCCAAACTTCCTGATTGCCTGTGAGCTCACGATGTTGTACAGAACTGGTCTCCAGACAAAGATGGAGAGGCAGGGAAAAAAGAACTAAAGACAAACTTTTCTGAGTAGGTCATGCTTCTTTTTTCTTGTTTTTCAGGGTTTAGTGTCCCTTTAAGATGTTATACCAAAATAACATGTCATACAAATTATTGGAGGATTCCCCAAACTGTTCTGGCAACATATGGGAACTGGCCAAGCATGATAGTGAAATGAATGAGTTACAGAAACCTCTGAGTATGCTCACTACTAGGTCTTCCATAACTCCTAATCCTTTCAGTGAAAAATGACTGTGCATGTCCAGCAGTTATCATTAATGGTTTCCATTAACACTTGTCTATTCGCATAACTGGTTGGGCTTTCAGCAGCTGACATGCCCCCAGGTTGACTATTATGGCATTTCAAGTGAATTTTGGGTCACTCCTTTACAATTAGATTATTTGAATATTACATTAACACAACAAAGCCAAAGATGACATGAACAATTAGAGCTTATTCACATGACCACATTTTTCTTCTGTGTGCACAATGGTCTGCAACAGACCCATAGACGTAAGTATTACTGTTCCAAGAAACGCAGAGCATATACAATTTTGGTCTATGTCTTACGGAACACAGACCTGGAGACCACTGGACACAATTGGTCACCAGGTCCTACACGGACATAACAAAATAATAGCTTATCTCAAGGAGACCAGCTACAGAAAACACTGTGGAGCCTCATTTAAGAGTCTCAACACAGCAATCCAAAGTGCAAAGCTCCCTGGGAAACAGTAATATGCAAAATAAATGTGGAGCCCCAGTATTGGGTCTACAACACAATAAAAGCCAGATATCCCTCAAAGGAAGGAAAACCAAGCAAAGGGGTGTCCCCATTACAGAGATCACCAAATCCACCATATTATGTGGCCCCTATGTCAAGATCACGCTTTTTTACACGGACATAAGGACTTTACTGTCATATTAAAAATTGAGGCCACAACGAAGATTTTTAATACATACAACTGGTTATGCAGTTATAGTTATTGTTGACCTAAAGGCAGTATAACTAGCTAATCTAACATATGTATTTGAGTACTTTATGAGTTGATGATGTAATGACCATTAACTCTATCTGCTCCACTACAAATGGCTGCAGTTCCGAAAGTGTTAAAACATATTGCCTTGTCTTAACAGTACACAGGGGAACAATGCAAATGTCTTTGCAGTCTTTTGCTGTCTAATTGCTATTAGTGACAATTACAGGGATCCGTACAGAGATTAACATGAGAGCAAGCACTAATTGTGGTGTATTTTCTAGCGTATTGATGGCCCCCTGCCTGATGTTGGAAAATGTACCAACAGAAATCAACGCAAAAGCAAAACAAAACATCTCATTATACTCTACCCTTCCATCAGTGGCTGACCCTGTCTGGAAACATGGCTTTACATAATGATTAAATGTTATAAAAACCCACTTGTGTTTGGCGTGAACCCATATAGCTGTGGCTCCATATTCTACTTAGTAAAAAAAACTTTACTACATAGCTCTATGTTAGAAAGAATATCAGAAATGTTCTTACTTGTAAATGCACTTAAATATCTATTTTTAACCCATAAAAATAATGTAGCAGTGTGTTTTCTTTACAACAGACTGGGAATGACAGTAGGGTTAAAACCTCAATTTAACACCAGTCCTAATTGAAATGACCCCCAATTATCAAAGACCCTCAACGAACAGATGATATTACACACCATTTACACAACATGTATGTACACCGACTGAAATAGAAACTCAGATACCAATTAGCAATAACACTTATTCATTCTGTTTACTTGAAACAGGTCTGAAATTGCCCCTTTCCAGCTGTTTGGTTGGCAGGTTATACCTTAGCTTAGGGTTTCTAACGCGTGGCCCATGCAGCCCCAGAGGCAACTATATGCGTCCCACAACCAGTGTTACCTTTAGGCCTCTTGCACACGACCGTATGGCTTTTTTAGTATTTTGCGGTTCGCTAAAAACGGATCCGCAAAAAATACGGATGACGTCCGTGTGCATTCCGTTTTTTGCTGAACGGAACAGCTGGCCCCTGATAAAACAGTACTATCCTTGTCAGTTAGGCCTCTTACAAACGAACATTTTTTTTTTTTTGTGTTCCGTATATGGAGTCATTCATTTCAATGGATCCGCAAAAAAAAATGGAAGGTACTCTGTATGCCTTCCGTTTCCGTTTTTCCATTCCGTTCAAAGATAGAACATGTCCTATTATTGTCCACATAACGGACAAGGATAGTACTGTTCCATCAGGGGCCAGCTGTTCCGTTCCGCAAAAAATGGAATGCACCTGGACGTCATTCCTATTTTTGCGGCCCGCAAAATACTGAAAAAGCCATACAGTCGTGTGCAAGAGGCCTTATGCGGACAATAATAGGACATGTTCTATCTTTGAACGGAACAGAAAAACGGAAATGGAAGGCATACGGAGTATCGTAGTTCCGTTTTTTTTTTGCGGATCCATTGAAATTAATGGTTCCGTATATGGTCCATATACGGTCCGTATACGGAAGGCAAAAAATGGAGCGTAAACGGGGAAAAAAAATGATTGTGTGCAAGAGGCCTTAAGCTACACAGTCTTCTTCAATCCCTCTGCTGAGAGTCTCTCTAGGCCTGCTCACTGCTGCCATAACAGTAACATAGTATGTGCCTGTTCCAAGTTCTGGGGCTGCCAGTAGCAATGCACAATATTTTCACTTTGTGTATTGCCAGGGTGAGTGGACCCAGAACTTGGATCAGGCATAAGCAAAACGACCACAGTAATTGTAAGGTCCTAGTAGCTATCTAGTATGGGCAGCCTGTCTATCCAGCGGCAGAATGACGGACCAGACCAAGGAGCTTAACCTTGCAAATTTTTTCAGGCTCTGAAAGAGAAATTGATCACTGGGAGCCAGATATAGACTTAGGGCTCTTTCACACAAGCGGATCCTGTGCGTGGAATCCGCTGCGTGAAAGAGTGCCAAGTACCGTTCTGGACAGCAGAGACATGGAGCATTAACATGGTTGATACTGCTCTTTGCCTCTCTGTGACCTTTTTACTACAAAATCACAGTGACAATTTTATCTTACTTTGATTTTGTAGTAAGAAGATCACAGAGAGGCAAAGAGCATTATCAATCATGTTAATGCTCCGTGTCTCTGCTGTCCGGAATGGGGCTTGGCTCTCTTTAATGCAGCAGATTACCCGCACGGCATCCGCTCATGTGAAAGAGCCCTTAAATGTGGATGGTTAAGCTCCATAAAGCCGCATTTCCTGATAGCAGCTTGCGATTTGCAAGACTTGTGAGTTGGCTTATTGTCGTGAAGCAGTTACATACCTGCAGACAACTTCCCACAACGTTTCTCTTTGATTGCCTCATGTAATGGCTTCATTGTTGTAGCATAGGTGTTTCCAGTAATTGTTGTCTTGTGTGGCATGAATTCTAGTAATAAAACACCTTCTGTATCCCAAAAAACTGTTTCCATGATCTTCATCTGACTGATGCACACAAAATTTCTTTTCACTTTGTAACCTCTTGTGCTTCCATTGCATGGACTCTTGTTTGGTCTTATGGTCATGGCGGTGGACCCATGTTTCATCACTCATAATAATTTGAGAATAGAAGTCATCTAGATTTTCTCTAAGCATGACTAAATTCACTTGGCCAAATTGGTGGCAACAAGTTTTTTGCTCAGTTGTCAATATTCATGGCACCCACCAGGAACTGACCTTTGACACCATCAAAACATCATGAATGATACTGGAAAATGTGCCAACTGAAATTCCTAATTCATGACTTATAACACTGACTTTGACCTTACAATTTTCAAAACTCATGGCCTCCACTTTACTTTACTTTTCCTTGGAAGATGCTTTGACAGATCGCACTGCATAGAGGTCATCTTCAATTGATTTCTTATCCCATTTAAACTGCTTTGCCCAAAACTTTACTTGGTAATAAGAAGATGCATCTCTACCACATACATGCTTTCGTGGATTTCCTTAGGCTTATTTTCTTCCTTTATAAGGAATTTAGTCATGGAAAGAAGCTACAAATCCCTCACTTTCTTTGTAGACCTGCACTTTATTGCACTTGCCATCCTGTCACTTCCAGTGCTTTGATCAGACTGAACTGCTACTGTGTGTGTTGCATGTCCTGACATGTCTTAACCTGTACAAACAAGTTCAGCTCTCTAACAGTGACAGAACATGCTGGGGTACATAACTTATTAAGCACCCCTCGTATTTACTAATTGCATTGCTTTGGTTGTCCCTGAAAACGGTTTTGTTTCTAGAGACTGTTCACAATCAGAGGATTAAGAGACACTCAAGTGTTGTGCTGGTTGCAACTGTCACATTATTTGTGTATCATACTAGCATCTTCAGAAAAGAACTGATAAATTGCATCATTTATTTATTGTCGCCATAATCATATGCTAGTCTCCAATTCCTGGCCCAGACTTAACACACAGGAAATTGCAGGAGATAACTGCCCTGCCAATCAATGGCCACAGCAGCGGCCAAGGATTGACTGAGTGATCACCCCCTGCAATTTCTTTGCACTTTACTAAAAATTAGGACCTGCTGGACAAACCCTTTAATATTTCATCTACATGGTGGCAGAAATGGGAGTTTTCAGGAAACAAAAAAAGCATTTTACAGGCAAAATGAGGAAGCCCTTTCAGTTTGGGTTTTCCAAGAATAAACTTGTATTTTCCATTAAACATGCCCTCGCCATACTAACATATATAATATAATTTTATTACCTATTATTCCCCATTTCCTTGCTTTACAAACCAGCCATGTGACCTGGTTTGTTGTCTTGCTGTCGTCACATCAACAGGTCACATGCTCCCCCCTCTGAGGTGCCCTGCTTGTCGCCGCAAAGTCAGTATTGATGCGAAGAGTCAGGCAGGAGCTTCCTCTGTGTACATGCAAACCCCTCTCCTTTGTCCACACTTGCTGCACAGCCTGGCACTACCTTATTCCGCCTGCATTGACGCCGCTCCATTGCCTCCTCCACCTGTCTCCTATTCCCTGAGTTGGATATCCCCGCTATATACTAGCACTATGTACTAGTGCTATGTGTAATCGGATGCCGCTCTGTCTGCATGCATGTCACATAGCTGTGCCAGGCTAGGCAGCAAGTGTGGACACTTTCATCAGATTGAACTACTACTGTGTGTGTTGCATGTCCTGACATGTCTCGACCTGTACAGACAAGTTCAGCTCTCCAACACTGACAGAACATGGTGGGGTAGATAACTTATTGAACACCTCTCGTATTTACTGTCTGCATGCCTGTCACGTAGCTGTGCCAGGCTAGGCAGCAAGTGTGGACACAGGAGAGGGGAGTGCACGTATATAGAGACAGCCCCTCTTTGACTCTGTCCCTCAACAAAAATGTCGTGTCAATGGACAGTGTAGCTCGGGGAGCATGTGACTCGACGTGACATCAGCAAGACAACAAACCAGGTCACGTGACTGGTATATATATATATATATATATATATATATATATATATATTTGAAAAAGTAGGCAGCACTCCAAGAGATAGTTGTGGTCCTTAATTCCACCTCTGCGACGTTTCAGCTGCTCATTGCAGCCTTTTTCAAGCAGTGAATACTAGTGCGCATGAGACATTTATATGTGATACACATGTGTAAATAATCAAATCATCAATCAATTACAATTTTAAGAATACAAACATAAGTGTAAAAGCCAATATCCTCATATACCATGATACATATACTTACGTCCGGAACTAGTGTTCCGGACGTAATAGGGAACAGTTCATTAATATCACGGTCCACAATAATGTACGTAGATTAGTCCCGAGCCCATCTAGGGATGTGACAGTTCGGGATGTTCAGTCCTGGTCTGCACAGCCCCGAGTTTCAGAGCATGGCCAACATATCCCTATGGCTCCATCCTCTAACTCATGGGCAAATCAGGAAGTTCTACAGATAATACCAGGAATGACCCAGAGAAATCGGGCCTTGTACCACCATGTGTGAATAAACTAAGTTTTTTATTTTTATGCTACTTTTGGGAGTGCAGTCCATTTTTTGGTCTTATATATATATATATATATATATATATATATATATATGTTATATGGCCAGGGCATGTTTAATGGAAAATAAAGGTTTATTCCCAGAAAACCCCTTTAACCATTGATCAGTCTTAGTTATTTCCATAATTCCTGGCCTTTTTAAGGGTCTTCAATCAAAATATTAAAGTTGTAGTACGCTTGATAGTAAATTACAGATGTGCATTAATAGTATACAGAGCTCATCTTCTAATTTGTGCAGCTAAGGATTTAAAATGCACGTGCATAGCTGATTGTATGTAGAAATCCAGACAGAATTAAAGGCAACTATGAAAGTAGATTTCACGGCCTACAGTTGAAGAACAAAACTGTCTGAATCCTCTCAGAATGATTTCAAGCATATACATTTAATGAACTATAAAGGCACTGGAAAATAGATTTTTTAATGATAAGAAAATCTCACCTTGTTTTCTTTCGGCTTTACAACTTTCATAAAGGCTCCTCTGGAACTCGCTACTTCTCGCTCTTTGCTTGTCACTTTCCTTGTATCCAAAAACTTAAGGTTAGGAAGCTTATTGAGGACAAAGTACCTGCAGACAAGAGCCATAGATGAACATTTGTCATTGTGACAGCTTTCTTTGTAAACCACATCCATCTTTTGGTACAATGGATATATGTCAAGTTGGACTCTACTCCTGCACCTGGGTTAGTTGGTTATTTCTTGAGCCATGTATAAGCAAATAATTCCACTGGAATGAATTAATGCACAGTAAGAAAGAAACAGGACAAGAGGGCAAGCTAGATCTAGCATGTATATCTATAACATATTAATCAAAGACAACCCCTTTTCAGACTAGCTGCAATGATGCACAACATATAGCCAAAGATCTGCCTCCTGGCACCCCAGGCAAACAGATAACTTTTCCTGGAGAAAGGGTGGCCAGTCCTACATTTTCCTACAGTGCCCAAAGAGTAGTGCCCAACTGTAGATGACTTAGTCCAACAGGATTTAAGTCACTGCTCAAACCCAAAATGCTCTCCTTTCTAGCTCATAGAGATAAATTGCAAGGAGTGAATCTTTGTCCTTGCTGTCCATGTTCCATAAAAAGTTACATGGAAAAGAGTTTTGTTAATGAGATAACTCCTTTAAAGAGGACCTATCGCATCTCCTGACATGTCTGTTTTAGTAACTACTTACATCCCTCATGTAATAGCAATTCTGGGGCATCTTTCATATAAATGTATATTATGTCATTACTCTATTATTCATAGTATGAAGTTAAGAACTAATTGCTAGCAGTCTGCAAAAAAGGTCCAACAGGGTGTTAACACTTGACTGACTGTGCAGGGGCACACCCCTAATTGGTAACATCCAGATGGACCTTTAATTGCAGACTGCTGACAATTCATAAATTTCTAGTAGGAATACTAAAGGAATGGCACACCATAAAGTCATATGAAATGATGCCCCGGAAATGTTATTACACAAGGAATGCAAGTAGTTACTACAACAGACATGTAACAAAAGGTGAAAAGTCCCTTTTAATGTGCATTTCCATCTTAAATTCGATTTCCATCTTAAATTCGATTTCCAGATGACCACTTCTATATAGTTTTTCACCAAGCTCTGTTGAATGATAATGTCACGAACGTTCCCGTGACAGGTGGCAGGAGATCGGTGAGACTGGCAACACGTTGTTTGATCTGACAGGTTTCCGTATGGATCAATAGGCGTCTGTGTTGTTTCTGGTAATGGCCACAGCCCTTGCCTCATGTGTTGCTTATATGGTCATTTAACCTTCCTAATTTATAGTTGCTTCTCCCACTATGCTGTGTGGTTTATAGCTTCAGTTTTAGTTGTGAATTGCTGTTGTGTGGATCTCGGTGGAGTTCCTGGTACTTCCATTGCTTCTTTGAAGTTAAGTCTTTCCTTTCCCTCTTTGTATGACAATAGACGGGTGAGCATCTATACATCTTTGTGTTTTATACCTCTTTGAATTTTGTTTGAGTTCTGTGTGTTGCATTTCCCTGTCATTTTTATTAAGGCCTGAGGGAGACTCCTGTTTGTCCTTCCTTTTGGAAGAACAGGTTGTCTCAGTCCCTCCTATGTTCGGTGTGGTGTTTCCCTCCCACACCCGAACGTGACATTATAAACCGCCAAAAAAATGACATTTTTTGCTCATTTCAGTACAGCCATGGATCCTATTGCTGCACTGGCCGGACAGCTGCAGGGGCTGTCTTTGGAGGTAACTGACCTCCGCACGACCGTCCTGCAGATCCAGAGATTACAGGCTGCAGGTCTTAGTGCTGATTACCAGGCCTGTCTCGAGCCTAAATTTGCCCTCCCGGACAGATTCTCTGGGGGAAGTGATAATTTCATTTTGTTTAGGGAGGCGTGCAAATTGTATTTTAGGCTACAGCCACACTTATCTGTGGATGAGATTCAGAGAGTTGGTGTTATTTTGTTGCTTAAAGGGGACACTCAGTCATGGGCTTTTTCTCTGCTGACCGGATCGCAGCCTCTCCGATCGGTAGATTAATTTTTCAAAGCTTTGGGTCTTATCTATGATGACCCGGATCGGACCTCTCTGGCCGAGACCAAGCTACGTGGCCTTCATCAGGGAGAGTGTTCTGCTGAGATCTATTGCTCAGAGTTTAGGAGGTGGGCTATGGATACTGAGTGGAACGATCCGGCTCTCCGTAGTCAGTTTTGTCAGGGATTATCAGAGAGGCTGAAGGATGCTTTGGCCTTTCATGAGAATCCTGAGTATCTGGAAGTCGCTATGTCTCTTGCTGTATGCATTGATAGACGCCTGAAAGAGAGATCTAGGGGCCCCCACTCTCAGGACGTACTATTACATAACGTATTGTCTTCCTCTGACACTTTGGGTGAAGATACTCCTGGGTTTATGTCTGGGGGACGAACCCATGCAATTAGGGGGAGCTACTTCTGGATCCGATTTTAAACATACTGGTAATAGGAAGGGAGTATGTTTTTTCTGCAGACAAAAGGGACATTTTATCAGAGTATGTCCATGCATTCAATGGCAAAAAGATAAAAAAGGGACATTTAATTCCCATCTGACTCTTGGAGGAGTGAGAGGAGAGTCAGAAAATGTGTATTTGTCTTTGCCTGGTAGTATCTTATTTCTCCTGGCTGCTGAGGTGGCCCTAGAGTAAAAAACTGTGGGGTTTGAGGTGTTTATCGACAGCGGGGCCGGGGTGAACCTGATTGATGCTCAGTTCGTACGTAAGCACGGGTTGTCACCGAGTGCATTAGAAAAAAACATTTCTGTTTTTGCTATTGATTCTGCACCTCTGGCTCAGAAGTGTTTGTCTCGGATCGTGTATGCTATCAGATTAAAAGTAGGTGACTTTCATTAAGAATTTATCTTGTGTTTTGTATTGGAGGGTCTCCCTGCACCAGTGGTTCTGGGTTTACCGTGGTTAAGCAAGCACAATCTAACCATCGATTGGCAAGCTAGACAGATTCTGGAGTGGGGAGATTATTGCATTGAAAATTGTCTGAATACATCTTTTTCTGTTTTAACTACTAAGACATTACCCTCTTTTATATCTGATTTTGCCGACGTGTTTTCTGAGAGTAGATGGCAGGATTTACCTCTGCATCGGGAATATGATTGTCCTATCAACCTTATTCCCGGAGCTAAGTTGCCAAAATCTAGGTTGTATAACCTCTCTAAACCTGAAAGACTGGCCATGAGAGAGTATATTAGTGAGAGTTTGGCTAAAGGACACATAAGACCTTCCAAGTCTCCAGTGGCAGCAGAGTTCTTTTTTGTTTAAAAAAAAAAACAGGACAAAGGTCTTCGGCCATGTCTGGACTTACGTGAACCCTCTTCCTTTGATTTCCGATTTGTTTAACCAGATTATTGGAGCCAAGGTGTTTTCCAAGTTGGATTTAATGGGGGCATATAATCTGGTTAGGATCAAGAAAGGGGATGAATGAAAGACGCTTTTAATACTCCGGAGGGGCACTTTGAGAACCGGTCATGCCTTTCGGGTTGACCAATGCTCCTGCGGTTTTCCAGCATTTTGTGAATGACATCTTTCATCACCTTGTGGGGAAGTTTGTAGCCGTATATTTGTATGACATTCTAATTTATTCTCCAGATGTGGAGACACATCAGGATCACGTTAGACAGATGTTACAGATCCTAAAGGACAATAACTTGTACGCAAAATTAGAGAAGTGTGTTTTTGCTGTACAGGAGGTGCAGTTTTTGGGCTATCTGCTGTCATTTCAGGGTTTTCAAATGAATCCAGAGAAAGTCTGTGCTGTATTGGACTGGGATTGACCTGGAAATCTGTAGGTTCTTATGCAGTTTTTGGGGTTTACCAACTATTACCGAAAATGTATTCAGAATTATTTGCCAATAATAACAACCTTAATGGACATGACTAAGAAAGGGACCGTTAGGACATTAGGTATTCCTGTGTATGAACTCACCTAACTCTGGGGTCTGTTCATACTGGTAGCTAGTTAGGATTTGATTAGGGTTTTACTAGGAGGTGTCCATCTCCGTTCCCTAGTTTCCTGGCCTGATTCCCTCACCCCTTTCCTCCTATGTTCGGTGTGGTGTTTCCCTCCCACACCTGAACGAGACAAGTAAACCTGCTAAATGGATTGTCATTGTGCATATAAATAATGTGGCAACCCCAGTAAAAACCTGCATACAGACAGCTGTATAGAATGCATTTGTGAAAAAATACTCTTTAAGGCTTGAACACTCAGGTGAAAGAGGCCATATAAATGGGTTCAAAGTTGCAAAGGCGCCAGTAGAGACACAGACAAGTTTGTCATCACTGGCTGCATATGGATCATGGCACAGGACGAAAGGAGAATTCAGCCACACTCTTTGATTTGTAAGACACAGAACAAAGGGAGATGAAAGCTCCTGTCTGCTCAAGACTCTCTGTCTCGGGAATTCTGTAGTTGCCAAAGGTTAAGTATGAAGAGAAGGCAAGTGATATCCTGAGTCTGTATGACTGAGGTGCTGTCCTCTGCTCGCTAAACACTTCAGTGTTTAACCTGTACAGATACTTAGGTTCAGATGGAGTCATAAAAGCCAACTTGTTTACATTGTGATTTAGAAACCAACACAAAAAGTAAAAGTGCCTAGAAATGCACTCAACTGCATGTGACAAAGCCTGGAATTAGCTAATTAAATCATTCTGTCTTAAAGAAAGCTACAATAATGTACTGGAGCAGAAGCTACTTTTTGCCAAGAAAGAACCTTCAAATAAATGACTTTTTGCAACAGGACAAAAACTGTGCTATTCATGAAATTAAAAATATCACTAAATAAGAGATGGAAAGAATCAATAAGAAGCGGAGAAATGTGACTCTAGATGTCCATTGGTGATAACAAGGGCAACAAACAGAGGCATTTCTAGGGTTTTTAAATTGCTTATGTTCCTATGTCCTAGAGCCTGAATGTCACCATATATTCTCTTTGCCCCATGTGTGGAGCGCTGTACTACTGTAAGACAGTTGAGGGGCCTGTTAGAGAGTTTGATATGCAAGTTACATTTCTTACCACAAACATCATCTGGATTTTTCTGGGGACTCTCCTGGTTGCACTTGATTCCTGCTTCCTTGCTCTTTCAAGGACTATTGTTGTGTCTGGCAGCAATAAAATTTTTTAGCACAACCTGCGCAAAATGGTGTGCAATTTTAGAGACCCAAAACTCCTATTGTTGTACCTGGCAGCAATATATGTTATTAGCGCAACCTGTGCTAAATTGCGTGCAATTTTTAGAAACCCAAAAGTCCTCTTAAGAACTATTGTTGCATCTGGCAGCAACATATATTTTTAGCGCAACCTGTGCTAAATAGCGGGCAATTGTTTTGCCGCTGCAGACCGCAACATTATCTGTGCTACAGCTCCTGTGTGACGTGTGCGCAACCTAAAAAATTTCTGTGACATTTAGTGTACTTTTTCCGTAGACAATGCGGACAGCAACATTATCTACTCTACATGTCCTGTTTAGTGTTGAGCGAACAGTTCGAGCATAGTTCGGGTCCGTACCGAATTTTGGGGTGTTCGTGACACGGACCCGAACCCGAACTTTTTCGTAAAAGTTCGGGTTCGGGTTCGTCGTTCGGCATGTATTTTGGCGCATTTTGAAAGGCTGCAAAGCAGCCAATCAACATGCATCATACTACTTGCCCTAAGATGCCATCGCAGCCATGCCTACTATTGGCAAGGCTGTGATTGGCCAAGTGCAGCATGTGACTCAGCCTCTTTATAAGCTTGTGCGCACGTCGGGACGTGCTCACTCCCGATGTGAATAGAACAGGGATAGAGCGCAGCTGATGCTAGGGCGAGAATAGGCAGGGATAATTGAATAACTGGAAGCAAATTTCTCTCCTCCACCTGTGATTCATCTGAACAACTGCAGCTGAGCTGCTTTTTGATAGGGATTGGCTATTTTTAGAGTGGCCAGAGTGATTTTTCCATCCACATGTACCTGGGCTGACCGCCGGCCGCCATTTGCGACTTGTAGTGCTGCAGCAGAAGCTGCCACAGTGTGCATTCAAAGCTCCAAACAAGTCAGACATCTACACCTGGGATTCAGACCAATAGCGATTTAGCAGCACAGTCCAAGGCTATTTTTTTAAAGGTTGTGCAGACCATTTTGTGGCACATGTTACTGGGCTGATAGGCGGCGGCCATCTTGGGACTAGTGCTGCAGCACAATCTCTCCCAACGTCCATTAATCACTTGTAATAGTGGTCTGTGCCATAGAAATCCTACATCAGGGACTTGGGTGTGCATGTGTCACCCCTACTAATACCAGTCCACCTGTAATCCATACAGTGAAAAGCCATAAAGTATTCCAGTGAGGGAATTTTTTTATTTAAAAAGGCCAAGTTAGTTTATCTGGCGTTCAATATACTAGATACAGTTAGGCCTGCGTTTCATACATCTGGAATTAGCAAACTAATGTGCTGGGGTTGGGAAAACATATATGTACCCATACTAGAATCTGTCAAAGAAAGCGGTACTCACATATAACAGTCATTCCATCTGTAATCCATACAGTCAAAAGACTGAAAGTATTCCAGTGAGGGAATTTTTTTATTTAAAAAGGCCAAGTTAGTTTATCTGGCGTTCAATATACTAGATACAGTTAGGCCTGCGTTTCATACATCTGGAATTAGCAAACTAATGTGCTGGGGTTGGGAAAACATATATGTACCCATACTAGAATCTGTCAAAGAAAGCGGTACTCACATATAACAGTCATTCCATCTGTAATCCATACAGTCAAAAGACTGAAAGTATTCCAGTGAGGAATTTTTTTATTTAAAAAGGCCAAGTTAGTTTATCTGGCGTTCAATATACTAGATACAGTTAGGCCTGCGTTTCATACATCTGGAATTAGCAAACTAATGTGCTGGGGTTGGGAAAACATATATGTACCCATACTAGAATCTGTCAAAGAAAGCGGTACTCACATATAACAGTCATTCCATCTGTAATCCATACAGTCAAAAGACTGAAAGTATTCCAGTGAGGGAATTTTTTTATTTAAAAAGGCCAAGTTAGTTTATCTGGCGTTCAATATACTAGATACAGTTAGGCCTGCGTTTCATACATCTGGAATTAGCAAACTAATGTGCTGGGGTTGGGAAAACATATATGTACCCATACTAGAATCTGTCAAAGAAAGCGGTACTCACATATAACAGTCATTCCATCTGTAATCCATACAGTCAAAAGACTGAAAGTATTCCAGTGAGGGAATTTTTTATTTAAAAAGGCCAAGTTAGTTTATCTGGCGTTCAATATACTAGATACAGTTAGGCCTGCGTTTCATACATCTGGAATTAGCAAACTAATGTGCTGGGGTTGGGAAAACATATATGTACCCATACTAGAATCTGTCAAAGAAAGCGGTACTCACATATAACAGTCATTCCATCTGTAATCCATACAGTCAAAAGACTGAAAGTATTCCAGTGAGGAATTTTTTTATTTAAAAAGGCCAAGTTAGTTTATCTGGCGTTCAATATACTAGATACAGTTAGGCCTGCGTTTCATACATCTGGAATTAGCAAACTAATGTGCTGGGGTTGGGAAAACATATATGTACCCATACTAGAATCTGTCAAAGAAAGCGGTACTCACATATAACAGTCATTCCATCTGTAATCCATACAGTCAAAAGACTGAAAGTATTCCAGTGAGGGAATTTTTTTTATTTAAAAAAGGCCAAGTTAGTTTATCTGGCGTTCAATATACTAGATACAGTTAGGCCTGCGTTTCATACATCTGGAATTAGCAAACTAATGTGCTGGGGTTGGGAAAACATATATGTACCCATACTAGAATCTGTCAAAGAAAGCGGTACTCACATATAACAGTCATTCCATCTGTAATCCATACAGTCAAAAGACTGAAAGTATTCCAGTGAGGGGATTTTGCTTATAAAAAATAATATATTTCATTGTGGTGCGAGTTGAATCGCAACAATGAAGAAAAATACTATTAAGGGACGAGGGCGCGGTCGTGGTGGTGTCCGTGGAGCCTCTGTTGCTGGTAGAGGACGTGGCCGTTCGGCCTCAGGCGCACACAGTAGGGAACGAACTCCCTCAACTAGCCGGCAGAATGTACCGCAATATCTCGTGGGGCCCAATGCCGCTCTTAGGATGGTAAGGCCTGAGCAGGTACAGGCATTAATCGATTGGGTGGCCGACAGTGCTTCCAGCACGTTCACCACATGGTCTTCCACCCAGTCTTCTGCGGAAAGCGCACAGGTGGCACCTGAAAACCAAGCCCATCAGTCTGTCACATCACCCCCAAGCATATCAGGGAAACGGTCTGAGCCACAAGTTATGCAGCAGTCTCTTCTTCTGTTTGAAGACTCTGCTTCCAGGGTTTCCCAGGGGCGTCCACCTAGCCCTTCCCCAGTGGAGGAAGACATACCATGCACTGACGCACAACCACTTATGTCTCCAGATGAAGAGGACATGGGAATACCACCACAGCAGAGTCACCGACTCTCTGATGATGACGAAACACAGGTGCCCACTGCCGCGTCTTTTGCAGTGTGCAGACTGAACAGGAGGAGGTCAGGGAGGGAGACTGGGTGGAAGACGATGCAGAGGACGATGAGGTCTTAGACCCCACATGGACTGAAGGTCGTGGCGATGACTTTCACAGTTCAGAGGAAGAGGTAGTGGTGAGACCGAGACAACAGCGAAGCCAAAGAGGAGCAGGGGCCAAAGCAGGCGAGCCGCCGCCCCAGAGTTCGCCTGCTACTGGACATCGCCAACAGGGACCCAGCCCCACAAAGGCAGCTTCAAAGAGTTCCCTGGCATGGCACTTCTTTAAACAATGTCCTACCGACAAGACCCGAGTGACTTGCACGCTCTGCCATCAGAGCCTGAGGCGAGGCATTAACGTTCTGAACCTCAGCACAACCTGCATGACCAGGCATCTACATGCAAAGCATGAACTGCAGTGGGGTACACACCTTAAAAACCAGGCACTCGCTGAGGCTCCCCCTGCTCCCTCTACCGCTGCTGCCTCGGCTTCCGCCTCGAGAGGAATGTTGCCACCTGCCGAGCAGCAAACAGAGGATGTGCCACCGACACCACCACCACCGCCACCGTCAACTAGCGTCTCCACTATATCACACAGCAGCGTTCAGCTCTCAATATCTCAAACCTTAGAGAGAAGCGCAAATTCCCCGAGTCACCCTCGGGCCCTTGGCCTGAACGCCAGCATTTCTAAACTGCTGGCCTTTGAAATGCTGTCATTCCGGCTGGTGGACACAGACAGCTTCAAACAGCTGATGGCCATGGCTGTCCCGCAGTATGTGGTTCCCAGCCGCCACTACTTCTCCAAGACAGCCGTGCCTTCCCTGCACATGCAAGTGTCCGATAAAATCAAGTGTGCACTGCGCAACGCCATTTGTGGCAAGGTCCACCTAACCACGAATACGTGGACCAGTAAGCACGGCCAGGGACGCTATATCTCACTAACTGCACACTGGATGAATGTAGTGGCGGCTGGGCCCCGGCGGACAGTTCCTTGGCGCACGTCCTTCCGCCCCCTAGGATCGCAGGGCATCATTCTCTGCCTCCTGTAGCCTCCTCCTCCTACTCGGCTTCCTCCTCCACTGCTTCCACCAGCTCATCCGGTCAGCCACACACCTTCACCACCAACTTCAGCACAGCCCGGGGTAAGCGTCAGCAGGCCATTCTGAAACTCATATGTTTGGGGACAGGCCCCACAGCGCAAAGGAGTTGTGGCGGGGTATTGAACAACAGACCGGCGAGTGGTTTCTGCCGGTGGGCCTCAAGCCAGGCCTGGTGGTATGCGATAATGGGCGAAATCTCGTGGCAGCTCTGGGACTAGCCGGTTTGGCGCACATCCCTTGCCTGGCGCATGTGCTGAACTTGGTGGTGCAGAGGTTCATTCACCACTACCCCAACATGTCAGAGCTGCTGCATAAAGTGCGGGCCGTCTGTGCGCGCTTCCGCCGTTCACATCCTGCCGCTGCTCGCCTGTCTGCGCTACAGCGGAACTCGGCCTTCCCGCTCACCGCCTCATATGCGGCGTGCCCACCCGGTGGAACTCCACCTTGCACATGCTGGAGAGACTGTGCGAGCAGCAGCAGGCCATAGTGGAGTTTCAGCTGCAGCACGCTTCGCGTCAGTCGTACTGCCGAACAGCACCACTTCACCACCAATGATTGGGCCTCCATGCGAGACCTGTGTGCCCTGCTGCGCTGTTTGAGTACTCCACCAACATGGCCAGTGGCGATGACACTGTTATCAGCGTTACAATACCACTTCTATGTCTCCTTGAGAAAACACTTAGGGCAATGATGTTAGAGGAGGTGGCCCAGGTGGAGGAGGAGGAGGAGAGGATGAGGGCTCGTTTCTAACACTTTCGGGCCAGTCTGTTCGAATTGGCTCAGAGGGAGGTTTGTTTAAGCAGCAGAGGACAGGTTCACAGAGTCGCCAGCCAAGGCACTGTACTGGAGGACGAGGAGGATGAGGAGGAGGAGGTGGAGGGGACGAGGATGACGCAAGTTCACAGCGGGGTGGCAGCCCAGGCCCATCACTGGTGCGTGGCTGGGGGGATACGGTGGACGATGACGATCGCCTCCCACAGAGGACAGCTTGTCCTTACCCATGGGTAGCCTGGCCCACATGAGCGAATATATGCTCCAATGCCTGCGCAACGACAGCAGAGTTGCCCACGTTTTAACGTGTGCAGACTACTGGGTGGCCACCCTGCTGGATCCCGGTATAAAGACAATGTGCCCACTTTAATTCCTGAACTGGGCGCGACCGTAAGATGCGCGAGTACAAGCGCTGCGCTGATAGAGCGCTCTTGAGAGCATTCCCACATGTCACAGGGGAACAGGTGGAAGGTGAAGGCAGAGGAGTGGCAAGAGGTCGCCAACGCAGCTGTGTCACGGCCAGCTCATCTGAGGGCAGGGTTAGCATGGCAGAAATGTGGAAAAGTTTTGTCTCCACGCCACAGCTATCTGCACCGACACCTGATACGGAACGTGTTAGCAGGAGGCAGCATTTCACTAACATGGTTGAACAGTATGTCTGCACACCCCTCCACATCCTGACGGATGGTTCGGCCCCATTCAACTACTGGGTTTCGAAATTGTCCACGTGGCCAGAGTTAGCATGTTATGCCTTGGAGGTGCTTTCCTGCCCGGCGGCCAGCGTTTTATCTGAGCGCGTATTCAGCACGGCAGGGCGTCATTACTGACAAGCGCAGCCGCCTGTCCACAGCCAACGTGGACAAGCTGACCTTCATAAAGATGAACCAGGCATGGATCCCACAGGACCTGTCCCTCCCTTGTGCAGAGTAGTCCTTATTAACTGCCTAAAACATGTCTTGTTGTGCTACGGGCCACTTCTTTATTTGATACAAATTTTATGAAACCCACAGTTGAATGAAACTCTTCTCTGTCTGGGCGCGGGGCCTAACCAGATGAAAGTGGCCGGTTAAACTAACGGGTGACATGAAGCCATAACCTCTGCCATGCTACCTCTGTCTTCTGTCTGGGTGCTGAGGCCTAAGTCAAATAAAGCGGTCTTCTGCTGTGCTGGGGGATATGAAGCTAATCTCTGACCTCTCTCCTCTGTCTGGGTCCAAAGGCCTAAATCACTGAAAGAGGCCTTCTCCTGTGGTGTGTGATATGATGCCAGAATATGTGCTGTGGGGCCTCTCTCCTCTTCCTGGGTGCAGGGGTCAAATAAACTAAATTGTGGCCTACTCCTGTGGTGGTTGATATGATGCCTGATTCTCTGATGTGGAACCTCTCTCCTCTGTTTGGGTGAAGGGGTCAAAGTAACTCAATGGTGGCTTCTCCTGTGGTGGTTGAGTATGATGCCAGAATATGTGCTGTGGGGCCTCTCTCCTCTTCCTGGGTGCAGGGGTCAAAGTAACTCAATGGTGGCTTCTCCTGTGGTGGTTAGATATGATGCCAGAATATGTGCTGTGGTGCCTCTCTCCTCTTCCTGGGTGCAGGGGTCAAAGTAACTCAATGGTGGCTTCTCCTGTGGTGGCTGATATGATGCCAGAATATGTGCTGTGGTGCCTCTCTCCTCTTCCTGGGTGCGGGGGTCAAAGTAACTCAATGGTGGCTTCTCCTGTGGTGGCTGATATGATGCCAGAATATGTGCTGTGGGGCCTCTCTCCTCTTCCTGGGTGCAGGGGTCAAAGTAACTCAATGGTGGCTTCTCCTGTGGTGGTTAGTATGATGCCAGAATATGTGCTGTGGTGCCTCTCTCCTCTTCCTGGGTGCAGGGTCAAAGTAACTAAATGGTGGCTTCTCCTGTGGTGGTTGATATGATGCCTGATTCTCTGCTGTGAAACCTCTCTCCTCCATCTGGGTGTAGGGGTCAAAGTCTTTCAAAGTCGCCTTCTCCTGTGCTGATTGATATAAAGCTGATGGTTGTGCCATCTGACATGGTTGCCAGGGTCTGATTCAATGGGGGCCTACTCCTGTGGTGGGTGATCTAAATGCCTGATTCTCTGCTGTGAAACCTCTCTCCTCCGTCTGGGTGTAGGGGTCAAAGTCTTTCAAAGTCGCCTTCTCCTGTGCTGATTGATATGAAGCTGATGGTTGTGCCATCTGACATGGTTGCCGGGGTCCCATTAAATTGGGGCCTACTCCTGTGGTGGGTGATCTAAATGCCTGATTCTCTGCTTTGAAACCTCTCTCCTCCGTCCGGGTGTAGGGGTCAAAGTCTGTCAAAGTCGCCTTCTCCTGTGCTGATTGATATAAAGCTTATGCTTGTGCCATCTGACATGGTTGCCGGGGTCTGATTCAATGGTGGCCTACTCCTGTGGTGGGTGATCTAAATGCCTGATTCTCTGCTGTGTAACCTCTCTCCTCCGTCTGGGTGTAGGGGTCAAAGTAACTAAATGGTGGCCTACTCCTGTGGTGGGTGATATGATGCCTGGTTCTCTGCTGTGGGACCTCTCTCCTTTGTCTGGGTGCTGTGGTCAAAATAATAGTAAGTGACCTTCTCCATTGGTGGGTGACTTGAAGCCTGATTCTGTGCTATGGGACCTCACTCCAATTAATATTGTTTAATTTTTATTTATTTTATGTTAACTCATCATTTCCCTATCTACATTTGTTTGCAGGGGATTTAACTACATTTTGCTGCCTTTTGCAGCCCTCTAGCCCTTTCCGGGTGTGTTTTACAGCCTTTTTAGTGCCCAAAAGTTCGGGTCCCCATTGACTTCTATGGGGTTCGGGTTCGGGATGAAGTTCGGGTCGAGTTCGGATCACGAACCCGAACATTTTTCGAAAGTTCGGCCGAACTCGTCGAACCCGAACATCCAGGTGTTCGCTCATCTCTAGGACTCATGTTTAATGTGTGCGCATAATAAAAATATCTGTGACATCCAGTGTACTTATTCCATAGACAGTGTCCGCTGCAGACAGTGACATTCCTTTCGCCACCTCTCCTGTATAACGTTTGCGCATCCAAAAAAAATCTGTGACATCCAGTGTACTTTTTCCCATAGACGCTGCGGACAGCGACATTACATGCGCTACATCTCCTGTATAACGTTTGCACATACTAAAAATATATGTGACATCCAGTGTACATTTTCCGTAGACAATGCGGACAGCCACATTATCTACTCTACATGTCCTGTTTAACGTATGCGCATAATAAAAATATCTGTGACATCCAATGTACTTTTTTCATAGACGCTGCGGACAGCGACATTATCTGCGCTACATCTCCTGTATAATGTGTGCGCAGCCTAAAAATATCTGTGACAATAAGCGTACTTTTTCCATAGACTCTGCAGACAGCGACATTATCTATTCTGCACTACATCTCCTGTTTAATCTCTGCACATACTAAAAATATCTGTTACATCCAGTGTACTTTTTCCAAAGACGCTGCGGACAGCGACATTACCTGCACTATATCACCTGTTTAACGTGTGTGCATACTAAAAATATCTGTGACATCCAGTGTACATTTTCCATAGATGCTGCGGACAGCGACATTATCTGTGCTGCATCTCCTGTATAACGTTTGCACATCCTAAAAATATCTGTGACATCCAATGTACTTTTTCCGTAGACGCTGCGGACAGCAACATTATCAGAGCTACATCTCTTGTATAGAGTTTGTGCATCCTAGAAATATCTATGACATCCAGTGTACTTTTTTCGTAGACTGGCAACACTCTCCAAGGCCTGGGACAGTTTCATGGTTCATGGAAGATAGTGAAGGAGTACGTAGCAGACCGTGTCTGCATCCTCAATGATCCCTCCGTGCCTTACAACTATTGGGTGTCCAAGCCGGACACGTGGCACGAACTGGCGCTCTACGCCTTGGAGGTGCTGGCCTGAAAAGCGCATCTACCTGTCAACTGAAAATGCCAATCAGTTGACTCTTATAAAAATGAACAAGGCCTGGATTGCCCCTGACTTCTCTACTCCACCAGAGAAAAGAACAGGCTGAACATAAAGGCACTTTAAATATGGCTTTTATGGTGTATTGAATACACTGTATTCCCATGCACCCCTTCAACCCCAAAAAAGGTATATGGTTTAATCTTCCTTTTCTCTTCCTTCTCCTCCCCCATCATATCAACATGCTTTTTAGGCTTTCCTCACTCCTAATGTTTTTGAGGGTCAGCTCAGCAGCAGGCCCTCAACCATAATTTTTTCGCTGGTCAGCTGAGCAGCAGGCCCTCGCCCATAATTTTTTCCATGGTCAGATCAGCAGCAGGCACTCGCCCCTAATGTTTTAGAGAGTCAGCTCAGCAGCAGACCCCCAACCATAATTTTTTTGATGGTCAGCTCAGCAGCAGGCCCTCAACCATAATTTTTTCGATGGTCAGCTCAGCAAAAGGCACTCGGCCCTAATGTTTTAGATGGTCAACTCCGATCCAATGGTATATTTTAACTTCAAGCATCCCCATCACCATAGGAACGCCTCTATGTTAGAATATACCATCGGATTGGAGAAAACTCCGATCCGATGGTATATCCTAAACCCGAGGCATTCCCATGATGATGGGGACGCACCTCTGACAGGGTGCTGCCATCCGCAGCACCTGAGGGGGTTAACTGCGTGGATGGCAGCTCCCTGTCAGAGATCAGGTGCCGGGAATGTTTCTATAATTTTTGAATTGGTGGGCAGTGTGCCCTCAGTGCACCCTTTCCCCCAATATTTAAAATCATGGGTGGGCATTGCGCCTTATAACGGAATATAATGTGCGCCTGACAATGTTATAATGGAAAATAATAAAGTAAAGTTTGGATCCCCATTGACTTTAACCACCTCCCGACCACCTAACGCAGGGATGCGTCCTGCGGGCTGCCGGGTTATTCTTCCTGGATGCATATACGCGCATATGCGCAGTGCGGGTCGGCACAAGGAGTTGGTCATCAGCCTGCCAGCCAATGATCAGCGCTGGCAGGTTGGTGACCTTTAAAAAATCAAACCACCAGCCATATAACACATTATATTTTTAAATATAATGTGTTAAATGGCTTCTGTGCTCTCTGCTGGGTCATTTGTGTCAGATCACAGTGAGTACACCAAGCACTACACATTTAGCCCCAGATCATCCCTCATCACCCCAATTAACCCCTTGATCACCCCTGTCAATCACTAGTGAAAGGGGAAAAAGTGATCAGTGTAAACTGTCACTTTTTTTTTTCCCACCAGTATTGACTGTTAGGTTTAGGTTAGTTTAGGCCCCTTTGGTAGGTAGTTAGCTTCAGTTAGCGCCCAGCCCACCGCACCGCAGTCACTGATTCGCTGATTAGCGTATCGCTAATCAGCATTGGTACTTTATAGCATCTGTAAGTGATCAGAACTGACCACAGTCAGATCTATAACAGTATAAGTGTCACCTTAGCTCGCCCTCCACCCAAAATGCAGTGTTTGCCCGATCAGGCCTGATCGGTCGCCCACACGTGGGTGATGCTGGGTGAGAGAAACATCTCTGTAAATTGACAACTTTGTATAAAGAAATGGAAAAAGTTGTCAATACATAGATATTTTTCACACACAGTATGGGTATATGTAAAAATACACCCCAAAACACATTGCCCTACTTCTCGTGAGTACGGCAATACCACATGAGTGACACATTTTTGCAGCCAAGATGCGCAAAGGGGCCCTAATTCCAATGAGTACCTTTAGGATTTCACAGGGCATTTTTACGCATAGAGCTTTTTAGAGGTATTCCGTGAGGGGTATGGTGAGTTCATGTAAAATTTTATTTTTTGTCACAAGTTAGTGGAATATGAGACTTTGTAAGAAAAAAAAAAATCAATTTCCGCTAACTTGTGACAAAAAATAAAAACTTCCATGAACTCACTATGCCCATCAGCGAATACCTTAGGGTGTCTACTTTCCGAAATGGGGTCATTTGTGGGGTGTTTCTACCGTCTGGGCACTGTAGTACCTCAGGAAACATGACAGGTGCTCAGAAAGTCAAAGTGCGTAAATTAATTTTTTTTGCACCATAGTTTGTAAACGCTATAACTTTTACCCAAACCAATAAATATACACTTATTGCATTTTTTTTTATCAAAGACATGTAGAATAATAAAGTTAGAGAAAAATCTATATAGAAATGTAGTTTTATTTGAAAAATTTTACAACAGAAAGTGAAAAATGTCATTTTTTGCAAAAATGGAATATCAAAACAAGTAAAAATGTCAGCAGCAATGAAATACCACCAAATGAAAGCTCTATTAGTGAGAAGTAAAGGAGGTAAAATTCATTTGGGTGGCAAGTTGTATGACCGAGCAATAAACGGTGAAAGTAGTGTTGTGCAGAATTGTAAAAAGTGGTCTGGTCATTAAGGGTGTTTAAGCGAGGGGGGCTGAGGTGGTTAATGGGGTCTGGGTTAGGGGTCAAGTTCAGGTCAAGTTCGGGTCCCGAAACCGAACTTTGACCTGAAGTTCGGCTGAACCTGGTGAACTCGAACTTCACCGGGTTCGCTCAACACTACTCAGCGGTATACGGCAAGAAGCCGCTAAGGATGGAGATTGGCTGTGCCATATACAATAACATCATAACTGAAGCCTGGAAACAAAAATCAGAGGTAAGGACCAAAGTGTCAGTGCTAGAAACAGCAGGGGATTAAGTGGCAAGAATTGAGGGGGATCTCATAAGTCTGACAACCCTTGTAAAGCTTCCTCTGGCAATATGTTTATAAATTGGAGGCAAAAAGGCTCCAAAGTATAGTACTTTTCACACTCATTCTGAAATGATCAATGAAGTCATGCTAAATCACATAACCCTCTGCCACCGAAAAGGTGCATCAGGAACAAAAGAAAGCTTGAGAAAAACAAGTATGTCAACATTGGTTACACCGTTCCACTAAGCTGGGAGTGCATGTTATTACCTAGAATTTTGTACTGGCATCGCATTGGTATTGGATTTGACCAGCTCTTCAGAGAAGACAAAAAGTTGAGGTACAGACTTTACACTAACGGCTGAAGTCTCTGCTTCTAGCGAACAGGTACAGATCAGATGTTGATTCGTGGCAAATAATAATAATGTGTATATTTAGTGAACTTTCAATTTATATAAAATTCAGGGGATACTATAACTCCTTATGGAGAGCTCCTAAACAGTGTAAGGAGTCTTATAGTGACACTCCTCTGGAATTCTGGGAAAATGCTATGTAAATTTGCTCTTAGCAATCTCTGTCTCTAATGTCAATAAATGTAAACAGCTATCTGCAGATGAGGTGCTGACTTAATTATTATCCAAGTCATGTCTCAAGGCCTGTGTAAAAGATCAAAACAATGACTTATGGCATAGCTAGTACCTTATATCTGATGGCTTAGAGGTAGAGCTTTCTAAGAGCACACTTGAATAGCCTCTTCCTACAGTTGCAAATGCAAACACAAAACAACAGCACTCTGCAAACACAAATAATAAAGTAAATGCAATCATGCCACACTCGCTATAGAAAATGTACTAATGCTACAATATAAATGTGAGATTCCAGGCAAATACATTTCGTACAAAATTATTTGTGCCTGTCCACCAACGACTGGACGAGAATGAATCCTTAATTATCTTACAGGTAAGCAGTATGAAAGTTTTTTTGTCTCTAAATAGAAGTTATCTCACAGACCAGGTGCTCACACTATTAGTGTTGAGCGAGCATGCTCGGCCGAATACCTGTTTGGCTCGAGTATCGCAATGCTTGGCACTCGGCGGTGTTCGGCCGAACACTCAGTGTGCTCGAGCCCGATGCTCGAGTCTCCTCCCCTACTCGATATCTCAGGTAGTCAACTGTCTTCAGAGCAGGGGGTGCCTGGTTTAATGCTCTGGTTCTCCCAATGACTTCCCGATGTGTTCGGCCCAAGCACCCGAGCACTTTGGTGCTCGATCAACACTACCCACTATGTCTATAGGAGATCTTGTAGTGTGTCATAAATTAGGGCTATCATCCTGCTTCAATTGAAGATCAAATCACAAGAGCCACCAGAATACCTAGAAGTCAACTTCTCCAATACAAGAAAAAGAAAGAGAACCAGCGTATCATTTTGGCAGTGATCTATAACCCACAACTGGAGGTACTGAGGAAAACTGCAAAAAAATGTAATCATGTCCTACCTAAGAATGACCAGCTAAAAACAATCCCAGATCATCCCTTGCTATGTTACTGACAATCTCCAAATCTGAAAAATCTTCTGATCAGGAGTTCATTGCCATGTACCACACAAGAAGGAACTTATGCCTGTAATGTAAGAAGATGCAAAACCTGTTCCCATGTAAAGAAAACAGACAAGATCCGCATCCCTAAAACAAAGCAGGGCTATAGGATCCCCGGGACATTCACGTGTTCTATATCCAATGTTGTGTACCTGATTATCTGCACTAAATGTCCTGTTGGGGGTCTCTATGTGGGAGAAACAGGACAGAAACGTAAAGCAAGGATGAGGATTAAAGCAAGGATAAGGATTAATGAGAAAAGGATGACAATTAATGAGAAAATATACATTTTTCGTGGGCTAAACATTTTTGTAGTCCAGGACACAATAAAAAGAACATGAAAGTAATAATATTAAAAGGCAATTTCAAATCTCAAAAATTGCATGAACTATTAACATTGTAAAGCTCTGATGGAATTTATGAAGATGACACTGTATGCAGCTACAAGCATAGACTGAGCACTACTGACCTGTATCTTTGGTAATCGTCTTCATCTTTCTCTGTGCTTACAAGTTCATTTGGACAGGCCTGGTTACCAAGCAAGCTGAGATATTCCAGAGCTGGAGCAGATGTGGCTAATGTGTCCAAAAGATGCTCTACCTCAGTCAGGTATTTTAGTTATTGTTAAGAAAATACGATGATATGATTACATGGTACATTAGACAATTATTTTTCACTATGTTACATTAGGTGTTTTAACCCCTTAGTGACCTGTTTCTCCTGGCAGGCTATTCCAGGAGAGGACAGCCTGCTGGAGCTCTCTGGACCCGGGTATAGCCAGATGTTACCGCAATGCATGCAGTGTCTCCGCTGGACACTGTTATAATCTGCCAGAACTGCTTGCTGGAGGGCTTACCACGAGTGTGAAAGAAGCCTTATCCTGTCAGTGGAAAACTGACAGGCAATCTTTTAGGCTATGTCCTTAGCATGGCTTCATAGGCATTTATGGATAGTAGCCCTGGGAGCCTTCAAAAGATCTCCAGCAAGACATCTGCACCCTGTGATCACATGTGAAGGGTACTCATGGGTGCAGAGGGAGCTCAGTCCCTCAGAAACCAGTTAGATGCTGCAATCACTATTGGCCACGGTATCAAAGGGTTAAACAGCCAAGATCTGTGGTTTTGGTATTAGAACAGGAAACTGGCTGTCATAAGACAGCTGAGGTCCTGCTCTTTCCTGCATGCGAGACTAGACTAGAATCCCGTAAAAAGGCAGCAACCTGGCCTAAGACTCCTTAGTGACCACCAAGAAAGGTGTATTGGTGGTCTTTAAGGGGTTAAAGTGGTTCTAAGATGTTGGATAGACATGGCAGCCTTCTTTTGAAAACAGATCCGCTCTTGACCATGAGTTGGGTGTAGCATTACAAGGCAGCCCACTATATATCCCCCAGACAGGTTCCCTGAACAAAAATGCAGCTATGCTTGACTAATCATATAATTCTTTTTAAGACTGCCTAACTCTCTGCCAATTAACCATTATAAGGAATCTAAACTACACAACAGGCCTAGTATGCCCAATAGGAATGAGGTCTTATCAGCTAACGCACTTCAGGTCGTGGTGTTGAATTTTCACATAGTGGGGTATAAAAATCTGTAGAGGAGTATGAAATTAAAGGGGTTTTCTAGGAGTATACTTTCATTGCCTATCCTTAGCAGAACTGAGAGGCACGGTGGTCTAGAGTGCACATCAATCCTTCGATTGTCTATCCATGCAAGGAAACTCATCCAAAAATTAGTCTTAGCCTTGTACTGCAGCTTACCTCAACTCCTTTAAAGGGGTTGTCCCACAAAAAATATTCTACAGTTTTTAAACCAGCACCTAGATCTGAATACTTTTGTAATTGCGTTTACCTAAAAATGTAACATAGCCACTGAGTTATTCAATAAAATGTATCTGTATAGCGCCACCTGCTGTTTGTTCTTTTTCTTATCTTTTTGCCCTGCTCACTGAGATGGCCGCACATGCTCAGTTATATCCTGTAACTGAGTTGTGATAAAGGGACAGCTCCACCAGAAAGACACATCCCCTTAGAATGACACTCCCCTTGAGCTGTCAGCTTGAGATAAATCTAGCAGAGCAATGAATGTGGAGATCTCTGGATCCATGTGAGGTACATTGCTGGTTCTAGCTATGTTAGAAAAAGTTTTGTCATACTATATACTATATAATGTATGATTTTTATTATTTACATTAATCATGGGATAACCCTTTTAATGGGGTTTCAGAAGTCAGACCCCTACCAAGCCCAAATTGTCCAGGCATGCTCAACCTGCGGCCCTCTAGCTGTTGCAAAACTACAACTCCCAGCATGCCCGTACAGCCTACAGCTATCAGCCTATAGCAGGGCATTGTGGGATTCGTAGTTTTACAACATTTGGAGGGCCACAGGTTGAGCATGCCTGGCGTATCCTAAAGCATCAATGTGTACTCCTGCAAAACCCCATTAAAAATGAAAAAGGAGGTTATGCATATAAGATTAGCTATGTACAGTCCTCATATTCTGTACTTAAAGTTTCAGTCATACCATGCTCTACACTGATCTGCGTCTAGACATTTCTGTCTTATTCAGTGAGTTTATTGCCATCGAGAAGACGCTGCATACTGGTATTTTACCACCAGAGGGCACATGCAGAAACTTATGTGAACACACATTTTGTTTCCCTTTACTTTCACATTTTTAGAAAGTGAATTTGAATCTTTGATTTGTTTTTACTTTATATTTTTATGATAAGAATGGAAGTTAAATATCTAGTTCATAGCTGCTAAGCATTGTTCAAAGGGAGATCTTTGTTTCCTATCTCTTTATGTCTGATAGGTTTAGAATGGTGTTGCCCAAAATCTGGAGTAAACTCATCTAGCACATTTTTATGTTGAGTAAGGGTTTAATACTTGTAACTGATATTTCTTTTACGTACACAGCAACAGCACAATGTGTTATACTGTTGGCAGTAATACAGAACTGAGGAGGGCACACGGCTGAAATTAAGGCCTCATGCACACGGCCTTTGTTGTGGTCCGCGTCCGTTGCTCCGTTCCCCCGCAAAAAAAATACAGCATGTATTATTCTTATCCGTTTTGCGGACAAGAATAGGAATTTCTATAATGGGCCACATTCCATTCCGCAAATTGCGGAACGGAACGAGGAGCAGCTTCCGTGTTTTGCGGTTCCGTGGTTTGCGGACCGCAAAACACCAACGGTCGTGTGCATGAGGCCTTACTCAAAGAGTTTGAGGGCATAACAGTAAAGGCTAAACTTGGTGCAATAGAGAACCGTCAGCTTTAAAATGCTAGTATTCACATTAAAATGTCCATGCTGAGCATCTTTTCTTCGAACTCTGTGCTGCCCCGCTTCATGGTTATTTCCGCTTCCGTGTTGAGCGAATTGAAGTTAACGAACTGGAATTCGATCCGACAGCCACTCCGCGATCAAATGGATGACATGTGTATTTTTTTTTATTTTAACCCCTGAATAACCCCTTAGTAGCCTGAATGTGACTCTGAGATGCTGCGTTCAGCATAGAACGCAGCATCTGAGAGGTTAAATGACGGGGGCGGCGCGATTGCCGATTCCCGTCATTGTGCCCGCTCCATAGAATGGAATGCAATTCGTTAACAAATCAAATTTTTTGTCAAAGTTCAGTGAAGCTCATCACTAGTTATTTCTCCTAGACATTTAAAGGGCACCTGTCAGCAGATTCGTAGCAATGAAACTGGCTGACCTGTTACATGCGCTCTTGGAAGCTGAAGACATCTGTTGGTCCCATGTTCATATGTGCCCATATTGCAAAGAAAAATGAGGTTTTAATATATGCAAATGAGTCTCTAGGGGCAATGGGGGTGTTATCATTACACCTAGAGGCTCAGCTCTCTCTGCAACTGCCGCACCCTCTGCACTTTGATTGACAGGACCAGATGTGATGAGGTTTACACTGCCTGGCCCTGTCAGTAAAAGTGCAGAGGGCGCAGCAGTTTCAGAGAGCAGAACTTTTAGGTGTAACAGCAACGCCCCCGTTGCTCCTAGACGCTCACTTGCATATATTAAAACATCATTTTTCTGAGCAATGCGGACACATATGAACATGGGACCAACACAGATGCCTTCAGCTACCAAGCGCACATGTAACAGGCCAGCCAGTGTCATAGGTACAAATCTGCTGACAGATGCCCTTTAACACTAAATTGCTAACTGCGTGTTACCAGTTGGACGGTGACCCTAGACATCCCGACAAGGTCCAATCAGTGACGATAGTGTCAGAGTGTGCAGGCACATACAGCATTGACAAGTAAGACTCAGTTGTCAAATATTCCATATATTTTAGGAGGAATAATGGAAGTAAACCAGGGATAATTTTATGACAACTGTCTAAAATGAATACTGTCTTTGTGCTTCTTTATGTTTTTGTATTCTGCTCTTGAAGAATGTCATCGGCTGCTATAGTGTAAACAGACAGTGTTTCATTTACAGTTTTTATAAATCTAAGCCATAGATGCTCCATAATTATTTCACAGGAAATAAAGTATTTAATAAAATAGACATGTCTAGAGAGCTGACATGTCCTTTTAAAATAGCTAACAGAGTCACAATCTAGATGTATATTAAATGTAACTCAGCCATGAATTGTGTATCTAACCTTGAGTTTTGGGGGTTCTTCCAAGCACACACAGGACCCACACCGACAGCGAGGCCTCGTCCGAGGGGGCTGGCTGGGTGCAGATTCCGCCCGCAGACCCCAGAGGGAGAGAGCAGGAGACCAGGCAGTGTTGATTAAACAGAGCAGCCGCGGAGAGCTCGCCCCGCATGTGCATTCAGGGCAGGGACACAAGGTGCATTGAAAGGGCCAGTGAGAGTCCTGCATGGAGCTTGTATGTTCCCCCCGGGGATTCCAGTTTACTAGAGAACTTAGATTGTGAGCTCCACTGGAGACAGCAAGCAATAACGTCTGTAAAGCACTGCAGTATATGTCTATGCCGTATGGGTGTAAGTGAGTAAAATAAGTCAGTCTACATTCCTGTGTAACCCCTTCATACATATATGGCGAGTTGATCAGGTGGGCACAGAAGATGGCTGCCTGAAAATGTTGATGCCACGGTCAATGCTGACTGCCACATTTATGGGGTTTGCAGAGGATATAGGCTCCCTCTGTCTCTCCTTCGACCCCCCGAGCTACGATGACAGGGCGGCAATGGTTGCCGTGCTTTGGCGCCTGCCAGCTACAGAGGCCTACTGTCATTAGGATACTTACTGAACTCAACACTAGGCATAAGTATCTCCAGATTTACAGCATGCAGTCTCAAAGATGCACAAAAATCTGGAGGCTGCAGCCTCTCCTCCCTCTTAAAGCTATACTGCATTACTATACAGTACGGTACTAGAATACAAAGTCTGAAAGGATATCTCATTTTTGTTCAGGGTCAATGTATGCAGGTATGGAAGTAGTGGAAAGGTAATATGGTTTCCCAGCTGATTGTTGTCTAGTATTAGTTCTTCCAGACACACAAACCCATCCAGTCCTTCCAGGGATCTGCAGAGAGAAATAGAGAGAAAAAACATAAAGTACAGTACAGCACTGGAACATCTAATAGCAGTTAAAGTGAAGCTCTGCGTAGCATCTCTGTAATATATATTACCCGTCTTCACTTATGTTTCCATTCGTTTTTAATGTATACTATAGATAAAATTCATTTTGCTACTGGTCAGTCATAAACGAGTTGGCAATGACAGAGGTCAATAGAAAGTTCAATGTATCCCCAGATTGAATACAGTTGTCTAATGCTGGGTATCAAGGTTTCATATTAGAAGTCAGTGACGTAACTTTGTAGCTAATATAATAAACAGGAGCGACAAATAGGAAATGCAGATATCTGATTGCGAAAAACGGATGTTAACATTATTACAATCACAGGCACATAACTCTGTCCATATAAGTCATTGTCATCTAAATATTCTATATGTTCACAGTGTAACTGAACTTAATGCTCCTAAATTCTGCTATTATTCAGGTGGGCATACCACAGATAACATGTAAATAGTCACTTACAATAACGAGAAGGCAGCGGTCATACGAGCATTGCTTTATCTTCAAACAGCTTATTGGCAGGGGTGTCGGGAGTGGCAGGAGTCGGACCCCCACCAATCTGATATCCTAGGATAGGTCATCAATATTAAAAAGCGGACAACCCCTTTAATGCTTTCCTCCTGCCCCAGTCCAGGTGCTGGTTAAGTTGCTGATCAGTATCCCTATCTGTGCAGTTGTTTCATCTCCTCATCTAAGCTTTGGGGTAGTCTAGTCTCTTGTAACCAGCGAAGGTGATCTCTTATACCCGGGTACCATACCTTGCCTGTCTACCGATTCTGCTCCTTGCAGCCTGCTCGACCTTGAAACTGTGACCTGGACTACACATGTACTCTGTCTGCACCAACCTTGGAATTGCTATTGGGAATATGCAAGTACTCAGACCGCCATGACTTTGCAATGTGTTCAGACTACGCTTTTTGCTTAAGTCCTTGGTGCTTCGCACCAGTGTCTCTGACTACTGTGGGCCAGCAGCAAACTACACCAGGACTACTCCAGGAGGTAGGGACCTGGTTGGTTCCCTGCGGCGAAGTCCAGATCCCTGTATAGGGGGTTAAAGGTTGAGTACCAGGGAACCACCAGGACAACGGCCTTAGGTTTTGCCCAAAGTCAAACTGGTTAGTTAGCACAATGGGTCCACACCCACTGCTTGTTCCAGGGGCCTATTTTAATTGGACTTGAATCACATCTCTTCTAATCCCAAATGTGTTACCTACTGCACCTCTGTTTTTACCTCAAAATGTCAGGTACCATCAGATACTGCAGAATAGAAGATAAATCCAGCAAGAAAAAAGATTCAGCTGAACATTAGTCATAATGTAGAAAAAAAAAAAGAGAAAGAGAAAGTAAGGGTGGAAAAAGGACAATGCCCAAAATGCCAGTGAGATGTATTTGTCAATGTCTGGCATCTCCAAGCACCTAGTCTTTCCTGGACCCAACCTTCATTCCCAAGATAAATAAGGCTGTCACAGTTCACCTTCAATCCCTGGGCACAAATTTAAGATGTCATCCATCATTCATGCCTGAGTAAATATCAGCCACCCATTTCTGTCTGCTCCCCTGCAACATCAATAAATAGAGCATAGGATTTGAGGGTATAATTTGGAGCTTAACTCATTCATATTTGAGCAGAACTTACTGGCTCTAAATGTTTTCTCTTCCATCTCTGTCTATCCTGTTGCTCACTTCGGGGCTCACACAAGGTCCTCTGGGGCAAGTAGTGCATCATGTCCAGTCAATAGCACATATTTGTGCACTGCAAGGACATAGCATAAATCAACAGTGACAGCAGGAAGGCTCAGAAGTAGCCTGACACGCAGGCATTTACAGTAAATAATTCTGAGCAGACCTGCTGCATTAACCAACTGGCCGCCAGATAATCTGGCAAAGTAAGTGGTTAATGTTAACCAGACAGAGGGCATTTTTTATTGAAGTTCAATAGAAGAAATTAATGGCCCTACATCAAACAAAAGCCAAATATCACACATCTGTCAGACAAGAATATTTTAAGGGTTAAACATAAACAGTGGAATTTGAATTTGGAAAGTGTACTCCTGTAATATTACTAGCTTCTCAGGTAAAGTCAGTCATATACCTCAGGAGCTGCTCTACTACATGTTCTCATTCCAGCAGTCTATTGGACCTTCCTGTAATTCTGAAATGTATCAGAAGCCACTGGATGCCCAATTTTCATCTGAAGATCAAAGCAGTAAATACTATTAGTGAAGATAATACAAGGGAATATCCAGCATCCTGTAGTTACATTATTTATTTGAAAGCTGGATATCAATACTATTTATATGTTAATATTAAATCTCCATAGCAATATACAAGACTAGAATAATAAATGTTTTGTAAGTGGCCCACTTACATTCAGTTGTTTGATGCATTTTGGGGAAATCTATCTCAATGCCATGAGTAAGGACGGGAGGCTGTCTGAAACGCGTAGGCTTTGTTTGGATCTTTTTGCAACCACTTGTTGTGTATGGATTTTCTTGAATAAAACGCCAGTTTATGGAATCTGAGATGCTGAACTATTTTCTACTTTAGGTTTACACGTTTACAAGCAGAGTCCGTGCACCACAGATCCTGGGAGCACAAACCTGGACATTTATCATCCCTGTACACCAGAAAATTGGCATTAAAAATTCAAACTTTTTAAAATGTTATTGTGCAAATAGCATTTTACCCTCCTCACCACCACCACCACTTTCCAAAAAGGGGGGCATGGCAGAGGTGTGGTGTGGTCAGAGCCATCTGGCAGATTTCTCATCATTTATATACGTTTTTTGGCACAAATGAGCTGGTGTAGATTTTTTTCTTGGTGTGCAGTCTGCTGGAGGATTTATGGTAGAAAATGCCAGTCTTGAGAAATCCCCCACTTTGTGGATTGAAAACTTGTTGCAGAGGACCCACAAGCCAATTATGTCACTATGCTCAGATTATTAAAAAAGTCAAAGGGGTTTGTTAGGGAAGGGGTCCAGTACCAGCGTTTCTTCACTTCTTGGTCCTGGCTTGATGTGACAAAAACACCAGGAAAGAACCATTCAAGTCAATCACAGTGACTGGCAGAGTGGGCCTGTCCTGGCATTGCAGATTGGTACCTATGAAACTGGCTGACCTGTTACATGTGTGCTTGGCAGCTGAAAGCATCTGTGTTGGTCCCATGTTCATATGTGCCCACATTGCTAAAAATAAGTTAATGAAGGAGAAAATGCCCTCTTATCCTTGTGCTGTCTTTTCCTGGCCGGAGAGGCATCATCGGGGTCACTGCGCACGCGCGTGCCAGTGACGGAGTTAAGATCGATTAGCTCTGGGCTCGCGCCGGGTCCTACGCAGCAGGCAGAATTTGTGGCTGGAAGATGGATTTCTTATTGGTCCGGATCAGACTGGAGGTATTTGCGCAGCCATGCTTCGCTGCCGTGAGTTTTAGCCTTGAGGATGAGTTGTTTTAGGAGATCTTCCATGACGATGTGGCGAGCAGGTCTGTATCTTGAAAAATACTTACGTGAATGCACTGATTCCATTATTACTGTTCTTTTATAGGTCCTGAAGAGCCGTTGATGAATTCTCCAATCAAATCGCTTCAATTCTTCTCGAGCACATGCTGGAAACCCATTCCACCTTCAAAGCAGGTAAGTAATATATGTAGACTAGTCTTAATAAATGCAAAACGAGCCTTTAGGACAAAAGGGGCGTTTCCATTAGACCTAGAGGCTCTGCTTTCTCTGCAACTTCAAATCACGTTTACACTACCTGGCCTTGTAAATCAAAGTGCAGCGTGCACGGCAGTTGCTGAGAATGCTGAGCCTCTAGGAGTGACGGTAACTCCCCTGTTGCTCCTAGAGGCTCATTGGCACATATTAAACCGTCATTTTTCTCAGCAATGTGGGCACATATGAACATGGGGCAAACACAGATGACTTCAGCTGCCACCAGGTTAGCCAGTTTCATAGGTACAAATCCCTTAAAGCTGAGACCAAGCAGTGAAGAGCATTAGGAGCAGGATCTTCATCAAAGCAGCAGCAGGGGATTGGTGACGGTCAGAATGGTTTTTTCAACTCTTTGTGGCCTTTTTTCCCCCAGAAAATCTCTGGACTGGAGACAGGAAGCATAAAGGTGGTATTATGCTTACTTCGCAATTGTTGTTTTATGTGAATTAAACTTGATCATAACAACACTTCAACCTTGTAATATATTTTACCATTTGATTCCTTCTTTTGCTGCCGGTAAGCCTGTCCAGGCCTAGTTTTGCCTAAAGCTGAGGACACAATTGTATTCAACCTAGACTATACTCTGTGAGCAAAATAGATGTGCAGCACAAATCTCTTTCTGATAGTTTCTTGCAATGTATCACTCTGGAGTTCAATCTCTTTGGCACACAGAGGATTGAATAGTATACGGTCTCCTCTGATATCTGTACAGATATTCAGTCCCTGGGTATATACAACAGTTTTTATTCACTAATGGCACACATGAAAAAAGTAAAGCATTAAAGGGGTTGTCTAAAGCAGTGTTTCCCAACCAGTGTGCCTCCAGCTGTTGCAAAACTACAACTCCCAGCATGCCCGCACAGCAAAAGGCTGTCCAGGCATGCTGGGAGTTGTAGTTTTGCAACAGCTGGAGGCCGACTGGTTGAGAAACACTGGTCTAAAGTGAGAAGGGACTAAGCGCCAACCACCAGGTGGCCGGTAAATAGTAGAGCTGTGCTGCTTTAGTAGCATGGGAGCTACTGAACCAGCATAGCACAGGAAGCTTAGGGTAGGGTAATATCATGGCTTGCTGTGCTACTCTGTTACTGTAGTTCCTCTTTACTACAATAGGAGTTACTGAAACAACTGAGTGCCAACCTTCTCCCCTGTTTCCTGGCCTATCTCAGCTTAGTAATGGCAAGGTAAGACAACCCCTTTAAGAATATTTGTATGACAGTATGATATGGCAATTCATAGAAAATCTAGCTTCAATTTTCTTTGGATCTAATTACATCTATTTATTGTATAGCAAAGTTATGGTGAAGATCTAATATAGGGTAAAATTATCAATAAGGATAGTAAAAGCAAAGCATGAATTCAGCTGTGAACATCCCCCAATCTCAACACCGATCCCACTCCCCTTCTCTTATTAGTCCTGCTGGGAAATATCCCTATCAAACATTCGATGGCAAGGACAAACTATCAAAACACATTCATGTTCCTTTTGACTCAAACCGGAATGAACCTTTCGTTTCCACTGTAATTAACCCTATCCTCGTTAAGATAATTATGATCAAGCTCTCTGTCACAGCTAATTTCAAATCATCACTGCTGTTTGGTTACTCTCCGCCCTCATTAGCAGAGGGGAGGAGGTTTTGGATAAGCGCTTAAGGTGACAAGGATATCCAACTGTAACAGATAAATATGCATCGTTGTCCAGGACATTTTAAGCTGTGAATGAAATAATAGCACTACCAAGACAACAGAGTCATCTTACATTTACAATGCCGAATTCATGGCCTCCATCTTTCAGTATTCTAAACGTTAAACTCATTTCAATGGCTACGGACTTCTAACGTTCTTTGAGACACAAGATTTCTATATATTCTAGTCATGTCATAGGGTGCTACATGGTGATGAATTTCATGTGACTTATCTTTCTGATATCTAAATTAAATGCCTTATAATTATTTATTAACCTGCCAGAAGCTGTATGTACAACCTGTACACTTAGACAGGGGTCTTATAGGTGATGCTGAATTTACTAAAAGAGTTCAAGAGGAGCCTGGATGTATTTCTGGGGGGTAGTAATATTACAGGGTATAGTTACTAGAGATCTGGAGAAGAGTTATTCTGATTGCCTGATTGGAGTCAGGAAGGAATTTTTCCCCTAAAGTGAGGAAAAGTGTCTTCTACCTCACAGGTTTTTTTTTTTTTTTTGCCTTCCTCTGGATCAACTTGCAGGACAACAGGCTGAACTAGATGGACGGATGTCTTTTTTCAGCTTTACAAACTGTTACTATGTATAGGTGCAGAGCACCAACTCCTAATAATAAGAAGAAGAAGAAGAAGAGGAAGAAGAAAGGTTCCTACTGCCTATTAGATGATACACAAGAATGGCTCACAATTACCCGTTAAGACCCCCCTCTGCACCACTTACGGGAGATCTAGTCTCCTGTACTCCTTTTTAGAACAAAAGGAGGATCAGAGCGTGGCTCTAGAGAAAGGGGAAACATTCCCTAATACTTTTGGTTGACTTTTAATCTTACTAGATGAACAAGAGAGCAGATCACATGTACTTGGTGTGAAAGGAGCCTTAGACTAGAAAAGTGGTAAGGGATTTTTCAGGAACCATGAGGGAGGTGTTTGATATGCACTAAACAGAAATGTTGTATGACAGCTCTAGAGCTAGACCATGTCTATAGGATTCATTGAACGATGCCTGTTGTCAGCTCCAGACTGCAGAATTACAAGGTGGGTAAGGATTTGATTTTCCGATTGCTTCTAATGGGCTTTTCTATCTGCAAAGCTTCAAGGTGGACCCAAGGCCATGAATAAGCAAACAAATAGGTAAACTGATTTGATTTGGGGCACCATGCTGACAATATATACTAACAAATGGTAAATGGTTTAAATATCTCTTCACAGTGAAGATTATACACACTGGGGGGTCATTTTTTAAGACCATCGATTTAGACGCCAGTCTTAATCCCCAGGCAATGGTGCCGGATGCGGCACCATTATGCACAGGCCTCTACATAACTTTGACAAGAGGTGCAGCCAGCCATGCGGCATGATATAAAAGTATGCCAGCTCCCTTGCTGGTGTAGTTTAAGATCATTTTTCACTACATAAACTGGAATAAAAAATGGCGAATGAGACGGCCGGCCCACCCTCTTCCCCACCCATGCCACACACCTTTTTCCACCACCTCGGAAAAGTGGCGTGAGCAGGGAAAAGTCACAGATTTGGCAGCAAAACTTCTTTGAGATCGTGTCTGTGACAAAATTACAACAAAAAGTTGCTTACTACGAATAATAAATGATTTGTTATTTGTTTGCAAACTATTAGATAAACATTTATTCTACAGCACGAATCAATGCATTGTAGATCACTGGCTTGCAGAAATTGTGAAGGTGTTGAAGTTGTTTTGTAATCCTTAGAATAGCAAGTTGCAGCAATAAGACACCTGTCAGGTTGCTCACAGATACCTGTCATGCAAAATCCAGACATCCACCAGCACAGCATTTTTGAACTGTTCACAATATTAGAAGTCACTTGGCCGCTCAAACCTATAGCTACCTTTTGTGAGCTCTGCGACAGAAGATAATTAGTTTTGTAGACTGTGGGCTCCTTCTCCTGGTCCCCAGGTTCACCACATGACTGAAGAAGAGAGACAGCAACATAGGCAAAGGTAGGCTGGGTGTGACGAATGAGTTATAGACTGCCAGTAAGGATTCACAGCTCTGTGTGCTGGGAGGTTAATATTCTCACATGTCATTAGGTCTGCTTGCTCCGCTGATGGTTCATTGAATCAGGCAGCAAATTATTCCCTCTCTACAGTAGAGGACACCACACTTCAAAGGGAAGTAGCCTGGGTCAAGACAGCTCTCTGGTTTGATTAATGACTAGAGATCAGTAGAGGTTTCTAGTTGGTAGGAATGTGACTGAAGTTTTTGGCAAGGAAGATGTCTTGGCACAAGGTCAGCTCCTGCATAACAACCTTACTGCCAACATTATATCCCCTGTATAACCCTCCACCTCTGGAAGGTATTTCTAAGGGAGAAAGCCATTTCTCTAAATGTACTTTTAAATGTGGATTTGATTTCATCTTGAATTGCATTGTAAGTATTGCTCATATGACAACTATTTTAAAACATACTATGACAATGTAAAATACAATGCAAAAATGTAACTGAAATAGTAAACATAATAATAAAGGTAAAATAGAGTTATCCATTCATGAACTATATAGTTAACACAAAGTGTCCAAATAAACCAATACTCATTTTCCAAATTTCAAGATGGAACAGTTTCTTTGAGTGTTAGGCTACTTTCACACTAGCGTTTTGGCTTTCCATTACTGAGATCCGTCATGGGCTCTCAAAAGCGGCCCAAAACTGATCACTTTTTCCCTAATGCTTTCTGAATGGAAAAGGATCCACTCAGAATGCATCCGTTTGCCTCCGTTTAGTCACCATTCCGCTCTGGAAGCGGACACCAAAATGCTGCCTGCAACGTTTTTCTGTCCGCCATGTGGTGTCCGTCCTGACACAAAATGTAAGTCAATGGGGACTGATCCGTTTTTCTGTGACACAATATTCATCATGGCTATAGAAGACATAATACAACCGGATCCGGATCCGTATGCGGTTGTATTATTGTAACGGAAGCGTTTTGCAGATCCATGACGGATCCACAAAAAAACGCTAATGTGAAAGTAGCCTTGTAACAATATGCAGTCAACACATCATTTAGATATGGTCAGTGTCTGGGTGATGTATTTCATTAAAGGGGTTGTCCCATCTCATTAAATTGGTCCACCGGAAATTAAAAAAATGTAAATACTTAACCTCTTGCCGACCGCCTCACGCAGGATTGCGTCCTGCGGGCGGTCGGTCTGTTCCTCCTTGACGTGCCCGCGCGTCATCTCGCGAGAGGCGAGATTTCCTGTGAACGCGCGCGCGCGCGTGCGTGCGTTCACAGGATCACGTCGGGGACAAGGTAAGCTACAGCCTGCCAGCGCTGATCGTGCGCTGGAAGGCTGTAGAAGTTAAAAAAATTGCATATCAGACGCTGTTTTGTTAACAGCGTCTGATATGCTTGCTGATCGTTCCTTTGGTGGTCCCATTTGCTTGGGACCACCAAAGAAACTTTTATAAGTGCACCAAAACACCACACAGACCCCCCCCCCACCCATCCACCCCACCCCCCCACCCCCGTCACTGATTAACCCCTGATTAACCCCCGATCACCCCATGTCACCCCCCTGACACTAATTACCCCACTGTAAGGCTCATTAAGACGTCCGTATGTGTTTTGCGGATCCATGGATCCACGGATCCGCAAAACACGGACACCAGCAATGTGCTTTCCGCATTTTGCGGATCCGCACATTGCCAGAACTATATAGAAAATGCCTTTTCTTGTCCGCAATTGCGGACAAGAATAGGACATGCTCTATCTTTTGCGGAGCTGCGGCCGGATGCTTGGGGGCCGAAACCCGGAAGTTTGCGGCCGCAGCTCCGCAAATGCTGATGCGGCGAGCGCATAGTGTGCTCTACGCATCACCGCCAGCCCCATTCACACTGAATGGGTCCGCATCTATTCCGCAGAATTGCGGAATAGATGCGGACATTTTTGCGGACGTGTGAATGGGCCTTACTACTTTTTTTTGCACATTTTTGGCAGAGATTTATTCATCCACATTGATCGATGCGAATGAGGAAATCTGTGCCGTTTGTTTTTTTTGCACATTTTGGGCAGAGATTTTTTCATCCACATTGATTGATGCGAATGAAAAATCTGTGCCGTTCATTTTTTTTCTTTTCAGCGCAGAGACTGAACGGGAAAAAATCTCATTACCCGTCTGCTCAATATAAGGAGAATCGCAGAAACTCCTAATGCTGGCCATACGTGTAATGATTGCGGAGACCCTCAAATGCCAGAGCAGTACAAAAACCTCACATGTGACCCCATTTTAGAAAGAAGACACCCCAAGGTATTCCGTGAGGGGTATGGCGAGTTCATGCAAAATTTTATTTTTGTCACAAGTTAGTGAAATATGAGACTGTAAAAAAAAATAAAATCAATTTCCGCTAACTTGTGCCAAATTTTTTTTTCTCTGTGAACTCGCCATGCCCCTCACAGAATACCTTGGGGTGTCTTCTTTCCACAATGGGGTCACATGTGGGGTATTTATACTGCTCTGGCATTTTAGGGGTCCTAAAGTGTGAGAATCCAAATGCGTAAAAATGGCCTGTGAAATCCTAAAGGTACTCATTGGTTTTAGGGCCCTTTGCGCATCTTGGCTGCAAAAAAGTGTCACTCATGTGGTATCGCCGAACTCAGGAGAAGTAGGGCAATGTGTTTTGGGGTGTATTTTTACATATACCCATGCTGCGTGTGAGAAATATTGCTGTAAACGACAACTTTTTACATTTTTTATTCAAAGTTGTCAATTTACAGAGATATTTCTCACACAAAGTATGGGTATATGTAAAAATACACCCCAAACACATTGCCCCACTTCTCCTGAGTACGGCGATACCACATGAGTGACACTTTTGCAGCCAAGATGCAAAGGCCCTAAAACTAATGAGTACTTTAGGAGGGCATTTTACGCATTTTCTTCTCACGCTTTAGGGCCCCTAAAATGCCAGGGCAGTATAAATACCCCACATGTGACCCCATTTTGGAAAGAAGACACCCCAAGGTATTCGCTGAGGGGCATGGTGAGTCCATGAACAATTTAACTTTTTGTCAAAAGTTAGCAGAAAGGTAGACTTTATGAGAAAAACAATAAAAATCAATTTCCGCTAACTTGTGCCAAAAAAATCTTCTATGAACTCGCCATGCCCCTCACAGAATACCTTGAGGTGTCTTCTTTCCAAAATGGGGTCACATGTGGGGTATTTATACTGCCCTGGCATTTTAGGGGCCCTAAAGCGTGAGAAGAAAAATGCATAAAAATGCCCTCCTAAAAGGTACTCATTGGTTTTAGGGCCCCTTTGCGCATCTTGGCTGCAAAAAAGTGGCACACATGTGGTATCGCCGTACTCAGGAGAAGTCGGGCAATGTGTTTTGGGGTGTATTTTTACATATACCCATACTTTGTGTGAGAAATATCTCTGTAAATTGACAACTTTGAATAAAAAAATGTAAAAAGTTATCGTTTACAGCAATATTTCTCACACGCAGCATGGGTATATGTAAAAATACACCCCAAAACACATTGCCCTACTTCTCCTGAGTTCGGCGATACCACATGAGTGACACTTTTTGCAGCCAAGGTGCAAAGGGGCCCTAAAACCAATGAGTACCTTTAGGATTTCACAGGCCATTTTTACGCATTTGGATTCTCACGCTTTAGGGGCCCCTAAAATGCCAGGGCAGTATAAATACCCCACATGTGACCCCATTTTGGAAAGAAGACACCCAAGGTATTCCGTGAGGGGCATGGCGAGTTCACAGAATTTTTATTTTTTGGCACAAGTTAGCGGAAATTGATATATATATTTTTTTATTTTGTTTTTTACAAAGTCTCATATTCCACTAACTTGTGACAAAAATAAAATTTTACATGAACTCGCCATGCCCCTCACGGAATACCTTGGGGTGTCTTCTTTCCAAAATGGGGTCACATGTGGGGTATTTATACTGTCCTGGCATTTTAGGGGCCCCTAAAGCGTGAGAAGAAGTCTGGAATCCAAATGCGTAAAAATGCCCTGTGAAATCCTAAAGGTACTCATTGGTTTTAGGGCCTTTGCGCACCCAGGCTGCAAAAAAGTTCCACACATGTGGTATCACCGTACTCAGGAGAAGTAGCGCAATGTGTTTTGGGGTGTATTTTTATATATACCCATACTGTGTGTGAAAAATATCTCTGTAAACGACAACTTTTAAAAAATTTTATACAAAGTTGTCAGTTTACAGAGATATTTCTTTCACCCAACATGGGTATATGTAAAAATACACCCCAAAACACATTGCCCTACTTCTCCTGAGTACGGCGATACCACATAAGTGACACTTTTTTGCAGCCTAGGTGCGCAAAGGGGCCCAAATTCCAACGAGTACCTTTAGGTTTTACATGGCGGCTCACAATTTAGCCCCGCCCAAAATGCCAGAACAGTACAAACACCCCACAAATGACCCCATTTTGGAAAGTAGACACCCCAAGGTATTCACTGAGGGGCATAGTGAGTCCGTCTGAGATTTCTTTTTTTTTTGCCAGAAGTTAGCAGAAATTGAAACTTTTTTTTTTTTTTCTCAGAAAGTGTCATTTTCCGCTAACTTGTGAAAAAAATGAAATGATACATGAACTCACCATGCTCCTCCGCGAATACTTTGGGGTGTCTTCTTTCTAAAATAGTGTCATTTGGGGGGTATTTATACTTTCCTGACATTCTAGCCCCTGAAGAAACATGACAGGTGCTCAGAAAGTCAGAGCTGCTTCAAAATGCAGAAATTCACTTTTTTGCACCATAGTTTGTAAACGCTATAACTTTTACCCAAACCAATAAATATACACTTATTGGACTTTTTTTTATCAAAGACATGTAGAACAATAAATTTAGAGAAAAATGTATATAGAAATGTAGTTTTTTTTGAAAAATTTTACAACAGAAAGTGAAAAATGTCATTTTTTTGCAAAAATTTCGTTAAATTTGTATTAATGGCAAAAAAAGTAAAAATGTCAGCAACAATGAAATACCACCAAATGAAAGCTCTATTAGTGAGAAGAAAAGAAAGTAAAATTCATTTGGGTGGTAAGTTGCATGACGGAGCAATAAACGGTGAAAGTAGTGTAGTGCGGAATTGTAAAAAGTGGCCTGGTCATTAAGGGTGTTTAAGCTAGGGGGGCTTAAGTGGTTAAAGGGGTTTTCCAAGATTTTTTTATTCACGTGGCCTAGAAACAGCTCAGCCACCATTCAGGTGAATGGGGCTGAGCGCGATGCCAAGCACAGTCTCTGTACAATGTATGACACTGTGCTTGGTGAGCTGTCAGAAGGAGCATCAGTGCCTTCTCAAAACAGCTGATCAGAGAGGGTCCCGGGTGTTGGAGCCCCACTGATCAAATTCTGCTTACCTATCCTGAGGAAAGGACATAAGTATTAAAATGTCAGAAAACCCTTTTATTTATTTATTTATTTATTTAGTTTATGCACTTAAAAAGTGCTGACATATTCCGCAGCGCTTTACAGACATTAGCATCAAGCTGTCCACAATGGGGCTCACAATTTAAGTACTGATCGGTATGTCTTTGGAGTGTGGGAGGAAACCGGAGTACCTGGAGGAAACCCACGCAAATACAGGGAGAACATACATCCTCAATGCAGATGTTGTCCTTTGTCAGATTCGAACCTAGGACCACAGGGCTGCAAGGCACCAGTGCTGCCTGATATTTTTAAATATTACTTTATTATAGATATATTTCCAAATGCCTTTTATTAGTTATTATGGCTTATTTTGTCTAGGGAGCAATCATTAAGATAAATAAAATGGTTGACATCCTATTAGTGCACACAAAACATGTACTAATCACACAGGAGGACAATTTACTTTTCAACACTGAGGTAAATAGCTGCCTCATCCTCCTCTTCTACTTGTCAGTCATTATGATCCTGAATACAGCTGATAAGATCTTTAGCTGAATCTCTGTGGGAATAGAGTTCATGAGGAGACATGAAGTACACAGAGGACGAACAACTGTGGTAATGGAGACTGCATACAAGTGCTGCTGCTCATTGGCCACATCCTCACCTTCCTCTCTGTACTTCTGCTCATGAACTCCATTCCTACAGAGATTCAGCTAAAGTTCTTATCATCTGTATTCTGAATTATAATCCCTGACAAGTAGGAGAGGAGGATGTGTCAGCTCTTTAGCTCAGTGCTATAAAATATATTGTCCTCCTGTGCGATTAGGACAGGTTTTGTATTAATAGGACAACGGCCATTTTATTTCTCCTGATTATTGCTTCCTAGACAAAACGAACCATTATAATTATTGAAAGGTATTGGGAATATATTTATAATAAAGTAATATATAAGTATTTTCATTTTCTTAATTGCTGGAGAACCCCTTAAAATGGGCCCCAGGATTCATAAAACAGTAATATATGGCACACAGTAATTGGAATGTGCCTTCTTCCATTGTTTTTCTTCCTTCTTCTACCCTTTTTACACTGCTCATTGTCAGGGGATACAACCACCACTAAAATCTAGCAGGAGTGGCTGTGACTGAACAGTGTGGGTATAAGTTTCTGCTTCTGTAGAAGCATGCATTTTGTCCTTGCCACCTTGCATCAGTCTGTTTAGACTGTGTACAACAATTCCAGGGCATGTGCAGTAGCCTTGGAGCTGGTATACACAGTTATGTCACTGGCAGCTCACACCAGTGTTCATCTCTGACAAACTTAAATGAAAATGTTTGACTTGCAGCCTCGGGAACATGCACACACAGGCAAGCAGTGCAATGACATCATCAGAGTGCTGCTTGCCTGTGTTATCTATAAAGATACAAGTCACCACTCCTATAAAAATCAGAAAGTTAAGGGCTGCAAAACAGAGGGAGCACTGGACTTATGATATAGGACAATTCATTTAAAGATTACGGTGTATGAACTTTACTATAGCACACTCGTTATGCTGTCAGAAGCCAGATACATGCCTAGCATACTCCCTGATTCCCTGAACAACTGACCTACTGAAATGGATTAAGTATGGATATGGTGGACACAAGCATCATCAATAACTGTCTACATATATATGCTAATTATAAGAGTAAGGTTACAAGAGGCAGATGTGGATATCCACAACATAAATTGACATATTCCAAAGTTGGCACCACAGATTAAGTCCCGGTGTGGATATTTTTTTGGTAGCATGTGGATGAGATTCCTTAAAATCTCGTCTCATCAACCATGCTGGTACTATAAAAAAACACAGATTTGCCATACGTAAATCTGTGGCAGTATATCCTCAGAGTATCTTTCCATATGGAAAGTGTTTAGAACATATGGAAAGTGTTTAGAACATGTTGGGTGAATTACAGCAAACGAGGAACCCATTGCCCCCATGAGCCATGAATACGCTTACAGAGTTAGAGCCCTAGAACAGTATTGAATCATTTTTTCAGTATGATTAGCCTGCACCATATAAAGGGCCAGACCATGATGAAGTAAAACACCAGGTACAGTACTAAAACAAAAAAATTGCCTCACCAGTAAAATGTGCTTCAACCCAGCCCAGGTACTACAGCAAAAATGAATATTTCTTCAGCGACAACCTTGGACCTACAGTAAGGTCTTTAGACAGACTCTTCTCTATGGACAACCTCCGAGGCCTCTTAGTCATGTATTCATTTGCCTAAAGAAGCCTCTGGCCTTTGGGGCCCATTATGTACTGATATTATATGACTTTTGTCACATTCCATCTTGCAACAAAATCTGCTACTTTTCCCCGCTTACGCCACAAAGTGAGCATAGTGTGGGAGGGAAAGAAGGTGGGCTGGCAGGCACATCTCATTCATCATTTTGTACGCCAGTTTTTGGTATACAAAATTACTTAAATGTACACCAGCAAGGGAGCTGGCTGAAGGAAGTGACAAAGTTATGTAGGCGCATGCATCTGCACATAACTTTGACGCTTTCTCCAGCAGTGCAGGCACAATTTAGACTGGCGTCTAAATCGTAAGTCTTAATAAATGCGCCCCTTTATCTTTTACAGACCAAATAACAAGACTAATAAAATTAAATTACATAGTCACCTATTATTTTATGTAATTAGAAATAATAAGTATAAATCAGGGCTCGACAAATCCCAGGCACCAGGGCGATCAGGAATTTGGTCCTGGCGCTTGGGTATTTGCCAGCCGGTTTTCAAAGGTGCCCGGGTGACGGGTGCGGAGCGCCGGAGGGGGGCCCGTTTTGGAGGCTTCCATTGTGGAAGCGCATATCTCCATATTCATCTGTATCGCTGTCCTCAGGACAGCGATACAGATGAATGGTGCAGAGGAGCAGGGGAGAGGCGTCTCCCTTGCCCATTCCTCTGATAGGCTACAGGCCTAGTGCCTGTAGCTTATCAGAGGCCGGTGCAGTCGGCGGGATGACATCATCGCGCCGCCTGAGCCATACAGTGGGGGACACAGGCGGAAGAGGCCTGCATTGCATCACTGACAGCAGCATAAGGTAAGAATATGAGTTTATTGTTTTTATTAATTATAGTATACTATGGCAAGAAGGGGGGTGGGGGCCCTATATACTGGCACAATATGGGGGGCACTATGGAGAAGAGGGGAAGCACTATGGTGGCCCGATATACTGGCACAACATAGGGGGCTCTATGGAGAAGAGGAGAATCACTATGGCTGCCCTTTATACTGGCACAACATGGGGGGGGCACTATGGAGAAGAGGGGAAGCACTATGCGGGCCCTATATACTGGCACATTATGGGGGGCACTATGGGGTCCCTATATACTGGCACATTATGGAGAAGAGGGGAAGGAGCACTATGGGGTCATCTACTGGGGGCCCTATGTACTGGCATGCATTATTGAGGGGCTCTATGGAGAAGTGGGGGGGGGAGCACCATGGGGGCATTTACAGGGGGCTTTATGACGCGGCTCTGCCTGGCTCCTAACTTTTTTAGCTGGCTCCTAGATTCCAAGGAAATTTGTCAAGCCCTGTATAAATTTTAAAGGGGTTATCCCATGACTAATGTAAAAAATTAAAATGAGACATCATATAATACACAACAATCTGTTTCTAACAAAGCTAGAAATTACATTATAGGATGGGAAGATAGTACAGATAGAGACCAGGGGCAAGGTAATAGGACTGGGGGAGGAATGGAAGGAGAGACTAGAACAGTTCAGAAGGAACTGAAGGGTAAAAAATATACATAATCCTCTTAACTGTATGTATACTAATGGCAGAAGCCTGACTAATAAAACTGGGGAACTGGAATTAGTGATGTGTGAGGAGGACTATGACATAGTGGGAATAACTGAGACATGGCTGGCTGATAGCTATGACTGGGCAGTTAATGTACAGGGTTACACTCTTTTTAGAGTCCACAGAAAATCTGCTACTAAACCAGATAGACGAGGCGGCAGCTCATATTATGGTAGTTATCATTAACTACCCAGATATAGACTGGGAAACTGAAATCTGTACATCCCAAAAAGGAAACAGGTTCTTGGCAATAGCCAAAGACAATTTCCTTTCCCAACTGGTTCAGGACCCCACTAGAGGGACGGCCATACTGGACTTAGTACTAACTAATAGACCTAACAGAACAACAGATGTGCAGGTTGGGGGACACCTGGGAAAAAGTGACCATAAAGTGATAACCTTCCAATTATCATTCAAAAGAGCGTTTCTACAGGGAGGAACAAAAACACCAAACTTCAAAAAAGCTAAATTTAGCCAACTAAGAGAGGCCATAGGCCTAACAAACTTGGACAAAGTCCTCAAAAATAAAAATACAGCCAAATGGGTTTTAAAAGCATTCTAAAATCTAATTGCGAGTGGTACATACCTCATGGGAATAAAAGGTTAAGGAACAAGAAAAAAACAATGCAGATAAATAGAACTGTGAAGAAAGCAATAAATGACAAAAAAAAAGCATTTAAATCACTAAAACAGGAGGGTAGCGAGGAAGCACTGAAAAACTATAAGGAAAAAAATAGAATATGCACAAAACAAATAAAAGCAGCCAAACTAGAGACCGAGAGATTAATTGCTAAAGAGAGCAAAACTAACCCTAAAATGTTCTTCAATTATATAAATGGTAAAAAGTATAAATCTGAAGGTGTCGGCGCTGTACAGAGTAATGAGGGGGGAGTTGCAGAGAGCAACGAGGAGAAAGCAAAGCTATTAAATATTTTTCTCTCCACTGTATTCATAGTAACGCAGACACCAAATAGGAGGTTATCTTCTAGAGGATCATGGATTTTTTTAACCCTATTGTTCAATAAGCCTCTATGCTACTTACTACTTTATAAATCAGAAAGGTAGCATGTACTATACTATGAGGTACATGGTATAGTACATACTACGCAGAACAAAAGATCAGACAACACACAAATGAAAAGTGAACACATTGGAGTTAAGCTGGTCATGGAAGGTACAGTCCAAAAATTACAATGCAAGTGAATGGAAGGTACAGTCGTAATCACACTGCACAACCACTTCCATCTAAACGGCGTGCATTTAAACATTGAAGGAGACATAGCACTTGCGGCCTCTGCAAACAGCTGATCAACAGAGGTGCAAACTGTTGGACCTCCTAACTATCTGATATTGTTGACCTATCCTGAGGATAGGTCATCAATGCCATGACACTAGACATCCCATTTAACTGCTAAAAGTATACATACATAATAAAATTATCTGTAAAAACACAGTCCACAGAGGAGACAGGAAGTATAATGTAAGAGCTGCACAGGCACTGACAGATATGATGGGATGCTGCTGGAGGTTCTGATCCTCTGTAATTACCTGATCCCTGGGCAGTGATAACCAAATGCTAGGGGTTACATGACTGACACCATGTTTAGTCTATTCAGTTAGCCCATGGGATGAATTGCTATGGACTAATCTGCTGGTTATAAGATAGGGGCCTACTGTACCTATATAAGAAAGGTATGTTAGTAGAATGTTTAATACATTAGAAAAGTGTTTAATTTCCTATTCTATGAACAATAAAAAAATATCAACCAGATAACCCACTTAAGGATGTAAAAACTCCTTTAAGCTTAAATAACCAACAAAATACAATATTCAGTATGATAGATATCATCTGAAGCTTCCATAAAAGCACTTTATAGAACAAAAATGTATATTATTAGACATCCTAACATTTGGGATGTGTTGACTCTCATACTGCATTTGTTATATTATTTTTTTCCTTTTAAAATACAGTAATAGAAAATAAAAGAGCAGTAAAGTGGCCTTAGGAAAACACAATGGTCCATGGTACAAGTTTTACTTTCTCTCGGGCCCTATTATCAGCTCATCCTTATTTTTATAGCCAACAGATTAAAATGCTAGCAACGCAATCTTTGATCTCCCTGTTCGCTGACACAAATCCTTTCTACGCCCCCAACGTGTTCTTCTGAGGTAATTAGTACTAATTAAAAGGTTTCCAACAGCCTTTGGTTCTCATCCCCCTCCTGACTCTCTCCAAGGAAAGCACATTGTGCCTTTGAAATGCAAGAATCACTCACTCTGTGTTTAACTCAGGCGTCAAGTGGACTTCTGTAGCTCCATTATATTGCAGGAGGAAACACAGTTGTGCCCCTCACTGGTCTGTGTACTGTGTATCACTATTCAGACCTAGTCACAATTACTGCATATTTTAGGAAACTTTGGACAGAACCCAGGCTAATGTATCAGTGTCATTAATGCATCCCTTGAACAACATGTACTAAGCAAGGCCTTAAAAGTGCACTTACAATTTCTTCCAGCATATATATTCAAAACCAAAGTGTGTCACAAGCATCAGCATTAAAGGGGTTGTCTCGTCATAGACAATGGGGGCATAGTGCTAGGGTATGCCCTCATTGTCTTACAGGTGCGGCCACCACCAAGCCAACTCCCCATAAAAGTGAATGGGAGCGTACCGCGCATGCGGGGCCCCATTCCCATTCATTTCTATGCGGCCGACAGAAAAAGCAGAGCCAGCGCTCTGCTATTTTCGCCAGTCCCATAGAAAATGAATGGGGGGGGGGGGGTTGGCTCAGAATGCGCAGTGTGCTCTCCTTAACTTGCGTGGCTCCATTCTCGATATAGGTAAGACCCGCACCTAGAAGACAATGTGGACATATCCTAGCGATATGCCCCCATTGTCCATGATGAGACAATCTCTTTAATATTCTCCTTGTCTCTGTCTCCTGTATCCTCCCCCACAGTGACCATGCAGCAACATGATAGAGTAATTGTGGAGAACAGGTCAAAATAAGCCTCAATTTGAGATATTGATTTAAAGAGCATTTTTTTCACCATGTACCCAAGTAATAAAGCAAATAAACTGGTAGTTTCATCACGGTCTCCTGATTCAAATGTTGTTGTTCCCATGCAGATCAGTGCGTCCTTTGCATAGAAATTAAGGGGGTCATTTATTAAGCTGAAATACGCCTATCTGCAACTTTTCCACGCTCACACCAGGTCTAAAATTGTGGGCATGACATGGACAGGGAAGGGGACAGGTCTGTTTAAGGCATAGAAAAAGGTCTAAATGTAAGACAGCTCGGAAGTTGTCTTACATTTAGAACTGGTGGAGGATCTGCCCAAGTTATGAAGAGGCCAGTGCCTCTTCATAAGTATAGCAGATCCACCAACAACATAGGGGTTTATTGAGACCAGCGTCTAAAACGCCAGTCTTAATAAATGTGCCGCTAAGGCTTTTGCATTATGTAAATAGACTGTTTGGTGCAACAATAGTACTGCCATTGCACCTCGTCACACCAACAGCTCCTTTCCATATTGTTCTTAGCTCCACCATCTTTCAGCTCTGAGTGAGATGGCCAGGATGTGGTGATGTAATCTCGCCTGGCCCTGGGTTCCCGCCCTTGTACTGACACTTCAGGAATCAGCCTATGTGCAGAACAGCTCCAATTCTTGCAAGGTCTGAAGTCAGTACTATGCAGCTCTAGCAAGCATGAGGGCTGTACTGCTGGTGCCCCGGCTAGAAAGCACTTGACGTTCAGAGAAGGACCACAGCACTCAACCCACTGTTAGGCTATATAGGGTGCTCGTCAAGGATGATGTCCCCGTCTCCACTCTAGGGACTACGTAGAAGCGTTATATAAAGTTTGACAGCACACCAGAAGATTCTTTGCAAGTATGTGAATTTATTTTAGCCGGATTACATGGTTACACAGTAGCAATGTTTCGGGCCATTCCTGTGCCCTTCATCAGGCTATACTTCTTGTCTTAAGGACATGTGCAATATATATTTCTAAGCCACCAGCAGTAAGAATAAAGCTCATTAAATCCCCGTCCTCTGCTCACCCCAGTCTACACAGCAAAGCTGACAAGAGAGCTGTTAGAGTATGCTCTAGTAACTAGTATACAAACATTGATATTTTAGGAGTTTTTATATAGTTGATTACAAAAAAAAGGAAACAAATAGCAAGCATTAAAAAATCTTTTTAATGAAAACCCAGTTTAAATAATGATGTTTTATGATTATAAATTCCCTTTAAACTCAATATCCTTCTCAAAAAGCATACTAGCCTAGAATCCAGCAAACAAAAGTATTAAAATACTATTTGGTGTATCCTGATCAATGATCGTCTTTTTAGAAATTAGTCATAAAGATGAAATGTTAAAAACTTTTAGCCATATTTTGGGAATGTCTCTCTCTCTCTCTCTCTCTCTCTCTCTATATATATATATATATATATATATATATATAGTTGATTATGGTATATTGTGTATACTTTTTTCTGAATTAGATAAATCCTATTCAGAATTACTTTTGTATGTCATCCTACCATTTTACTTATAAAGTAAAATCCCTTGTGTAAGTGGTTGTGCGCTACAGTCTTGTATGATATAAATAAGTAGGTTGATAACTGTGTATGTGCCCGATAGCTAATCGGGAGACATCATCGTCCGACTGGTAGAAAAATAATAATAATAATGAACTGCCAAATAGAACCTCAGTTGTACAAGACTGAGAAGCTTAAAATACTCCAAAATCTTCAGGAAATGTGTAATTCAAAAACACCCACTTTATATATGTGTTTTTAAATATTGCTCATATACTTGTCTAGTTGGCTGACATTGGAGGATATATCACAAAGCATGTGATTAATATAACTCTAAGCAAAGCAAGATTTCTTCTTTTCTACATAACTGATCTAATGTTAATAAAATGAGACATCAAATAGAACAAATGAGAGAACATTCACAAAACAAGCAGAGGTGAGCAAAAATCTAATGAATAGATAGTTCAATTGCTGTATAAAGGGTCAGAACAACCAGGTGACCTTTCTCTCCTTCTTAGCCTTCAGACAATAAAGAACCAGATGAGAGCGGACAGGTAAAAGCATTGGAGTCTTTTACTAAGAGTTTTGTGATTAGTTAGGCTATTGTATCATCAAAATACATAGCAGCTGACAAAATGGAGCCAAAATAGGTACAACGGCTAGTCAAAAGTGAGGACAAATTTCTTGCTCAGCAAGAGCAGGCACACTTTCTATATTGCATTTTTTTATTTGCACATACTTCAGTATAGTTTTTATCTTCCTTTCAAGCACTGCATATATGTGGACTCCTCATAATTTTAACAATAAAACCTGTAAGTGCACTAAGTACCAAGTTGCTCCTACAGGGTTAAAATGTCAGATAAATTGTTTTTGTTCTTAAAAGAAAGAGATACAGTCGAGGCATTTTCATGCAATTTTCAGGAAAAAAGCGAGTGCATGTTAAAGACTATTTCACTGCATCTCATTCCTTCCGAAATGAGTGTGTCAACCTGGCAGCTTCTATGTTACTCCTACCCCCTTCCCTCTCTGACAGATAAATTATTGAATCAAAAGAAAGAATGCCATTAAACCCCCCAGGTTACAGAGTGTCAGAAACAGTTTAAAAAGATCCCCCATTCATTCTCCAAAACATGCAGTGAATCTCACTAATGTGTGTTTATCATGTATAATGAGACAAAGGTAATAAAGGAAGTACAATTGCATACGGTGTACGTCTAACTCCATCTCTCAAGATACCAAGGCTATTCACAAGAAAATAATGATGACAAAAAGAAAGAAAGAGGAAAAAGAAATGCTTTCTTCAAAATGGAATTCAAGTGAAATGTAGACAGAAATTAGTTTTTTTAGGTAGTTGATGTACATTTTGAACAGTGCATTAAGATAAAATCCAGAACTTTTAGGTCAATTATATTGTCAGTGGGCCTGAAATGCATAGCTAAGCATGGAGCACGAAATATAATAAGGCAGTTAGAGGCAACTAAAGAAAACCAAGAAAGGCCAAGGAGATCCTGAAGGTTTTTAGCTTTTGATTACATGTCACATATATATTCAAGAAAAATAAATACATAATACACAATGATGACACCAGTGATTTAACACATATGATGGCATCCTATTAAAAAGAAGCTGTGGTAGGTGAAACCTTAAACTGTATACAGATAATTATAATCAGTAGTCATGTGATGCTGTTCTCTATAGTATGGAATTCAAAAAAGACGGAAAGAAGGCTTTCTTCAACTTGTGGAAGAAGCCACTTGTTTGCTGAAACCTGGGATGGGAAAGTTTGCCAGGCGTGTTGCTCTTATTATTTTATTAATATACATTTTATACATCATGTTTGTGAGTATATACTTTTTTTTTACCTAATTCTAATATGATATACTTCACTATAGGAAACCTGCTATATTATCCTGATTTCTGGATGTAGCCCTCCCGAGATTCTCTATGAGCTGGAAAAAGGAAAAACTGTGGAACTACAGGTCCCAGCAGTACTTCACATCAATGTGCGGACAATATGTGCTACTTGCATTTACCTCAAGATAATAGACTTTCTCAACAGTTAAGTGACCTTTTCTAAAGTGTTTGGAAAACCAGAAGACCAACTAGGAGACCAGTGCAGATAGTACAGTGCCCTTCACAGTAACTATCTCTGCCCAGCACATAGTGGACACAGACAATAGCTGGAGCTACTTCCGAACAGTTAATCAGGCTTGGTGTCCAACCCATGCTGATCTCATATTGATGACTTAATCTAGACATAAGTCACTAATCATTAATCCTAGAAAATCACTTTAAACCCTTGCAGGCCCATTGACTATATATACGATAGGGCAGTTATCACATATCTCTGCACGGACATTTTAAAATGTATGTGCAGAGACTGTAGCTGCATGCTAATCATGTTGCTGCAGGAGTGGGGAGCTCTCAGTGATAGCAGGGTCCTCAAAGAGAAGGCAGGGACAGCAATGCTGCTTTCTGCTCCAGTCACAACAGTCATATGATTGCTGGGGACCGGAAGTTTGCATGAGATGCTGGGTCTTAGCAGTCCAATAACATCTCTACAGTGATGTTTTACAACAAAGTACAACCTCTCTGCGGTCTATATGTCGGCCCCAGTTACAGGAGGAATCAGCAAGAAATTAAAATAAAGATATAATGTTAAATTCCCCCCAAGGGTCTTTTATGACAAAGTGAATATAAAAAAAAGCCACCACTTGCCACAATGCTGCTTCTAGCCCCACCCACCATAATCCATACATCCCATATATCAAAATGACCATTATGGAAATGGGACATTTATCCTTATGTTTCTAGCCCATTAACTAGGGCTGTCAACAGTTTAACATGGACAAAACTGCTGACAGATTCCCTTCAAAATCTTAGAAAACTCCTTTAACTCACGAAAACGATATTGACTTTCACATCAAATTCCCAGACTATAGTACACAGGATAATCATGGTTGCTGTCAGTAGTGATGATGAAGTAGTAGAAAAGTCAGGCAAGGAGCCAAGAATCGTCACCAGGAGAGCTGTCAGGATACTACAAGCTGGAAGATGACATGAGTGCATAGTATAGCAAGGAGACAGTCAGGGGTCAAAACAAGGATTAGAAGAGCAAGTACCAGCAACAATCCTAAGGTCAGGCAAAAATATTTATTGTTAACTCCAAGGTCAAGATCAGGGTCAATCAGGAGTCCAGATTAGGATCAGGAGCACAACATCAAAAGCCAGGCAAGTGTAAAACTACAAATTTCAGTCAAGGCTTGGTAGCCTGACTCCCCTTTAAGTAGCCTACCAGGTCTGACAACATCAGATGACATTTGCTACAGCAACCAGGTGCAGCCTGCTGTGATGAGGAAAAAAGCTACTATCTAGCAAGGTTGAGTTTGATATTGGGACGAGATGAAGACTTCTTATTTACAGACATACTGGAATGTCGCAAAAGTGACAACAGGAAATGTAGTTACTTTAGAACCAACATTTCAAACTGTCACTTTATCATTAGAGGAACTTCTGAATTACTGATGTATTCACATGCCTACATTATGGTAGACGTCATCTTCAGATGACTAATACATGTCAGACTCTGTTCACATCAGCCTTGGGAACAATGTTGTGTTTATGAGTGAGCCTGATGGAACACATTCACTTTTAACAGCGTCCATTTGGTTCAGAGAAGGTGTCTATTATTTTGCCAGGAAAAATAGCAGAAATCATGTAAGTAAGAAACTTCATATTGAAATGAAGGACATGCATCCGTATGTGAGCATACATATGACTCTACCACCCATTCTACAGTCTCTCCTGATTTAATTAAAAAAGAAATTTAAAGAGGTTATGTAAGCACTAGTTAGCCATACATTATATGCCCCCTTACATAGATTCACAATCAGGGACATTATCAGGAAGGCCATACTGGACTTAGTATTAACCAATAGACCTGACAGAACAACAGATGTGCAGGTTGGGGGGACACCTAGGAAATAGTGACCATAAAAAATAATCTTTCAATTGTCATTCAAAAAAGTGTTTTTTCAGGAAGGCACAAAAATACCAAACGTCCAAAAAGTACAATCTGAGCAGTTAAAAGAGCCTCACTTACTGGGATAATGTCCCTAGGAATAAGAATGCAGCCACAAAATGGAATATTTTTAAAGGCATCATTTAAAGGAAGCCTTCAAAGACTATAACGAAAAAAGATATTCAAAGACATATAAAAGTGGCCAATTACATAAATGGTAAAAAGCTTGAACCAGAGAGTGTTAGCCCATTGCAGAGTGATGAGGGAGGAGTTGAAGAGAGCAATGAGGAGAAAGCAACGCTATTAAATATTTTTTTCTGCGCTGTATACACTGAGGAAAATGAAATGTCAGATGAAACACAGAGTGTTAAAATAAACTCCCCATTAAAAATGTCCTGTCTGGGGATGAGGGTGGGGGGGTTTAAAATGTTATATTAAGGAGTGTACGATGAGCAGATTTCATTTCATTGTATGTCATCATTTGAATATGGCTATATTTATAACCTGTTTACGGTCGAACTTTGCTACTGACTCAATTTATGCTAAGTATTGTATGATATATGAGGACCGGAGGGAGAAACTGTGACACCTCCTATTTGTTATATCTGCTATGAACAAATTTTTTACAATAAACATCATCTTTGTTCAAAAAAAAATGTCCTGTCTGACCCAGAAAAAAGTGCAGCGGCATCTTAAAATTTTTTAAATCAACAAATTACCCCGTATCCTAAGAGAATTAAGTAGTGTAATAGACAGACCCTTATTTCTTATATTGACAGGGAGTGTTTCACAGGATTGGTGCTTGGTAAATCTGGTGCCAATATTCAAAAAGGGGTCAAAAACAGAGCCCGGAAACTATAGGCTGGTAAGTTTTAAAATCTCTTGTAGGTAGACTGTTTGAGGGTTTTCTAACAGATGTTATTCTGGAATATCTCAATGAAAACAAGCAAATAATGCTGTATCAGCACAACTTCATAAGGGATCAGTCCCATTAAATTAATTTAATCAGTTTCTATGAGGAAGTAAGTTCTAGACTTGACCGCGGCGAGTCAATGGATGTCATATATCTTGACTTCTCCAATGCATTTGATACTGTGCCACATAAAAAGTTAGTACATAAAATGAGAAGGCTTGGACTGGGAGAAAATGTGTGTATATGGGTAAATAACTGGCTCAGTGATAGAAAACAGAAGTTGGTTATTAACGGTACACACTCAGTTTGGGTCACTGTCACTAGTGGGGTAACACAGGGGTCAGTATTGGGCCCTATTCTTTTCAATATTTTTATTAATAATCTTGTAAAAAGCTTGCACAGTGGCTTGCACTAGCTCTATAAAAATATCACATGACCTAACCCCTCAGGTGAACACTGTAAAAAAAGAATACCAAGCAATCAAAAAGGCGCATGCTCCCCAAAATAGTACCCATAAAACCGTCACCTCATCCCGCAAAAAGTGAGACCCTACCTAAGACAATCGGTCAAACAATGGAGACACTAAAATATGATTTTTTTTTGCTACAAACTGCTATTATTGTGTTAAAGTGAAATAAATAAAAAAAGTGTACATATTAGGTATTGCCATGTCCGCAACAACCTGCTCTATAAAAATATCACATGACCTACCCCCTAAGGTGAACACTGTAAAACAAATAAAATAAAAACAGTACCAAAAGCCATTTTTTGTCACCTAACATCACAAAAAGTGCAACACAAAGCGAGCAAAAAGGCATGTGTCCCCCAAATAGAATCAAAGAGTCACCTCATCCTGCAAAAAATGAGACCCTAACTAAGACAATCGGTCAATAATAATAAAAGCTATGGTTCTCAGACTGTGGAGACACTAAAATATCATTTTTTTGTTTCAAAAATGATATTATTGTCTAAAACTTAAATAAATAAGAAAAAGTATACATATTATGTATTGCCACGTCCATAATGATCTGCTCTATAAAAATGTCACATGACCTAATCCCTCAGGTGAACGCTGTAAAAATAAATAAATAAATAAAAACTGTTCTAAAACAACCAATTTGTTTGGTCACCTTGCCCCATAAAGTGGAATAATGAATGATCAAAAATTTATATATACCCAAAAATGGTACCAATACAGAACAGATGGCAGAACAATAAAAAAAGTATGACATTCAGAAAATGGAGACTCAAAAACATATATTTGTTTTAAAAATGCTTTATTATGTAAAACTGAAACAAAGAAAGTATACATATTTGATATCATTGTGTCCGTAACAACCTGCTCTATAAAAATAGCATGTGATCTACCCCGTCAGATGAATCTTGTAAAAAATAAAAACAGTGCCAAAACAGCCATATTTTTTGTTACCTTTCCATAATATAGAGCAATAAAAAATCATATGTAGCCCAAAATAGTACCAATAAAACTGGCACCTCATCCCCTAGTTTCCAAAATGGGGTCACTTTTTGGGAGTTTCTATTGTAAGGGTGCATCAGGGGGGCTTCAAATGGGACATCACATTTAAAAACCAGTCCAGCAAAATCTGCCTTCCAAATACCATATGGCGCTCCTTTTCTTCTGTTCCCTGCCCTGTGCCGATACGGCAGTTTACTACCACATGTGGGGTGCTTCTGTAATCCGCATAGTCAGGGTAATAAATACTAAGTTTTGTTTGGCTATTAACTCTTGATGTGTTACAGAAAAAAATGGATTAAAGTGGAAAATCTGCTAAAAAAGTGAAATTTTATCTCCATTTTCCTTTAATTCTTGTGGAACACCTAAAGGGTTAACAAAGTTTGTCAAATCAGTTTTGAGTAAATTGAGGGGTGTAGTTCTGCAATGAGGTCATTTATGGGGGGTTTCCACTATGTAAGCCCTACAAAGTGACTTCAGAACTGAAATGGTCCTTAAAAAGTGGGTTTTAGAAATTTTCTTCAAAAATCTAAGAATTGCTTCTAAAATTCTAAGCCTTGTAATGTCCTAAAAAAATAAAATAACATTTACAATATGATGCCAACATAAAGTAGACATATGGGGAATGTTAACTAATAAATATTTTATGAGGTATCTTTTTCTGTTTTAAAAGCAGAGAAATTGAAATTTTGAAAATTGCGAATTTTTCCAAATTTTTTGGTAAATTTGGGATTTTCTCATAAATAAAGGTGATATATATTGACTCAAATTTATGACTGTCATGAAGTACAATGTGTCACGAGAAAACAATCTTAGAATGGTTTGGATAAGTAAAAGTGTTCCAAAGTAATTACCACATAAAGTGACACATGTCAGATTTGCAAAATTAGACGTGGACATGGGGACATCAATGACCCTTAGTCATGAAAGGATTAATAAAGAATAAGTATTACATAACTACATTTTACTGCTGTGCGCAGGGCCCAGTGTATTGGGGGTCACTATTTACACAGGGACACAGTTATGGGGGGATCTGTGGATGACACATATATACCATAAGATGTCATCCACAGATGACATAACAGTGTCATACACAGATCTCCCCATAACAGTTTCATCCACAGATCCCTCCCCCCATAACAGTGTCATCCACAGATCGCACCATAACAGTGTCACCCACAGATCGCCCCATAACAGTGTCATCCACAGATCCCCAATAATAGTGTGTCATTCACAGATCCCCCATAATTGTGTGTCATTCACAGATCCCACATAACAGTGCGTCATCCGCAGATCCCCAATAACAGTGTCATCCACAGATCTCCCATAACAGTGTGTCATCCACAGATCCCCCATAACAGTGTCATCCACAGATCCCTCCCCCCATAACACTGTCATCCACAGATCCCCCATAACAGTGTCATCCACAAATCCCCCATAACAGTGTCATCCACAGATCCCCCTTAACAGTGTGCCATTCACAGATCCCCCATAACAGTGTGTCATCCACAGACCACCATTCGTTCAAAACCCACCAAAATCACACCTTTTGGTTCAAAAAATGTTTTTTCTTATTTTCCTCCTCAAAAACCTAGCTGCGTCTTATCATTAGGTGCGTCTTATAAAGCGACAAATACGGTATGTTTTTATTCTTGATTTATATGAATCTTTTTTTATATTGTATAATTGGTGTTTGGATTTCCATATGAATTGTACTTTAAAATAAATGTTATATGAATTACTTAGAGCCGCCCATTGGTTGATTGATATATATCTAGCAGAGCAGTTGAAGCGATGAATGGGGAGGGTCCATGTGAGGTAGAGTACTGGTTCTAGCTTTGTTAGAAAGAAATTGTCATTGTGATTTTGATTTTTGATATTAAACATGGGATAAACTCAAGATGTGGCTGTTCAAGGCTACTTACATTATACTGATCAATGCAATACTCCGCTGTTTGCATGTTTACCTAAGCCTATCAAGTGAACAATACAGAGCTCATTCTGTCATTCTAGTCCTTCACCTACTATTGTAATGAGAATTACCTTGCAGCTAAACCCTTCCTTGTGCACCACTCATAAACTGAGATTACTTTACTCTCCCATTGAGAACTTTTATTCATTATTTTCAATTACATAGTACAAAAAAAAATAATAATAATTTGAAAAAAAAAAAAAAAAAAACAGAACAACTATCTATGAACATTGGATTTAACAAATACCCCTTTCTGATGGAAGTATCCTTTTAAGTGATCCAATATCAGACAATTTGGCTGAGTTTCTCTTATTTGGACAGAATTTACTTGTGATGACTGAGATTAGAATAATGGACATAACTACTGAAATAAATACTTAGAATTTATTATAACCAAGTGCATGATTCATCAGAGACAATAGTCATAGTTATTCCAGACAAAAAGTCTATGGGGGGAATTTATCGAAGGTTTAATGCACAAAGTTGCAAATTATAGTACACACCCTATATGTACTGGCGTATGGATCACTAGTGTTAATAAATTCCCCCCATTAACTTGCGATTCTTTTCTCAGACAAACAGGGACCAATATATCCTAAACAAAAAATGATTTTGTACTTCAAATTGTCTCAACTTTATAAAGTATTGCATGCAAGGAAATGCAAAGTAGGGCTATTTTCTCTTATATGAAGATACAAAACAAACACAAGCATCAGCAAAGACCTGTCTTTGTGGGAAAGTCCTGCAAGAGATGTGCTCTGCACTATAGTGCCATAGCTTTTGGGGATAATTTGCTAATTTACATCTCCACGCAACAAACTAGTTTTGTTTTGGCTGCTGGCTATTATATCCTAAAATATTCATTGCTAATGTAACAGACAGAAACTCAAAAATCCCAAATATCTAGATTTTCAGTATTACATTTAAAGGGAGTCTGTTACCAGGAAATTCACTGTTAAACCAGGCACAATGCCTTGTAGGGCCAACTCAGCTGAATGTAATGCAATACAGGGCCAGTGTCATGATGCGGTTCGCCGTGACGTGATTTGTGCCCCCCCTCAGGCAGTATCGTCTCCCTGTGGGTATTCAGGTCTCTCGCGCCCTTGCGTTCTGTCTGCAGCGTTCCGTGCTTGCTGGTTGCTAGGGGCAACGTCCTGTATTGCAGCTTCCCCGCTGTGGTTTCTTTTTTACCCCAGGCTTGATTTGGTATCTGCCTGCTTGGTTCAGATGGGGTTAATCTCCCTCTTCGGTTCCTGGGTGTGTCCTTTCAGGGGTGCTACTTCTGTCTTTGAGCGTGGAGTTTCAGGGCTCAGTCTGCATAGCTTGTGGTCAGTTCTGTTAATTCAGGCTGTTCCTATTCTTGCGTGCATTCTGGGGGTCAGTACTGTTAATTCAGGCTGTCCAGTACCCTGCTATGTTTCTGCTCTGCCTATCCATGCCATGCCATGCCTTGAGGGTGTCTGTACCCTGCTATATCTTTGTTCATGTCTGTCCTTGTCCATGCCTGGTGGGTGTCATGCCCTTTTGGCTTTGTCATGCCTGTCTATGTTTTGCTTTGCCAGGTTTTGCCTTTGCCATCTACGTCTTGGTATGGGCCGCCTGGTTCTGCATTGTTTTCTTCTGTTCCGTTCCATGTCTTGCACCTCGCTATGTCTGTTCATGATTCTATGCTATGTTCTTGTCATGATTGCTGCGCTCCTAGTCGGCTCCAGGTTCACCCGCGGAAGTGGGCTCCATGTGTTCCCCAGAAGGGGAATGCCTCTTCTTGCGATGCCTGGTCAACTCCTTGTTCGCATTGCGTCTCAATGGTGCCTCCAGGACCCCCGGCACGTGACAGCCAGGCTCCAGCACATCAAAAAGGAGAAGGACGGCTAGCAGAAAAAGATGCTAACCAAATCCAAATTCATCCCCAATTCCTCCAAAAATTTGGATTTGTTAAAATCAGAATGTTTTAGGATTACGACAAGTCAGGGTCTCTCTCTCTTTCAGCTAGAATTGATTTGTACCTAAATCAAATTCCTTTGTAGGTTTGGACAAATTAACTCATTTTTAAAAATTCACTCAGCCTTATAGAATGGAGCAATGGATCTCTAAGTGAAAGGTATCATTATATTTTGCTGAGCTAGTCCTACAAGGCATTGTGTCTGTTTAATAGTGAATTTTCTGGTGACAGACTCACTTTAAATTATCCTCTATCCACAGGATAGGGGATAACTATTAGATCGGTGGTGGTCCTATAGCTGGAACCCCACAATTATGAAAATGGTGGACTCATACCCCGTGGAAAGCCCCACCCCACCCCCAAGCACCCCAGTATGAAGGTGTGGCCGGTTGGGCATGTGCTCAACCACTCCATTCGTTTCTATGGGAGTTTTGGAGGTAGGCCGAGTGTAGTACTCGACTATTCCTGGAACTCCAATAGAAATTAATGGAATGGCTGAATGCATGCCTGATCAGCTGCTCCATTCATTTTGGGGGCTCCATATGTATGAGACCCCATTCTCGTGATCGTTGGGGTCCCAGGAGTGGGAACCCCCACACACATAACTTAATATAACCAAAATACCCCTTTAACTATTAAGGTAGCAGAATTTTTTCTCCTGTTTTGCATATTGTGGATAATATGTGGAGAATAAATAGTAATAATGTTAGTATAATCCTGTACCAAAAGATTGTGGACTCTAAAGCTCCATGATGATGTTTTATGCATAAGTTGTTGAACAGCCTAATATGCAGTATAGGAAGAGGATCTAAGGCTGGGTTACTTGTTACAGAATTAGAGTCCACGCACAAGATAAAGCCATGTATGGATGCATGATACTCAGGCCTCTGATCGGGAAAGAAGAAGGAGGCTAAGTCCCCAGTTCTGCATTATGGAGCCAATCAATGTAGTGCCATATGTACTGCACTCCATCTGTGCCAGGTTATGACGGCTCCATTTTATTACACTGTATAAAAAGCTCTTATCCTTAGCTTCTAGCAGCATTTCCTGACTTTAATATGTAGGGACTGATAACATTAGCTTTTTCTTTACCGCTTTTTTCTTTTTTTCTTATTTTTGCCTTCAGATTTGGTAATGAGCTTTCCTCAGAGTTATGGTCTCAAGTTACAATATTTTCACTCTCAGTGGTTATCCTAGAACCAACAATATTATTTGAGAGAGCATTGTACAATACAGGCCCATAGCAGTCTGTATTATGTATTATTCATGCCTTCCAACCAGCCCAGATACAGCGGTACAAGCCCAAATTTGGACCTTGTCCTGTGGAAGGCTGCTGCATATCCCAACTTCAACTGTATCTGCATCCTCAGGGTGCAGATATAGTTGAAATCTATGGTGAAGCAAGGAGCTCCGCTCCACCTTTCCCCTGCAGCCTGTGGTTCAGCGCAGGCAGGCATAATACAATGACGTCACTGTGCCTGCTACATTCCGAGCCACATACAATGCAGATCAGAGACCATTGCAGACCATTTGTTGTGGGAACATGGAATACGTGAGTCAGCAATTTGTAGAAAATAAACAGCATCACTGTGTATGAGAGCACTTAAGGGTGCCTCATACTATATGGACACATTATGGAGACATCATGCTCAGTGTGGGACATTTAGGGAGGCATCACTCTTTGTGAGGCACTTAAAGGGGTTGTGTCACTTCAGCAAGTGGCATTCGTCATGTAGAGAAAGTTAATACAAGGCACTTACTAATATATTGTGATTCTCCATATTGATTCCTTTGCTGGCTGGATTAATGTTTCCATCACATTATACACTGCTCGTTACCATGGTTACGATGACCCTGCAATCCATCAGCGGTGCCCGTGCTTGCACACTATATGAAAAATTGCAAGTCTCTCTGGTGGCTGTGGGAGCATACATAAGCTGGTGCTTTTTTCTATAGTGTGTAAGCATGGCCACTGCTAATGGATTACAGGGTGGTCATAACATAGCTATTTGCTGAAGTGACACAACCCCTTTAAGGGGCCCAAATACTGTATCAGGACATTATATTGTGTGTGGTGCACTTAAGGGGGCATTATATTGTTTAGGGCATTTATGGGGACAGCATTATGTGTGGTGGTCAGAGACTTAAGAGATCATCATTCTGTAGGGGGGCACTTAAGGGTGCCTCATACTTATAGCGGTCACCCATGGAGGCATCATACTGTGTTGGGGAACACTTATATGGATAGCACTCTGTATGGGGGAATTTAAGGAGGCCTCATACTGTATGGGAGGCATCCATGGAGACAGCATACTCTGTGAGGGGAATCATTCTATATAAGGGCACATAAGGATGCCTCATACTGTATAAGAGAAATCATGGGGGCAATATACTGTGTGGGGGCACTTAAGGGGCATCCTTCTATGAAGGCACTTAATGGGGCCTCAAAGTGTATGGGGGTAAGTAAGGGGACATTGCTCTATGTGGGGGTCACTTTTGGGAACATTCTGCTGTGAGTGAGGCACATAGAATGGCATTCTATTGTGTAGGAGCACTTTGGGGCTTCATACTATGTCAGGAGCGCTAAGAGTGCATCATTACTGTCTCAGGAGCAGAAAGGGGACTTGGCTGTATTGCGCATAGGCATTGAGTGGCATTAAAAGCATGGTTTAGTGTAAAAAGAAAATGCCAATATTAGCAACGTGCCAAAATTCAAATCAGTTAGGTTAATTTAGAGGGTGTCTAATCGTAGCCTAAAATACGTAGAACTATTTAAAATATAAACCAATGATAAAATATAAACACTTATGAGAAACGACAATGACTTTACAGATAAGAATAAGAAAATGTATATTTTACTCTGCCCACAACCTTGTTGTATATCACATGTCATTGTAAGTTCCATTTATGCACAGAGGGGTATAGCAATCTGAATGCAGAACACTAGGACAATAATTATTTTTACCATTCAAGGGTAGCAAATGGTGATATACAGGGGAGGTTGGGAAAGGACTACGTCAAGCTTATGATTAATATCAATAATGCAATAAAAAAGGATAGCAGAAATTAAAATAAGGACAGATGAGGTACGGTTGAACACATTCTATTTCTCAACCCTCAAACATTTAAATGAACACTCCTTGAGAGCAAAGTACAAAATGGTAACCTTGAGGTGCTGAGTGGCAGTAAGAATTATGGGTTATTGTACTGTCAGTGTTCTAGACAACTGAATGATGGGTTACTGTGTTATTTAGACAATCAAAAACTTGGAAGCGAATGTGACATATTCTGCAGTGTGAAAGCTTCTGACATGCAACATGAGCATTTGTAAAGGGACAAAATGTTATCTAAAAATGATTTGCCAGAAAAAAATACATGGTGCTTCACAGCATATAGAACTAACAGCTTAGGAATCGCTTAGGTTTCACTTATTTTCAAGAGCTGAACAGAAAATTTGACATTCTATAATGATTGTCCCATATGTTGGCAATGTAGCTAACAGAAAGGTTAGTGTCTGGTTATGCAAATGTATCTCAAACCAAACCCGAAGCACAGGCTATAGTCTGAGTATGTAGAATGCAAACAAATCTCACAAATATAGAGTAATATAATAATAATTATGTCCATAATTACATAAAGTCAATGATCCATCTCAGCTTAAAGATTCAGAGTAATAAATATTAAAGATGTATTCCAACGAATGACATCTTTCATCAACAGGAAATGAAATAAATGTGGGGTGCCCCATGACCCAACACCACTAAAAGCCACAAATTAAAGGGGAACACAGGGAGGGCAAGTGTATATCTCTCTCTATTGAAGGCTATAGGAGCTACAGAAATAGGTGAGCAGGCTCCCATCATCTTCTTTTATTGGAGTAGACTGCCTGCCAGAACCACTGTATAATAGGGGTCAACAGACCTCTTGATAGATGGGGCTCCCAGAAGTTAGAAGGCTACTTATTACAGATTGATATGCTCTAGCTATACCATAAATGTGTTGGTTAAAATGCCCCCCTGAAATATTATACACAACTGTTCCGTGTTTTAAAATTACAGTTATTAATATATTTTTTTTTAGTTTCTTTGGAAATTGCTTTAAAAAAAATAACAATTTTTGTATAAAGCTTAACCCCTTAAGGACCGGGGGTTTTGGGATTTTTGCATTTTTGTTTTGCGCTCCCTGCCTTCCAAAAGCCATAACATTTTTATATTTCCGCTCACATAGCCATATGATGGCTTATTTTTTGCGGGACAAGTTGTACTTTTTAACGCTACCATTTATTTTTGCATGTGATGTAGTGGGAAACGGGAAACAAATTCCAAATGGGGTGAAATTGCAAAAAAAAAGCAATTTCACCACAGTTTTACGGGTTTTTAAATTACAACGTTCGATTTACGATAAAACTGACTGGTTAATTTTATTCTTCAGGTCAGTACGAATCCGGCAATACCTAATATGTATAGTTTTTCTTGCGTTTTGATAGTGAAAAAAATTAAAAGTGGGAATTTTTTTATTTTATTTTTTGTCGCCATGTTTTGACCCCTATAACTTTTTTGTAATTATGCGTACGGAGCAGTGTAGGGGCTCATTTTTTGCGGGGCAATCTGAACTTTTAATTGATACCATTATGGGGTGCGTATGATGTTTTGATCACTTTTTATTCATTTTTTTTTAGGAAATGAAGCGTCCAAAAATGGCGAATTAGCCATTTGGAGGCTTTCTTTCCGTTTTTATGTTTACCGTATGGTGAATATTTTTTAATATTATTATAGTATGGGCATTTTTGCACATTCCGACACCCATTATGTGTAATTTTTTTATTTTTTTATTTTTTTTATTTTAATTTTGGGGAAAGGGGGGTGATTTGAATTTTTATATTTTTTTAATTTAATTTTTATTTTTTAAACTTTTTTTTTTTTTTTTTACCACTTTCTTATAGTTCCCATAGGGAACTATAAGATGCAATCATCAGATTGCTATTCTCATATATTCCAATGCAATAGCATTGGAATATATGAGAAAATCGCATATTTCCTATGGAGCCTATTACAGTCATAGGCTCCATAGGAATACTGTGTAGTAACCTAGGTTTCATTCACAGAAACCTAGGGTACTACATGCATGCTCGGCTCCCCTTGTGGCCATCAGGAGCTGAGCAAAACCGAAAGTGAAACTTTCGGTTTTTGCGCGATCAGATGCCGTGGTCAGGATTGACCACGGCATCTGAGGGGTTAAATGTCCGCGATCGGCATCGCTGCCGGTCGCGGACATGAGCTGCGGGTGTCAGCTTGATGAATCGGGCGCCATCTTTAAAGTGCGGACGAAGGGCGTACATGTACGCCCTTCGTCCTTAAGGGGTTAATGCAATACTGTCACTTAGTACTTTATATCTAAGTGTAAACTGGAGTTAATGCACAACAGAGTTATGTTTGCCTCAGCTCGACTGTCTAATATAGCAGATCTCGTGTTCATTGGGGTACCCTAATGGGAAATCTAAAAAAGGATTATCACATCAGGACAAATCATTTGTACATGTCCTATTAGGGTACATTTTTTCAGTTTTAACATCCACATCACCTCAATAGTTATCTGCTTAGCTTGCTTTCTATGTCCTGCCTCTTATTTTCCTGGTTCCATACCACGGAATAAACACACCTGTGTGTGTTTTAGGCCTCATGCACACTACAGTAGTTATGGTCAATGTTCGATCCGCATTTTTTGTGGATCACACACTGACACATTCATTTCTATTGGTCTGCAAAAAAAGCGGACAGCGTATAGATGTCATCCGTATGCTATCCGCGTACATTTGGCTGTTCTGCCAATTATAGAACATGTCCTATTGGTGAGAAAATAGCAGCATACACTTGGCTAGTATCAATACTGTGCGCATCCATGGTTTTTGGGGGTACTATCTCTCCTTGGGAAGAGAGCGCCTTAATCGGTGTGAGGAGACTTATAGGCCATACATGCTCCTCTGGAATTCTGGGAAGAAAGGGAAGAAAATGAGCTCTTAACAAGCTCTGACTCTAATGCCACCAGATGTAAGGCAGCTATCCTATAAGTCAATGATCAACCCTTTAAATAGGCCATGAGACATGACTTGGATATTAAATAAGCCAGCAACTCATCTGCAGACAGCTGTTTTGGGGTGATTGCCCCTCATCAGTTCACAGCAGAAAGTACTGGCTTAACTGGGTGAGAGGCCAAGTCAGGATTTGGGTGGTAGTATCTCTCCTTGGGGAGAGAGCACATTTGTCGAATTCCAGAAAAACATGCATGGCCTATAAGTCTCCTAGTGCCGACTAAGATGCTATGTTACGAGCTGATTTTCATCCCTTTCTTCCATGGTTTTCAGAGCGCAAAATGGAAACAGGTCTTCTGCATGAGGCCTAACTATGATACTATTACCACTTTCATTAACATCTGTAAATCTGTGACTTCTTAAGTGAAAAGAACATTGTATAATTTATACTATTATTAACAGAGCATTTGGGGAAAAACACTGGCGCTGAGGAATTTGCCCAGGAGATTATCTGTGTTTCAGTGTGCCATTTGGAGATTGTTTCCCACAGAGAAAGTGAACAAAACATGAACTTTCTTTGCTTAGGTCAGCCATGGGTTATGTGAAAGGCAAGGGTCAAACACATTTTGGTAGCTAAAAGCTGAAGCAGATAAGAATTGATTAGATACTTCAACTAATATCAGTGTTTACAGTGAAGTGACATCTTTCAGATAGAAAAAACTGATGTGAGTGATAACAGTCTCTGTACAGAGCTGCAGCATATATTGGTGCTATATAAGCAATAGGAAAATAAATCAAACAAAAAGAAACACAGCCCAAACAATCAAAATACGTATTCTTCAATTAGAGGAAAGGGTGAAACTTTTTTCACCTTGTCAAATGGCATATGGAACAGTGTGTTGATTCAGTAAATAAGTATGGTTGGTTTATTGAGTCTAAAGTTGACCATGCTTAAGCGAATCGAGGTTTGGATCATAAATCCGAAGTCTATTCGTTCTGAAACTTAGTGGCACATTTATTAGGACTGACTTTTTTTAGACGCCGGTCTTAATAAAGCCCTGTAGCTGGCAGAGGATCCGCCGAAGTTATGAAGAGTCGCAGGCCTCTCCATAACTTCGGTGCTCCCAGTACTAAATGTAAGACAGCTTCCTGAAACAGGTGTGGAAAATGGTAAATGAGACGGACCTGCAAGCGGCTTCTCCCCACTGTGGTTGTGGCGTGGGCAGGGAGAAGTCACAGATAGTGGCACAACTGACTGTTGTGCCACTATCTGTGGCTGAAATACGACTAATATAGGCATATTTAAGTATAATAAATGACTCCCTTCATTTTTAATGCCGTTTCCTTACAGCATTATATGTATTGGCTCCGCATAGGCCAACTTCATATCGCCCGAAGTTGCACGAGACTTCAGCGAATTAGTCCGGTAACCCTATCTGTGTATTTAAAAACATTTAAATTAGGAATTCAAAGTGGGCTTTGGTAACGAGGTACCAAAGTTTTTGAATGAATCAACTTTAGATCTGTGATCCGAAACTCGATTCGCACAAGCCCAAAGAAGTTGGTTGATGGTTGAACAGCAATTGAACAAACCATAGGAAACGGGTGTAAAAAAACTAAAGTCATAAAACTGTGGCGGAATGGTGTTTTTTTCCTGCTTCTCACCAAATTGTATGCAACTGTAAATGATGCCATTAGAAAGTACATCTTGTCCTGCAAAAAAAAAAGCCCTCATTCAGCTATGTGAATGAAAAAATAAAAAGTTATGGCTTTGAAGGGGCTGGGAGTAAAAATGAAAACGAAAAAATTAAAAAATCACCCGGTCTTGTAAGGGTTAACTAATAAAAAACGAAATGCCTTTACAATATTATCAGGTATACTGAATAGTAATCACACTTGAAGCCCAATTCTGCAGTAATCATTACTGTGTGTGTTTATGGGCATTTCCAGAGTATTATAGGATCTCTTAGTGGTCCAAGCTACTGTATGACACAATAATGTGAAACAACAGGGTCCCTCAGAAAACAACCTCATTGACAGCTGACCCTGCACCCTAAACGATAACTAGTCTTTAGAATTCTGCAGGCACATGTATTATATTCTGTAGATGAGAGAGAAAAATATTGTGTAGTGCCATGGAGCCATTGCCATACTTACTGTGGTGATTTTATTACCATATATAACGTTAGAATTGTAAGGCACAAAGACACACCAGTACACCACTCTGGGGGAATTATTTCCAGCTAATAAAGAATGGTTCTTTCTCTAGGGGATCGCACTAGAATCTGCACTCACATGCAGAGGGACCACCCTAGCAGCCCAGATATCCCTGAGGTCATGCACAAGCCAACTGTCAGCAACAGATATCTCTACAGATCCAATCTTAAAGGGGTATTTCAGTTACATTATATTATCCCCTATCCACAGGACACTACTGCCGTGACCCCCAACAATCATGAGAACCCCCCCGTGTATTCCATGGGGCCAGCTGAAATGAACAGAGTGGATAAACCATTTCAAAGATATCTTGTACTAATTATTACCGCTACTGATATAACCAATTCCCTATTGCAAGTGGTATATTTATGTACAGTACAAGCAAAGTGAAAGCACACCGGTGATGTTACCAGTGATATAAATACTGGTAATCAGATATCAATTAATAGTGTCATAACCTGCGATGACCACCAAACCAGTGTCAACATAGCTGTAATAAACTGTAATGTCTAGTTTACTGAGCCTGAATTTAGATAGACAGTGATTATTGCTGCCAGTTCATATTTTACTCAATAGGGAAGATTAAGCAAAACTGGATTAATGGAGAACTGTCTTAGTTTCCCATAGCAACCAATCAGATTCCACCTTTCATTTTTCAGAGCTACTTTGAAAAACGAAAAGTGGAATCTGATTGGTTGCTATGGGCAACTAAGCCAGTTCTTTTTACACCAGCTTGATAAATCTCCCCCAATGTGTTTCTCCTACTGATTTCCTTAGGTTCATCAGAAGTATAATACAACACTGCAAATGATGCAACATCTTCATTAATACCCATCAGAAAAAAATCTGCTGATTGCACTAAGATGAAATTGTAGGCAAATATTATCTAAAGGCCCCTTTACATGTAGCAAGCAATTGTCGGGAAGTAAGTGTTTCTTCCTGACCATGGGCGGATTAGCCACAGACCCTACAGGGAAATTTCCCGGTGGGCCAATGCCCAGGGAGGCCATCAGCAAGGTACATAAAAACCCGATGCTCTCAGTATTAAATAATCTAGGAGCATCAGGCACCTATGCCCCTGATCAGTGGCCGCAGGTACCCTCCCGAATTCAATGATATAGTCGTCCTCAGGACAATGATACAGGTTCATATTGTGGGACATGCAGCAGTATCTAGTGCTGCACTGTGGTATTTGGTTTTCCAGAGGCAGTATATTGTGCTTCACTCTGGAATTTGGTTCTGCTGAGGCAGTATTCTGTGCTGCACTGTTGTATTTGGTTCTGCTGGGGCGGTATTTTGTCCTGCACTACGGTATCGCTGGCCCTGCCTACTTCTGTCGTCCCACCTTTTATCAATTTGGACCCACCTACAACATGAGGTCAATTTTAGTTTAGTTTTTTTCCAGGTCCGCTTTAAGTTCCCAGTCTTTCCTGTTCCTGGCAATCGCTCGCTTGCCAATGGAGGAGAAAGCTGCACTTACATGCAGCAATCTTCTATACAGAATGGGGAGGCATGAACGCTAATGCCATCACCCATCCCCATATAGAATCACTTTTTTTGGCTATTTTTTCGATAATATGTGAATGCGCTGCAGAATATGCTGGTGCAATATAAGTAACAGGAAATGAATTCACTATACCCCACTACTGTACATGCATTATGTACAGGGTGGGAATCAGATTTTTAACAACAGGACTCCTACAAAGATGTATGTGTGGAGCACCCATCCGAGTGCTATACTCGGCTATCTCCGGAACTCCCATAGAAATTAATGAATGCATGTACGCCTGGCGTGGGTTCCCACAGAGAGGACTCTCAGTGCCCCCTCGGGAACCCTTGTCATTGGTTCGCCACTACTGCTATATGGAAATACAGATCAGGAAGCATGCAGTACAAGATCACATCCTGCTAAACAAGTTTGTATCATGTAAAACTACGTCACCTAAATATTATATAATACAATACTGTTACACATTGAAGCCCCTGCAAAAACCAGTGCCATACACACAGCGGGGGATTTATCATGAGGGGAAAATTTGAAGTCAGTTTTGCTTGAGTCTGCCTTGGAGCACTTTATATGTCACATTTCTCAAATGGCTCATGTTACTTGATACATTTTTCTTATCCTTAGACCTAACACTTTTGTCTAGAGAACCTACTCCAGTTTTCCTACTCCACCCTCCTCCTGGAGTGAGAGTGCGACTTTTAAAAGAAAGTTTCAATGATAAATCTGGAGTGAAACTCATTAACTTAGCTAACCACACCCACTTTCCCTGCCCACATTACAAAACTGAAGTGAGTGGTGCAAAAATGCAAAAAGTCACAAAATTTTGCGCAAGTGAGTGCAAAAAAGTCTCAAAAGCCCTATTTTTGCAACTTTATGACACCAGAATTCTGGATTGAAGGTATGATAAATCAGAGCCAATGTCTTCTGAATAAAATAGTGGCCTGCACAGAGCTCCTTGAATTATAAAAATTCCGCACAGTGACCCTGAACAAAGCAACGTTATTCAGAGTCAGCCTGAATAAGACCACCCCTATGATCACTAACAGCTATCTCGGTCTACACACTTAGGGCTCAGGCACACGGCCGTTTCACGTCCTCAAACCGCAAATACAGATACTAGCTTTGTGCATCTTGCACTTTCTGCGGGCCCTATTGTAGAAATTTCTATTCTTATCTACAAAATGGACAAGAATAGGACATGTTCTATAATGTTCTAGGATGACATAGAAATGAATGGAACCGCGTCCCACCTGCAATATACATTTATGTGCATGAGCCCATTTACAAAGAATGCTATCAATCACTGATAACACCCCCTGTGTACTGGAAGCTGTTCATGGGGCTTCTCGTAAGCAGAGATCTTTATTTTATTTATTCGAACCTAGGACCCTAAGGCACCAGTGCTAACCTCTGACCAACTGTGCTGCCCGATATAAATTACAAGTTATACTAAATCTTTTTCCCACCAAACTAAATATCAATCTGCTTGGCTTCTCCTGCTCCATAACATGCTGCCTGCAGATTGCATTGCATTTTGTGGTGACAGGTCCTCTTTAAAGAGGTTTTCCAGGACCTGATATTGATGGCCTATCTAAAATATAAGATTGGTGGAGGTATGACACCTGGAACCCCCCACAGATCAGCTGTTTTGGGCAGCTGCCAGCAGCAGAAAATATACATTGGATGGAGCCAGAAGCAGAAGGCTTTATCTACTGGGAAGTTTCTAGCACCAATGAACTGCAGCTCAGCTCCCATTGACTTCAATGGGAGCTGAGCTGTAGTACCTTAGCATGGCCACCATGCAGTAGACGGAGCCTTCTGCTGACCGGTAGGGGTGCCGGGGTTCGGACCTCCAAAGATCTGCTATTGATGACCTATACTGACCCCCTAACTAAAACTATGCCATGTATTGTGTTCCTTGAATAATAAAAATGCCAACACGGTGCCCCTTTAATAAAAAGAATGATATGCACAGTGCCTACTGAACAAAAAAAAATGTCCACAAAGTGCCTTCTGAATAAAACAAACTAGTCACTTCACAACGTTCTTGCGTTATAGCCAATGCCTTGTTTTTTTTCTCCAAGCTGTTCTAGTCCTGCCCCATGGCATCCATGCTCTTTTCTTTACTGGACAGGGCCATGTGTATTGCTGCAGACTGCAGTCAATGACTGGCTTCAGCAGAGATGTGTCCCCTCATCATTTCTAGGATACTTGCTGCTTGGGCATACATCACTGCTGAGGCCAGTCAATGGCAGCAGAGATGCAAATCACCATCTGGAAGTCCAGTGACGAGGGCCTTGGAGCAACAGAGCCAGAACGGAGTGGCAGGGAGCAGTTAAGCATGTATTTCTTCACAAGTACAACTGGCTGGTGGTAAAGTTAAAAAGAAAAGTCCAGGGAGGGAGAACCAGATCAGCGTCTCCCCTCTGCATGGTTCACAAAACTAGCTGATCTTTAAACAGCTGATTAGGCTCGAACCAGCTGCATCCCGTCCCTTTTTCTGCCGATTTGTACTGTTTTTTTTCCGCAGAATACGTCTAAATATGGCTGTTGTGCTTTAAACCAAATTTCCAATGGTTTTACACAATGTTGTTCACAAGGTGATAATTAACTTTTTCATGAACTTACATATCCAATTTAAAAACTTCAAGTATACATCATTGTTCTACTTTCCACTTTCCTATTGTAAATAAAACCCTGTCAGTTTCTTTTCAATATTTTATGCACTTTTTAGTGGAAATAGTCTTTTTACAGTTTGTACTGTCAGCGCCCCCCTCTCCTGCATTTCATTATGTAGCAGTTTACCATAAATACTAGAATTTGAATTTCTCCCAAGTAATGCATTAATACGTACAAAACCATTAATTCTTGCCCTTTTTTGTAATAAATGAGGATCCACAATAAATAAACCGTAGCTCTGCTATGTAGCAACTTAGATAAGGACGTCAAGGAGATCTGAAAGGCAAACCACTTACTCTGCAGGCAAGTGCCACTGAGTTATACTTGTGAGATATTAACCCATTTATTGACAAGAAGCCAAATGCATCATCATTTCCACACAAATTCTATTGAATAAAAGCTTCATTGTAAAATATTATAGAAAGCTTTTCATAACTTAGAAAGGTGGGCAAAATTGATGAAATGTTATGTTGATAAATGCAAAGTAATGCACCTAGGCCACAACAATAGCATTACTGTAATACATTAAACATAACAAAACTGATGATAATAGGACAAGAAAAGGCCCGGGTATTCTGTTTACAGCATACACAATAAGCAGTACTCAGTGTCAAGAAGCTGCTGCAAAAGCTAATATAAGCTAAAAGCTAAGGCTGTAAAAAAAGAGATTTAAAAAAACAAAACACAACTGTGATCCAAATTAAATATTACCCATCAGTAATTCCCTTGTAGGACAACATCTCAAACTGGACTCAGTTTTGGGCTCCCCATTGTAAAAAGGGTTCAAAGGCAGACAACTAGGTTAATGAATAGGATAGTAAGTATCTTTTGCAGTGAAAAGCTCAAAAAAGTGAGTTTGTTTAGCTTGGAAAAATATGCTTCATAGGTGACCTTATTAACATACACTACTGAACATTAAAATTGCAACACCAAGAAGGAAACGTTATAGAATTGTGGAAATCACAGGATTGATAGCCATGTTAATGCAAATGATTAGTCAGCATCGAGCATGAGCGCCATGCACTTACATGTCTTGGTATGCTATTAATGAAGCTATTAATGGTTGTCTGAGGAATGTTCACCACGCTGAATGCTCTTGGGCATGCAAATCATCAAGATCTACTTCTGGCAGTTCCCTTCTCAATTGCTGACCAATGATGTCCAAGACATGCTTGATGGAAGACGAGTCTGGAAATGTTGCAGACAATGGTAGCACTGTGTTGTAATGTTAAAAAATGGCTTCTTGGACACTTGGCTGTACCACTGCCTCCATAACCTATTCAATGAAATGCTAAGCTGTAATGCTAAGTGCGCCTGAAATGGGGGGTAATGTTCCTTTGTGAAAGCCTCTTCATGGCATTTCCTATGTGGTCTCCCAACCAATCTCCAGCTATCAAATGTATCTGAGACAAAAACAATACTCATCACTTAAGAGGATAGACATTAATTCAGCCTTCATATCATTTGTGTGAGGTGGTGTGAGGTCAAAGGAACACTTGTAGCTGGACATCTGGCTCATAGCCAAATATCATGCTTTTTGTTGGTTTGTGTGGACACTGTTTGCCACCGTAGGCTTGGGATGTGATATCCAATGTCACTTGCTGTACAGAATGGATCACTAAGTGACATTCTTCTAATCAAATGAACTGTCCATGAAGAGGTTTGCCTCTGTGCACTTTTTTCTGTCATTAAAGTTCGTCATAGTTCTATTAACCACCAGGACATGCAACATTTAACAGTGCCGACATATCAGCCTAAGTGTACAGCAATCTGCTGGAGTGATGAACCACAATCTCTCCATTCAAGCATTCTGTCCCTCTCAGTTTAAGACAAGTGACAATAACTGGCACATCGATAAACAGGAAGCATCATACAATCATCCCATATGATGATTGATCCCATTTTTAAGGTTTTATGTAGTTAAACATTTTTGCTTTCCATCTGAATTTTATGTCCCTCTCACATGCCACAGATTGGAGCTAGGTGCTTTAAATTCTGATGATCTGCAGATCTTAGCGACACAAGTTATGTTACATCCTTGGCCACACTATGGCGGCGCCACCGGCTCCACTTACAGTGGGGCTCATCAACCTATCAGGAAGCAAGGATGTTGGGCCAATCAGGCTCGATGCCAGAGTCACATGACTCTGGATAGCAGTCTATTTAAACAGGCAAATGTTGGCCACAGTTGTCTGTGGTTGGTATTCCTGCCACACTCTTTGTTACTGTAGATCACTGACCTTTTGCCTGTTTCTCTGACTTAGCTGCTGTATTATGATTTTGTCTCTAATTTGACCTCCTGGTATTAGACACACCTTTGTCTGCAGACTTTGTCTCTGATATTATCTCCTATTTTCACTCTACTGTGTTATTTTTTTTTTTGTCTGGTTTTGACCTCTTTCTATCTAACTACTCTTTTACCCCATTAGGGCTTGGACCCTGAACTTAGTCAAGTCAGAAACCACAGCCAAGTTGTGGGCTGTGATTTAGGGTGAACTCCACCCAAACCACTGTCCCTACCGATCTGTCATTACATGCTACTTCTAAGATTTGCATAACCTTACAGTTTGTCCTTTTTGATGTTGTAATTTCAATGTTGAGGAGTGTATGTGTGGTCAGTAGTAAGAACTGCTGCACAATGTATTCATTCCAAGTAGATTCTTTATTTCTGGAGGAAAGGTGTTTCAGACATCAATACAAGAAGGGGTTATTCACTATTAGAGTGAACTGTGGTCCCAGCTCTTTTCATGTCATTGACCAGCTCCTCCCTTGTAGCTCTGGGCTGATTCCTCACCTTTCTTATCATCAGTGATACCCCACGAGGGGAGATCTTGCATGGAGCCCCAGTCCGAGGGAGACTGACAGTCATCTTAGCCTCTTCCATTTTCTAACAATTGCTCCAACAGTTGTTCTATTTTCCCCAAGATGCTTGGCAATTGCCCCGTAGCCATTTCCAGCCTTGTGGAGGTCCACAATTTTGTCTCTGGTGTCATTTGACAGCTCTTTAGTCTTGCCCATGGTAGTAGTTGGCGTCTGACTGACTGTGGGGTGGACAGGTGTCTTTAAAGAGCTCAGACAGGTGCTACTGAGTTAGATTAATGAGTGGAGTAGAGGTGGACGTTTTAAAGGCACAGTAACAGGTCTTTGAGAGCCAGAATTCTTGCTGATTGCCAGGTGTTCAAATACTTATGTGCAGCAATGCAAGAAAAATAAATTCTTTAAAAATTATACAATGTGATTTCCTGATTTTTTTTTAAATTTTTTTAATTCTGTCTGTCAGAGTGGGAATGTACCTACAATGTGAATTTCAGACCCCTTCATGATTTCTTAGTGGGATAATTTGCAAAATCGCAGGGTGTTCAAATACTTCTGTTCCTCACTGTACATATTGATGAAGTATCCTCAGGACAGGTCATCAACAAAAGATCGGCAGGGTCCTTGAAGTCTGAGGAGACCGTAGCACTCTCGTGAGTGCCGCAGCCTCCTCTCAGCTTACCTACCACAGCACAGTACATTGTATAGTGGCTGTGCTTCGTATTGCAGCTCAGCCATATTCACTTGATGGAGACGGAGCTACGTGTACGTCTCAGCTATGTGACTGATAAATGTGACGACACTTGCCAAGGAAGAGGCCTAAGTGCTCATAGTGTGGTGCGGCCTCTTTTTATAGTGCTGGGAGTCAGACCCCGCAGATCTCATATTGATGACCTATGCTGAAGTAAATCCTGGATTATTCACTTATGTTTTCGCTACACGTGTCCACAGTTTTTGAATTTAGGTGCATTTAGGTGAATTCTGAGAAAATCTATACAAAAACATAATGATTCTATAAATACAGTGTCCTGGAAGGATTCAACTCGTGACCCCATCATTGCAGGCAATACTATAAACCACTGAACCAGAATGTTCATAGACTAGTCTGTATGTAATTTTTTGTATACATGCATTTAATACAGTTTTAAGAGAAAAGTGTCATTAGTTCTGGTAATAACTTATAAGACAAATAGTCTTGACTAGCCGCAGCGTGAGAGCAATACTGTCATTTGTAGTTATATTATTTTCTTTCCTGTACAACAGTGAAGAAAAAAGGGTTAATAATTCACAGACTCTGTAATGTCAGACACTAGCCAAATCACTTCCCAGTAATGAAATGGAAATGACCCATCGCTGGGTATATTGCATATACATGACACTTTTCAAATTGTGTAAGTATGTGGACAATATATTACACGGTCATTATGTTCAAGTAATGACAAGTATAGGAAACGTGAATAACAATCTTTGTCTCATAGCTCAGAGAGAGATAATGATTTCAAGGTCATTCCATTAGTGATCATTGCTGCTCTTAAGTGAAACACATATAACCCTGATCCAATTAATGAAAGGGGGTAAGAAAAGCACTTCCCACATATGTTAATGGTAAATAATGTCTTCTTTACATCACTCAATCATGTGTACATAATATGGTGAGATGAAAAAATAATCAGCCGAGACTCTCTTTAAATGACAACTATTAATTTATAGAGAGTAAGGCTAAATTCACATCACCGATGCACCGTTTTTTGTTTCGCCAAAACCTGCCACTTTTGCTGGAAAGCAACCAGATTCCTGCAAGATCCTATAGTCTACAAGGTCTGGTGGAGAACGTCAGTATCCAGCAATACCGGATCCAGTGAACTCTGGCAGCCTGCCAGATCAGGTTACCAGAGATGGGAACGTGGCCTAAGATTCTCTCTCTAAAAAAAAGTCCAGAATGTAATCTATTAGCCACCCACATAATGCTGCATGGAAGAGGTTCAATTTTGCTTGAAGGCTTATTGCAGGATTTTTATAGTTGATGGTCAACCTCAGGACAGGCCATCAATATCTGATCGACAGGGGGTCTTACAGCCTGCACCCTTGACAATCAGCTGTTTCAGTGTTGCTTCAGCACTGAGACTAAGATCATTGAGAGCAGTGCTGCAGTAACCAGCATCACCCACTACACAATGGGTGGTTGAGGGTTCTTGATTTCAGAATATATATATTCTATATATATAATAAATATAAATTTATTACAATTTTCCAGATGACTGTAATCATGGCTTCCTAATTAAAAAAAAGATAGCAGCGTACCGGTTGGTTTCTAAGGCAAACGGGCCCGAGACTCTCAAAGCGATGCCTCAAGCCCAAAGATTTGTTGCGCATTGTGGTTTGCAAAGGACAGTATTCCCTAAGGACACAAATATGTGCCAAACCTTTTACTCTTTTACTGGGATTGCACAACCCACAGGCCGCATGTGGCCCGCACAGCCATAGTTTGCGGCCCCTGTCCTGCTGTTTGGGATATCAGCTGTGTTTCTGGCTGTGTATAGCATTGGATTAAAGGTCCTGCTCCTGCACTCTAGCAGGAGAAGGTCTGTTACTTGACTGATAACGGGGGACCTGAAGAGAAGACAGAAGCGGTTTATTACAGCTTCTGACTTCTCTTCAGATAGGTGCATAGTGCTCAATGAGCGCAATGCAGTGAATAGAGGAAGTGGCTGTCTCAGAGACAGAGTAGAGCTGCTGGGCCTTAGCAGACTCTGATCAGCACGGCTTTGTACAAAGCTCCAACAGGGATCTGTTTTCCCCTGTAACTAGGGCTTCTTTGCATGCCCCAGTTACAGTGAAAATAGTGTGAAATACAAATAAGTGTCAGTGTCCCCCAGAGGTCTTTTAATGAACCCCTGAGGACATATTATGTGGCAAAAAAAAAAAAAAGTTAACAAAATTTTATATATATATATATATATATATATATATATATATATATATATATATATATATATATATATATATATATATAAAAATTATATATAAAAAAAAAATTGAATAGAATACAAATAAAATGTAAAAAGTGTCAGTTTTCCACAGAGGTCTTTAAATATGCTGTTGCGGGTCGAATTATGTGGCAAAAATATATTAAAAATATGTAAAAATTATCAAAATAAAAAATACAAAAAAAATAAATATCAATAAATAATATAAATAAAATAAAAAAATAAAAGAGAAAAAGTATGAAATAAAAAAAAAAAAGTGTCAGTGTCCTGACATCTTGAGGGGCATATTATGTTGCAAAAATATATTTAACAGCCAAAGCCATTGCCATTATTGTGACGTTCACATGAAACTATAAATATTACTGTATATATCAAAACAACCGACACAAAAATGGACACTGATTTTAATAATTTATTTTAGTGTCAGTTTGCATATTTAAAGAATAAGGAGCGACAGTAAGAAAAATGTGACTTTTCGGGCTCATGCACACGAAAGTTTGCCGCTCATTCCGTGCATTTGGGACTGCAAATTGCGGTCCCAAATGCATGGGCACCAGCCGTGTGGCTGGTGCAGATAGATGCAGACCCATTCGGATAGAAAACGGACACGGACAGAAAACCCACGGAAGCAATACGTGGTTCAAGTGAAAGGGTTTGCATCCATGATGCAGTGCACAAACGGCTGGTGCCCGCATCATCAAAATAAAAGATGTATGACTATTGTTAGCAAATACTATTGTTAGTAAATGTGAAATAGGCCGAAGCAAATAAGCCCTGATCAAAAACAAATGTTGGGGCCCCTTGAAATACAGCAGTTTGACAATGTGGCCCTCTGACAAAAGAAAGGTTGTACTACAGACAGACTGACACACATATGGTCACATGACCGTATGTGTGCAGCTCTTGTTACTGTATCAATAAGATTAAAAGACCACATATGTGCAGGTCTAATTGCATAAGGGCCTGCACATAAAAAGTTAAATGACCACATTTGTGCAAGTCCTGCAGTCAAAATGGCATATCTCCAAGGATCCACTGAATCTGTTTTGCTATATGTAAGTGTCTGGGGGCATGTAAATGTTTAAGCAGTCTGTATTTAGGGGCATGGTTTTGGATCTGAATTAATTTTGGGATTGTCAGTCTTAATTTGTAGAGCCTGATCTGGGGTCTGCATTTATTTAGGGGATTGATCAGGGGTATGCTCTGCAGTCCGTATTTGTTTACTGGGTTTGGTATAAAGTCTGGACTGGGGTTTACATTTATTTAGAAGTATGGCCTTAGCTCTGAATTAATTTTGTAATTTGGACTCTCAATTTATATATCCTGCTATAAATGGTGGGGTCAGAAATAACCTAGGAGTTTAGTCTGGGGTCTGAATTCATTTTGGGATCTGATAAGTGGTATGAAATTATTTGGTCTGGTCTAAATGTATTTGTGTTCCTAGAGGCTGGGGATGGCTGCAGAAGCGAGTGATCAGATATCTTGTCAGGAAACTGTGCATCAGTAGAAGTCATTATGGCTATCTGGACTAGATGGAGAAAATGAGGAAAGAGAATGGCTACAATCAAAAAATATATCACTTGTGAGTCACAGACATTGTGCCTCTGCATGAACAACACAGGCCCAATTTCATCTTCACGAATGACAAAGTGCCAGCTTATCGAGGTCGCATGATTAGGGAATGGCTGCTGGAGACTGGGGTACCTCAAATGGAGTGGCCTGCACTTTCTCCAGACAAGAATACCATTGAAAACTTATGGGACCAGCTAAGTCGCCGTGTAGAGGCTCATAACTCTGTACTCCAGAACCTCAATGACCCGAGGGCCGCCCTTCAAGAAGAGTGAGATAACATGCCTCAGCAGACAATAAGTATAAGACTTGTGAACAGCTTCAGACATCATTGTCAAGCTGTGATGGATGCTCAAGGCCACATGACCAGTTATTGAGACATTGGCATTTTTGTGGGGGTGTACCCACCACTGTTGTTAGTTTTTGTTTCAGTAAATAGTTTGAGATGAGGAAATCACCACTGCATGCTTCTACTTACAGTTAATGCCCTAATTTCATAATATAATATCATTTTAGTGTAACATTTTTATGTTTTCCATACATTTCACCCAAAAGCCAAAATATCCCCAACTTTTTGTGAGTAGCTGTAGTTATAAATATATTTAATGATTGTTTGTGTTTAGACTAGAGGTGTAGGTTCCTTTTAATATGTGAATTAAAAAAAAAAAACATTTTTCATGGTATTGTGCCTTTAATGGAGAATTTACATTACACCTAATCATGTCACCTGTAATTCGATTTTCCTGTGTAAATACAGTAGAAAATAAGGCATTTAACAGACAGGCCCTATCCTCCTCCACCATGATACTCAGATTATTTTCAAGAGGGACAACACTTTCAGTTTAAAGTTTCCTAATGTATGTGAAAAATATTTTTGAGTGATTTTTATGTAATGTTTCTCTCTGTTTCAATCTTTGATGCCCTTGTCTTTTAAACAATTTATGTTACTTTGCCATTTTTATTTACTACAGCAGCATATCTACAGCAGTTATATCTTAAAATATATAAATCATGCCAGACAGTGACAAAAGAGATCATGAGTTTGCTTTCAACTGAGTATTTAAACATGGGACAGACAGGTGGTCAGTAGGCTGTGACCACATCATGTATAAGACGCATTAATAACCAAGATGGGAACTAGCTGCTGCTAATCACTCTCTTTAAGTGACTGCCTCAAGGCGTTCATGGTGCAAATTAAACGGTGGCTTTCATAAGCATTATTTACAAAGTTATTCCTCTCACCTTGCCTTCCACAACAGTTCTTATTGAAACAATACATCTATGAAGATGACAAGACAGGCTATATCTAATACCCTACTGTGTTATCTTTAATCACAACATTTTATCTTAACTGTGTCATGTTAAATTTTTTCTTAGTTTCCATATGGTGCCAATTACTATTCAGAACAAATCTGGTCTTAGATAAAGATTATTTCTGCTTATTTAAATAGTATGTAGACACTGTAGTCTAATGCTGGCCCAAAGGAGTAGGCGATTATCGGGAAGGAAGCGACCACCCCACTGTATGGGGATGAACTACAATTGGCTGCCAGAAACGATGATTGAGGTGTCCACATGAAAGGTTGTTTTGCTAATTCATCCGGTAATCTGTGGCACCTTTACACACACAGATTATAGGGAATGAGCATTCATACAAATGTTCATTCCCAATAATCTGCTCAACAATCAGGCAATATAAATAACATCTGTACCTGTTTGGGTGTATTCTCATGTGACAAATGGCACTAACATTGTGCCATGATATGGCCTACATGAAGCTCTAAATCCCTGAAATCCCTTTAAAGGGACCCTGTCACCTCAAAAAATGGTCCTAAACTGCCGGCAGTACCATACAGTACCCAGCAGCCTGTTTCTAATCTTACTTTTGTTTCAGCAGTCCGATCCTATAAAAGGGCTGAAAACTATCTTTTATTCCAGGCCGGCGCACTCCTCCAGTCAGGCTTGAGGTCATGGGGGCAGCGGCCTCCTTGCTTCAAGCCGCAGTAACCCCACCCACTTCCCTGCCCCTTCGCTGTGACTGACAGCCGGCTGTTCAATAAAGCCAGCCGGCTGTCGGGCATAAACGCTGTCAGTCAGAGAAAAGGGGCAGGAAGGGGGCGGGGTTACCGTGGCTTAAAGCAAGGAGGCCACTGCCCCCATGACCTCAAGCCTGACTGGAGGAGCGCGCCGGCCTGGAATAAAAGATAGTTTTCAGCCCTTTTATAGGATCGGACTGCTGAAACAAAAGTAAGATTATAAACAGGCTGCTGGATACTGTATGGTGCTGCTACCATTTTGTGAGGTGACAGGTTCCCTTTAAAGGGAAAAAGTATATTATCTATTGTTTAAATTATGTTTTTAATGTTAAACATGTTTTTAAATAACTTTTGATGATGTTATTTTTCTTTCTCATGTCAATATGTGTATTTAAACAAAAATCATAAAATCCTGCAGTTTTCACACTGGCCACAAAGCCTAATAATAGGTGTCACTTCTTAGCCTGTACAGATCGCTTTAATGCAGTTATCTACTTATTATTAAAGACAGGACTAGAATGACAGATATCCCCTCTATACATAGACAGCACATGATCCAACCTGTAACAATGGGTGATATCACAGCTTAACTACTCCCTCCTGATCTCTGCACAGGTCCCACCATGCCTAGAAAACTGTCCCATAGAAGTCGATGATATCCCCTCCTGTCGATTGTGTCTATGGCCCTTGGGTCTGCTGTAAAGCAATTCTTGAAATGCCATTAAGAAAAGCTCAGGCAAGATGGCCGCCCCCATAATCATGTTAAGTAAATTGGAGTGTGGGAGGAAACCAGATGACCTGTACAGAAGCACACAAATATTGGGCAAAACTGCTAACCACTGGGTGAATACTAATTTTGTAAAATTATAATTGAATAAAGGCATACATAGTAATTTTTAATGAATTAGTCATTACCTAATGCAACATAATATAGCATTTAATGGGAACTTGTCACCATGAAAATGCTGCGTACTCTGCCAGAAGCATGTAATAGAGCAGGCGCTGACCAGTTTGATTTATAGTTTTATGTGACAGGATTCAGTAGAACTTGTATTTCATTCATTTAAATTCCTGCTCATTCTGGGCTTTGAAGTCAATGAGGTGGTCCTATCAGTGATTGACAGCTATCTCTGTATGCACAGTCATAGAGGGAAGGCTGTCAGTGACTGATAGGACCATCTCCTTGACTTCAAAGTCCAGAATGAGAAGGAATTTAAATGAATTAAATACAAGTTACACTGAATCTTATATATCCTATATATCAATCTGCTCAACTCTTCCACCTTCAGCTCAGACACCATTTTCAATGTGACAGGTTTGTTTTAAGATAATAATGACTATTAATTTGGAAATTGATATGTGTGTTAGCATTATTTAAGATTTTGTATCATATATTTATTGTTGTTTCTCGATTAAAGGGGTTCTGTACACACGTTCCTTACTGATGATTTATCCTTCGGATAGATAATAAGCATCTGATCGTCAGGGTTCCGACACCCAGCAGCCCCGCTGATTAGCTGTTTGAGAAGGCAGTGGGACTTGCAGTAGCGCCGCAGCCTTCTTGCTGTTTCCTGCAGGCCAGTGACGTCACGACTATTGCACTGGCCTGGGGGTGGCCGAGCCCCATTGAAGTGAACGGGCCACATCCAAGCCAGTAATAATAGTCATGATGTCATTGGCCTGCGAGACACAGAGAGAAGTCTGTGGCACTACTACGAGCACCGCTGCCTTCTCAAGCAGTTGATTGGCGGGGGTCAGTGGCGTAGCTATAGGGGTCACAGCGGTCAAAATTGCGACCGGGCCCCTAAGTCAGGCGGGCCCACAAGGCCCCCGAGGAGAGATGGAGTAAAGCAGCCCCACAAGTGTTATTTTATTAAGTGCCGCGGGCCCTCCCTTTATTTTGTGTGGCTGCACTGCGCTAACTTGTGAGAGAGACCCGTGACCTCCTGAGGCGGATCTCGCGGGATCACAGCAGCCAGGAATGACGGGCCCGCCGGCCTCCGCAACCCTCAAGTGAGGAGAGCGGAACAAACAAGAGTAGATAGTTGTTGTTTTTTTTAATGTAAAAAATGGCACACACCGGCATCCGGCTTCATACAGAGGGGAGACTGAATTCAGTGTGTCTGAATTCAGAAGGGCCCGCGCTGGCCATAATAGGGCAGCCAGGGGCAGCAAATAATGAGGGCCCGGGGCAAATGAAAATGAAATACTCTGTGGGCAAAAAATGAAATGTATAGAGGGAGTGGGCGGGGGCAAAATGAAATATGGTGAGAGTCTCACTATATTTCATTTTGCCCTCACTCCCTCTTTATATTTGAAATTTTTTGCCCACAGAGTATTTCATTTTCATTTTGCCCCCTCGTTATTTGCTGCCCCTGACTGCCCTCACATGGCCGGCACGAGCCCCCCCTTTCTAAACTCAGACACACTGCTGCATGGCACCACTGATCATCATTCATAAATAAAAATAATAATACTCTAGTAGCTTTATACGGAGGGGGGTAGGGGGAAGAGGCTCATAAGGGAGGGGGGGCAATTCAAAGCTTGCCCTGGGGCCCACAGAACTTTAGTTACGCCCCTGGCGGGGGTCCTGGATGTCAGAACCCCGGCGATCAGATGCTGATAGTCTTTTCAAAAGATAGATCATCAGTAAGAAAAAAAAAGTGTAGAACCTCATAAAGGATTCTGTATTCTTTGATACATTTTTATGTGCATTTTCACTATTCTGGATTGTGTACTCCTTTCATCTTATATGTGTGTTATCACTATTCAGGATTGTGTATTCCTTTTATCTTATATGTGTGTTCTTACTATTCAGCATTGTGTATTCCTTTCATCTTAAATCTGTTGTCTCACTATTCAGGATTGTGTATTTCTTTCATTTTATATGTGTGTTCTCACTATTCAGGATTGTGTATTCCTTTCATCTTATATGTGTGTTCTCACTATTCTGGATTGTGTATACCTTTTATCGTATATGTGTTGTCTCACTATTCAGGATTATGTATTCCTTTCATCTTATATGTGTGTTCTCACTATTCTAGATTGTGTATTCCCTTTATCTTATATGTATGTTCTCACTATTCAGGATTGTGTATTCCTTTCAACTTATATGTGTTGTCTCACTATTCAGGATTGTGTATTCCTTTCAACTTATATGTGTTGTCTCACTATTCAGGATTGTGTATTCCTTTCATCTTATATGTGTTGTCTCACTATTCAGGATTGTGCATTTCTTTCATCTTATATGTGTGTTCTCACTATTCTGGATTGTGTATTGCTTTCATTTTATATGTGTGTTATCACTCTTCGGAATTGTGTATTCCTTTCATCTTATATGTGTGTTCTCACTATTCTGGATTGTGTATTCCTTTTATCTTATATGTATGTTCTCACTATTCAGGATTCTGTATTCATTTCATCTTATATGTTTGTTCTCACTATTCAGGATTGTGAATTCCTTTCATGTAATGTGTGTTCTCACTATTCTGGATTGTTTATTCCTTTAATCTTATATCTGTTGTCTCACTAGTCAGGATTGTGTACTCCTTTCATCTTATATGTTTGCTCTCACTATTCAGGATTGTGTATTCCTTTCATCTTATGTGTGTTCTCACTATTCTGGATTGTGTATTCCTTTCATCTTATATGTGTGTTCTCACTATTCAGGATTGTGTATTCCTTTTATTTTATATGTGTGTTCTCACTATTCAGGATTGTGTATTTCTTTCATCTTATATGTGCATTCTCACTAGTTAGGATTGCAAATTCTTTATACGGATTTTGTATTTGTTCTATTTACGACAGTGTATTCTTTATACCAATATACATAGAGTCTCACATTTGCCACCAAGGAATGTAATGACATAATCACCCAGTTGTCATCAAGCTATAGGAAAGATGGTTTCATGCCATGTACCTTTAGAATAATCCAGATACATTTCTTGAAGCTACAGTACAAAATCTACATAAGGTATCTGTACCTTAGTACAAGGTATCTGTACCTCTGTCCTAGAGGACAGAGAAAATAGAGTCAGCAGAGGGAGCTGAGAATTTCTGTTATAAAAGCATATTAAATGCTTGGCTTCAGAGTGTTGGCTGCAGTTTGGGTATGCTCTGGGAGATTTCTTTCAACAAATAGTGCAGCCCAGGAGAATTCCCAGATATAATTGCTTCCCATGGTGCTGTATTCTGCTTCCTGGCAAGGTTAAGATAAAAGCATCTGGGCTCCACCCAGCAGTCATTACACAGTTAACTAATAGTTTCACCACTTGGCAAACGTTCAGTCAAAAAGCTGGCTGAAAGCCTGTTGTTTACTGAAGCTCGGGAAGAGGCATCTGCAACATTACAGAAAGCATATTGTAAGAGGCAACACATACAAATTAAACCTCTTGAGCTATGAGGAAACTGGCGAGGAAATGAATAACTCATTTAATAAAACTTGAAGGGAATGTGCAACTGAGAATAAGACCTTGTTTTCAATCAAGTAAACAAAGCAAAACAGGGAAATGGTTCTGGAATTCTTGTGCCACCTTTTGCTTGATAGATATACTATTGTATTACTAAGTACTCAAAGGTGCTCTACAGAACCACTGTGCCCTAAAGCTGTACCTTGCACCTAATTTATTGATGGAAAAATACTTCTGTACTATACTCACATACATAACATCTAACTGCCCCTACAATGGTATAGCACATACCAAATCCTTTTAATAAGAAAAGCAATAAAGTTTACTTAGTTGCTAAAATATCAAAAGGGAAAAAACACAATGGGCCAGATTTATCATTACACTTACATCTTACTCCACTTTTACATCTGCCCAAAGTCACTTTTGGCTCAGTCAGATTTATTAATGGTCCTTTAATACTGTGATAAATGTGGATTGACGGTAGCAGTTTATCCTTCAGTAAGCGGCTTTACAAAAGTCGCACGTCTTTACAAAAAAGTCGCATGTTCTATTAAAAAGTCGCATAAGATAAGCATGGTCCCCCCTGGAGTGAAATTGCGCATTTTTTTGCGACTTTTTAAATGGTTGCAATAGTAAATCTGTCTAGAGATTCATTTACATAAGACAACACGCCCACTTTCACAAAACTGGAGAGCTTAGTGCAGAGCTTGAAAAAGTCGCAAAAAAATGCGCAATTTTACCGATTGCGCATTTTTTTTTGACTTTTTCACTCCATTAAAGTGACTTTAGCTAATGATAAATCTGACCCAATATCTGCCTATCACCTGAGTCATGGAGCTTTAAATATCCTTCTTTACTTGAATGGTGCCATTATAGTATATTCAGAGTTGTTGCAAAAACAGAGACTGTCCAATTTATTTGAATAAAGCTTGTAGAGGTCCATATGTTTGCTGCCAAAACAACAGATTTTTTGATGGAACTGATTTTCAGTCAAAATATTTCTGCAACAAATGTTTGCGTGTGAATATTCCTTAACAATTATCCCATGCTCTCCTCTACAAGGCTCCAGCTGAAGCCAAAGCTTCCAATCCATTGTCATAAGCAACTTGAGAGGAAATATACTTAAACATCATTACTTGACACTAAAATTTTTACTATTGGATGAAGTGAATAACTTAAAGCACACCACTTTTACATTGTAAAGGCAAGGAACATTTATGAATGGAACGTTCCTTTACTTTGTTAATTCAGTAGGTAAATATATAATTATAATCTGACTGACAGGATTAAATAACATACTGGTTTAATGTGATGCATAGGTCTGGTACTGCAACTTTAAGTTAGATTGGAATGTCATGAATCTAAAATGTTCTTCATTCAGCAAATATCTGTTTTTCTTTATAGCACAACAAGGTTTTCTTAAAGAGTCACTGTACTTTCACACAATTTCATTTAATTTAATAGAGAATTGTGTAACTAGCAAATTTCTTCATTAAAAAATAGGTTTGCATCCACCAGAAAAAAGATGTAAAGTCATAGCCACTAGGGGTCACTTTCACCTAAGTTGCAGTCCACTGCCTGTTGCCAGGCATCCATCCCTGGTAACAGGGACTGGGAAGACGTCTGAGAAAAAGTGGAGGCATGTCAAAGCTAGGTGAAATCCTGAGTCTGATAAAACAACTGCTTCTACACAGCTTCTGAACACCATTAGGAGTTTCCTGTGTATATGTGTGATTTATCCCACCTTATCTGTTCTGTGAGCTCCAGAGCTGAAAACAAACATAGTGGGAAGTAAGGGAAAGGACGTCACAGCAGAACAGTGCTGGCAGACCTCCACAGAACGGATACACCATCTGCTTGTGAGAGAAATGCATCTAGATGTGCAGCTTAAACAGGGAACAAGTCAAGAACACAAGTCAAGAACAGTCAACATTTTTTTTTTTGTTTAATGGGAGTCAGTTTCAGACAAATACAGTGACATAGCCATCTAGCTGCATATATCTGGGTCACATGTTTAGACAGTTTCAAATATTCTCATCAAAAATAGTCAGTATTTGCAGTGTTGGCCCTTCTTTTTCAGGACCCTGCAATTCGACTGGGCATGCTCTCAATCAACTTCTGGGCCATTTCCTGACTGATAGCAACCCATTCTTTCATAATCACTTCTTGGAGTTTGTCAGAATTAGTGGGTTTTTGTTTGTCCACCCGCCTCTTGAGGATTGACCACAAGTTCTCAATTAGATTAAGATCTGGGGAGTTTCCAGGCCATGGACCCAAAATGTCAACGTTTTGGTCCCCGAGCCACTTAGTTATCACTTTTGCCTTATGGCACGGTGCTCCATCGTGCTGGAAAATGCATTGTTCTTCACCAAACTGTTGTTGAATTGTTGGAAGAAGTTGCTGTTGGAGGGTGTTTTTGTAACATTCTTTATTCATGGCTGTGTTTTGGGGCAAAATTGTGAGTGAGCCCAGTCCCTTGGATGAGAAGTAACCCCACGCATGAAATGTCTCAGGATGCTTTACTGTTGGCATGACACAGGACTGATGGTAGCGCTCACCTTTTCTTTTCCGGACAAGCCTTTTTCCAGATGCCCCAAACAATCGGAAAGAGGCTTCATCTGAGAATATGACTTTGCCCCAGTCCTCAGCAGTCCATTCACCATACTTTCTGCAGAAGATCAATCTGTCCCTGATGTTTTTTTTGGAGAGAAGTGGCTTCTTTGCTGACCTTCTTGACACCAGGCCATCTTCCAAAAGTCTTCGCCTCACTGTGCGGGCAGATGCGCTCACACATGCCTGCTGCCATTCCTGAGCAAGCTCTGCACTGGTGGCACTCCGATCCTGCAGCTGAATCTTCTTTAGGAGACGATCCTGGCGCTTGCTGGACTTTTTGTACGCCCTGAAGCCTTCTTAACAAGAACTGAACCTTTTTCCTTGAAGTTCTTGATGATCCTATAAATTGTTGATTGAGGTGCCATCTTAGTAGCCACAATAACCTTGCCTGTTAAGCCATTTTTATGCAATGCAATGATGGCTGCACGCGTTTCTTTGCCGGTCACCATGGTTAACAATGGAAGAACAATGATTTCAATCATCACCCTCCTTTTAACATGTCAAGTCTGCCATTTTAACCCAATCAGCCTGACATAATGATCTCCAGCCTTGTGCTCGTCAACATTCTCACCTGAGTTAACAAGACGATTACTGAAATGATCTCAGCAGGTCCTTTAATGACAGCAATGAAATGCAGTGGAAAGGTTTTTTTTGGATTAAGTTAATTTTCATGGCAAAGAAGGACTATTCAATTCATCTGATCACTCTTCATAACATTCTGGAGTATATGAAAATCGCTATTATAAAAACTTAAGCAGGAACTTTTCCAATTTCCAATATTTATGTAATTCTCAAAACTTTTGGCCACGACTGTACACTCCCTTGCAGCGGTGGCGTAGTGTAATTACAAATACTTTCTCCGTACATTTGCTTCCAAGATGACGGGCTAGTGTAATGAAGAGTAAGCAGCGCCCTCATGGAGCATCGCCTCATCTTCAAACAACTGATAGGTGGGGATGCCAGGTATTGGACCCCTGCCAATCAGATACTGATCACCTGTCCTGATGATATGGCCTCAATAAAACCCCTTTAATGCACTTATCTAAGATTTTTAGGGGGAAAAAAGGTAGACAATTTAAACTAGATGCAATACCTCCAACTCCCTATAGGGGGGGGTGCCAAATGTTTAAAGATGAGTGAATTTCTCAAAAATTCAATTCGGCCGGTTTGTCAGATTTTTCTAAAAAATTTGGTTCGATCCAAATGTATTCATGGTGAATCACATTAAAAAAGGCAATTTCCAGGCTGCAGAGAGCCTATATAGTGGTGTAGAACAATGTGCCTTGCAGTAACACGCATAGGGAGTCTGCTGGGGTAGTGAGCATGACATGCAGATGACAGGCGTCACTCTTAGAATCACTGCACACTGTATTTGGTCATTTTTGGCCGCGAAACTGCCTAAATAAGTGAAGTGTGAACTCAACCTTACAGGTCGATGTTAGCGTCAAGAAGAAGCACACTCCTTTTACACCGTCGGCAGGTGATTCCACAAAGATGTCTACAGAACCTGTTCTATTAAATGCCTATACAAGTAGACGCCCCCCCCCCCCCGACAGAGTGAAGAGGGTGTCAGCAGTAAGTTTGTGTTGATGTCACTGATTATTTTACCCTTCTTATGATCCGTCAGAACAATAACTCACAAAAAACGGATCCTGTCTGTGGAGCATCCGCCTTTACCCGGTCAGCATTTAGTCAGTAATCGATCAGTATTGCTAAAGCTAAAAAGGACAAGAGTGGATCCAAACCAGAGATTACAAGTGAATGGAATATTTGCATGTCTTCTGTGTTTTGTACCCACTCCCGGTTTTGGCTACCATATCATAAGCTAATTCTGATGCAAAATAGAGACCATGTAATGCAGGCCTTAAAGCTGTTACATAGACAGGATCCGTTGTGCGTCTTATTTTTCCTTCCTTATGACAGATAAGAAGAAGGCTCAAATACATGATGAAGTCAGCCAGGCCAAAAGGCAAAATAGTGGCCCAGTCATGAAGTGGGGAGGGTGGGAACAGCATGAGAAGTCCACAGAGTGGCCCTATGACATATTGGTGAGGTGGAAACAGCATGAGGAGACCACAGAGTGGCCCAATGACAGAGTCTGGAGGTGGCAGCAGCATCAGGAGGAGGTTACAGAGTGGCATAATGACAGAGTGTGGAGGTGGCGACAGCAGCAGCATCAGGAGGAAGCCAAAGAGTGACACAATGACAGTGAGGAGGTGGCAGCAGCAGCATCAGGTGGCCACAGAGTAGTACATTGACAGAGTGTGGAGGTGGCAGCCGCAGCAGCATCAGAAGGAGGCCACAGGGTGGCACAATGACAGTGGGGAGGTGGCAGTTGCATCAGGAGGCCACAGAGTGGCACAATGAAAGTGTGGAGGTGGTGGCAGCAGTATCATCAGAAGGCCAAAAAATGTCACAATGACAGAGTGTGGAAGTGGCGGCAGGAGCAGCACCAGGAGGAGGCCACAGGGAGCACCAGCATCAGGAGGCCACAGAGTGGCACAATGACAGTTTGTGGAAGTGGTGGCAGAATCAGGAGAGCACAGAGTGGCACAATGACAAAGTGTGAAGGTGGCGGCAGTTCAGCATCAGGAGGAGGCCACAAGGTGGCACAATGACAGTGTGGAGGTGGAGGGAGCAGCATGAGGAGGCCACAGGGTGGCACAAAGGCAGTGTGGAGGTAACAGCAGCAGCATCAGAAGGAGGCCACAGGGTGGCACAATGACAGTGTGGAGGTGGAGGGAGCAGCATGAGGAGGCCACAGGGTGGCACAATGACAGAGTGTGGATGTGGCAGCAGCAACATCAGGAGGAGGCCACAGGGTGGCACAATGACAGTGTGGAGGTAACAGCAGCAGCATCAGGAGGCCACAGAGTGGCACAATGACAGTGTGGAGGTGGCGGCAACAGCACACACTGATAAGGGGCAACACCCCAAAACAGCTGTCTTTGGATGGATAACTGGCTTAGGTCTTCCCCTTCACATGCTTAAGGATTGTAAAAGAGCGGGATCTTGACATAGGGGCCACTTAATATGGTGGATATGGGGATCTCTGTAATGTGGACACCCCTTTGCTCGGTTTTCCTTTCTTTGAGGGATATCTGGCTTTCACTGAGTTGGACCCATAACTGGGGCTCCACAGTTTTTTTGCATAGCATCAGTAGGAGGCCACAGGGTGAGCACAATGACAGAGTGTGGAGGTGGCAGCAGCAGCATCAGGAGGCCAAAGAGTAGCAAGGTGAGAGTGCTGAGGTAGCAGCAGCATCAGAAGACCACATAGTGTCAAGGTGACATAGTGTGGAGGTGGCAGTAGCATCAGGAGACCACAGAGTGGCAAGGCGACATAGTGTGGAGGTGGCAGCATCAGGAGACCACAGAGTGGCAAGGTAACATAGTGCGGAGGTGGCAGCAGCATCAGGAGACCACAGAGTGACAAGGTGACATAGTGTTGAGGTGGCAGCAGCATCAGGAGACCACAGCGTGACCCGGTGACAAAGGTCAGTCTCTCCACATTTTGGATGGACAGGCGAGTTCTTCTTGGAGTAACTATGGCCCCAGTCGCACTAAACACCCCCTCCGATGCCACACTACTGGCCGGGCAGGAAAGCTTTTCCAGGGCAAACTCTGCCAGTTGCAGCCACAAATCCAGTTTGGGTGCCCAGTAGTCCAGTGGATCTTCAATATGGGATGGCAGTGTGCTGTCCAAATATGCCACCACCTGCTGGTTCGGGTCCTGCTCCAGGTCTAGCTACTGCTTGTGAGTAGTTTCTTCACTAGGCGGGTGAAAAAAGCTGCTCATCAGCGACTCTAGACTTAAGTTGCTGCTGATGGAGCTGGAACTGCTCCTACCCCCCACCCCCACCCTGCCACAGCAGCCATGGTATTGCTGGGGTGATACTTCACATTTCGGCTAGCCAGTAGCTGCTGACTGTTCTCTAGTAGCTTATCCTCGCTGTATAGTGCAGCTGAGCCCACATCAGATAATACTTCTCTGGCTGAGAGAACAGAAAAAGACAGAGGCAGGTTGGGGACAGGTGAGGGCACAGGGCCTGCCACTGGGCCATGCTAACTAAGGGCTGTGTCTGACGAACCCACCGACTCATGGCTAGGGGTGTCTGATGTCACTTGGGACGAAGTGGATGACCGAGTCAACCATTCAAGAACAGCTTGGTTGCTGGTCAAGACACAACCGCTAGATGACACCAGTAGCTCAGGCCTCGCTGCGACTCCTGCTGCCATGCCCCCTTACTCTGCTGTGACCTGTGCCTGCGCCAGAAACATTTAGGCCTCTGTCACTCCCCTATGCAGGGCCTGGCACTTCTCTGTCTGACATACTGTTAGAGACAAATTACTGAATAAAGTTGGCTAAAGTTGGGAGGAAATGTTCAGAACCCCAAATACTGTAGTGTATTTATGACCGAGGAGAAAAACCTCCACATGTGATCCGCTGGAGATGGCAATCCCCAGCAAAAAATGCATACAATTGAGAATGCCAGCAGCAGACCACATGTGCCACAAAGAATCCTACACAAGATGGAATCATGTGTGGATTAGACTATGAGAATAAATAGATCACTGCAAAGGTGCACTACAATATATATATATATATATATATATATATATATATATATAAAGAAAATACAAGGCTTAACCCTCACGCTAGATGTTAAAATAAGACTTTAGCCAATATATTCTATTTAAGAACATATTGGAGCTCACGCACCCCGTCAAGGTATCTCAGTTGGCACGGGACCAACAGCTAAGCCTACCTA